>JAGSMP010000137.1:4800000-6000000 GCA_029286625.1 Parnassius orleans
TATATTAAGGTTCACAAAATGAAGTTACATGGATGAACATACAAAACAAGAGCTGAGTATGGTTTTTTTCTTTATTCAAAATATAAGAAACAAACTGGTACACAAAGTGAATTTTTTTCAGCCCTACAGCAGAAACCACACACGGTTTAGTTGCTGTGGTCTATTAACTATAAACTATTATCTTATATAAAACTATTATTGATAATAATGGTAGATTTATATATTTATTAACTAATCAGGTAATCACTAAGTAAATTAATAAATATGTAAATTTGAGATAAATCAGGTATAAACACATCAGATCAGGCAATTTACAGTAATTATGTTATCATCTAAGATACTAATAGATAATATATTATACTAACTTATAATAATACAACACATACCATACCGACCATCTAGTTATTTGATTAGAAACTCTTTAAGTGTACTTTTAGCTATTTTTACTTTATAATATTTTACTTTATTTAAAAAAGTGAGGGGAAGTTCGTTGAGTAAAGAGGGCAGCAGGTATTCCCATGTGCGCTTGCTATAAATATTTTTGTAATTTGGAAGCTTAAATATCGGTAACCTGTTCAACTTACGTAGGGTTTCAGGTCTACTATATTATTTTAATTTACTCAACTGTTCCCACTTTTCACATAGGACTGCCAATTGAATTTCTTCATATACATTTAACGTTTTACAATATTTAAATAAGTTTGAATCATCATGTCTGTACAGTTGCTTAACATGGTTAGGAAGTATTGTTTTTAAGATTTTTAGTTGTATTTTATAAATTTCTTGGTTATAAGTTTTATATGTTCTGCCATAGCTACTCAGTCCATAGTTTATTATTGAATTTGCTAATGCCAAATATAAAAGTCTCAAAGTTTAGTAAGGAATTTTATGCTTAAGTATTGTTAAATTACAAAGTATTGCTCTTAGTTTGTTACAAATGTGAATAACATGAGGTCTCCAGTTAAATTTACTATCTATTATTATGCCTAAATACATATGCTGATCAACCATTTAAAGGGAGTTACAGTTGCATTTGGTGTTTTGCTGATGCAGAAAGCTGTGTTCATGTGCAATGATGGTGGGTTGTGTATCACATTTTATGTAGCTTGAGTGTATAAGCATCAGTTTAGTTTTTTGAGCATTGATTACCAGCCCAACATCATGTGCCCATTTGCACAGCTGGTCATAGTTATGTTGCATCAATTTTTGTGCTTTAAATAGGTTATGTGCAGCTATTAGACATGTGTCGTCTGCAAACTAGTAAATGGAGGAACATTTAAAGATATTACACATATCATTCACATATAACAAGTATTCCGACGGACCAATAATGGAGCCCTGGGCTGTACCCTGAGTAGTATATATTTTATTACTATATTCACCTGCGACCTTTACTACTGTATGACGGTAGGGTGGAGTACGGCTTGTTATAAGTATCAAAAATGAGATTGAGTAGGAACTATGGCCTGTTTGTGACAAGGAGACAAAAAGTTCCACAAAATGTGACTGACCCATTAACAGCAGTGGACTGCTTACACCTGATGATGATAAAGTGTTTTATAAGGAGGATATGTTACGCCTACACATTATATAATCAAAAACTGGGCTTCTAAAATTGAAACTTACACTTACATAATAAGAAAACAGAAAGAAGTTAGACATACACTCTGACCGTAGTGTGAGCGAGATGTTTGAAACGCGTTTTAAGCGGGAGAGTCAACTGTAATAACATGATACCATGATAGTGTGTCAGGTAGACGTAGTTTCCTTAGTCCACTTTATGCAGCTAAGTAGCTACCATATCGTCCCTTTTTATGTTTTAATCCATGTTTCCTTTTTATGTTTTAATCCATGTTTCCAAGTGCAAAGGATCTTTCACGGGAAAAATAAGGTGGAGTGAATCCTCGATCGACTATTTACTCGTAAAATCTTATTTAAAACTTTTGGAATAAATTTTCAAACAGACTCTCGTAACAATTGTCAAACGCGTTCATTTCAAAACTTTATTGGGACAAAGTTACGAAGTTAAAATAACTACCCATATCGAAAGTCGTTTATAAGTTGTCTTTGAAATTTTTCTTCTATCCTCAATATTCTAAGGTCATTATTGAAATCTCGAAAATATAGGACTATAATTGAAATCATTTATTCTATATTTATTTGAGTTATAGTTGTATAATACACTTAGCACGTGTTAAGGCTAGATTGGCTTTGAAAGAAAGAAAGTAATAAGTGTGTAGACAGTTGGCTGGGCTCTTCGATGTGAATAATAAACGTATGCCACGTACCCTTCAGACTGGAACAGCAGTGCAGGCAATGCTATTTGGCAGCAGAAACAGGGAAGAAAGTGGTACCTGACCAGATGGACTCCTAAGTAGAAAAGATGTCTTATCACCTAGTAATTAAAAGTTTAGTTAAGAATTGAAATTAATATTTGAATAAAATTGTTTTGTGTACATCGCGATTCTCCTACTCTGGTGATACATACACCATCCCCTAATATCATCCCGTAGGTTTCACAATAGGTGACAGAGGAAAACTGAAAGAGAGATGGGCAGCAGCATTTCCTGATAACAGCTGAAAATAATAAAAAAACTGCGTTTGTTAACCTGCTTGTCAAGCGAGGCAACTAGAGCATATAACGTAGATAATATTCTATGGGTGGGCCGGGCTTCTTATCAGCTGTGGACTGTTGGAGTTTTTTTGATAGGCTGTAATGTACTTATAGCAGAATAATATAATTTAACTTATATATTTGTTTATTTAACTTATATTTCTTCCCCTCCACATTATAACTAGGTGATAAAAAGCGAATAACTACATATCATGACAATATATTGTAGATTTCAAAAGTAATGAAAAGCAAGTAATCATAAGTTTTATTGATAAAATCCGTAAAGTGATATCAACATAATCCAACGGGTTATTAAGCCAAAGTGACAACGAGTCAGTAATTTTGCTCAAATAATCAAAACCATTACGAAGTAAGTGTATCAAGTGACAACGAAGTATGCAAATTGTTATGGTTGCGATTAGATCTAGGTCAGGGCCGTGCTTATTTGTAGTATTTGGGGAGGTTTTAATTAGCAGTAGGTGTTTAGATGGAATTTATTTTATTTACTTTTAGACACAAAATAGTAGATATAAATAGGACTTGTGGTGCACTAAAGTTTAAAGAAATTCTCTGTAAGTCAACCTTATAAGTGGTTAACGTAAAAAAAGCGGTGACTACCATGATAAGAAATAAATTAAAGTTCAATAAACATTTAAAAAAATTGTTGCTCTAATTCTCTGACCTGACAGGACTGTGCACTGTGCAATATGGTGAGTAGGGTTTTCGTGGAGGAGAGAGTTACTTACAGCAGATTCAACTCTTCATTATCTACCATTCTCACCAGACTATGTTCCCACTGATTATTTTTGATATTGTGGAAAAAATCTTCAACCCCGAACCAGTATTTAAAACGCCTCCATATCATATTTATCCATATAATATTATTGATTTCCAAACTGTGCATTTCTATAGCAGAGGTAATTAATTACTTTCCGTCGAATTACTTTTGCGTTGACAATATAGTATATATCAAATACTTTATATAAAACGTAAAGAAAAGGTTTTGTTTATATACAATGGCAATTTTATAAAGAAACAGATTGTAAATAATACTTATTGAAAGACACTCTTTTGTTTAATTACCACTGGTTCGAAGAAAACCTCTGACCTGGGAAGAACCATCAAGAAACCAACACTGGTAAGATTTCTAATCTTTTTTACAACATATTCTCCAGAACTAAGTCTGCTTGCTAGTTTCAAAAATGGTGATATCGACGAGACTCAGCTCCTAACCATTTAAAATTACGTTAGTATTAGTATGTACAATATATATGTAATATGAAAATTATGTATATATGAATATACATTTACATGGTAAATATCCAGATAATTATTATATAAACATAGTTATTTAAATCATTGTAAAAATATATAGTCATAGTTATAGTATATAGCAAAATAAAACTATGCATTAACAGGAGAATTATTTACATTTCCCCAAGCAAGGAATAAACCTTAACTCCTAGATCTAAGCGGTGGTCTAGCTTGTGGCTAATATCTATCAAGTCCATCATACGAGTACATTAGAATTCCGTTCTCAACTCCAAAGAGATTTGTTGAGCGACGTTAGAATATTATTCAGGATTTGTGCTCACTGACTATGGTATTTAATATGGTTTTCTAACAGTTTAAAAACAGTGACAACTTTCAAATAATGCGAAGCTGTTAACTACGCAGTAGTTGTGGCTGCTGCATGAATGAGCTGGCTCGACCGAGGTAGGACCACGTTCGTAAAGAATACCGGCGTGCAATACCATCATTATGTTGCTGTGTTTCGTGCGTGAGTGACGACAACCGAAGATGCTTTTTACTAGCTTGTGACTTGCATTTATTTAAGTCCTCGGGGTGACAATGAATTTGCATTTTGTTTCTTAATCGTGGTTAGACATAGATGTCTGTGGACTATACCATCAACTCGCCATCAGGTGGATTGCCCTTAATTCTTTTAAAAATATACGCACACTCATTCGTTTTGTTCTTTTTGTGACCAATGTAATGTTTATATGATAAAATAGTTAGTATAAGGGTTGCGATGCAGTGTCTATGTGCTGTGTAGTGGCAGTGTAAGAGAATCCACTACCCCGTGTCATCCCGTGGATGTAGCTAGAGGTCACAGAGGGAAACTGAAACAGGGACGGCAGCATCTCTTGATAACAATTCAAACTAATAACTTCTTTATTTTTAGTGTCATAGGCGCATGGTTCTTAATTCATTAGAGAGTGCCCAATGGCATCAAGTCCGCCATATGTACAACTTTGTGCATGAAAGTGTAAATAAATAAATAATTTAAAAAATACGCCCATACCTTTTTATTAATTTCTCAGGTTTGTGTGTTTAGTAAGACAAACACTGTCTTGTTTTTTGTGGAAAACATTAAAATAAATTGCTGATTTTAGGGCTATATTTGATTCACGCAAGATACTGTTAGTTTTTTGTGCGTAGATCGGTACAAAATTAATAGATAGTCGTCATCGTGATGTATACACGAAATTAATTTTCGCCAACTCTATATTATGGTATACTTTAATAACCTTAACCTTATAACCCTTAAATCCACATAATTATGCTTATAAATGTAAAGTTTTATCTGTATAATATTTGTCATTCAATTACGTTTTTAAAGTAATAACCCTAAAGAAGCAAAGTCTGGTACAAATGAAAAATGAATAAACGTCAACTAAAACTCCTAAATTTCTGTTCCTTTTAAAAGAAACTCACCGTTTCACGGTTTAGCGGTAAATAAAACATCTTCATGCACCGAAGATTGAATAAAATTGTGTCAATGGTGCCGTAAGAAATGCACTAGTGGATATAATATTTATTCAATGCTAGGTGTTGCATGTCGCAATAGCGCAATGTATTTTTTATATTTTTTGTGGGGAGTACCTATTATGTAACCAATTCAAATATATTATTTTATTAAAGCGTAGCATTTATGATATTGCAGTGTAATAAACAAACTCATTATTGGCAAATACCAACTGCCGCCAACTGAAAACAAAGAAAGCTACAGATGGAATGCCATATTTAAACCCAAAACCCTTCACGTTTTTTTTACACGGTTTGAAGGGACGATTTTATCGCTCGTCGTGGTTATGCACCTGTAAGAATAAGTATTATGGTTAGAAAAAAAAGTATATTTTCCGATTTAGGTTCATATTTTAAAGAAACTTTCATGATAAATAAAATAACGTTAATGAAAGGCTCACCTAATTAAACGAGGGAGAGAGAGAGGGCACTGCTTAGTTAAATCCTCTTATATCACGTAGATGACCTATTCATTATTAACAACATTTTTAATTTTGTTATTTTATTTCCAAAGAAAATAATAATGGTATAAATATCGAAACGATAAAATAAAAATACATTAAAACTACAAAATTGAATTAGGTAATGTTTATTTTTTTATCACAAAACCCTTGTCTTTTACTATTTGCCATTGCGGTCTCTTCTGTTCATTTTAATTGGATTGCGTTTGCCTATGTATCAAATAAATATATTAGTTTTTGTCGTTATTTGTGAATCTGTTAAATAAATATCGCATAAAACTATAGTTCCTAACAAATCTAGAGTAGTTGTTGACATAAAAAAAAGACCAAGAAAAAGAAAGATAAAGATACCAATAATAATATTTCAGAGTAAGCAGTATATTGTTATACTAAAAACTAAGTAAATAAAGCCCCAATAAGTAAAAAATTAAATATATTACAATATTTACGAGAATTCATACATTATATTAAAATTACTAAGTGTGTACTTCACCCATATTGTTTATTTATTTATTGCAGGTTTCCTAAAGATCAGAGTTTAAAGGATATATGGAAGTACTTGTGTAATAACAGGCTTATCTGGCTTCCTACAAGAAACAGTGTCATTTGCTCAGATCATTTCCAGACCTCAGACTTTCAAGTGTTGGCGAACAATAGAAGGCGATTGGTCGAGGGCACCAAGCCATCTTTAATACCACACTGTATTATTGTTCCGCAAGCTTTTTTTCCATCATAGAGAAGGCAAACTAGCGTACAGTCAACCTGATGGTAAGTAAACTGTAGCCCATGAACATTTACGATCTCAAGACTAACAAACCGCTACATATTGCAAATGCGTCGCCAACCCTGAGGACTAAGATGTAATGCTCCGTGCCACCCGCAAAAGTTGAATATGTAGTGTAGTGTGGTATGTGGTTAGTCATGGTTGTGAGATGAACCTAAGATTTCTCCACTTCAAAAAATGTACAATGTTAAATCTAATTTTCCAGAGCCATAAATTATAATTTAGTCTACCATCTGGTATCTGGTGAGAGCTGCAGTAAAGAGAGCGATTATAGATATTTTCACTGAAAAATATTTTCCAGCGCATTTTTAACGTACAGCTTATGAAAGCTAGACTGCTCAGACTTTATAAAGTAGTGTCCAGTTTCTTAGACAGAGGTTTTTATCTTAAACTAGCACCACGCGCCAGCTTCGCCCGACGGGGACCTATTAATATGGAATTATTTAGATTTAAGATAATCTAAATAATATATATTATATAAATAAATATAAAAGACCATTTATTTTGTAAAAATTTCGAATACTCGAAAAAAATTCAATCATTCCGAAGATACAGGCAGACAAATATTTAAAAAATATTTATTTATGTCTTAATGGCATGCTACTTACCCCTCAGCTCAATGAAAGGCAGTTATTTCGAATTACAGACAGACACTTCAACTTTATTTATTAAGGTATGTCTAGATATAAAATACGTGCATGATACACTGGTGATTAGCGCATAGAATACATGATAGATACACAATCACAGATAAGAGCATGATAGTTTATTATGATTTTTACAATAGCAAAAACAATAATTTAAAAAAAATAAAGGAAATAATTGATGTTATTTAATTTGTGTTTTTACGTTGTAGGCAGCTATACATACTGCTTTACGAATGGCTCGATCAGAGTAGGACCACACTCTCAAAATGCAGATGTGCTGTTACCTGCCTGAGGAGTTTCAATAAATCCTTTCTAAGCGCACCTTTATATATAAAAGTTTATTCCCACGAAATTAAAATCCTGATGTGCGGCACCACAATGTTACACCGTGCGCCCGCATATAATGCGGCCAAATTAAAAATTTATGCTGAATGAGTGCGTTAAATTGCATATACGTCTTAAGGAACTTGGCCGGTTAGTCAATTGGCAACGATAATTATAACATTTATTAAAAAATTTAAAGTATAAGTTTAACAAATAATACCTACATATTTTTTGTGTGTGTAATACTTACCGAAAAAATATACTCCGTCCTTTCTTGTCTTTTTTAATCAGAATAAGTGCTTGTTTTTACTACACAGCTCGGAATTTTGGCAATACAAAATAACGACAGTTCGCAAACGAAATCAATTCGTCACTGAGGGCACATTGGTTCTCCTATAACGTTTTCGCACCAATGAGCTGGTTCCATTTTTCTTGTTCATTGGCCCGGTCCATACGCAGTAATATAATAAGTATTTGTATGCGGGTACACTGTGTCCAGTAATAGCACATATGGTACGGTACACCTACCTTTTAAAAGTTTATTTCCTTCTGGAGTAACTATAAACAAAATTGCCGTAATTTCCAATTCCACGCGATTGAAGCCTCGGGCGGGCCCTTGTGTAATAAATGAGTACAATCACACCTACACCTGTGTAATGAAGGAAGTGTTTAAGCTGAACTAGCAATTAGTTGGCTATATACTCGTAGTACGAAAAATCGACAACAGACGGAGAAGAAAGATTCTCGAGCAGCCTTGTGAGTGACGACCTGGTAAGATATACAGAAAGTTGACGAGTGGAGGTGGCTCAGGGCCGCGTTTTGTTGCATTTCTTGATCGAGATCTGTATTCAGCAGTGGACTTGTGATGGGTTTAATGATGTTTAAACGTTATGAACAAAATAATTAAATTTTTGCCCTTATAATTAAAATATTCATTAATTATTACATTAATATAAAAATAAATATGATTTGAAGTCAAAGAAATCACTCCAGCTAAGCAATTGCCTTAATATTTCGAATTGTCTTCAAAAGTCAATAGCAAGTCAAAGATCAAATAATTTGACTTTAAATTGTTTTAATACGCTGCCTGTATTAGCATTTGAATGGACCGTTATAAAATTAAAGTCAAATAATGACTTGGCTTTAAATTTTAATGTTGATTTAGGAAAAATATACATTTATATATTAATTCACAATTATTTATTCTAACCGGAATTAAATCGGCTCGTTCCCTATTACTTATCACTCTTCTAGATCTCATAAAGTGAAATAAAAATTATACATAATAATGTCCTCACGACTGAATTTCGGTCACGTTGGCCGTCTAGTTTCTGTGATGTTAGAGCTGTTAGCCAGCTGCCTTTTACAGCATCATCGGAGTCAGAGCTGGGGCTGTAAAAAAGGCGGACTAATGATGATGATGATAATGATAGTGGTTTTTCTTTCCAAACGTTACTTTTTCGTAGCGGTGTTATCTACAGTCTCAACAGAGACTAGACTTCTGCGCAGGACAGGGTTGTATTGCGTGTGTGCGCAGGCATACGCGCACTCTCTATTCAATCTATCGGCTATTGTCCTCTATTGCCCGCTATTGTCCCATAGGACATACAGTCGATGGGAAAACATTGAGTGATTAAAAGTGAGACATTATTTTGATAGGCCTACCTTTGATGTCTACATACACCCTTCAGCTGGATATATTCCTCCGCTCAACAGTGTTCACCTGTAGTCTCAACAGAGACTAGCCATCTGTGCAGGACAGGGTTAGAGTGTGTGAGTGTGTACGCAAGCACATGTGTACTCTCTATTCACTCACTCTATCGTCCTATCTCTTTATTGTCTTATATTGTCCTCTATTGTCCCATAGGACACATTGTCCGTTGAGGCAATAGAGAATGAGTGAAAGTGAGACTCTTTTTTGATAGGCCATGCTGATATTGATGACTATATACATCCTACGGCTGGAAATAATCCTCCACTCAATTATTTCAGAGACCATCTTAAGGCAGAGAAGTGTCTGCCAGGCTGGCCAATGCGTGTTTTCGGATTTCACATGTCCTTTTCTTTGTTTTTCCGAAAATGAAGTGACAAATGTACTTTGCACTCCACCTGGTGGTAAGTGGCTACTGCAACGTAATGACCTGCTCAATGATATATTTTTTGTGAAATGAGTGAAATAGTAATCGAATTTAATGTCCCTCACTTTTTCAAATTTTTAAAGTTATCGCAAAGAGATCTAGTATAATTACATTTCTCCTTGGTCCTCAGAGGTGACAACGCATCTATAGCCCTCTTTGTTTTGTGGTTGTTATAAGTGGCCGTATAAGGAAGCTCAAGGTCGCTCAGCGAGCTATGGAGAGGGCTATGCTCGGGGTTTCTCTGCATGATAAACTTAGAAATGAGGATATCCGCAGTAGAACCAGAGTGACCGACACAGCCCAACGGATTAGTAAGCTGAAGTGGTAATGGGCTGTCCATATAGCTCGAAGAACCGACAACCGATGCGGTAAAAAGGTTCTCGAATGGCAGCCTCGTACCGGTAGGCGAAGTGTAGGGCGACCCCCACTAGATGGAGTGACGACCTGGTAAGACATGCAAGAAGTCGATGGATGCAGGTGGCTCAGAACCGTGCTTTGTGGCATTTCTTGGGGGAGGCCTATGTTCAGAAGTGGACTTGTGAAGGGCTGTAATGATGATGATAATGATAGGTGATCATGGGCTGCAGTAGTCTCTTACCATCAGTCGGACTGTAAGTTCGTTTGTCACATCAGTTTCATAAAATAAAATGCATTGTATACAGGTGCTAAGGAGTAGGGACAACCCTTCACCTTCCATGGCCCCACCAACCTTGCGGTTATACGGGCCGAATCCGGGCTCTTTCCCGCGTGCACTTTCTTGACTCTCTACAATTTATTTAATCTTTTCCTTGTCCCGAATAGTCACTCTCCCTTTCTGGGCTGGACAAACACAGCACGCTTTCGGTTCCGGGCTGATCTTCATGTAGGGTATTGAAGATTGTTATCTCTTTTCTATTTTAAAGAAAGGTAGGCAAAGGAGAATACGGGTCCCACCAACCTTGCGGTTATACGGGCCGAATCTCGAGAGATGCACGCGGTTCTTGCGCAGGGCTCTTTCCCGCGTGCACTTTCTTGATTCTCTACAAGTTATTTAATCTTTTCCTTGTCCCGAATAGTTATTCTCCCTTTCTGGGCTGGACAAACAAAGCACGCCTTCGGTTCCGGGCTGATCTTCATGTAGAGTATTGAAAGATTGTTGTCTCTTTTCTATTTTAAAGAAAAGTAGGCAAACGAGAATGCGGGTCACGTGATAGAGACTCTCACCGCTCATTAACAGCTGCAACCCACAAATGAATCGCAGGAGCGTTGCCGGCTTTTGAAAAGTAAGAAAACTTCTTTATTTTATTTTTATTTGTACGTTGATTCAAAAATTAAATGTTAATTGAAGTCCCAACATTTACTTTTAGTGATGGTTTCGTATTAGCTGATTCGACCATGGAGGAAAATTACAACTGTCGGAAGATAAGTAGTAAGAAATAGTAATTAGTAAATTTGCAGTATTGTAGCTATAATGAAAAATAATTAGCATGTTTTATAAATAAACATATATATAATCAAAGTGCAAATTTTTGGCACTCCTTAGGAATGACATAGAATATCTCGTTACCAGTAAAATATGTTTCTAGTTATCCGTCACTTACATCTACAGAATCCTGGTGTTTTACGCCGCAATTCTTTGCCAGCGTGGACCATCCCTGGTAGAGCCGACCCATTCGTGAAACCTTAATACGCTGCAGAAATCAAGAAATAAACCACTGTTGAACATAGACCTGCTCCTATAAACGTTTCAAAAACGGTCCTGAGTTATCTGCAACAATTGACCTCCTGCATGGTTTATAATGAGTAGCTTATCACTCCATCTAATTACCGTCATCCGAGGCTCAAATAAAAAATATAAATGCTGTAAATACAATGTATGTTGTTTTAATATTATTATTCATAAAAACAAATATAACCGGAGGTGATTCCTCCATAATAACAATAAATGGCACGGCAACAACAAATTATACAAAGCTCGTCTTTATTCACTGATATTACAACCTAGTCGGTGGCGCATACCTAGCATTGCGATTATTAATAGACTAGCTCAGCTAAATTAGTGCATCGTCATTATGACATGAGTTTTGAAATACACTATAATATGGTAATTTCGATAAAAATTTCGCCTATACATCCAATAATCTTACATAATAATATGAAAATAATATTTACAGAAAAAAATTCCATAAGTTATTATTTAAACATAAAAATATAAATTAATCATTTCAATTATTAAAACTGATTACTCATTCTTAATCCTGATTCTCGTACGGAGACAGACCTGTAAAATGAAATGGCAATGACCCAGCCATCTTGCTTGAAGAAAAGACAACCGATGGGAAAGGAAGGTTCTTGAGAGGCAGACTCTTACCGGTAATATATACAGTGCCTTTTAATTTTTCATATATAAGAGAAGGCTACCTTCCTAATTAAAATGTTTACAGACTGTTATTTAATTAAAATTGTGCTTTACTTAATAAATCTGAAAAAGTACGGACGGTGAACTTACTAACAACGTATTGCCAAGTTATGTTACGATTTAAAAAAAGCTTTAAGAAAGACTCTTTAAGGGACACTTCCTTAAAGCGTGTACGTGGTCATCTGGCATAAATCATGGTTTGGTTGGTGGTAAGAAAATTCCTTGGATCTTGTAACTCTCTTTAATACTCTTTTCAAATATAGGTACACTTTCCAGCAAGACTTTGCTCCTACCAGGAGCAAGGTAGAAACGAGTGAAATAAAACTAATTTTACAAATTTTTAATTTTATTTTTAACTGCGTTTAATTTGAATTCTTTCTACTTATGTTTAATTCACGACGTTTCGGGTGCCTTTCTGCAGACATTTGATTTGATGTTTGAAGTTCTGAAGTCATAGTTAACACGGATTACCTTCAGCTTTCAGAACACCCGAAATGTTTCGAATTGAAAATAGTTTTAATAATTCAAATTTAACGCGTTAAAATCCGTAAGATTAGTTTTATTCAGTGTGTAGTATTCGTGTAAATAAGAAATAATCAACCCAAACCTAGCTCAAAAATAATGTTTTAGACTTTTATGGAAGCTAAAGACTGGCCCTCGTCAAGTACAAATATGAACTCCTTGGACTGTAAATTCTGGTCAGTCCTAAATGTCACTATTTGCTCCAAACATGACTCCCACATTAAGTCTCTTAAGAAATCAACGGAGAATTTAGAGTTTAGCGTCTAATTCTTCATAAAATAGTGCGTAATGCCATAAATTTGTGAGGCCTGTATAAAAATCAGAGGCTACTTTGAATAATTTTTTTTAATTATTTGCTTAGACTCCCATAAATATAATATGTCAACAAATACTTAATTACAGTGTCTTTTTTTAAAGTTATGCATTTTAAATAAGTAACAGACTTATTGCCAATACAGCTACTCGTGTATTCTAATATTAAATTTGAATATCCTATAATCTATAATGATCGTCAGCTAAAGTATCATATTTATTCAGCCAATAAGAAATTTGCAATCCTGAATAGGAAATGTTGTAAATAACTTAAGAGCGTTTTAGTTACTTTCGAAATTATATTTAACAATATTTTACAATCATTGGGTTATGTAAGCATTAAAAGAACATTAAAAGATTAAAAAATATATTTAAATGTATATATTATACAGGTAATGATTTTGTAAAACTATTAAATACACTGCGTGTTAATATATTTTAATGGCGCCACCATAAATAGCAGTATAAAAAACTTTCGTTTGAATTTGTAATTATATACTCGTAGTACCCGAAACATTTGATAACATTAGTTTTTTAGGATTATTAAGCAATTTATGTGATACTTATGCTGAATGTACTATACAAAACCATCATCTTAGCTTGGTGTCGTGTGAGTGGCCTTAGAAACATATCAAACCGTAAACACATAATATCTTGAGGTCAGTGTTTCATTAGTAACTAAGCAAACAATTGCTTGATTGTTTACATGTATCCAACCCAGACTACTAATATAATTACTGTCATCACATCAATTCTACGTTGTATAACTCAAAGAAAACCTTATGACGATTAAGACAAAATATAGGCGCTGTGGAGCGTCTAGTTGTAATCCCGTACGCACAAATTAATTGTATGCTTTATAAATTATTGTTCCGGGTTTGAATGTTTGTCCATGTGCAATGAATGAAGGTGAAACGCCTCTACGACACAGGAGAAAATGCTGTTACAAGAAACCGTTAAAAAAAACCGGCCAAGTTAGTGCGAGTCGGACTCGCGCATGAAGGGTTCCGTACCATCCGTACCAATACACGTTTCCAGTAGAGGAACCCCTTTTAATTTTTAATTTATTTTAATTTTTAATTTTTTACTTGTTGTTATAGCGGCAATAGAAATACACATTGTGTGAAAATTTCAACTGTCTACCTATTACGGATCATGAGATAGAGCCCGCTGACAGACAGACGGACGGAGGGACGGACGGACGGACGGACGGACGGACGGACGGACGGACGGATGGACGTATAGCGGAGGCTTAGTAATAGGGTCCTGTTGGTAACCCTTTGGGTACGGAACCCTAAAAAATAAGATACAAAAGTACTCATATAAACACTGTATTTTGCATGGGACATCGATGTTAATTATGTCTTATTTTTTAACTAAAACTTAACTAAAAGCAATTGTTTGTGTATTTATCGAGCTACAATTCATACATAGCCTCTTTCATTTTTTTCATCTCAACGCAAAATATGACAATATCTTCAGATTTATCCGATTCCGCATAATCCGCTGACCGATCGTAAATCATGGCAAAGCTCGAGCTCTCGTAGTTTTATCATAGTTTTTTCTTACTTTTTCCTGATTCTTATATCCTATACTTTTTTTTATAAACTAAAATATCTTAATATAAATATATTTCTTTTTGTAAAATTAAAAGTTTACAATAAAGGAGAACTAGATGTCATCACCATGCTTAGCAAGCAGATACTATCGCAGTACTAAACCTGCCTTTGTTACTGGTATGTATTAAAATTAAATATGGCCACTTAAAATGTGTTACTAATATATTTGCGTCACCTTTTTAGAAAACTTTAAAGAAAAGAGGTGGTTAACAATTCGACTGTATTTTTTGTATGGGGTACAATAATAATGTACTTTATATACAATAGGTGAATCGATTTTGTTGATGCCTTTTTTATTTTTCTCTCACAAAAATAAATCTTATAGACAAAAATGAAACTAAAATATTTTTGAATAGTATTTTTTTTATCTTCGCTTTGTAAGCGCATGTTGTATGTTCATTTGCTTTTCAATATCCTTACCATAAACAAAAACACGGTTGTTAGTCAACTAGGTCTTATCTTCGTTTCATAATAATTTCAAAAACTATTGGTATATCCAATTGTGTATGCCTTAACCTTAAGCGCATTAAAAAAATTACGTATAACATGATTATACGTACATTTTTAAAGCTGTTTAATTACACACAAGTTTTCACTAAAAACCTTATAATTATTACTATACTTTCAATTTTGCGATAATTTTATGTCAAATTTCAATTTAAAAACAAAGCTTGGAAAATCCAAAAGTGCACTCATAAGATCGTGAAAAAATTTAAAAAAAATGTAAATAGTAGTTCTTTTCGTCAAAGAGTTCCAGTAGCAGTCACCGAAGTACACCTTCAGGTCAGTCTGTCAAGTTCGGGAGTAAGGTCTCGTCATAACTAACATAACAAGTACAATCTCCGCACACCTTTATTTTTATTTTTTTTTACATGGGGAAATGCCTACGCATACCCGCCTCGCGGGGGCAAGGACAGGTTGTCGGACTCGCACCAACTAAAACCCCATAGTGTTCCACCTTCGCCGCATATTGGCAAGGCCATGGGAACGCTTTCGCACATATTCGCGGCCCCACCAGCGCTGGCCGCCCCATGGCAGCCTCTCCTCGGGGGAGGACTTCTCCTCCCCATTCTCCTTCTCAGGCGCATCAGGAACACAAGACACGCCTTCCTCCACGGCCTCCAACTCTACCTGCGTAACGGGCCCCTCCGAGTCCGATACGCAGAGGAAATGGGGCCAGGAAAATCAAGCGCTCGGTAGCACCCGCTTTCCCGACCCCAGCGTCGGATCTGGTCTTTGGCTCCGCCGCCAACCAGGTTTCGGCCGCGGAGGGTAGGGAGAACGACGCCTCGCAATACCGACACTCCTCTCCCCCCGCGGCCCCGCCACCACCGCATCAACGGTGCGGCTCCGTCAGAGTCGCGGGGGATAGGGCAAGTCGCTCATCGCCATACCAGCACTCCTCTTCCCCCGCGACTCCACCTCGGCTGCAGCGGTAGGAGGAGAGGGCACTCCTCTCGCGGCAGCCCACCGTCACACATCAGAAATGGGCTCGCCAAGCCCACTCGGAGTGGCCACTTCGGGCCGGCCCTACACCACGGGCCAGCCAAGGGGTTCCGCTTTGTTCACCGCGGGTGACCAAGCCACGGCTACTAAGCCCCCCCGCCACGACAAGGTGGAAACCCGTTCGGGGGGGGGGGGGGGAATCTCCGCACACCTAGTTCTACTCGTCGAGGAGTTCCAGTAGCAGATACCGAAGTACACCTTCAGGTCACTTCATAAAGTCCAAGACGTTTCATCATCATCACCATCATTACAGCATTTCACAAGTCCACTGCTGAACATAGGCCACCCCCAAGTTATGCCACAAAGCACGGTCCTGAGCCACCTGCATCCATCGACTGCCTGCATGTCTTATCAGGTCGTCACTCCATCTAGTGGGGGGTCGCCCAAAACTTCGCCTAACGGTACGAGGCTGCCACTCGAGAACCTTTTTTCCCCATCGGTTGTCGGTTCTTCGAGCTATATGGCCGGCCATTTGCCACTTCAGCTTACTAATCCGTTGGGCTATGTCAATCACTCTAGTTATATTGCGGATATCCTCATTTCTAAGTTTATCACGCAAATAAACCCCAAACATAGTCCTCTCTATAGCTCGCAGAAGGAACTTGAGCGTCCTCATACGGCCAGCAGTGAAGGACCACGTCTTAGATCCATAAGTCATCACTGGCAACACGCACTGGTCGTAATTTCCAGAACGCTGCCCAGCCCAGTTGAATCCGTCGAGTGACCCCTCGGTCGAAGTTGGACTTACCTAGTCGGACTATTTGTACCAGGTAAACATACTCGACAACAACTTCGAGCTTAGTGCTCCCAACAACTACCGTCATAGTTGTGACATGGACATTACACAAGATCTTTATTTTCTCCATGTTCATCTTAAGACCAATCCGTTGGGAGACACTATTGAGGTCATTGAGCATAGCGCTTAGGTTCTCCAGCGATTTTGCCATAAGGACTATATCGTCGACAAATCGAAGGTGAGTGATGTACTCACCATTGATGTTAATACCGTATCCTTTCCAGTCCAGTAGCTTGAAAACGTCTTCCAATGCAGCGGTGAAGAGTTTCGGGGATATAACGTCACCCTGTCTTACACTTTTCTGCAGTTGGATAGGTTTTGTACTCTGGTTCTGTACTCGGATAGCCATCGTGGCCCTACTGTACAAACACTTCAGCACTTCGATATACCGACAGTCCACTTGGCACCGCTGAAGGGACTGCAGCACCGCCAAATTTCGACGGAATCAAAGAATTTCTCATAGTCCACATACGCAAGACATAAAGGCAAATTGTACACCTCGGTCTTCTGTACAATTTGCCGAAGAGTATGTATGTGGTCTATGATGCTAAAGCCTTTTCGGAAACCAGCTTGTTCGGGAGACTGGAAGTCGTCGAGTCTGCGTGCGAGACGATTCATAATGACTCTCGAAAACAACACATAGACGCAGCTCAAAAGGAAATCGGTCTGTAGTTCTTCAAGAGCATTGTTGCCCTTCTTGAAGAAGTAGTGAAATAGTGCCACCATGGAGGACGGAATTAAAGAGCTTCTGAAGGACTTCAAGTACCGGTTTTCAGAAGCTCCGCTGTAATACCATCCTCGCCCGGGGCCTTGCCGTTTTAAGGTGCTGGAGAGCTATTCTAATCTCGCTCAGACTGACGTCCGGGATATCATCGGAATAGTGTCGGATAAGACTCACTCTTGGATCGTTACTCACACTTGCGTGTGGCTCCAACGATGATGTGTACAGCTGCCCATAGAACCTCTCAATCTCACACAAAATCTCAGGTGTCTCGGAAACGACGCTGCTACACTCGGTCTTCAGCATTGACAGTTGGCTCTTTCTGACAGACAGATCTCTGGCAAAGACTTTGGAGCCCTGGTTCCGCTCGATCGCTTCTTCAATACGAGCTGTATTGAAGTTGAGTAAGTCCCGCCGCATGCATTTGGAGATCTGTCTGTTCAGTTGCCTGGATGCTGTCAAATCTATTGAAGAATGCAGCTTCATTTCCCGTCTAACAGCCATGAGATTAAGAGTGTGATCGGAGAGTTTTTGTGTTCTTCGTCGGTGCAGAACTTAGCTCCGATCGCATTTATATCGTCCACTGTATTGCAATCTTCTAGGCACTAAAAACGGTTTTGTAACTCGAGCTGAAAGGTTTTGGGACTTTGGATTAGCGCACGAGGGGGAAGGAGCGTTGACTTCATTAGACGAGACCGCTCCAACTTAACGTTAAGGTTCAGTGTGCCTCTAGCCATTCGGTGATCGTTACTAGTTCTCACCCTCGCGATCACTGAGATATCACTGAACAGTTGGCGTCTAGTCGTCATAATGAAGTCAATCTTATTTTTTGTCGAACCGTCGGGGCTCAACCTGGCCCACTTCCTGTGGGTCCGCTTCTGGAAGAAAGAGTTCATCATAAAGAGTCCCTCTTTCTCCATGAAGTTGGCTAGCTGATGGGCCCTTGGGTTTCGTTGCCCTATTCCGAATTTCCCTACCTTACCAAGACGTATAAATATATTAATATATAAGTCCTACGTACTTTTAGCACAACTAAATATTGTAATAAAAAATCTGTGATTATAAAATGATAACGTTGGTCAAGTATGAATCAAAATTGGTTTTTGGAATATTTTGTATTTCTACAGCGATCGATATTTTTGCTGCCTATTACCGTAAGCAAACGATACAGTAATCCTCGTAAATCCTCGGCCGCCGCCGTGTGAAAAACAAAGTGATCGTGTCATCCATTATGTTTTTTCGCGTTTCATGTGATGACACAATATCGCAACTATGCAACTCCGAGGTTCCAGCAAAAGGGTAACAAACGAGCACATAGTCCTCCTGACGTCTATTCTCGGACAATATCAAAATTCAAAAGCGTTACATGCAAAAAGAAACACTGATTCTCTTCAGTCACAATATGAAACACAGCAGCATTATGCTGTTATTTTACACTGGTATGAGCGCGATTTTGCCTGTGCCATTTCCCATGGGCAGCCCATTCGTACTGCAGCAACAATACAGCTTTCATACATATGAAATTAAGTCACCTTAATTTTTTATCGTTGACCTTATGTCATTGTTATATTACTTGGATTGTTAAATTTAAAATCTAGTATTCAAGAGCTAAATTTGTGGCAATTATGATGGCAATTAATAGGGCCTCTGATATAAATGTTTTAGAATAATTGTGTTGAACTAGCACACTGTCCACCTGATGGTAAGTAACAATATATTTTATTAGTAGTAAGAACAATCTGCATCAAGCAAAATATTTTATACTGATGTCTAAGAGTAAAATAAAAAATAAATTTATTATTGATATGTTTGAATAAAAACCTTGATGTGTTTCAACTAACTCTATACATGCAATCTTACCTTATCTTATATATTATATAACATAAATACACGTTAATACAATTATAGTAGGAACCAATACATATCAATTACACTTAAAATGAAAACTATGTTAAAGTTGTACTTATTTATGGAAAAACGATTTTAAATGAAGCTCTACGTCTTGGCAAACATCTGAAGGTTATATTGAAATTGTAATTTGATTTTAGAACATTGAACTTTTGACAATTATAAATATAAATAATAATCGAAATAATATTCTGAGATTATTTGAAATATACTACTACCATTACAGGCTATGAAAGTCCACTGCTGAAAAAAGGCCTCCCTCATGGGGGGCATTTTGTCATAGTTGCCACGCTTGGCAAGCGGGTTGGCAACCGCAGTTTTTTTATTATTTTAAGTTGTTTTCAGGAAGATGCTGTTGTCTTACAACACCCTCGGGACAATATGGGGTAGTAATTTGAAATATTACCCAGTCAAATTATAGATATAACTGTAAAATAAAATTCTGAATTCAGTGAATACCGTTGTTTTTATCGTACATTTTTAATCAATTTAAAACCGTCCAATTTTTCTCAATTTTTTTTTTATTTTCCAAGAATATTTGTCAAAGTTAGATTCAACGAAGATCTATGACAAAAAACTATTTGTAGGGAATTCATGAGTATACGGTAATATAACAGGATAAGGACAATTCTGATATAGGAAAAAGGATGGCGTTAATTGTTAAAAATAGATAAAATGTGAGAGCGGAAGTTAAACTTGCTCTCTTGCTTACGCAATCAATCATTATCAGTAATAAGACAGCGTAACGCACTATACGTTCAGTATAGAGCAAATACAGTTCGACTATTCCGTAATATGTCCCCGTCACAATGTAGAGCCATGCTGCAGCTATATTAATAGTATAGTTGTAGCACGAATGGGTCGGCTCGTCCGGGGAAGGACCACGCTCTCACAGAATACCAGCGTAAAATAGCAGCTTAATGCTGCTCTGTTTCGTATGGTGAGTGTAAAGAACCGGAGACCCTTTTTACTGGAAACGAGGCATTCTACCTTAGTCCTCACGGCTGACAACGCATCTGCATTTAAATTTGCAAACGAAGATAGATAGATGTAGTTGTCTATGGGCCACAGCAACCACTTACCATCAGGTGGACTGTGTGCTCGTTTGTCACCCTTATTCTATAAAAAAAACACACTGGTTTAACGTGAAGGACCCAATTACATGATAACACCAAAGTATGCAAACTAACAGCAATACCACCCATCTCGACGTAACACAGGGCAGCCCCTCAGCAACACTACTCTGCACCAGGAAAACCACTACCACTGACAGAACCACGGCACTATCTCAGCACTTGCAGAATGAATTCACTCGTAGCCCTTTCGGACCGGTGCTTAAGCTAGGATGAAACTTGTAATTTTTAGAACGAATTCTAGCTAATTTGAGATTGTAGAACGAATCTGAGTTTTTTTACTGGCTTTTCTGACGCCATCTTGGAAAATTCGCATACCAACGTTTGTATCATACTGAAATACACATATTTAAAAGAACTGAAGTTTTCACTTAACATATCTATAATTATGGTATGTTAGAGGTGTAGAGGTCTAGAGGCGTGAGTATCTGTGCGTGACTTTGCTATGTCATAGCGGCGTTAGATAATTTTTTTCTCCATTTCACTCCGTATGTGTCGTAAGAGGCAACTGTGGGAAATGTCATAAAATATTATGACTTCCGATAGATGGCGGTGTAACCATTTCGCTTATGCCAGACGTAAAATACCAGAAGGGCGAAGGAGACAGATAAACAGAGTTCAAGGTGCGAGGTGTCTCCAATTGTCCTATTAATAGTTTCATTAATAATTTGACATTACGACCAATTCTTTCTACAATGGAAGAGGCTCATGTCCAGCACTGAACTTCTATGTATTGATGACGATGAATAAGAAAACAGTAACTACAAATTAATATGTTGCACAATATGAGTACTTTGTAGGTACAAGTCTAACTAAAAGCAAAGCTAAATGCACTATGAATTTAAGCAACCTTGATGTTAATTAATATTATACTGTACTGCGACATCTTGTTAGAGTAAATCTGACGTCTCTGGTGCACTCGCTCATAAACAAACAACATCGGATGTTCTAAATGCAGTTCTGTCTGTTAATTATAAAATATTATAGTTAATATTACCATTGTGTAAGTGTACAAAATACCATGTTTCTGTCTTAATATATTCTCTCGATAACATAGAAAGTATTAATTTTAAACACTAAGAGGTAAAATACAAAATTCTAAAGAAGTAATATAGAAGGTGCCGGATTTCCGATTTCAATCGCTTATCACACGATGTTTACAATAATTTTGAGGCACAAACTATCACATACTACTCGGAGTCAACCGTCCTTTGATCTTCTTGCACCAGAGTAGCAGCAATGTGACTCGTCTTGTTGAAAAATGAGATGACCATTTTATTTCTGTTTGCTTCGCGTACAGTTCGTTGAAATTAGCTCTTATACTAAGCACCTTACACAGTCAACTGTTACTTTGTTTTCGTATCATAGTTACACAGCCATTTTTCATTGATAGTCATACCATCATGCCTGTTATCAACAAGCACGTTTAGCCAAAAATATGAATTTAGGTGGAAAATTGTGAAAGATGTAATAGGTGGCTACGCCATAGCCTACAAAATGACAATCTAATATCCCATTAGTCACCTTTTATGACATGGAAGAATCACAGTTGGTACACTATTTTTTATTGTAAGTCGCACATAAATATAGGATATATAATTCTCAGGCCAATATGAGATAAAACTCCGTACCGTGTGAGGGGAAGAGAATTCACCACATTATATCATAACATGGGTATCGTAAGAGGCGAAAAAGGGAAATGAAACGGTAGATGCACAACAGCAACAGATTAACAGCTTGAAACAGCAAAATAATGCTTCTGTTTTTCGTATGGTGAGTATCTTTTTACTGGTAACGAGGCATTCAATGTCTGTCCTAATGGTTGACAATGCGTCTGAGTTGTGATTATTATCAATCTGTGGTAGATGTAGATGCCAACAGGCCGCAGCATTCCGTACCATTAGGTAGACTGGGTTCTGTTTTGTCACCCTTATTCTATATAAATATCATTTTCCTCATAACAATACAATATAATAAAAAAAAAACATGTGTGCAGTTCACACGCGGTAAAAGTGAAACCGTCAAATAGAATGAAATATAAAACAAAAATTTTTCACTGCAAAAGATTCATTTAATTTGATAATTTTCAACCACAAGTACGGCATAAAATAATAAGATAAAAGTTTAATTTTAAAGCAAATAAATGTTACAATTCTTACTTTTAGACATGTAGAGCCCAAATTTTAGTAGGTATATTAATTAAATCGAAAGAATATTTTCTTTCGACAGAAATTGCTTTGTAATAGCGACGTCTACTTCATTCTATGGGTAAAGTCATTTTATCGAACAAAAGTTGATTGATTCTCAAGGTATGAAATCGTGGATTTTTAAGACTGATTTGGATATAATAATTTTATTCAATATAATGAATTTTATTTGTTTGATATATTTGTATTTTTTTTTATTTATTTATTATTTTAACAGTTAAAAGTTATATTAACCATCCTTAACCCTAGAAGCCCAATCATATTTAACTAGCTTTATAGCCCAATCATACGTAAAAATGACGTGTAAAAATAAAACTTCAGAGTTTTCCTATTTTTTTCTGTTAATTAACTATATTTTTGCATGAGTTGTCATAATTGAAGTTTTAATTAATAAATAAAATACATTTTAAGTTAAAAATACTCTTTATTAATACAATTATGGCACTTTAATCAAATCTTAGAAAAAAATCAACAAAAAAATCAAGCCTCTAACACTTTTTCTTAAAATTATGTAATTATAAAAAAAATCAACTAGTTTTAAATGTTTTCATAAAATTAAATCAACTTGTAATAATACTTTATAAGTCTCTTAGAAAAAAACAGTCTTTATATACAGTCTTGACAAACATCAATATTGTGTTCTCCACATATAGCCTTTTTGCATTTGCAACACTGCGCTTTGGTCATCCGCCTTTTTTTATATAAACAAAATCCACAATAGCGTCGTTTCTTTGGTTCTGACGCATCACTAATATTTTCCGGAGATGGCGGTACCACACTTTTTTAAACATTTGTTATATTGTCGCGTAGAGTCCTCTTCAAAGTAGGTGCTTGTAGTCGTTCTTGCATCCAAGGTGTCGTCAGATCTGTGTAATTTTTCATAAATTCTTTGCGGCTCATTGGTTTTCTTGTTTATTTATCTTATTGTGACAGTATATTATAGGAGTTCACAAACGCCATATTCAAAATCCCGTAAAGACCGCCATCGTCCACCTATTAGTCTTCCTGTTAGCAGACATAGACTTACATCTGATCAAAGGAATCAACGCCGCCTTTTGTTTGATTATAAAACAATATCATGTCAGTTTTCCGTTACTTTCATTGATAACGGCATTTTCATCACAGGAAGACAATAAAATACCATTTTCGACGGCTTTGGTTTATAGGAAACCAAGGTCAAAGGGCCATCAAAGCAAAACATTGAGGATCCTACCGGCCGTGAGCGAGAATTCTTGATATCTTCAGGTATTTCTCTTTGTTAGACCTGATGGTTCCTACTGTTGTTAGGTTGTATGGAGCCTGAGCATGTTCTTGGCTAATGGAATAGACATGAACCAGTTGTCGCAGGTAATATTTCTATTTGTGCCGTGTACTGTTTTAGTCAGCTCTTTTATAAAACTCGCCCAGTGTTAAACCATTTGTTTTCGTACTTTTACCAAGGTAAGGTATGGCATCTATCATGTACTTTGTGGCAGCGTCACACATCATGGAATTTTATGCCATATTTATCAGGTTTATTAGGATATACATCCGGAATGGAGAACGACCGCGAAACCCAACAATTGCTCATCTACAGTCAAGTTACTGCAAGGAACGTAGTTTTGTCTGCATTGATTGATAAAATCTCCATATTTTTCTCACCGGTAAAAAGCATCATCGCTACGAAGAGTTGGTCGCAGTGTTTTATCGTCCATTCTCAAACATCTTATTAGGAATTCAAATCTCTCGGCTTATTACTGATACATATCTGGTGCCAGAGAATGTAGCGTCAAACAACTCATCAGTTGAGAGGTGGTTATCTTTCATAACAGCTGTCAGGTGACAAATCCGACTAACGCCCAGATCTCTATTGTATTTATATCCCTGTAGCTTGCTGAAATGTTTTCAAATTTTGTCGTTTTACTATAATCTCGACGTTTGTCCACTTGACTATTTCATTAATTATCTCGTCTGTTATAAAAGTTGAAAACAGAGCAATGGGTCAACAATATTGCGACACATTCGCGTTGGTCCCCTATTTGTGCGTATAATATTGATAGCAGAAGTCCTTCCGTCGTACGTCCCTTTGTAGTTGACCATACATGGTTGTTTTTTCCACGTATTGACCGCTGAGGCAAACTAATTATTCTGTGTGAAGTCAATGAAGTTACCTCAAGATTAGGCGATTCTCGAGAAGCAATATTGTTATCGGGGTCCTCTTGCCTGCTTGTATCTTCAACGAAGTCGACCATCGCGTCCTCGTTATCACTCCAGACATCATCTTCAACTACACGATCTTCTTCCTCGGAGTCCGAATCCTGCGGAGAACAATCGTCATCATTTTCTAAAATTGTAGCTATTTCGTCCTGGTTTAGCCGTTGACGGGACTCCATTTTGTATTCAACCTGAAAATATTAATATTATGAAAATGTAACGAAACAATACGATTAACTCAAATAAATCACAAAATAAAAATTAGAAACAATTTCAAAAGTTACAAAACACAATTATACGTCAAAATGACGTGCAACCTCTCTATTAAAACAAAATGGCGGCACTTACCGAGATGACGCAACTGTGTCCTGCGAGGTCTCAATGCTACTGAGTTGGTTCAGAAGTTAGCAGTGATCCGACGGTAAACGTGAAAGAGACAGAGATATTTCGCCGCGGTATACGTCAAATTTACGTAGATTGGGCTTCTAGGTTAAAGCACCGCACACCGAGAAGACCAAGATAATAGGAAACACTTTATACTGTACTAACTGTGCCCCGCAGTTTCACCCGCGTATATCACGCGTCTGAGCCGCGCGACATGACACCTCGCTTATGTTTCTCTCGATTCTCATCGGGTGGCTAGGCGTCAATCGCGCGCCGATCCGAGTGTTGAATTATAAAATTAAATTAAATTAAAATTAATCTATTGGGGAGGCCAATGTTCAGCAGTAGTTTTTTAATAGGCTATAAAGGAAAATGAGATGTTAAGGTTCAAATCAAAACTTTTTAATAAATTTTGTAAGTGTTCCATTTTCAAATTTAACTGTAAATATCTTTATGATAACTTGCCATGCCCTAGTATTTCACAATTTTAAAGACTGAATAAGTTTTACGTTACTATAATTATTGAGGCATATAAAAATATTGCGCAAGTACAAAAAATCTGATTTATTTTTATGATATATGTAAATGAAACATTTTTTGTCACCCACAAAGGATATACCAGAATATAATATGAAAATAATATATAAGTATAGTTGCTAATATATAAGTTAACATAGTACATATTATTTATCGCACAACTGGTTCGACGGGAGACCTATCAGATTGGAACTATTATCTATATATTTACGGAACGAATTACGCGTTTGCCACCATTGATGGAATGTAATTGTAGCATGGTGACGATGATGATCACGATAAATTCATAAGTGGAAATTAGTAAGATTTCAGAACACCACTATAAAGAAAAATAAGATAAAATGTTTTAACGCGCGTATTATAAATATACCATAACTATTTATCTACTTCAGATATTTAGAAAATGCCAAACAAAAGATAGATAAAACACAATAAAAATAAGGATGGACCCTGTCAAAGTAATTATTTTCCTATATGATAGAAAATGTGCCCCTTTTTACTTTATTTTATGTGAAGTATTGACATGGGTATTTCAATTACGTCAAGGATTGTTTTGTTTTGTTATATATTATGTTCACAGTCCTATAATTTACACTTTTTGATAAGGGATATTTTGAATAGTATAATATTTGAAATAGTGTGATAGTTTATGAATTATTTTAATTATTTGGATTCATATCAATAAGTGTAAGTTCCTTTTTTTTAATAGAATAATTGTGACAAACGAGCACACAGTCCACCTAAACATCTATCCTCGATTAAGAATCAAAATGCAGATGCCTTGTCACCTTTGAGGACTAAGACGGAATGACTCGTTTACAGTAAAAAAGGTCTCCAGTTCTCTACACTCACCATACGAAACACAGCAGTATTGAGCTACTATTTTACGTTCATATTCTGGGAAATCTTTCCTCGTTGGTAAAACAATTCCGATTAAAAAAGATGATACTAATTTCCTACAACGGGAAGAAACTATGCCCAGCTGTGGACTTATACGGGCTAAGTATATATGTATATGGCTTGCATATGAACTGTGAAACTATAACAAATGCAGAAAAACATAATCAAAAGCTTAAAAAGTTTATACAGAAAAAACATAAACGTCGTAACTCGTAACCGACGTAATTGGTCAGAATGCTTTTATTACACCATTTTAATTAATTTTTTCCGCGTGGAAAGGATGGTTTTAAAAATGTATTCTTTTACAAATTTTATGATTCAGAATTCAGTATCTAACACAAACACAATATTTTTTCTACATATTCGTTAGACACGCCAATCGCTTGCCAATGAAAATCCACTTTTCGGAGTTACTACTTTAAATACCATTCGTAGTGCAGGTTACAGAATTTTTTCTGCTTGTTAATTTTATTTCTTAGTCTAAAAGCAATTTTCAAACTAATGCCAATATGAAATTTCCTTGCCCTAAAACCCTCTCAGAAATGAGAGCCTGTGGGACGTTATGGGATGTAACTTTACTTTTTTACTTTTAATAAACATTGCATAACAGTGACCCGCCCTGGCGTATGTTAAATGAAGCATGAGTCGTATGCTGCGTAGGATCTATAGATGTGGCGTTATTTAGTTTTAAGATAATCAAATACCGTATGTTTTATTAATAATACGTTATTTTCAAAAAATCTCCACGTTTTATCGGATAAAATGTTGCCTAGATCACTCCTGGCATTACTCTCTATCTGTTCGTAAAGCTTCTAGCTTATAGCGATGAGACAGCCAGCACCCAGATAGACAGACAGACACAAACATTTTAGAAATGGTTATTAATATCTTAATAGTATATAAATAACTTGAAGGGGTTATATATAGCAACAAAAATCAATTATTTTGATATTACAGACAGACACTTCAATTTTGTTTATATATTTATTATTATTATGGCATATTAAAACATATTAAAAAGATACTGACTAAAAGTGACCCTTCTTTCATAATCATTATTGCATAAAATCCCAGTGCTGAATATAGACCTATCCTATTGTAGGGAGGATTTTCCATTATCACCGCGCTTGGCAGATTGATAGGCTATCGCAATACTAGACGTTTTGCATCTTTGTAGCTGCTTCCGTCACCAATGTAGTTATGTTTACGTCGTACGGTTGTACCGCCGTATATTTTTTTTACCTTTAAATTTTTAAAATCATCATAACACTAGGATTTTCTCCGGTATGGTGGGGACAGTTTACATACATAAATTTCACAAGAACATCATCATCCTTCCCAGAACAATTATTTGTAGGCCATACAAATACTTGATCCGTGCGGAGTTCGAACCCGCGGCTCTTAGCGCTGTAACTCATTGCTAAGCCACTACGCCACGGAGCCATCATCTATCGGAAGCCTTTTATGGCAATTCTCATAGTTATATCGTAATATGCTGATTTGGATATTTTTTAAAGTCATAAAAATGAGATAGTAATTCCACCTACTATCGGATGCTACAAAATCTTCAGGGTAATTTAGTCTTTTTAGTCAACCTTGTAATGTAAAACAAAAAAAACAACATAAACACTCACGCCTGTCACCCAGAGGGGTAGGCAGAGACTATGGACTTCCATTTGGCACGATCCTGACACACCTCTCTCGCCTCCTACACATCCATATACCTACGCATACACGCTCGTCTGTTAAGGGTACTCTTAATTTGGCCCATTTTCAATATATCGCCAATTTGGTCGATAAATTTTCGCCTAGGGCGTCCTTTCCCGACTCTGCCTTTCACCTCTGCAACATAAATTTGCTTGTCTCCTCATTTATTATTTCTACATGACCAAACCACCGTAGCATTCCTTTCTTAATCCTGGTCACAATATCATCTTGCAAACCACACTCCTCTCTTATCACACAATTTTACTCTGTCATTCAGATTCAGCTAACATACTCCTTAATGACAGCATTTCTACAGCATTTATTCTACTCTCGTTCTTCTTCTTCCCACCCAACTTTCACTACCATACATTAAAGTAGGGACTAACATAGCATTGTGAAGTGCCATACGTCCCTTTTTAGACACATTCTGACTTTCCACAATAGAGTGTAGAGCCCCATTTACTCTATTTCCTGCGTTCACTCGTCGTTCTATATCCTTATGATATCTACCATCCCTGCTAAATACACATCCCAAATACAAAAACTCATCTACTTGCCCGACCAATTCCCCTTCTATTCTTATATCACATATCGTTTTACTTTTTTCTCTTTCAAAACCAATTACTTTCGTTTTACTTGCGTTCACTTATGATGTAAAATATAATGACGTATAATGTGGTGATAAATTTCTCGTGCCGCCACCACACGAACAAAATTACAAATGTTCATTTTTTTTACTTATATAAATAATCCCATAGAACGAAATTCACCCCAAGGTAAATAATGTTTTAAATGTATTTAATTTCACAGGTGTTTCAACTTCAAACGCGTCTCATATATATGCGGTAAATTTGTTACATTCATTTCCGCTCTATGCAAAACAAGAAAATTTAATTAGCTTTGCTTATTACGAATTACGAAGTAAACTTGGTAATTTAATAATTTTGCCATCGTTTCTCGTGTAATTAAGGTAATTATGTTAAAGACGAGACCTTTAATGGTTTCAAAATTTAGCGGATGCAAAATGAAGCATGAGTAGAACTTTTTTTTATTATTATACAGTAGTATAGATTATAGTTAGAGTGATCAAGTTTCAATTTTAAAAATATCAATCTCAGCTGGAGTTTTTTTGAAAGATTCAAATTAGTCAACTAGTTGAAAAACTACGAGCTCCGAGATTAAGATATTTATATGTGTTAGAATACCGATATATATTAAAAAAGGAGAACAACTCGATCTGGGGCAGCGCAGTGAACAATTTCTTGCTCCAGAACTGGTGACGGCTGGCCTTACTAAGCAATGACACTTTTATAGATTTGGTTTTATGATTTTCAAGTCTAAATGTGTTATTATTTGCCCCGTCTCTGAGAAACTGTATCAATAGTAGTCATTACATCGTACTTGAAAAGTATATTTTACACAGGCACTTATTGATTTTTGTGTGACGGTGTAAAATAATCTATCAACCCGTTTCGACTCCTGGAGGCAATTACATATGAGATATGCTTTTTTTATAGAATAAGGTTGACAAACGAGCACACATTTCACCTGATGGTAAGTGGCCCATATACATCTACATGTTTTATCCTCAGTTAAGAAATATAATGCGTTGTCACCCCTGAGGACTGAGATGGAATGCCTTGTTTCCAGTAAAAGGGGTTTCCGGGTCTCAACATACGTAACACAGCAGTATTAAGCTACTATGCCGTTGGTGTTCTGTGAGATGGTAGATATGTTATGGCTACCCGTAGTTGGCTACCGATAGTGATAATATCAATCACTATGTTTACGCTAGATGTAAAATGCGCAGACCGGCGTCAGCAGCGTCGCCTGCCAAGTGTAATTATTAAGAAAAATCCAAAATACGGCAGAGGCCCATGTAAGCGATGGATTTATATCGACTGACAAAGAAGAATAAGAGCAAGACAATAACTATAGATTTTGATTTTTTTTATCATGGTATAACATGACAAAACTAATGTCAACATCTCAATATTATGCCTTTAGCATCTGTTAAAATAAGAAAATCACCAATAAATTGTATAGAAGGAAGCCTACTCGTAAATACAAAGAAACTCGTAATTTCTCATTATAACATGTCTTACATAAGCTTTTGTAATAGAATATTAATATTTATTCCACAATTCTTTAATAATATATTATTTAATAATATATACAATTATATTAATTAAAAAAAAAACTATAATAAAAAAAAACTAAGACTAATAACTTAATTATCATACAGTCCTACTCCCCGTGGTATCGTGCCAAGAACGCTGGCTGCGTTTCCTCGCTGAATAGCTATATTTAGCCTTTGAGCGAGAAAAGAGCCAGCCCTCTTATCACCAGCAGCAACGACCAGTTAGGAACTGCGACTGGTCGTTGATAAAGTTGTAATAGAATTGAACGCAGAATCAAAACGATGGAGATGATACATCAAGATCTGCCATTTCTAATTTGCACAATATTGTTTTTGGCTGAGATTGGAACGCTAAAGAGATCCTTTTCTGAGAATTTTGAAATACAAATTTTCTATATTTTTTATTACTATATTAAAATGTGACACGAATGCTCTGTACGCACTTGACCATTTTTGTTTCTAATTTTAAATAGCTTTGGAGCCAAAGCCGTTTGATCTCTTTGTGTTTATTTTGTCTTTAATTTGCGAACGCTATCAAAGTGCGGATTCTGGTTGCAAAAAAGAGTTTTTTTTTATAAAACGCTTTATACCTTCACAGTTCACTTTAATCACTTTTCTTATTGATCTTTAGACAAAGTTTAATGAGGATATTGTAATATCAAAATAATAAAAGTTAAATATTAAGTTTTGCTTAAGAAATTGTATTTGTATATTCATGTAACATGCATTTATGGAATTATATTTGACGGCTCCGTGGCTCAGTGACTTCGCAATGAGTTGCGGCGCTGAAAGCTGCGGGTTCGATTCCCGTACGAAATAAGTATTTGTTCGACCTTCAAATAATTTTTCCGGGTCTGGATGTTTGTCCTTTTGATATTTATGTGTGAAAACTGCCTCTAGAATACAGGAAAAAATAGTGGACTATGTATAAGTGTGAATATCTGTCTCTTTATTATAATTCAAAAATATTACCGTTACCGTTACAGCCTATCAAAGTCTCCTACGGAACATAGTCCTCCGAATAGGTTGCCTCATAGGGGAGAAATTTGCAATAATTGCCAGGCTTAGCAAGCGGGTTAGCAACTGCAGTTTTTCTACCGACTTCAACAAGGAGACGGTACTCAATTCGACTGTATGTTTTTTTTATGTGTGTTACCTTATAACTTTTTTTCTGGGTGAACCGATTTCGATGATTCTTTTTTATTTGAAATTTGATCAAGGTCTGACCAATAGTTTTTGAGTTATTATTAATAATTTATATTATAGTCGGTTGTACAATTTTTTTAATTTTTAATTATTTTATTTTTATTCATTATTAGGAAGACGCTGCTGCCAATCTCCAGATTTGTTTCCCTCTGTCGCCTCTTACGGCACCCACTGGATGATATAGGGTAGTGGATATTCTTACACCGCCACTACACGGTATTTAAAAATACTACATGGAAATATAATAATTATTTTATATATATTTTATATTTCCATGTAATATTTTAATGAATTATAATTCCCTCTGTGAGTGGGCAGCACAGATATCGATTTGCGCGTTTTAAGCAATGTTCTGTCTATTTATCGTTATGATTCAGCATGTAAAACAACAGATGGGGTGATTATGTAAATAAGAAACTACAGCGGTTCTTATTGCCTTGATCATCACGCTTGGCGGGAGGATTAACTTTCCTTGCCCGTGTTATGTCATAGATACTATTTACTTTATATTATAAGTCCTGTATACTTTATATTGTTTATTTACTAAATTACTTTCTTAGAAGCCAAACTAATGTTATGTCATAGGATACTATTTACTTTATGTTATAAGACCTGTATACTTTATAAATCATATTGTTTACTTCCTTAGAAGCCACACTAATTCGATTTTAATATTATATGCTAATGTTTATAGTTTGCCATAAGTTAACCATAACACCAAGAACAATGTTGTTCCCTTATGTTTACCCCCACCTCCTAGCTTCCTACACTATTTAAACCAAATCTTTCGATCCCTCAACATAATTCCATTCCCAAGTTAGTGTATCAACTACTATATTTTAAGTTAGTTTAAAAGTATTAAATAAATTTATTTTTAAAGAGTTTTTGTCTCTGCCACATAACAAATTTGGCGCAGTCGGTAGGATCTTGCGTGATTCATTCGCATAAATCACGTAAAGACGAAGTAAAAACGTACCAAATTCGACGGGACAGCATTGCCCAACAAGAAGACAACGTACGGTAGCTGAAGACTTTTGAAAAACTTCGCCGAACCATGCAGCTCCACATTTTATTGTTACTGTGGTAAGTGGCTAAACTTGTTTGTTCGAATTACTATTTTTCCATTTTACCAAAATATTTTCCTACATCTACCACCTCATTCACATTATTTTTTTTAATATAACTAATCGTACTATTCTATTATATACTACTATATTATACTATTCTATTATATCAATTATTCATTGCCTGTGTAAAACAATCTCAAAAGAACCCTAAAATGGCCTTAGACATCACCACATTACTTAAATTAATTCTATTCTGACACAGATAATAACGACCAAGTGTACAGATTCGTTAGGTCATGCAATTCAGCTTTCGACTTAAGTTCGGCGGACCAGAAGTCAGTACTTTTAGTATACGCGTTAAACAATATCACTGGTTCGGGTGCGGCAGACGTTCACAGTAAAGAACATGCCTCATGGACTGGTTTAAGAACATTTCTTATTGAAAAATTCTCTAACGTTAAAACCATAGCACACCTTAACCTTGAACTGCAATCCATGTTCCAAAAACCTACAGAAACGTTAACCGAATATTTTCACAGAGTCGACCTTTGTCGCTCTAAAATAATGGAAAAGTTAAACGCTCAAATATGCGAGAAGACGTTATTAGGTCGCTTATCGACAACGGAGGCAACGGCTCTAAACGTTTTTATTAATGGCATTAGCTCCAACATCGGAGCAATGTTAAGAACAAAAGATTTTCCTAGTCTTTGCAAAGCAGGCTGATTCGCACTTCAAGAAGATAAAATTCGTGCAATGAACAAAGCTAGGCAATCTTTATTTAAGCTGAACACAACGCGTCCACCAACTTTTACAATACCACCGTACCATAACCATAATTATAATAATAATAAGGCGTAGGGAAGTGACGACCCCATCGCCCGCTGACGTAACAGTTAAGTGACACAACTGCTACGTCGGCGCAGTCAGTCAGCGCCTTGCAAAGAGGTGTGAGCGCCGTGCCTCGGCAGAAATGAGGGTGCTAATTTGGGCCCGTTTTTGCTTACGGTCAAATCATGAAACGGTGCCGGGTCTGGGCGTCTCCCGTTAATTGACGCCCACTTTATGGATGATGGAAGAAAATAGACCGCGCATAGGCCACCGCCTGGGGTCCTGGGGCGCGTCTGGAGCTGGCGCTGGACGCGACAGCATGCGGGCCGCCAGCCGAGCGTGAGGTGCTGCACGACCACCTAGCAGCCCTCGCATCCATCATCCCCACCAGATGGCTTGGTGTCGGCAGGGTCCTCTCGACTCGGCAAGCGGTACCCGCCGCTGGTGGAGTAGTACAAAATATGAACACAAACGCATTGCGGGCGTACTATAGGGCGAAGGAGGAAGAAACTGGAGGATAGCGTATCGGGCCCGATGCATCGCTTTTTGCTGAGCTGGAGCCATCTGTTCCCGTCACAGAGCAAAACCTGGCAGACAGAGTTCGGTACATCTTACGCTCGAAAATATTTGATGATGCCGAACTCGAACGACTACGGCGTGAGGCCTATTATTCCTCATCGAATGAACCAGCTATGGCTGGAATGTGGCTCCCAAGGCCATAGACCAGCAGCCACGTGGAAGCCGCAATGGATCTTCCCGCTCTGGTTGATTCAGGCGATGATGGAATGGTCACCATGAACTAGAGCAGATGAGGAGTAAATTGAGGAGGCGATTGTGGAAACGCGCTGTATGCCTCTCGAAAATCGACCGCTCTCGCGCCAACCCCAAGCAAGCGGAATCGGGATGTCGACGGCCCTGAACCCATCGCTGGCAACCTTTTGGAAACCAGCCGGGACCTTTGCGATACGGACTCAATACTCTTGGCGCCGCTTTAGCAGTTTGCCGCATTGTTGGTGCCAAACTTCCCACGTCTGGACGTGCTACTGCAAAGTAGCACTATCCCAGCCTGGAGAAGAAGGATTGAGGACCGTATCGAAAAGCAAGGGCCTCATCGGCAGACTGATAAGCTTCAGGTCGCAATAATAGGAGAATTGTGCGCACCGTCAGGATGGCGTTTGCTGGGACAATATCAGTTTGTCCCAGCCGGATATAACGCAAAACTGACGGAGCGCATAGACGACCTGAAGCAGAGAATCGCTGTTGGGGGAAGCGGATTCGGCGATATACCGAGAGGTCGACACGGTTCAACCAGAATCGTCTCTTCCAGAGTGATCAGAAGAGGCTCTATAAATTATTGAGCGGCCAATGGTACGTGGAACGGGCTCAGTACCGAATCAGGCCGACACTATCGCATTCTGGCGCGGCCTGTGGTCAGAGCCCAAACCACAGCGAGGGCCCTTCGACGGAAGTTGTGGCGAGTCAGTGTGCGAGTGTTACGCCCATGGACCCCGTCATCATAACGCCGGATGACGTAGCTGAGGCGGTCCGTAGGGCCCAGGGAACTGGAAAAGTCCGGCCTCGACTGACTGCATCACTACTGGCTGAAGGGGTTCGTGGTGTGTCACGCTGTGCTCGCCCGACAGTTTCAAGAGGCTCTCGACCAAAGTCACCCCGAGCCTCCTCACTACTGGGATCACCATTTGGTTCCTAAAGACCGAGATTCCACAGACCGAGCAAATACCGCCCCATAACGTGTCTACTACCATATAAGACATTTAACATCCATTTTGAGCGCGAGAATCACTCGTCACCTGAACGCAAATCAGGTGATGTCGCGCGCTCAAAATGAATGGGGGCGGTGGTCGTGATACAAGGAACCACCTCATTGACGCGGTTTGCAAGGTGGTTAAACGCAACCGTCGGAACCTCTCCGCCGCCTGGATAGACTACAAAAGGCATTCGATTTCGGTGCCCATACATGGCTAAAGAGGATCCCCAAGCTATACAAGGTTGACTGTACAGTTCGAGACTTCCTCAGTGTATGGGGCAGTGGAGTACGATCCTTTGTCATCAGGCGAGCGGATGACGGCTGCGGAGAACCACATAAGGATAAGAAGGGGTATTTTCCAGGGCGATTGTCTGAGTCCAATCTGGTTCTGCCTCTCTGAACCCTCTCAGTACCTTACTGGAGGGTTCTGGCAGGATTTCAGCTTCGGAAAGGAGGTACAAAAGTGACCCACCTTTCTATATGGATGATCTCAGTTATTCGCTCCAGTCGCTCACATCTTGTGGAATTAAACATCACTTGTGATTTTAGTTCTATTAGAATGGAGCTGGGACGGAAAAGTGCGGTCCTCTATATCGAAAGGGGTAGGTTGCTAACTCTGAGGGCATAGTAATATCATGCCCATCAACATAAGCACCCTTTCCGAGGCTGAAACATACCGATACCTGGGTATGTCACAGAACATAGGTATCGATGAGGCGGATATGAAACAGTCAGTTTGCGATGTGTTTTATGCACGTTTGACAAAAGTGCTCAACAGTCTTTTGTCGGGTGAATAAGACACGCATATAACGGTCGACATATAATGCTTGTCCTTATGTATACCTTCTGCATGCTCAGGTGGACTCAGAACGACTACAACAGGAGCTTGCTCTGAAATACGGTCTCGTGGATAGGAAAATACCATATTATAAGTACTTGCCGGAAGCCGTGCTCGAAAATGACCGCGCCAGGCTGTACTGGGACCAGGCCATTATCACAGACAGGACTATTCTTGCTAATAAGCCTGATATTGTGCTGATTGACCGGGCACAGTCAAGGATATTTTTGGTCGATATTACCATTCCTTATGACGAGAACCTCGTGAAAACCGAAACAGATAAGCTGACAAAATATCTGGACCTGGCTCACGAGGTGACCGACATGTGGGTGGTCTGCCGACCGAAATTATTCCTGTGGTCGTTTCTGCAAACGGGCTAATCCCGGTCAGCCTCTCGGGACATCTGAGGCGACTAAGACTCCGTGAAGGACCGCCCGTGCTCAAATGAAGCGGTGCTCCTCGACACCGCCCGCATCGTCCGCCGGTTTCTTTCCTTTCCCTCAACCCTCGGCCGTTTGGTCTCCCTGCCGAGGGCTTCCATTTGTTGGTTTATTATTTATGTATTATTTGTGTTAGTATATTTATATATATACATATATATTTATGTATATTTATTTACTATATTTCTTTTATATATTTATTCAGCCCAACCAAATGAGAATACTTTATAAATATCCTGAATAATAATACAAATAAGCCTATGAGTCGAACTCACCTACCGTTTACACACACCATGTACATAACGCAAACACACCACAACAAATTACGAAAGTATGTATCTATTGTAAAATTATTGGGCATAATATTACAGAATTGTAAAAGAGCTTACAATAACAATTTAAGAAATAATCAGCCCAACGCGCACATCCTGCGCCTCCTATCCCAGTTAACCATTTAAACTACCAAGAGACCAACTAGACGAGTAACTCGTTGAAATCGCTTCAGTATCCTGCTCACCGATCCTGACTCAGGATATGGAGAAACTACAAATATAATTCTAGCAAATCGAACCTATTTCGAAGGCGTACTCAACCGCCAAACCATCGAGATCACACTACAAACAAACAATGTACCTTCCAAATCACCGCTTAAGTGTCAGACACAATTGAAAAATGCGTCTACACAAACTAGCGACTTAGTTACTACACATCACTTAGTACTCACAAATTCTACAACACAAGTTCTTCACAAGTTCTCAAACGGAAACCTACGAACAGGGTAGCCAGCCCCAAACCCTTGGTTTTCCAAAGCTTATTATTCCTTTTACATCCACTGACTCTATTATTACTATTTCTACTACATTCACTGACTCTTTCAAGACCACTGCAGCCACTATATCCACTGATCCTTTCAAGACCACTGCACCTACTATATCCACTGATTTTTTCAAGAAAACTGCACCTACTACATCCACTTCTTCCACTGTTTCCAATAAACCACGTTTGAAATCAATACCTAAAACTAAAAAGCCTAAATCAAAACTTCCTAAATCCAAATCTAATACAAAATTTTTGCCATATCCGCCTTAAATGATGTACCACCCGATAACCTCTTACACTCCACTTTTGATATAGAAGGCAAACCAGTCACATTTCTCATAGACACCGGAGCAGGGATCTCAGAACACAAACCGCTTCCATGGCTTTTCTCGATAAAAGACCCTGGTAGTCGGTTAGTTCGTTGCCGACTTAAACTTGAAGAGTATGAATACAAAATAGTATATAAGGCAGGTAAAAACAATACTAATGCAGACGCTCTCTCATGCCCACCAATTCTCCACACGAACATAAATAATCCAACAAATAGCGACAAAAACACACATCTTGACTCAAACACTTCAGAAGACTATTTACAACTAAACTTTCAACACTACTTAGAAATCGACTCACACATTTAATACCCATATCTCCACATTTCACCAGACTGCCTCTTAAACGAACGTCACAAAACATTCTTATTCCAATCTCTTGTCAACTTTCCGATAAAAATACCCTTTTCAATAGCTTCCACTTGCTCTCAAGTGGACCCATATTTAAATAAACCAAAAACACTTTACGAAACCGATTTATTAGTTTCGGATAAGAAACAAAATATTATATTTGGCTGTTCGAGACCCACTCACTTCGATCCTTGGGATTCTGAAAGCTATTTTAAAATATTACTCGCTTGCCTACACAACCATAAATTAAAATTACTTTACATTCCAAATCTAAAAAACGACCCCACCTGTAAACTTAATCGAAACGAACAGTTACACATCACAGCTTATTTAGCAGATATTTAAGAATGCAAAATCACCATATGTGAAAATAAAGTTAAAACTCCAGCTGCAGAAGAGATAGCATCAATCCTGAAAAACCTTCTATGATGAACACACACAAAATACGATCTGAATATTTCTTGAAAGGAATGACAGAAATTATCAAAAATTATATAAATAATTGCCAAATATGTCAACGAAACAAAATTCAACGTAAAACATATAAAGCTTCCATGGTTATTACTTCTTTCTTTTTCTACTGAATCTTTTGAACGCGTAACTATTGATTTAGTTTCTTATTCAGACATAACTAATGACTTTAATAAATATATACTCACATTACAAGATGACTTAACTCGTTTTGTTCAAGCAAACCCCATTCAAAACAAACAAGCAACTACAGTAGCCAAATCTTTACGGTGTACCTAAACGTTTCCATTCCGATCAAGGTACAAAATTTCTAAATAGCGTGATCAAACAATTGATGAAATTACTAGGATCCAACCACACAGTTAGCACCGCATATCATTCTCAAACTAACGGTTCATTAGAACGATTCCACGCAACATTACCCCATCACATCCGAATGTACCACAAATGTTATCAATCTAATTGGGATCAAATTGTACCATTTTCCGTTATGTGCCATAACACATCAATTAATCAGTCCACAAAATTTACACCTCATGAATTACTCTTGGTTACAAACCGCGGTCTCTATATTCTTTAAAAGCAAACGACGACTACACAACTCATGACTACCTACGAGATTTAAACGAAAGATTCAAGGTATCACGGGACATAGCCCGCCAAAATGTAGAGTCAATGAAAGAAAAGGCAAAAGAGTGATACGACAGCAATATTAAAAATATAGCCAAATTTAACGTAGGAGATAAAGTTATGCTTAAAGTCCCTAATCCAAACAACTTAAATAGCCTATGGGACGGGCCTCATGTTATTGTTAGAACATGTTTTAATGAAAATTATATTATACAAAAATCTGGAAAAACCAAATAGTGCATGCGAATCGCTTAAGACCATTGCATGACTTCATTCAATAATTCTATGACAATTCTAAGACTAGATCGTAATTATTCATAAATATTTAACTTTAAATCTATTTCAGGGTGGCTCGAATAATGGCACACCCTAATAAAACCCTTAGTTTAATTGAAAATCTTTTATAACTTATAAAAAAACTCATACATTAATTTTACTATTTGTTTTTTTATTTAATAATTTTATACAAAGTTAATCTATTTTCTAAGAATTATTATGTAGCTAAATTTAAAAGAAGTCAAAACAATTAACTAGGTTTATTTTAATTTTCAGGTACTCCACAACTTTTGTTGATGGGGATACCCACATAAATTCTATTCCTTCTAATTCTGGACTTTATTTCGAAAACAATGGTGAAATATTAATATCTGAAAATTCCTGGAAATTTATCGTATATCCTAATCTTGAACATTTATTCCTAGCTCGCAACTCTATCAAACGACTTATAAATAACTATCAATCTTTCATTACCACACATTCAAATTTACCTAACGTTATAACTACTACTTCATTTATAAAAATAAACATAGACATAATAGATTCTAGACTTGACGAACTTAATTTTACACTGACAACAAGCGATCCAAACGCGAAATACTAGACGGCTTAGATTCAATTTTGAAATGGCTCATTGGTGTTCCTGACGCAAAAGATGCCAAACATTATAACGAATGTATTGAACAGTTAGAGAAACAGCAAATATCTACTAATGATATCTTAAAACAACAATTACAAATTATTTCTTCAACGATCACGAATTTTCTCTTTTCTCGAAAAATCTCTTATGATGAATACGTTATAGTAGAAAAATAAATTCATACTTTACCTCAACAAACAAACTTATATTTAATTTAACTATTCTTGAAGAAATATCCACCGTTTCAATTCAAATTCTAGAAGCTATAGTTTCTTTGGGACGAGATATCGATGATGTCATTACAAGCATACTTTTCATTAAATCAAATGTAATTCAATGTAATCACCCTTCTATAATATCCACTATGCGCCTATACAAAGAATTACTGTCTCCTAATCCCGCTAGGCTCAATAAAAACCTTGTTGCCCCAATAGCATTACCTAATTTACACAAAATACTTGAATCTACCTCTATTAATTCCTATATTTATATGAATAAAATTATATATATCTTAGAACTCCCTTTAGTAAAAAACGAAAAATTTACATTATACCATTTTTATTCTATTCCTATTCTACATCCTGACTCTTCCTTACATTCTACTATCCTTCCCGAACAAACATATCTTGCCATGAGTACCACTAGACAGCAATAAGTCATCACGAGCTCACTGGACAAATGCAAAGACTTTGCAACGGAATCCAAAGTCTGCAAGAATCTTCTCATCTAAAATATCAACACCAGACCCATATGCGAAGTTGGCATCTTAACAACGAAGAGTGAAACAAGTTCCTGAAGTTTGTGATGTAACTACGTTTTCTGCACACATCAACACTTTCCAAGCTCTTAGAAACAACAACTGGATCTACATATTTCAACGCAAGACTCCGTACTCCGTATGCTTTAGAATGCATGCAAAAGTAAAACGACTTACGGCAAAATCTCTGGAGCAGGTATCATCACTCTAGAACAAGGATGTAAAATGTACACCGCGTTTGTTACACTCCTAGCTGAGGACACAAAATCGATCAACATCAGCCATCCTTTTATCTGTGTGGATACTGAACACATTTGCGTCCCAGATGAAATTAAGCTGCAACAACCAGAACTTGCACCAATCCAGCTCAACAACATTCAACTTGACTCTCTTAACTCGGTTAGAGAACAAATAAAAACTCACACAAAATTGCTTGAAAATAATAAACCTACATTCTTAGAAAAACATATAACAAAATTTTCCATATTAAGTACGATTACTGGCATCATTATGCAATACATTTTTGTTATAAATGTTATAAACGCGCCATAGAATAACATAACCTACAAATCCACATGGTAACAGTACAAATTTTTAATAATTGCTTTGACCGTTCTCGTCGCCGACAACACTTCGAGATTCCATATCATCACTGACCATATATCAGTAGACGAAGACGAAGCTGCTGATTACACAAAAATCGAGCAACCGCTCAATCTTTGTTCTATGAGGTGTTATGTCATACTATTTACTTTATATATAAGTCCTGTATACTTTATATTGTTTATTTACTAAATTACTTTGTAGAAGCCAAACTAATGTTATGTCATAGGATACTATTTACTTTATGTTATAAGACCTGTATACTTATAAATCATATTGTTTACTTCCTTAGAAGCACTAATTGATTGTAATATTATATGCTAATGTTTATAGTTTACCATATCGTGTTAACCATAACACCAAGAACAATGTTGTTCTCATGTGTTAATCCACCTCCTAGCTACACTATTTAAACCAAATTTTGATCCTCAACAACATTCCGCTTGCCGTCGCTCCGAGCGGTCGTGTTTGCGGGGTCCACCTGACCGGGCACCGTCCCGTGCGGTCTTCCTCGTCGGCACAGTTTTAGAATAGAACGTCAGTCCCGTCCCGTCCTCGGCTGGCGCCGCCGCCCCGTGCGGTTGCGTTGGTCGACCGCTCTTCCGTCCCGTACGGTTTAGCCTCCTACCCGTCCTTGCACGGTCGAGTTTTGCCTCCTGCTCGCTAGCACAGCCGCCCCGTGCGTACTTAGCTGTCTCGCCGTCGCCCCGTGCCCATGAATATGGGTTCGCGACGGTGGGCCCCGTTCCGCCAGCCGCCCCTGTGTGGTTGTGTTGCACCGCACTTGCCGTTGGACGGTGAGTGCCTGCCCTCCTGTCCCCATCCGCCGCCGCTGGCAGTCAGTTCTCGCACATGATTAATTTCACATTCTCCAGCACCGTCGCACTTTGCGGCTGTGTTGGTTGATCCGCGCCTGTCCCCGGACGGTTGTGCCTTCACGCCTCTCCTCTCCCGAGGGTGTCGTCTCAGATGCGACTGTACAGCCTTCTGGCTAATGTCGATCCTAAGGTGTTTAGTGGGTAGGCACTTCTTCCGTGAGTCCTACATGCGCCGCTGGCGGTATGCCAGAGCACACCACCTCCTCCTGCTACGAGGTGTATTGGGCGCAAAAAAAAAAAAAAAAAATCCTACATAATTCATCAGTAATCAACTAATATATTTTAGTTATTTAAACTAATAAATCAATTTGTTTTTAAAGAGTTTTTGTATCTGCCACATAACACCCGTCGCCTATCTGTATATTTTACGTCGGCTAAAAAGCATTTTACACAATATATAACAATGAAACAAATGTATACAATAATAATAAAAATAATACTAATAGTAAAATAATTAACCAAATACAATAACTCTTTTGTTATATCTCTCTTTTGTTATGATTAGATTATCATATATTTTTTCAAGGGTAAGGATAAAATTTATACAGATATATAGTCTTACAGCTCTATAGACCAATAGGTCATGTGGTGTAGGTGTTAAGGAAACCGGTGATCACTTTATTTAAATAACATATCGCCCATGAACAGCAAACAAATATTTATGTATAAAATAATTATATACTTAATATTAAATGTGTTTTAATAGGAGTAACTTAAGATTCAACCATTAAACACCGCATGTGACCAACGATGGTGAATTAAATTACATTCATAATTTAATTAAATCCGAAAAAATGTTCAATGAAGTAATCTTGTAACGTAACGTAGTATATAAAAGATTTGGTTTTGTTTGAAAACAAAGTTTTTTAAAGTCCAAGAAAGACGTTAAAACAAAAGGTTTTATTGACTAAAAAGTCAAAACTTCAACTTTTATGTAGAATTTATTTTATAAAAACTTTAAGAATTTACATCGTAATTTAAATTCCCTTTTGTATTAGTCTTGGGTACGCTCTAGAGTAATATAAAATAATAAAACTCGGACTAAGGAATTTTATAACCTATCTTGGTAAAATAAAACGCGTCTGAAAATAAAAAGTAGGAATTGGCACTTGAGGAAATAGCGATCAAACCAAAACAAGAATGTGAAAAGGTTGACCCCTTTTCACATTCATGTTTTCCGTACAAACTACGTTCGAAGTGGCAGGCTTCGCTGATAAAAGAGTTGAGATCTGGACTGGTGCCAAGCTTAACAGTAGTTGCTTAAATCATAGGATCATATTATGAATGTAATAAAATGTGAATGAACTTCTATTGAACTTGGCGCCTGTTTAAAAGTCAATTCTTTTATCGGCAAAGCCGACAACCAATTCAACGAAATGACGTTCGTTTTGTACCGAACTTGGCCCTTCTTTTCACATTTATGATTTTGGTTTATATTATTTTTAAAAAGTTTTATCCATCCATCAACGTTTCTTCCTGTGTTTACGCTTTACTGTTTCTTTTTTTAATGTAAACTACTAATTCAACGTCGACAAAGTTATTGCTTAGTTTCAAGTATTACTTGAAACTAACCCCACCACCAATAACTTTAACAACAAGACAGTCCGTGCAACGCTAACAGCTACTATTTATTCTCTAATGTATTTATTTGCTTATTGAGGATAATTAACAGATTTTATAATAATGATTACTAATTTAACATGTTTTTTAGTACTGATATAAATGTCAATCTAATAAAATGCGACCACAGTATTAACTAAATACTATAGTATTAATAAACTAAGTCTAAAAATAACAAAACTAATGTCAGAGATAACACTCTGTTAAAAATCAAAAAGATCAGTTAGATCGGAGTTGCAATGGAACGTTATAATGACAGCCAATGTCTTATACGAAACCTATACGAAATGTACTTATACGAATATACGAAAACATAAATCTGTCTCGAACTGTTTTCTATGTCTTTAATTTAAAAAAAAAAAAAGAAATATACAAATTTCTTTACTATTGTAAGTTTGTAAGAGTGCCTACTTATATTTATCATGCGTACAGCAAAGGAGTGGAATAAGTTGCCAGCATTTGTGGTTCCATCCGATTACAATGTGGGTGCCTTCAAGGCAAGAGTGAATAGGCTTTTCTTAATTCAGTGTTCACCATCTTAGGCAACATCACCACTTACCATCGGGTGGAATTGTAGTTAAGCGCTGGCTTAAAATAATATTAAAAAAATTTATACCAAGATGAAAGTAGGCATAGTAAGCTGATAGTAATAATAGGAACTGATAGTTCCTATTATTTTTTATTTAATTTTCTACCGACCTCAACAGGAGGAGGTATTCAATTCGACTGTATGTTTTTTTTTATGTGTTTACCTCATAACTTTTTACTGGGTGAACCGATTTCGATAATTCTTTTTTTGTTTGAAAGCTGATGCCTCACATGTGGTCCCATATAATAATAATTTGATCAATGTCTGACCAATAGTTTTTGAGTTATTCTTAATAATTTACATTGAAGTCGGTTGTAAAAATTTTTAATTTTAAATTATTTGTCACTTTGTTTTCTTTACATTTACTAGTGAAATTAGGCCGGGCTTAAAGTATAAGATGTTTTTTTTTTTAATATCCAATGGTCGCCTCTTAAGACCGACGCGACAAATTCAGCATTTTAATGTTAAGATTAACAATTTCAGTGATACCAGCGGGAATCTTTATATAGAATAGAATACAAAGAAATAGAATAATCAATTATTTTAATCAGTGTACTCCATATCAAGGTATAACTTTTTTTTCATTATTAAATCTACTATTTACTCGAAAGTAATCAAAATGTAGATAAGTTGTTACCCCTGAAGACTAAAAATAATTACTAGTAAATTAGGTTTCAGGTGCTCGTTACAGACGCTATTTTACGCTGGTATTCTATCAGAGTGTGGTCCGTCCCCGGTCGTATCGATCCGAAATTATCACTTAGATAGTTCTGAATTAATCCATATCTATGAAATAATATATTAATTTTAAAGGTACCATATAAGCATCAAGCCTCACGAACAAGCCAGTTTCCTAAAAGGCTTTAGCATCATAGACCACATACATACCCTTCGGTAAATTGTACAGAAGACCGAAGAGTACAATCTGCCAGTTTGATCTTGCATATGTGGACTATGAGGAAGCCTTTGATTCAGTCGAATTTCAGTTGAGTGCCAAGTTGACTGTCGGTATATCGAAGTGCTGAAGTGTTTATACAGTAGGGCTACGATGGCTATCCAAGTACAGAATTAGAGTATGAAACCTAACTATTAGCAGAGAGGTAAGACAGTGGTCGTTATATTCCCGAAACTCTTCACCGCTGCATTTGAAGACGTTTACAAGCTGTTCGACTGGAAAGGATACGGCATTTACATCATTGGCGAGTACATAACTCACCTTCAATTTGCCAACGATATAGTCCTTATGGCAGAATCGCTGGAGGGTTTAAACACGAGTACCGGAACAAACTTGTGTCTGAAGTTGAGTCTTTGCTGAACAAAGTCTCGGATTGGGGGCGACTAAATCTAGTCCAGTTTAATCCTCAGAAGACACAAGTTTGCGCGTTTACCGCTAAAAAGAACCCCTTTGTCGTATCTCCTTTGTAGGATCTCCCCTCGTTGTCTCAGCCAGTACTGGAATCCTCGGCGTCGACATATCGAAGGACGTGCAGTTTCGTGGTCACCTGGAAGAGAAGGCCAAATTGGCCTCTAAAAAGCTTGGCGGGCTCAGCAGAGCGGGACAGTATTTCATGCCGGCACACCGTCTGCAAATTAACAAGGCGCATGTTCGGCCACACATGGAATACTGTTCCCATCTCTGGGGCTGGGGCTCCCCAGTGCCAACTCCTTCCACTTGACCGCATCCAGCGCAGAGCGGCTCGAATCGTCGACGACCGAGTCCTTTCCGATTGGCTCGATGCACTGGCGCTGCGAAGAGATGTTGCATCTCTTTGCGTATTTTATCGCATCTACTACGGGGAGTGCTCTGAGGAATTGTTCGGACTAATTCCAGCCGCTCAATTTCACCATCGCACATCGCGACAAAACTCGCGATACCATCCATACCATCTGGATAATTGCGGTCCACCACTGAGTGATTTAGAAGATGTTTTATTCCTCGCACAACTTCCTTGAGGGATCGATTACCACCAGCAATTTTTCCGGACCGATAGGACTTGGGGACCTTCAAAAAAAGAGCCTACTTCTTTTTAAAATGCCTGCAACGCATCTGCAATTCCCCTGGTGTTGCAGTTGTTCATGGGCGGCGGTAGTCACTTACCATCAGGTGAGCCGCATGCTCGTTTGCCCCCTCTCCTATAAAAAATGATTAAGAAAACTAAACCCGCGTTGATCATGAACTGTCTGCGCAATTTTAGGTTGAAATTGGATGAACACCAAAATACAAAATTCTATTACATTCTTACAAACATAAACAGATACAGGTCAAGCTCGCAAAGCAAGGAATATAAACTGTGTAAAAAGGACCTCGTCCTCGTTACTAACCAAATGAAATACAGTAGCGTTATGGTGTTATTTTAAGCTGGTATTTTGTGCGAGCTTACGAGCCGTGACAGTTCGTTGGCTAAGCGCTCGTTGTAAATTTAGCAGTACGTGGTGCAATATTTAGTGATGATTTACAACGTACTCAGCGATGAAATTTTAATATTTTCCTAGACAAACAGTGAGTCAAGGAAAGAGGATTTTATAAAAGATATTAGAAGTGCCCACGGAGTCGTGTCAGCGCTTTTACCGACAGATTGTTCTTAAATTACTTTGACAGGCATTTAGTAGAATATGCCCGTAAGCTCAAATTAAACTGAAAACTACATAAAAGGGACTATGATTTCGATCTCACAAGGTTTTAGTCACTCGTTGACAGTTTAAACAATAAAAAATTTACTTTTAATACAACGCAAAAGCCGACTTCAAAGGATCAAAGAGATTAAAATAATTCCACATGCTGAAGTCGGTGCTAAGATGTATTGTACCTATAGAAGAATTAAAATCCCAAATGTATATTTTTTTTTAGATCTTTGAGTTCGCAATTATTTCTGACGAAGATATCGCATAACAAACATACAAAAATATACTGGTAAAATGAGAAATTCCTTTTTTAATGTCGAATTTAAATGAAAATATTTAACTTTTTCATGCTTGAATCTGTAATCCACTTAGCATCTTGTCGACCGCGAGGAATTCACTATGCGTGGTAGAGCTACACTGCTTATATATATTTTATATGTAGCAAGAATGGGTTGGCCAGACCGGGGAACGACAACGATTTCACAGAATACCAGCATTAATAGATAAATTCTGCTGTGTTTCGTATGGTGAGTGTAAAGGACTGGAAACCCCTTTTTACTGGAAACGAGGCATTTCATCTTAGTTATCAGCGGTGACAACCCATGTGCATTTTGATTCTGAATCAGTGTTAGATGTGTCGTTTAAAATGAAATTACATAACAATTAGAAAAATCGTCTATGTGCTACAGCATCCAGTTACCTGCTCTTGTGTGCTTGTGTGCCACCCTTATTCTATATGAAAACAGTTATATATGAGATGTGACAAGTCTGATATTTCTAGTCTAATATTATTAATTATTTATATTTACAATTTTTAATAATTAAATGACAACGAATAGCGTGTGGGGGCGATTCCGTCTGTATTCAATATATGCTTCCTATTATCCAATGCAGTAAGAATCGAATAAAGTAGTAACGTAACAGCCTATTTGCTTTCTACTGCTGAGTACAGGATTGCAAAATAATGTTTTCCATCGTAGCTGAAAACGTGGTAAATCTGCACTAAAAATTGCTACTAACAATTTTATTGATGCCGACGGGGAGCAAATTAGTACATACATACATAATACATACATAAACACTCACGCCGGTCACCCAGAGGGGTAGGCAGAGACTACGGATTTCCATTTGGCACGATCCTGGCACACCTCTCTCGCCTCCTTTACATCCATGTAGATATACACGCATACACGCTCGGCGGTTAAGGGTACTCCTAATCTGGCCTTTTTTCAATATAACGCCAATTTGGTCGATAAACCTTGGTTTAAGGCGTCCCTTCCCGACTCTGCCGTTCACTTCTGCAACATAAATTTGCTTTATCACTCTTTCCTCGTTCATTATTTCTACATGACCAAACCACCGAAGCATCCCCTTCTTACTCCTGGTCACAACGTCATCTTGTAAACCACACTTTTTTCAAATTAGTTTAAGTGGTAAATGTTCATTTATAAACATTGTACCAATATTTCGCAGATTGGTTACGTAGAACATACTTAGGAATGAAACTGTATCTGTATACCAACCCGCCAGTTTAGAGAGATGAGTGTATTAATCTTTGTAGTTTAAATTTTACTAAGTGATAAGACTCCTTTTCTACCCAGCAGTCCGTCTGGGTATCTACTGCACTGTTACCTATTCCTCCCCTTAAGAAGCAGTATGTGAACTGCTTTGTTCCAGTCTGAAGTATATAGAGAACCAGTATAATTACAAGCTGTGAGACATAAAATTTTTGTCCTCAGAGGTGACAACGCATTATAGCCTTCTTTTTTTGAAGTTGCTTGCAGGTTTAAGCTGCAGTAGCCATTTAACATCAATAATTTAAAGTTTGAAGTTCGTTTTCACTTCAATTTCATAAAAGAATGCTCGTGTCTAGCAGTAAGCTTAGAAAAGTTTTACTTGGAGAATACTACAATAAAGTTTATAACGGTGAAATTGAATTTGGAAGAGCGTGCCTTTAAACCAGTAACCCTATGTTTACCGGATAGGGTCTCTGTCTTTGTTTGGAATTTAAATTTAATGAAGGTCCCTCAAATTCTATTTAAAGGTATCTTCCATGAAATATCATTCATAAGAAATTAATTAATTTAGATTTTAGTTGAATTTAATAAACATCCTTCAAATGACATTGAAAAAACAAACGCGAACTGCTATAATATGATAATATGAATATGCTATTTTAAAAGCACCTAAAATGAGTTTGGTGGAAGCTTAAAGGCTCTAACGCCTCTTTCCCTGAGACACTAACGACGCTTCATATTGTAAAATATACGAGATAAATGAATTTTTTCGTGGTCTTTTTCAGTTATTATTTCGAGTATGATAGACGGAAATATCTATGACAATGGGCGTGGCTGAGTGCTAGCTTATTTGTTTTGTAAATCGACAAATAACCAGTACTGTACCGGTTGAGTGTGACAATCATGACGGTGTATGATATTTCACTAATAAGAAAATATAAAGTACCAGCTTACATACGTTAAATGGCGTAGATCTGCCCCACATCTGCTTCACATTTTCGCAAGATTTTCTTACGACGTTTTATTTCACCGCCGAGCACGTTTTAAATTAGCACTTAAAATTGCTATTTACAAATACATTAGTGTCGGGGACATGCTCGATTTGATCACGTACAATAAAATTTTAATACAAAGCCCTGACCTTAAATTACCTCGGCTAATTTTGAGAAAATATTACCCGAAAAGAAATTTTTCTATAATATAAAATAGCAAAGAATGTTGTAGTAAGTAACTTTTTTTATAGAAGAGGGGGCAAACGAGCTTGCAGCTCACTTGATGTTAGTGTCGACCGACGTCCTTGAACAACTGCAACATCAGGAGAACACGTCGTGAGGCTGGCTGAAAATAGAAAGGATCGAAGAATTTGTAGTCCGTACTGCGAGACGATTATTATATCGCGCAGATATCGGACCACACTCACACCTTCACAACCTAGCACTACTTTACATACGCGCACCTGGCGGGCGGGTGAAATTCTGGTTATGTCACCGCCCGGCGAGAGGGGAGCCGGGGACGAGTTAAAGTCCCGACCATGGTGAACAGATGGCGTAAAGTACATACGCATCATGTCAACTTTTAAGCTCCAAAAGCAGCAACCGAGGGAGTCGTAGCCCCCGAGATGATGCCCTAGTAATGAGGGACACCTTGAAACTCGTAGACCTACTGTCCCCAGAAAGGGGTCAAAAGAAGAAAACCAGAGGAATCGCATGTGTATGCCGGCATTTTTAAGACGAATAAGCTCATTTCTTTAAGCAGCCAGTCTCAACGAAGACTAGCCATCTGCGTAGGACTGGATTAACATGCACTAGTGTGTTAATGAGTGCGCTAGCACAGGTGCACTCCCTATTTGCTCACTCTCATAGTGATATGGGATGCGAAAGTGTGTTTGTTTGTTTGTTTGTCCTTCTTTCACGTCGCAACAGAGCGTCGGCATGGCATGATTTTTTGTATGGGGATAGTTCGTTGGCCAGAGGACATAGGCTACTTTTTTTCAGCGGAAAACATATCATTCCTGTGGAAAATCGAATATGTTGCAAAATTAAATTAGCTAGGTGGCGCCACCGTGATTCTACAAAACGGACGACGGTACGATGGACGAACACAGAAGGTCTGAATATTCATTATTATGTCTTTACCAAAATTAAGATAAAATGTATGGATCTGTATTTTTCCACGTGACCGGGAAGACAGCGATAAAACATGGAAATTCACCAGCTGATTTTCACCAGCTGATTTTCTTCAAACGTTTTGGCATCGTAATTCACAGAATAGGCGATAACCTTGCAGACGATATTAAGTAATCCTTTGATGCTCTGTTTACCCGCAAGGTTACAGGCGTGATTATAAGTATGGATCAGAAATACTATCACCACTCACGCTTTCACCCTTAACTATTACTTAACAATGGTAGAAACAGTTCTTAGTAAGCCTTATTAGCGCTTTAGTAATATTTATTGAACGGAAATGAATACAGTTCTATATGTGGTTATGAATGAATCGGTATTGCAATAGAAAAAGTAAAATTATAAGAAAAATATTTTTGAGAGTTCTATTAACTAACGTATACATAGTTTAAATTGATTCCGCTAGATGTCGTTACTAGGTTTTAAACGCGGTAACGAAATGTTTCCTGACATGTACTTAACTCCCGCCGTTGAGCCGCGCGTCAACTTATAGTGCACGGTACCTATACGCTTAAATTGTTTTATTTCGTAGCTTATTCGACTACCTGCTTTCGATTTCGGTTGTTTGTTATTTGCTTTTGTGATTAAGGTTGAATGGATTTATATTGGCTTTCATTTTCGGATTTGTATTTTCTTGGATCGGTTTTGTTGATTTGGTTGGTATTCCTTTATACATATTTAGACTCTGGTTTGATTTTGGATTTTGTTTATTTAGAATCGTGAATTGGTTTTCGTTGTTTTAGGTTGTTTAACAATATTTCAAAGGAATATTAATAGTATAGATAGTGTATAATGTTCTATACACTTATTTCTTTTTTCGTTGGTTATATTTATATTGACTACTGCTTTCGATTTCGGTTTTCTGCGATTTGTTTTGTGATTTGGTTTTAGTTGATTCGATTTTTTTGGCTATCGTTTTCGGATTCGTGTTGTGTCTTGAATTGGTTTTGTTGTTTTGATTTTAAAAATATTTAAAGGAATATTTATTCCTTTTAGATATTTTGGATTTGCTTTTAAAAAATATTTAAAAGGAAATTAATTCCTTTTAGGTATTTTAACGTTTTTTATAAATAGGTTTTCTTACTTCATAATGTCTCGCAATAAGTCAGCCTTTCAAGAGTATCTTCTCAAAGACAAGCGAAAAGATTAGCTCGATCGCTAGAATCTTTAGAAGATGCTGAACTGAGAAGGCAAGAACAAGCAGGCGTTAGGCTGCTTTAGAGCATCTGAGACACCTACTCAACGTCAGCAAAGGCGTCTTGAACAGAGAGCGTCAGGCTGCTTTGAGCTTCGAAACACCTTCTCAAAGTCTCTTGGAAAAATTGAAGATAAAGTAATGGCAATGGTAGGCAAAACTTAAGCGACTTTGGAATGATAAGCCTCAGCGAACAACCGAAAATGAACTAAGTGATGAAATATACGTGAAACAAACTACGATATACCAGCTTTGCAGCAGCAAGTAGCCGAATTTTTACCCCGCGCTTCCCGAACAAAACGAGTTTTGACAAAGTATTAGCAAAATTGAATCTGGAAATGGTGCACTTTTCTTTTAGATGCCCTGGAGGAACTGGAAGACATTTTGTTAAATTTATTATTAGCGCAAGTACGGAAAGATAAAACATTGCTGTGGCCGTAGCTTCCTCCGGTATAGCCGCCACGCTACAAAGCGGGGCCACACTGCACATTCTGTTTTAAAACTCCCTCTAAATCTAGCCCAGGAAGAATCGCCGATCTGCAACTGCAAAAATAGTGCACGAGGTATAATGCTACGACAATGCAAACTTTTAGCGTGGGACGAAAGTACAATGTCGCATAAAAAGCTGTAGGAACTAAATCGAAGCTCCAGGATTTGCGCAGCAATACCGATGTAATGGGAGGAATGGTGGTTTTATTGGCTGGTGACTTTCCAAACTTTACCTGTCATTCAAAAGAGCAAACCTGCAAATGAAATTAAAGCATGCCTCAAGTCGTCTATTTTTGGAACAAGGTGACAAAATTCAGTTTAACTACCAATATGAGAGTGCATTTGTATAATGATATCAATGCTGAAACTATGCTGACACACTATTAAAAATTGGCGATGGGCGGTTGTAAACGGATGCTGAGGGCTGCGTTAAATTGACGAGAGATTTTTGTAATTTAGTACAGAGTCATTGCGAATTAAATGCGAGCGTTTATTCAGATTTAACGAACAACATGCATGAAGACAAATGGTTATGTGAAAGGGCGATTCTTGCACCAAAAATGAGAGCGTTAACAAAATAAATTCAGATATATTAAGCGAAGCAGGAGAAATAACAGAGTATTTGTCAGTAGACACAGTTATGGACACAGAACAGAGCACTTCATATCCATAGAGTTTCTAAATTCTCTAGAGTTGTCAGGTGTGCCCTCACATAAGCTTCAATTAAAATTAGGCGTCCCAGTCATGCTAATGCGAAATTTAGATGCCCCTCGGTTATGTAACGGGACAAGGCTGCGTGTGATCACATCTTGGACGGAACATAATCGGTGCTACAATTTTGACAGGCGTAGGAAAAAGTGAAAATGTTATTATACCACGGATCCCTATAATTCCATAGATCTTCCTTTCAATTCAAAAGCTTGCAGTTCCTATTAAGCTCAGTTTTGCAATGACAATTAATTAAGCGCAGGGCGAACGTTACAGGTAGCAGGGGTCAACTTAGAAAAACGTGCTTCTCTCATGGTCAGCTGTATGTAGCATGTTCGCGTGTCAAATGCCCAGAATCTTCACATTCTTTCCCCGATGGAAAAACATATAACATTGTGTACAGTAGCGTCTTAAAATAGTATTCAGTTAGTTTTTAAAATTCCTACAATCAATTAATCAGAATTCCCACAGATCTTCCTTTCAATTCAAAATTTCCTATTTAGCTCAGTTTCTTTTCAATTCCAAATGCTGCAGACGGACCTATTGCTCAGTTTCCTTTCAACTCAAAAGGCTGCATCTCTGACGGATCTTTTATTTGGCTCAGTTTCCTTTCAGTTCAGAAAACTGCATCTCTGACGAATCAATTTAGCTCAGTTTCTTTTCAAAGTCTGCATCCTGACGGATAATTATGCTCAGTTTCCTTTAATTAAAAAATATCCCATTTCCATTTGGAATAAACAGGCTATTTTCATGCTTTCCTATACGCTGCGTTTCAAAACATTTAAATAGGCTGACGAATCAATTTAGCTCAGTTTCTTTTCAAAGTCTGCATCCCTGACGGATAATTATGCTCAGTTTCCTTTAATTAAAAAATATCCCATTTCCATTTGGAATAAACAGGCTATTTTCATGCTTTCCTATACGCTGCGTTTCAAAACATTTAAATAGGCTGACGAATCAATTTAGCTCAGTTTCTTTTCAAAGTCTGCATCCTGACGGATAATTATGCTCAGTTTTAATTAAAAAATATCCCATTTCCATTTGGAATAAACAGGCTATTTTCATGCTTTCCTATACGCTGCGTTTCAAAACATTTAAATAGGCTGACGAATCAATTTTGCTCAGTTTCCTTTAATTAAAAAATATCCCATTTCCATTTGGAATAAACAGGCTATTTTCATGCTTTCCTATACGCTGCGTTTCAAAACATTTAAATAGGCTGACGAATCAATTTAGCTCAGTTTCTTTTCAAAGTCTGCATCCTGACGGATAATTATGCTCAGTTTTAATTAAAAAATATCCCATTTCCATTTGGAATAAACAGGCTATTTTCATGCTTTCCTATACGCTGCGTTTCAAAACATTTAAATAGGCTGACGAATCAATTTTGCTCAGTTTCCTTTAATTAAAAAATATCCCATTTCCATTTGGAATAAACAGGCTATTTTCATGCTTTCCTATACGCTGCGTTTCAAAACATTTAAATAGGCTGACGAATCAATTTAGCTCAGTTTCTTTTCAAAGTCTGCATCCTGACGGATAATTATGCTCAGTTTCCTTTTAATGGCTGCATCTCTGACAAATCTATAAAACTCAGTTTTCTTTCAATTCAAAAGCTTGCAGTTCCTATTAAGCTCAGTTTCCTTTCAACTCAAAAGGCTGCATCTCTGACGGATCTTTTATTTGGCTCAGTTTCCTTTCAACTCAAAAGGCTGCATCTCTGACGGATCTTTTATTTGGCTCAGTTTCCTTTCAACTCAAAAGGCTGCATCTCTGACGGATCTTTTATTTGGCTCAGTTTCCTTTCAACTCAAAAGGCTGCATCTCTGACGGATCTTTTATTTGGCTCAGTTTCCTTTCAGTTCAGAAACTGCATCTCTGACGAATCAATTTTGCTCAGTTTCCTTTTAATGGCTGCATCTCTGACGGATCTTTTATTTGGCTCAGTTTCCTTTCAACTCAAAAGGCTGCATCTCTGACGGATCTTTTATTTGGCTCAGTTTCCTTTCAGTTCAGAAACTGCATCTCTGACGAATCAATTTAGCTCAGTTTCTTTTCAAAGTCTGCATCCCTGACGGATAATTATGCTCAGTTTCCTTTTAATGGCTGCATCTCTGACGGATCTTTTATTTGGCTCAGTTTCCTTTCAACTCAAAAGGCTGCATCTCTGACGGATCTTTTATTTGGCTCAGTTTCCTTTCAGTTCAGAAACTGCATCTCTGACGAATCAATTTTGCTCAGTTTCCTTTTAATGGCTGCATCTCTGACGGATCTTTTATTTGGCTCAGTTTCCTTTCAGTTCAGAAACTGCATCTCTGACGAATCAATTTTGCTCAGTTTCCTTTTAATGGCTGCATCTCTGACGGATCTTTTATTTGGCTCAGTTTCCTTTCAGTTCAGAAACTGCATCTCTGACGAATCAATTTTGCTCAGTTTCCTTTAATTAAAAAATATCCCATTTCCATTTGGAATAAACAGGCTATTTTCATGCTTTCCTATACGCTGCGTTTCAAAACATTTAAATAGGCTGACGAATCAATTTAGCTCAGTTTCTTTTCAAAGTCTGCATCCTGACGGATAATTATGCTCAGTTTCCTTTAATTAAAAAATATCCCATTTCCATTTGGAATAAACAGGCTATTTTAAGTACAATTTATATTATATTTTCCACATAAATTTTACAAATACGTGATTCATTTAATGTGAACACTCGTGCATACTTTTTTAATGGAGGGGGCAAATGAACATGCTTTTTCATTCTTATGACATATTTATGACAGCCTACTCGCAGCCAAAATATTCATTTAAAGATTTTTTTCTAAAATAAGGGTGACAAATCAGCACACAGTAATTACTAACACTAGGTAGATGCTGGTGGCTCATGGACATCAACATCTATCCTCGATAAAGAATCAAAATGTAGATGCGTTGTCACGACTGAGGACTAAGATAGAATGCCTCGTTTCCAGATAAAAGGGTCTCTGGTTCTCTACACTCACCATCATCATCATCATCATCATTACAAGCGCTCACAATTCCACTTTTGAATACAGGCCTCCCCCAAGGAAAGTCACAAAGCATGGCCCTGAGCTACCTGCATCCATTGACTTCCTGCATGTCTTATCAGGTCGTCACTCCAGCTAGTGGTGTGCCGCCCTACACTTCGTTTACCGGTACCTTCCTAGCTTTATTCCCCTTTCAACTTTTATTACCCATCGGTTGTAGGTTCTTCGAGCTATATGGCCGGCCCATTGCCACTTCAGCTTACTAATCCGTCAATTGTCATACGAAACTGCTATTCTACGATGGTATTATGAGAGAGTGTGGTTCTTCCCCGGTCGAGCCGATCCATTCTTGCTATAAGTTTAGTATAGCTGCAGCATGGCTCTACCGCGTATAAAATTGATACTTTGATGAAAGTTATTACACAAAAAATGTAATAGTGTTATTTCTTTCCCAATTTTTTATTGATTATTTACTTACCTAGTTTTATATATTAAATGCAAAACTAAATTTTTATTTTTTATATAATTATAATAATCTTATAACTAAAATTAATTTGTATCTTTACTTTGAAAAATATATTATTTTATTAAGTTATAATATTTTATTATAATAACATATTATAAAATAAAATAATATAAAATAATTATTTAACATAACACTTAATACAGTTAAATTACACAAATATATAATAAAAATAAATACATATTTACGGTGCAGTTGATATCCTTTTTCTTAGGGCCTTGAGACGGGATATTTACTTGAAATCGACATGTAGTCGAGTAAAGAAAGAACAAAATATATATAAAAAATTAATAATATGTTATTACGTGTAGTGGCTGTGTAAGAATCAAAAATCCACTAACCCATATCATCCCGAGGGTGTCGTAAGAGGCGACAGAGGGAAACCAATCAGGAGATATGCAGCAGCGTCTTCCTAATAACGACTAAAAATCATAATAAAATACGGTTTCCGACGAGTTTGCCAAGCGTGGCAACTATGGCAAATTTCCCCCTTGTGAGGCAATCTATGGGGGAGGCATTTGTTCAGCAGTGGACTTTAATAGGCTGTAACGGTAACGGTAACGGTATGTTATTTTATTCACTTTCATTTCAAAGATAATTTTAATTTTAATTATAAGCTGCTCGCAATAGGGCTATAAAATGAGGTAAATTAGTAATTAGTAAATTTCTCGTTCATCATTACAGCCCTTCACAAGTCCACTGCTGAACATAGGACTCCCCCAAAGAATGCCACAAAGCAAGATCCTGAGCCACCTGCATTCATCGACTTCCTGCATGCCTTACCAGGTCGTCACTCCATCTAGTGTGGGGACTACACTTACACTTCACGTACACTTCATCCGCCGGGACGAGGCCGCCACTCGAGAACCTATTTTCAACATCGGTTGTCGGTACTTCGAGCTATATGGCCGGCCCATTGCCACTTCAGCTTACTAATGCGTTGGGCTATGTCGGTTACTCTGGTTCTACTGCGGATATCCTCATTTCTAAGTTTATCACGCAGAGAAACTCCCAGTATAGCCTTCTCCATTGCTCGCTGAGCGACCTTGAGCTTCCTCATCCGGCTAGCAGTGAAGGACCACGTCTCAGTTCCATAGGTCATCAGTGGCAACACGCACTGGTTGTAGTCTTGTTTTCAAGTTTTGAGGTGTACCTGACGAGAACATGTGCCGTAATTTCCCGAACGCTGCCCAGCCGAGTTGAATTCGTCGATTATCCACTCGGTCGAAGTTGGACTTACCTAGTCGGACTATTTGTCCCAGGTAAACATACTCTTCAACAACTTCGAGCTTAGTGCTCCCAACAACTACAGGCTTAGGTGTGACATGGACGTTATACATGATCTTTGTTTTGTCCATGTTCATCTTAAGATCTATCCGTTGGGAGGCACTATTGAGGTCATTGAGCATAGTGCTTAGGTCCTCCAGCGATTCTGCCATAAGAACTATGTCGTCGGCAAATCGAAGGTGAGTGATGTACTTGCCGTTGATATTAATACCGTAATCTTTCCAGTCCAGAAGCTGCAAAACGTCTTCGAACGCAGCGGTGATGAGTTTCGGGGATATAACGTCACCCTGTCTTACACCTCTCTGCAGTTGGATAAGTTTCGTACTCTGGTTCTGTATTCGGATAGCCATCGTAGCCCTACTGTACAAACACTTCAGCACTTCGATATACCGACAGTCAACTTGGCACCGCTGAAGGAACTGCAGCACCGCCCAAATTTCGACGGATTCAAAGGCTTTCTTATAGTCCACATACGCCAGACATAGTGGCAAATTGTACTCCTCGGACTTCTGTACAATTTACCGAAGGGTATGTATGTGGTCTATGGTAATATAGCCTTTTCTGAAACTGGCTTGTTTGGGAGGCTGGAAGTCGTCGAGTTTGCATGCGAGACGATTCATAATGACTCTAGAAAACACCACGTAGACGCGGCTCATCGCGCGCGGAAAGGAAAGCGGTCTGTAGTTCTTCAAGAGAGCGTTGTCGCCTTTCTTGAAGAGCAAGACCACCGCACTTCTGCTCAACGCCTCCGGTGCAGTGCCACCATGGAGGAAGGATTTTATTGTTGCTTTGCTGTTATCAGAAAGATGCTGCTGTCCATCTTCTGCCTCAGTTTCCCTCTGTCGCCTCTTACCACACCCACGGGAAGATATGGGTTAGTGGGTATTCTTACCTGCCACTACACAGGGAAATTTCTCGTTGATAATTTGAAATTACTCAAGCCGATTGCAAGAAAGCAAGCAGTACGCTTGCTTTCTTGCAATCAGTAGCTTAACCCAAAATTAATTGAGTTGACTCCGCAGGAAATTCTAAGTGGCGTAAATTCCAAGGTACCTTTAAACTGTTGGTGTAACTTTTATAGGTAAATTATAAGTAATTTATACGAGAAAAAAATTGAAATAAAGTTAAATTTACAGCCTATATACGTACAACTGTAGGTCACATGCCTATTTTATTTTTTAAAAGGGTTATGGAGCAATTTGTCTGCCGCACTTACTTTGTGGCTTACTTTTGGTCTTCCCAAACAGGTGGGTTTCCTTCATCGATAAGCTCGATGTAGAAAATCAACACTTAAAGTTGTTGAAAAAAATGTATCTAACAATTTCACTGTTGCCGGTGGGGATCGAACCAGGGTTTCTCGCGCACTATGTTTTAAAAAAGGTCGTGGAAAAAGTTTCTTCGTATTTTATATACAAATTCATGACATTTTTTTTTCAAAGTTTAATTACATTTAATTATAATAATATGTGTGCCATTTTGTTCTATAACTTGTTGCCACCTTATAGGTAATGACATTATGCCGTTACTGTAGAAATCTTGGGATTTTTGATAAGAAATGCGACAAGTAGTTTTGACAGCCCTCTCTTGATGTTAACCTGTCACTACCCAAAGAAACCTGAAGATACCGAAACAGGTAAAAATCTGAGGGTGCAAGGTCTGAACTATATGGTGAATGCATTAACACTTCCTAACCAAGCCGCTCTCTCAATTTTTGCTGATATGCCAATCATGCTCCTATTTTTCAAAAATGGCATCGAATTTATCAGTATGAGGGCTACCAGAGGGAGCTGCATCTTTGACATCAAAATTCCCGGACTGATAACGCTGGAACCAACTTTGTGCTTCTCTTGCTGACACTGCATTAGGTCCATAAACGTCACGATTTTTTTTGCGGCTTGAACCGCATTTTTCCCGTTTTTGTAATAAAACTTCAGAATGTATCTAATTTCTTCGTGAGATTAACTCATTTTGGTGGACAGAAATACATTTGAAAAACGGTGGGAAAGTGTATTTAACTTTTGATTTTACTTAATATCCTATATGTATTGATATTAAAACCAGCCAAACACAAGCAGTACAACCAAATAGATTTTTCTTCAATTTTATATAAACAAAATACGAAGAAACTTTTTCCCCAACATATTACTAAACTACCACGTCTCTTAGTTAACGATAAATTTAGTGATAAACTTACAATAAAATGAAAATCATTTCTATAATTCTACTGGTAGGAATCATTTTCTATCTAAGAGTCCGTCTAGGTAGTTACCAACTTTCTCTTTTACTATTCTAAGCCAGCGCTTAACTACAGTCCCACCTGATGGTAAGTGGTGATGTAGCCTAAGATGGTAAAGTGCACTGACTTAACAAAAACCTATTCACTCTTGCCTTGAAGACATCCACATTGTAATCGGATGGAAAGACAGATGCTGGCAACTTATTTCATTCCATTGATGTACGCATGATATATGATGATGATGATGTAGCAAACCGTTTGGTTAGAAAGCGTGGTAAGTCAACAATGAAAGAGTGGAGACTGACCGAACGTCTGGTTGTCCGATGGTGGAAGTGAGAGGGAAGAATTAAGTTATGCAATTTCTGCGCACACTCTCCAAAATGCATACTGTAGCATACCGAAAAAAGGTTGGGTTTAACGAAATTCGGTGCAACAATAAGCATCTTAGCACGCCTTTCTATTGAGTCCAAAGCTGCTAGGTGGCATTTTAAAAACAAACTGTTGCAGTTACAGCGACTTTATTACTCTGCGTTTTTGCATCGGGCATTTATTGCTATGCCCAGATATAATTTATTTAACACAAGTACAACTAAAATTATATTAAAAAATGGATCAAGATTTAATTGAATGGGGTTGTTTTTCTTTAGGGTTCGAAGATAATATTTATAAGCTTTGCAACACATTATCACACCCCGCCCTTCTGTAATCGAAGGCCCTGTAACACGTACTGAGGTGTGTAACATTATTGAGAAAGTTATCCAAAAGCATATATCAGACCTTATGGTTCAGACGACCAAAAGCGTGCGTTCCATTCTAGATACTGAACTTAAAACATTTCGGGGAAGAAATTTGTAACATGAAGCAGACAATAGATGATATGAATAGATGATATTCAAAATAAAAATGCTAAGTCTCTGGAATATACTAAGAGTCTGATTGAAACAAATGCCAAATTGCAGAGTACTATAAAATACCTTGAGACACGCATGAACAACCTTGAGCAGAACGCTCGCAGCAACAACGTCAAAATTAAATGCTTTCCAGAGAAGAAGTCAGAAAATCTTTTCACGGTGTTCAACAACATTTGCAGTACAGTAAAGTGTGACATCAAAATTGAACAGATAAAGCAAATAACAAGAATTGCGAAACTCAATCCGAATAGTGATCGTCCTAGCTCGGTGATAGGGCCTGGCAATCTCCTGACGGGTACACAAGAAACGAAATTGACTACATATTAGCTAAAAATATAAGAATAGTTAGCGATACTTAAGTACTGAACATACCATTTTCATCTGACCATAGGGCTGTAAGGTGTACTATATAGCTAAATGGAGTTTTCAAACAAAGTTGGAAAAAATTCGACAACAAGAGAACAAACTTCACGCCAATCGAACAAGACTCATAAAAACGTCACTGAAAGATTAAGATAATGTAATAGGCGGAACAGCAGATATTACATATGAAAATATTATTAACATATTCAACAAATGCGTAAAAAAAAACTACCAAATTCATATAAAATTGAAAACGAACATGTAGATATCAGTAAAGAAAAATATATTATGGAACTTATAGAGGAAAGGGAACAACTAAAAAAAATTAAGCATAGAACATTTAAGCAAAGGAAACGATTAAGAATACTACATAAAAAGAAAAGATAAAAAATTAAAGATAAACAAAAAACTCATAGGCTTAAGATCATACACGACAAATAAGAGCTATCAGGGTCTAAAAAGGTATTTTTTAGTAAAAGAGCTTACAATAAAATAAATAATACGAAAAATTGGATAATGAAATTAAAAGCAAAAAATAACAAAATCTTATCATCTTGAAGAACTCTGTTAGATATAGCAACCGATTTTTTTAAAGAATTATACAAAGAACATAATGACACTATACAAAATAGTCTCCGTTCTCCCGTTCCTTCAATCGGAAATAAGAAATGGTATTTCCAAGATGAAGATAAATAAAAGCCCCGGTGAAGATGGCATAATATGTGACGTAATTAAAGCATTTGATGATTCAATTATTCCTTTATTAACAGTCTTGTTTAACCAAGTATTGTTTCAAAGAAAAGTCCCCGATAAATGGAAAAGCTGCGTAATCACTCTTCTGTATAAAAAGGAGATCCAAAAGTATAACTAACTATAGACCAAAAGTTAGCTTTTCATATGTCTAATTTATATTATATTCATATACAAACTTTTTAAGTCCGTACTTTTAAATAGAATATGTAGAAATATAGAAGAGAACCAAGCTAAAGAACAGGCTGGTTTCAGGAACCACCCTTCTCAACTATCGATTACATAAATACAATTTATAAATATATACTATACTTCAATGTCAATAAACTATATTTCCATATTTCTGTCAGTATTTTGTTCTCTGCCTGTATGTTAAATAAATAAGAAATTATTATAAAACATACACCATTAATCAGCTCCATATGATCAAATACACAAATAGTAGTTATCGATTTACATCAACAATATTTGACTATGTAAAGTTGTCTGATTTCTTATTTTCACTAGTTTCATGTAGGGAAAAGGATATTATTTTTATATTAATTATCTGATAGTAGATGACAAAATAATACTCCTTTCTGCAGAGTTAACAACACATCAGTCTAAGGATAATAGAAGCATCTGATCAACAAGGATATAACCATTACACAAGTAAAATGGCTTAACTAAGTTACAATACTTATGCAAACTGTATATTTGCTTCTAGTACAAGTAATAAGTACTTATTTACACGTAAATATATGTACTATCTATACTGTCTATATACTATGGCTGGCATAAATTCAGGATCTATGTTTGATGAAACAACAAAACAAAATCGTCTGTGTGGCTTATTTTGAAAAATGGAAGCGATTTGTAAGATATGGGAAAAGCAGTTTATAGATTTTGAAATGCTACACATGTCTGTAGTAAATAAAAACATGGAAATACTACAAATAAATAAATAATAAATATTTGTATTTTATTTCATATTTTCACCTATTTAAAAAGTATATTAATATAGAAATTCCACTTTATATTGTATTAAAAACTATAATAAAAAAACTTAAACTAGTAATTTAATTATCAAACAGTATTATTATTATTATTATTATTTAAAAATGCTTTAACTAAGGTAATCGCTATTATCAACTCGAGTGATAAACTTCAATCGATGCAGGGACTGTAAATAGTTAATTCGCTTAACTCAAAAACTCGAGTACAACTACAGTAACATGATAAAACCCGAGTGACTCGAGTCACAAAATTCTACTCGAGTCGCATCTTTATCTTACGGTCAATTCAGTGTCTGTCTACAATTTAGTGATGAACTCGACTTACTAATTCGAACAATTTATTGATATATTATGTAATATCAACAAGCTGATTAAGTATAATACGTGATAGTTAATTTATTAATAACATTAACTATACGCTACGTCATAAAGTTGGAGTGATATTATTTTATGAAAATTGTCTATACGCAAACCAATAAAATATAACTACCTATTAAGTTAAGTAATAATAATTATCTTGGATGGAGGAACAAATATAAAATAATTTGTTTTTGTGACACAACTGTTCCGCCAATTCGAGTTGCGTAACTCGAGTACTATTCAAGTTACGTGAATTTCAACTCAAGTTAACTCGAGTCGAGTTTCTTCCGAGTTGGCACATCTCTACTACATTTTTTAAATATTACATTATCTGAACCAATGACAAGAACACAAATATCAAAACAGCTCTTTTTTTCAGATTTCTTAATTCCGTTTAGATTTTATAAAATCTTTATGCTATTTACAATAATAAATTGGTATCTTTTTTGTATATAATACCATTAAGGGTCGCGAAAATTTCTAGTGGGCCCAAAACGATTGACTCCTTTAACTTTAAATACAATAATAGCCTGGACTCAAGCTAGCTTACCTATAAAATTTGGTGGTATTGGTGTGAGAAATCTTTCTATCGTTGCATTGCCTGCTTTCTTTGCTTCCGTGCATAGTGTCAGTGATTTATGTAAGGAGGATTGTGGTCTATCAAATCTGATCTAATGGCGGGACGATCTTGAACATGTTCAAAGACTGCAGACTTCCCAGAGCGTCGGTGCCTCACGTCAGCTATATGTTCTTTCACGCAGGTTTTAATGGATCTTTTGTTTGTCCTATGTAAGAGACCACATTCAGAATCAAGCTTGTACACTCCTGCATCTTGTAGAGGGATATTACACTTGACGGATGGTAAAAATTGACTAATCTTCTTCGGCGGCTTGAAGTATATTTTAATAGAAGCTCGCTTCAAAATGTAGCCAACCTTGTCTGTGACTCCTCTGACATAGGGTAGTACAGCAGGCACACGCTCGACTGTGGCCGGCTTCACTTGCCGACTGACGAAGCTTGTTGTCTTGCAATACTTGCTCGACGTGCTGAAGGCACGCCAGATGTTTTCTGTCACAGATCCCTCGTGCTCTCTGAAACAAAGATTTTCCCATGGTAGCTAACTGTGATGGATGATGGTGCGATTCACCATTTAAATATCAGTTGGTATGGGTATTTTTCCTACTCACAGTGTGACCAATAGTGTTATTCGAGATTTCGGATGACTAAAACATCTAGGAAAGCTAAAGAATTGTTTGCCTCTAACTCCATTGTGAATTGTATTTTAAATTTATGGAAATAAGGTGGTTTAAAATGCAGTTACTTTGTCAGATGGTAAAATTGTGAAAGTGCCGTCTACGTACCGCTTGTAGAATCTTGGATATACAGGAGAAGTAAGAAGGGCTTTCTCCTCAAAGTCCTCCATGAATATGTCGGTGACTATGGGAGATACAGGTGAGCCCATTGCTACGCCATCTACTTGTTTGTAGAACTCCTCCTTCCACAATAGATAGCCAGATGTAAGGCAGTATTTGAGTAATACTGCATATTCTGTAGGCACGTTGTATTCTTCTAGCTTCCTGGTTACAATTGTGATGCAGTCTTCAATAGGTAAGCATGTAAATAGTGACTGAACATCAAAACTGACCATAGTTTCATTGTCAGCGAGATGTGAGTCTTTTATCTCACTAACAATATGGTACGAATCCTTCGTATGTGCTCTGGTTTGTCCTCTCAGCGGTGTTTTGCCAATTTATAAGTTGGTGAGTCGATCTGTCTCACTATAGGACGTAGTGGAGCGTTTGGTTTGTGTATTTTGGTAACCCATACAACCTGGGTGGTTTGGTACACGGTGGTATTATCAATTTACGTCGAGATCTAATTTTTCGGAGTAATTCTTTAACAGATCGCTTGTTGTTTTAAGCACATTGGTTGTAGGTTCTGTTTTGACCTTTTGTACGTACTTTCGTCCGATAAAAGTTGTTGTATTTTAAAATTATAATCTGACGTATCCATTACTACCGTAGCAATTCCTTTATCTGCACGGAGAATCGTGAGCTCTGGTCTGTTGCGTAAGTTGTACAACGCTTTAATCTCGTTTTATGGGAGATTTAGTTTCGGCACTGAACTTCAACGTAACAAGGACGAAATGTCTTGACGTATGGCCTCTAAATCTTCCTTTCCCACATTTTTTAAACAGACAATCCTCAACGTTACAGATAATTTCTCATGGGATATTTCGCGGTGCTATTATGAAATTCAGGCCCTTCGATAATACTTTTATTGTAGGTTCGTCCAGTGTTTGTTTTGACAGATTATAGACCGTGCGTTGTTTATTGTTACGTCTGTGGTCAACGGTTGTGTTTCGTTTCTACGTTGACATGGATGTTTGATTGGACCACCTCTTCCAGAAATCATGCATCATCTTCTGAATAAGCTTCCATCTATTTAGACCTGTTATATGATTCCTAGAATAATTTTCGTCAGGAATAGCAATCAAGGGTTCTCCAACAAGAAAATGTCCAGGTGTGAGCGGCGGTAGGATCATCTGGATTATCACTTAACTGACATAATGGCGGAGAATTTAGGCACGCCTCAATTTGAGTAAATAAAGTGGAAAGCTCTTCATAAATCAAAGTACTATCACCTATAACACTTTTAAGATGCGACATTGTTGCACGGACGCCGGCTTCCCACAAACCTCCGAAATTCGGTGCTTGGGGCGGAATATAGTGCCATGTTGTCCCTTCATTGACCAATTTTTTTTCATATTTCCAAAATTTTATTCATCTCTTTTAACGTTATATTTTCCGGAATTTCTCTTATTTCTTTCGGTATCTTCCATAACGAAACTCTTTTGCAATATTATAATACTCTCAATAATCTCCATAAATTAGAAAATTTAGTCCATATGAATTCTTCCTTTATTTGCACTATAGCAGTTAAAGTCTTAACAGACCTTTGCTCCTCATAAGTTACGAATTGAGTTATCTCAATTGCTCCGTAGCGCTCTGTTTCGCTCAACCATTCCGGTCCATGCCACCATAACTTATGCCCCTACAACTCTTTAGCCGTAATACCTCTGAAAGCACAATCGGCAGGATTGTGCTTCGAGTTGACGTGATTCTATTGATCTTGATCAAGCATAGTCAATATCTTGGAAACTCTATTGCTGACAAATGTGGTCCATCGATTTGGCTCGCCATGCAGCCACGCTAAAACTACCTTAGAATCAGACCATGCATATAAATTTGTTTTAGGTATGTTTAAAACTTGCGATACTTCATGAATTAATTGAGTTGCTAAAAGTGCAGCGCATAACTCCATTCGAGGAATAGAAATTTCCTTTCTTATTGGCGCAACTCTAGTTCTAGCTGCTACCAAATGTACTTTTACACATACTTGATTATTCGTAACCTTTATATAAACCGTAGCAGCAAATGCAGCTTGTGAAGTATCAGATAATACGTGCAACTCAACCGAGTCACTACGATTAACTTGCAGCCATCTCGGGATGATCATGTTCTTTGCATTAACCAGATCACTTCGAAACGCAATCCATTTTTTCAACAGATTTGGTGTGATGTTATCATCCCATGACAGTCCTGATTTCCTCAATTTCTGCATAAAAATTTTAGCTGTAATTATTACAGGTGCGATTCATCCTAATCGATCGTTTAATCTCGCTATATCTTACAATACCTTCCTTTTTGTGGTAGTTATGTCTAATTCGGATAACTGATACAAATATTCAAAATTACCAGAGTTCTTATTCCAACAAATACCCAAAATTTTTACAACATTATTTTCTTTATAAATATATGATAGCTTTGACCTTAGTTTATCCGTATTTATATGATTTAATAACATTGCGCTATTGGTACACCACTTTTGTAATTGTAATCCTCAAGAGCTCATCAATTTATTAAATTGTTCATATATTTCAATAGCTTCCTCTTCAGTTTCAGCACCTGTTAATAAGTCGTCCATATAAAAATCTTAGCGGCTATTGGGTATTTCGATTGCTCCTCTATGGCCAGTTGTTGCAGGCACTTAACTGCCAAATAAGGCGCACATGAAGTACTAAAAGTTAGTCTAACTAATTTGTAACATTCTATTGGGTTGTTTGGATCAAATCTCCACCAAATTCTTTGGTATTCCGTATCATCATCATGTACACGAATTTGTCGGTATATTTGCACTATGTCGGCTACAATACAGTTTCAGCTTTTAGGTCTTCGAGAAGCATCACTTCAGGCCATCGTGTAAACCGCTCAACAATGGTTAAGCAGTACCGATATGCTTTGGAGATAGGCAGAGGTCCGATAAGATCCACATGCACGTGAGCGAATCTGCTAGTTGGTGAAGTAAAGGCGTGTACAGGAGATCGTGTATGCCGTGATACTTTTGAGAGTTGGCAATCAACGCAGGTACGTGCCCATTGTTGACAGTCTTTTTGAATATTAGGCTATACGTATCTTGCTGTCATCAGCTTAATCATGACTCGCACTTGGGTGACTCAAACCATGAACCGTGGAGACATACCAGATACATTGTAGTACAGTTTCATTCCGGTGCCATACAGGTCTAGCTGCTTAAGCTTCAAAGATGTATGATGGCGAAGATGCGGAAGTTCGTCATCTGTCTCCTGTGCTGCACGTACATCCTCTAAGTTGACTGCACTGCTAATGATATCCACTCGAGACAAGGCATCTGCCACGATGTTGTTCTCTCCTGAAATGTAGCGAATGTCAGTTGTAAATTGGGCGATATAATCGAGGTATCGAAATTGCCTAAGTGAGCAGTTGTCCGAATTTTTCCTAAAGGCGGAGATGATGGGTTTATGATCGGTAAACACAGTGAATGGCTTAAGTTCGACCATATACCTAAAATATTTTATGCTCTCGTATATTGCTAGCAACTTCTATCGTACGGGCTGTATTTTTGTTGAGCGTTATTCAGTTTCTTTGAGAAAAATCCTAGAGGAATCCATTCTGAACCAGATTTCTGCTACAGCACTGCGCCTATAGCACTGTCAGAGGCATCATTTACGATGGCTAAGCGTGCTCGTGGGTCAGGGTGTGCTAACAGAGTCGCTTTAACTATACTTTCCTTACTTTCCTCTAAATATTTTTCTAGCTCGGTTGTCTAATTGATTGGTGTAGTGGCCTTCAAAGACGTCCCCGACAGGAGGCTATTTAATGGTACCTGCACTCTAGCTGTATTAGGTACAAAGCGGCGGTAGAAATTCAACATGCCGAGATATCTGCGGAGTTCTTTCTTCGAAAGTGGATAATTCAAAATGGCACTGACCTTACACATCCTACACATCCTCAGGTGCTACTCGTATTTGATTGTAAGCACGTACCAGATCTATCTTGCTGAAGATGGTGCAGCCGAAGAGGTTGTGTGAGAAGTCTCCAATGTGCCGAATTGGATAGCGGTCGGGTATCGTGCGTGCATTTAACGCCCGATAGTCACCGCATGGACGCCACGTGTTGTCCTTCTTTGGGATGAGATGCAGAGGTGACGACCATGAGCTGTCGGAGGGTCTAGCAATACCTAATCTTACCATCTCTTCAAACTCTTGTTTTGCGATGCGCAGACGGTCAGGTGCTAATCGGCGTGGACGGCAGGTGACAGGTGGTCCAGACGTGGTGCGGATGTAGTGTACGGTATTGTGTTTCACCTCACGTGCAGCGGGGCAGCCTGCTGGGCGCGTGATCTCCGGGTACTGTGTAGCAGATCATAATAGCGTGAAATGCCTGTAAAAGTTTTAATTTGGCACAAAGCAGGTAATGCTACAGGAGATGCTTTAGCGACGAGAGAGGTTGTATGTTGTTGTAACCTATGGTGCCTAGCATCAACAAGTAAATTATAAAATGAAAAAAAGTCAATAATTGGTTTCGTAACATTAGCTATAACAAATCGCCAATTAAAAGCACGGCGCAGTCCAGTGAAGCTACTTGACGAGATAGGTCATCCAAGCGACGTCTCAAATCATCAAACTCAGATGGCGCTGCGATCGTCGATGTTGAAGCCACGTGTTGCACCTACGGCGGGAACATGAACTCGTTAACCTTGTCAGCCAATTGTGCCACGGCGTCTAAACTGGTACCTATCTGCGTTGCGATAATAGCCTGGATGTGGTTAGGCAATCGGTTTATCCAAAGTGATCTTAGAAATTCGTCCGGAACGTCGTTACCCGCAAAATTTCTAAGATGCCGTAAGAACTGGGACGGTTTCCGGTCTCCAAGTTCTTCGTGAGCCAATAGTTGTCGAACTCGTTGTTCCTGGGACGCTGATAATCTGGCTATAAGCTCGGTCTTAATTTTTTCGTATTTTTCTTCAGACGGCGGGTTAGTTATCACATCTTTCACTTCCATTACATATTTATAATCTAAATTAGATATCACATGATTGAACTTCGTATTGTTCGCAGTAATATTTGCTAGTTGAAATTGTCCCTCTAATTGCGCGAACCACAACGCCGGTTCGTCAGGCCAAAATGGCGGCGCTTTTACACCGACATGGCATACGCTCGATTCCGGCGGCGTCGGTGCCGATGCGTCATATTTTCGGGTCACTAAATATATGTGGCGGATGGTGAATTAAACCACATATATACATTTAATAGTTTATTATAATATACGAGTACACAAGACTAGTAGGAAACACGAAGTAAGAAAGATAGTCAAGATACAGTTAATTAGCGAGAAGAACGAAATTATAAACGTTAGAACAGTTAGATATTGAAAGACGCACATAAAACAATTAAGGAGGGAGCAATAATCGTATCGCGTAGGCGTGAGCAGGGCGCAAGACGGGCAGCCTCTCGGCGTCGCATAGCTAGACCGACTGGTGAGCTGGAGAAAACCGAGTACTCTCGAAACTGCGTCCGCGCCGCCGACTGGTTACGAAAACACCCGGAGCGCGTCGTTTCTCCACACTCAGTCGTAAGATTAACGTTAGAATTACTATAAAACGTACACACTACTATCTATAATCTGGATTTAACATTGGCTTCCTTATTGTTCTGTGAAGAATAAGTGTCAAAATGATTTGAGTGTGAAGCAAATCTAGAAACGCTACGCATGCTGCGTATGTTAGTAGATAAAATTACCACGACAACCCCAGGATCAGCGTCATCCGGCTGGAGATTTTATACGTAAGGATCAGTTTAATCTTAATATATCCTATTGCTTTGCTCAGAACTTCTCTTATTACTAAAAGTAATCGAACTTCACGTGTCCCCAAAATTTTTTTAACTTCTCTGATCACGATCTACTGATTATGTTTTCCTTTAACACGGACAACGAGGTGTTACATATATAAATAATAAATAAACTCTTATAACTGTCACTGAAAGGGTATGCAGAAGCTACGGAATTATTTCACATCCATATATTGATCCATACAAGCTTGTTAGTTTTGTCTAATCTTCAATATCGCCAATTTATCGATAAACTTCCGTCTCAGGCGTCGCCGACTGTGTCACTCACTTCTGAAGTATAATTTGCTTCAGACAATCGGGGGACATAAACGGTAGTAGATTCTCCTTGGTCGGCACCACACCATTAGCTCTCTTTTTGCGTACATAAACGCCAGCAAATAGAAAATGAACAAACCGCTTTCATGAATAATATCAAGAAAGTGAAGTAATAAATTGTTCGTTTATATGCACTGTAAGACTTGCATCTCAGCTGCATCAATAAATCGAGTTCTTTAAACTTCGTTCACTCAACTTCTCTACAAAGTAAAATTTCACGTAATTGCAATTATTTTTTAACAGATGGGTCATTATACTAGGATAGATTTAAGTGTTGAGATATAGTGGATATCTTAATTTGTACATAAGATTTTGCAACTACTATTCAATATCGTAATTTTTGTGTTAATTCACAAATACATCACAAATAAAATTCTAAATTTATCTGACCTTAAATGCCTAAAAGACAAGCAAAATAAAAATCACTATCTTCTATTTCAAATGCCCGTAGAAGTCAATTACTGAACATAGGCATTTCCAGTTGCAGGCGGATCATCTCACATCTTTGACGCTGCTGCCCTCGCCGATCCGGGTATTTTACGCCTGGCGAAAGGCAATTAATACCATCATCGTTTTATACGTGTTAGAGCCACGCTTCAGCTATATTAGTTGTAGCACGAATGCACGAAACTTTTTTAATAAAAGCTGAATAAACAAAATTAAAATGCCATACGCTTAGCAGCGCTTTAATACTAGTTTAAAATTATATGTGAACAAAATTCGCAAGCCGTGTGAATGAATGTAAATCGACAAAGAACATAAACTTGTTTGCGAGAAAAATAAAACTATTTAATGTTAATGTTCGCTTTGTGACATAATTCGAAAATCTGTTTACACGTTGTAATAAATAAATAAGTTTTAAATTTTTACAGTTTCAAAAGGACTACATGTTCACCGTGTAATGCAAAAATACTTGCTACGTATAATTTCATATTAATTTATTATTTGTTTCAATGTCATTGACATTGCATTAACACTACCGTTATAATATATCTACATATTATATATCCATACTATAAAATCCTTAAGAGGACTTTTCTATACATTGATATTTTTTAATTTTAATTCAGGTACATAATACTAGCAATACACATGCCAAAACAAGATTTCTTGGAAAAGTTGCTCTACTGTAAAATTATTTAGGTGAGGTCGAACCTTGCCACAATTTTAATAATCAGAACACCTTTTAGGAGCTAGATAGAAAGCTTAATTGTCAGAATACATAATATAATTTAGAATTCTCTGGAGAAATTTAGGTGGAGCTTACTTAGGAGTTTTCATGAGTTGAGTTGTTAAAATCCGTCAATTATATCCAACTTTGGCGTTGCAAAAGTTGGATATAATTGAAAAGTTTTTCTTTTCTTTTCTTTTGTCTTCTTAAGAGCTGCTGATCTTAACATTACTCGTAGGCGAAATTACTTATATACCAATGTACACTTTATTATGTACTTTTAAAATATATTAACCGTAACAAAGATGTCATGTAAATTAGGATGTATGTTTTTTCTAAAATAGCATCATATGATATATTGAAAGCGCAAAAATATGAGATGTTCTCCTTGCGTCAAAAAGTAAGTCGGTCCCACTTCTGGGTACAGACGTTTTGTATGCTTTTTTGGCTAGTACTCCTAAGCGCAACTGCTGATCATGTGGTCTCCGGCTTGAGAAGATTTTACTCCCTGTAGTCAGTAGTTCTCCACATGTACAAAGATGTTTCTTCCGCTAGGGAACAGAATCTGCACATCCTTAAGCCAGTCTTATATCTGCTATAATTTACACTTAGTAAAATATTATATTATAAATTTATCTCCCTCTCTCGTCTCAAAATACACGGGCATTTTTCTTTAATGTGATTTAATATCCCAGCTTTTGTTATGAGTGTTTATAAAAAATATTATTTGTTTAGGACCCTTTTGTTTATGGTGAGGATTGCTTGGATGGATAATTTCACATGTGTACAACCCATACGAATGAAGATGTGTTTAATTTTACTGATATAATTTTACTAAAAGTTTCAAGAGTTATCTTGAAACTTTTAATGATAATATTACAATAATAGTTTAGGAGCACTTTACTAACTCTATAATTAACGAAAATTAAGAAACTTAATAAAGTGAAAATCGACGTCATAAACTAAAAGTATAATTTCCTCATAATTTAGCAGTTTCTAAATTTGGTGTCAAGAAAAAGTATTTCGCAGAAATAAAGTCCAGACTTTAGAAACGAATAGTTAAAAACTTCATTTTATATTTTCCAATTTTAGAGGGTTTTTTTATAAAATTTAAGTAACATACGAACTAATAGTTCACTTGATGGTGAGCGGCTACTACAGTCCATGAACGCATGCAACCAATCTCAATGAAAGAAGGCTACAGATGCATTGTTACCTCTGAGGACTAAGGCTCTCTATACCCTTCAGACTGGACTAAAGCAGTATTAATAGTAAGTAAATTTAAATAGGGATTATATTGGTAAATCCAATTGGGCATGTCCTAAACGCATTAAAAAAATTACGTATAACATGATTATATGGAATTTTTTAAGGTAGTTTAAATACACACAAGTTTTCACTAATAACCTTATTATACTTTCAATTTTCCGATAATTTTATGTCAAACTTCAATTTAAAAAAAGTTTGGAAAATCCAAAAGTGCACGACTCATAATGCTCATATGATCATCATATCATCATTCAGGTCACTTCATAAAGTTCAAGACGTATTTAAGTATAAATATTACATCCTACTTACTTTTAGTACGTACTACTATTATTTATTCTGTGCTTTTAAAATATTGTAATAAAATCTCTGATTATTATTATAATCAAGTATGTAAGACATTTGGTTTTTCGAATATTGTGTATTTGTACAGCGATCTTTTTGAGCCGCTGCAAACAACCAATACAGTGTCCACTCACGACGGCGATTGACGCCGAACTAACTGAGTGAGTGACGCAGTCTCTATTTAGTAAAAAATAAATACATACAAGGCTGCTAAAACACCGAAAATTTCAACATTTCGCAGCCGAAAAAAATTAATTATAACTAAACAAAACAAAATTAAATTGCCATTTACATTCAATGGCTTCCCACATGATAGATGAAGAGTTTTAAAAATAGATTGAGTTGAACAATTGATATTTTCAAAAGTTATCGTGTTTACGAAGCCATGCGGACTTAATAAATCAACACCATAAGCCACTATAACCCCTTTTTCTTATGTAAAAATAGCAATTAATGGATTAAAAAAAATATTAATAAGTTCAAGAATCATTTATCTTTCTGACAATGTGCTTTTTATATCATTTATATGTACAATATGATTGCTAGATACGATTTCATGCGACAAAACGTTGGAATCTTAATTTTTAGGCCCTAGTAGAACATACCGGCGCGCTTAGCGCTTACGGCATGCAAAATTTAAAACCGTTTATTTGCGGTGTAAGAATTTCTTCTACCCCATATCATCCCGTGAGTGTCGTAAGAGGCGACAGAGGGAAACAAATCAGGAGATGGGCAGCAGCGTCTTCCTAATAACGACTAAAAATAAAAATAAAACTGCGTTTGCCAACCCGCTTACAAACATCCGCCCTAAGAGTCAATCTATGGGGAAGCCTATATTCAGCAGGCGATTTTAATAGACTGTAACGGTAAGTTTAAAAAGTGACTCAATGGACAAAAGCCATCTGCGGCGCAGGACAGGATTATTGTGCACGAGTGTATGCGCAAGCATAGATGCACTCTCATTTCTCTCACTTTCATAGTACCATGGAAACGCAATCTACGATCGGAGACAGAGGCGCAGGCTCAGGTTTAACGGATTTACGTGCTTTCCGAGGCTTGGGGTGAAGCACCGCCAACTTACTGACTCCGGACTGGTACTGAGTATTTTGGTTAGAAAATCCCAATCACTGATTTTAGCCTGACCCAGGATTCGACTTGGGACCAGATGTACAGAATTAACGCACACTAATAAAATTTTATATTTATGTTATATTATGAAAGTTTATATATAATAAAATATAATAAAATTTTATAAAAACTAATACATAAACTAGCTTTCCGCCCCAACTTTGTCTACGTGAACCTAGAAATAAATATATATAAATTATGTCCGTGAAAGGAAAGGGAGGTATGTATAAGTATAGGTATCTTCCGCCGAGCGCCGAGCAAGCGATCGATGTTCGGTGTTACTACAACATGGAGCTTGTTCTATATATACAGAGTCGTTTGTTAACTTTGAAAGCGTTGTGCTCGGTCTTTTTACGTTATTCTAGAGCGATAACAGCACCTTCACAAAATTTCCCTTTTGGGGCAAGGATGGTCAGATTACTGCCGGAGCTGCCACGAGAACATACCGCGTAAAACTGACCTTGAGAGAAGCCTCCGTCAAGTCAATGCCGGCCATTTTCAAGAACTGTCCTTGCGGCTTATTTAGAGAGAACTGTTTTCTTTTAAAACCATACCGATATGATTAAGGGAATCCTTGGATAAAAAACGATTTCTTTGTGACCACATTCGGAGATTACTGTGGCTTCTACAACAGTTTTATGGAGAGCTATTACTTTTCAGGACCGTTAGGACGTTAGGACAGTTGCAAAATTTAAATGGACTAAGATTTCTTAACAACATTACAGGTAATCACGGCGTCATTGATTTGACCACAAACAACTGAATTGTATTCAAAAATTTGTTCATCGATGATGCTTAACAATATTGAGTTAGTCGGATTTTAGTCTTGCGACCACTCGAGGGGTACGCGGGGCACCCCTCATATTCCAGTTTGAATTAAAGACCTATGATATCATATTCCAGTTGGAATTTAAGACCTATATATGAGAAAAATGAGAACTTATTTTATTAGTCATCTCTATTTCATCCGATTAAAAATTAAAATGGGTCGGCTCGACCGGGGAAGGACCACGCTCTCACAGAATACCAGCGTAAAATGGCAGCTTGACACTGCTGTGTTTCGTATGGTGAGTGTAGAGAACCGGAAACCCATTTTACTGGAAAAGAGGCATTCCATCTTAGTCTATCCTATAAAAAAAAAAACCACTTAATCTTATTGCAATAATCAGCTTTATTTGTCTTTGGTATTGGGATAATAATAATATTTTATGAACTATACAAATAATATTTTTTGTGTAATGCAAAAAATGATATTTAAGCCCTACAAAAGTTTATTATAAACCTAATAAGTATGCTCAAAATAAAATATAAATTTTATTATATTCGGAGCGCCTTAAGTTCGGAGCAAAGTTTTGCCCCTATGACTTGGTTATGACACTAATATTACTATGAAATAAGAACGTCAAACTCCTCAGACCTCCCCGTTTCTCCATAATCACGGATTCTGTCAAGCGCCCGAAACGTCGGGAAAAAATAGTTTTATAAATTAATTTTATTCAATGTGCGGTTTCACGTAAAGGTATGAAAGTTGAAATTAATATTACATACTAAGTTCTGCAGTCATTTGGAGGTGTAAAAAGTTCGAGCTTCTTAATTATTTATTTATTTATTTGTAACAGTTATTAATTTTTAACACTATTTGTTACATATATAAGTCACAAGGTAAGCCTATTAAAAGTTTTCACAAATGGTTAATCAGTTAGTTAAATACAAACAATATAATATATAAGTAATATAAGTTGCACGTTTGATGTTAATTAGATTTAAGACTTCAAATGTATACCTATTGTTACTGAAAGAAAATGTTATTAATTTACAAATAATAGTATCACTTGTACAAAAAAGTTCAGCCTTATCACAGTCCTTAGAAAATCTATTAAAAAAATTACATAAAGAAAGAGTTTCGTTTGTAATTTGATCCACATAAATATACATGTAGGGGATTTTTATAACGGAGTGAACGAGGGTGTACTGAGATATGTAATCTTTTTATAAGTCAGGACAGTCTAAACGATCCTGAGCAATCTTACTTAGTAAGACCAGGTCAGCTGTATGGCGCCTAGCTTGCGGCGGAAGGAGATGAAGACGAGAACGCTGCAATTCGTAGCTTTCTTTAGTTATCCGAAATTTAGAGCATACATATCGAATAAATGTTTTTGAATCGCTTCGATTTATTAATGTATATTAGTGAGGTAAAACCATATTATGAAATTAGATGAAAGTAGGCCTATAATGGAGAATATAATATCGTGTATTTTTTATAAAACTGAAGTGGCAAAATAACTTGCAGTCCACCTGATAGTGAATGTAGCGTCTGCAGTCCATGGAAATCTGCAGCTATCTTGAAACAAAGAAGACTACAATTGATGCGTAGTCACCTCTGAGATGATATGAGGGTGATGGATTTTTTATGTCACCACCATGTTGCAACTACTTTACATTAAAACAACTATAAGAAGACCGGGTCCAATGAATAATAACGAGAAAATTAATGTATGAATTTTTGGTTTAAATGCACTGTAAGTAATTCTTTAGTGCACCGATAGAACAAGTTTCTTTAACTTAGTTCACTGCGATACAAAGTAAAGTTTTATATGATTGCAATTAATTTTAAACTGGAGGGTCATTGTGTACCAGAGAATTACTATACATCTATCTATAGTATATATATCATAGACGTCTGACAGACGAAACTGATAAAAAAATTGATAAAATGAGGAAAGGAGGATTAGCATCTGATGAATTGTTAACTACACTAAAAACTTTCATGTCATCGGCGAAGAGTTAAAACTCTGAGTACTCAAAGCATTCAGCAATATTGTTGATAAATATGACAATGAGCAGAGGGCCAAGTAGTGAATCTTGACGAACGCCAGAAGGGACACCCATCCATCTAGATGTAAATCCATTTAAAATTACCGCTTATGATCTGTTTAAAATATAAGATGTAAACAATCTAAACAGATCTCCCCTGACACCAGCAACAGATAGTTTTTGCAAGAGTATAGAATGGTCAATGCGATCGAATGCTTTGCTGTAGTCCGTGAAAACAGCGTCGATTTTGTTTCCTTTATTCATTTTATTAGTAATAAAATCCGTGAAAAGTAAAAGGTTAAATGTAGTTGATCGTTTCTGAAGAAAACCACGCTGTTGAGGTATAAAGATATGTTTGATTGCAGGATATAACTGATTATATACAATTATTTCAAATACTTTAGCGATTAGATTTAATTTTGATATAGGGCGATAGTTTTCAATTTGATTTTTAGGACCTTTTTATGAATGGGAGTTATAGATGCGGATTCCCTTCTTGCAGGCATTGAACTGTCAGAAATTGAACTTTTGAAAACAACTGCTAAAGGCTTAATTATAGTTTCGGTACACCTAGTTGGGAAAATAGCTGGAAGCCCGTCAGGACCAGCTGATTTGTTTAAATGAGCAATTGATTTCAGCAGCGTCTTTAATTCACAAGAATTAATTTCGATTTAAGATATATCATTAACAGTTAGCTATATTATTTAAGTTTACTGTTGAGTTGCTAGATTAAAGGAAGTTAGAATTAAAATATTGAGCAAAGAGATTACTAATATCTTCACCTGAATTAGCAGATATACCGGAGTAGGTTATCATAGAATAAGGATATGAAGCATTATTCTTTTATCTATTTATTATTTATCGATATTGAAAGATGCGACTTTTGATGTAACATACATATTTAACTCGTTCCTCAGTATCAATAGAGTACACCGTTAATCATGAAATTTGGCAAGGAACAAAGACTCAGCGCAAGTAAAAGCAACGGATTTTTTCCAATACAAAATTTGTAGTTTTAATTACTATAATTACTACAAACTTTCAATTGCAATTGGACCACCGATCGATAGGTAGACCGATATATGGGAGAACTTTTTTTTTACATTGCATAGTTAAGTTGGTTCTTCAATTCGTTCAGTTCTTCTTCGTTAGAGCAATGTTCGGCGCTTACTTTACCTTTAATCTACATACATCATTATGTTTCATCCTTCAGGCCGCAAGTCCTACTCGAACATGTTCAGTCCATCTTTATACACTACCTGAGGTTTTTGATGATTAAAAATAATTTTCCACTTTAATAAATTACGAATTTTTCTAAATACTTAAATCCTTTTTCTCATTCTCTTAGGGAATGATTTTTCAAACACGCTGAAGCTCGACATTCTTAATTTTTAATCAACTGGCTTAATATCAATTTTCATGGTTTTGACTACAAAAGTAAATGAATTCCTATTTAAACTTCCACCTCCTCTTTCACTAAATGTATATTTTTTGGATTAATAATTGAAGGCTTTTCATACAAACTTACATCACCCAACAACAAACTTACATTCTACCAGTATATCGCAAAATCGTTTCTTAGTGGGTTTTCAGAAAATTCCAAATAATTAGTTTCAGCAGTTTCGGCTCGGCGGTAGTGGACAGTCATGGATGTAAGTGTAAGTGTGGAAAATATCAATTTTGATAGAATGATATTAATCGTATGTGATGATATCGATCGTGTGGCAATGTAAGAATATCCACTACCCCACATCGTTCCGTAGGTGTTGTAAGCGGCGACAGAGGGAAACTGAAGCAGGAGATGTGGAGCAGCATCTTCCTGTTATTAGCTTAAAATAATTAAAAATTGCGGCACACGCCTACCAAGCGTGGCATCTATGGCCAAATCCCCCCTATGAAACAATCTGTGGTAGAAGTATATGTTCAATTGTGAACGTTGATAGGCTGGAATAGATGTTGATTACCAAGATAATCAATTTTTTTATCAGCTTCGTCTGTCAGACGTAAAAAGAACTTCTTCATTTTACGTCTATGATATATATACTATAGATAGATGTATAGTAATTCTCTGGTACACAATGACCCTCCAGTTTAAAATTAATTGCAATCATATAAAACTTTACTTTGTATCGCAGTGAACTAAATTAAAGAAACTTGTTCTATCGGTGCACTAAAGAATTACTTACTTACTGCATTTAAACGAAAAATTCATACATTAATTTTCTCGTAATTATTCATTGGACCCAGTCTTCTTATAGTTGTTTTAATGTAAAGTAGTTGCAATATGGTGTTGGCATAAAAAATCCATCACCCTCATATCATCTCAGAGGTCTACGCATCAATTGTAGTCTTCTTTGTTCCAAGATAGCTGCAGGTTTCCATCGACTGCAGACGCTACATTCACTATCAGGTGGACTGCAAGTTATTTTGTCACTTCAGTTTTATAAAAAATACACGATATTATATTCTTCATTATAGGCCTACTAATTCATCTTATTTCATAATATCATTTTACCTCACTACTTGGATACTGATACCAGCAGTCCGACATTATAATATTTATGTCTGGCAATTATTAAGATCGTTATGCCAAAACCAACCGAATCTTACATGACTTTTCGTTCCCCTTTTAGTTAACGATTGTGACAATCACGTGACTTAACTAGTATTATACATAATTTTATTGAACTTTTTGTTAGTTCTGCTCAAACTTCATTATGACTTTTTTTTAAATAAAAGACGTGTCTGAGTCGAGTCCACAAATTGCAGATGCAAGTTACTCGAATAATTATGACAAATTGTTTTTCAAGAGACGTCGAATTTAAAGATTTATCTCGTTTCTTAGCCTTATTTCTAAAGAGAGTGCACATGTGCACATGGAGAATATATAACTGACATTTAACTAGATTTTTGCCCTGTCTTTGTTTACATGAACCTAGAGATAAATAAAAATTATGTCCGTGAAAGAAAAGGGTAAAGGTCGAGCAAACGATCGATGTTCGGTGTTACTACAACATGGAGCTTGATCTATATATACAGAGTCGTTCTAAAACTTTGATAGCGTTGTGTTCGGTCTTTTTACGTTATTGTATAGTAATAACAGCGCTTTCACAAAATTTCTCTTTTGGAGCAAATATGGTCAGATTACTGACGGAGCTCCCCCGAGAACATACCGCGTAAAACTGACCGTGATAGAAGCCTCCGTCAAGTCAATGCCCGCCATTTTTAAGGACTGTCCTTGCGGCTTATTGACGTTCAGAGAACACATAAATTGAGAGAGAACTGTTTTCTTTTGAACTCATACCAATATCATGATGGGATTTAGGTAATCCTTGGATAAAAAACTATTTCTTTGTGACCGTATTCAGAGATTACTGTGGGTTCTACAACAGTTTTATGGATTGCTTTTACTTTACAGGAACGTAAGGACGTTGGGACCGTTAATTATTTATTTATTTATTTACACTTTATTGCACCTTAATAAAAGGACTACAAAGGCGGACTTAATGCCCTTAGGCATTCTCTCCCAGTCAACCCGGGACGTGGAAATTAAGTGATAGGTGACAAATTAAATGAACAATAGAGTAAATCCAGGAAAAAAAAAAACTACTGATAAACTTAAAAATAAACTAATATTATATATATAAATACAATAAGCTTATATACTATAAAATATAATACAGACAATATATTATATTTACATACAAATACATAGATACATAAATATATACATATTATAAATACAAATAGATATATAACATAAACCTATAAATAAAATAACAACAAAGGTAACCAAATTGACCATATTAACTATCAATAAAGTGCTTATGTACCAATCTTTTGAAGGCAGTCTTATTAGATGTTTTTCTGACGTCATCGGGCAAGGAGTTCCAGAGCAGTGCAGCCTGAATGGTGAAGGATTTATTAACAAAATTAGTAAAATGTAGTGGGATACTTAGTTTATTATTATATGAGGACCACAGAGTTCTATCATGCGTTGAGGAAATATACTGAAATTTCTCCTTGAGATAAGAAGCAGTGGATCGATCATTTAAGATAGAGAAGAGAACAAGCAAAATTCTAGAGTCACGCCTCTGTTTAATAGTGAGCCATTTAAGGCGAGAGCGATAGTGAGAGATATGATCAAATTTACGAAGATTGAAAATGTATCTGACGCAATTGTTGAGTAGGCGCTCTAGCTTGTTAAGAAGATTTTGGTTTAAATCCAAGTAACACACGTCTGCATAATCAATGATCGGTAGAATAAGTAACTGTACAAGCATAATTTTAGTCTTAAAGGGAGAAAATTTTCAAGCGATAAAGAGAACGTAAAGAACCAGCGACTTTACGACATGTTTCGGTGATATGAACCCCCAGGACAGAGTACTATCAATATGGAGACCAAGATTTTAACTGAGGAAGAGAACGGTATCAGGCGATCATTATAACAGACGGGAGGTAGGCTAAGGGATCAATTTTTGCAAGCATCCTTGAGCTACCCATAATCACCGCTTGGCATTTCGTAGGGTTAACAGACACTCCAAAGCGCATGGACCAATCACGGACTGACTTGAGATTGGAATTCAATTTGTTAATCGCGTTATGGATGTCACAAATGTCAGACTGTACATAAAATTGTAGATCATCAGCATACAGATGGTACGAACAATCAATATTAGATGTGATGGAATTAATAAATATAGAGAAGATTAAAGGAGAAAGTATACCGCCTTGCGGTACGCCAAAACCAGGTCAACCCACTGTGAGGTCATTTGCTCCACGTGGACAGACTGTTGACGTCCGCGAAGATAAGATGAGAACCATTCCAGGACTGACGGTGCAAACCTATAATAAGAAAGGATAGCAAGAAGGATATCATGGTCAACTGTGTTAAAAGCGTTAGAAAAGTCAACAAGCACCACAACTGTAACTTTTGTTTTCCATTCCTTCTCTAATATCTTCAGTTATTTTAAGTAAGGCAGTTGTAGTGCTGTGACCAGGACGAAACCCGGACTGAAAAGTACTTAGCAGGTTATGTTTATATATGAAATTGGAAATTTGCTTATGAACACAGGCTTCCAGAACTTTAGATAGGAAAGGTAAAACTGATATGGGGCGGAAATGATTGGGAAGTGTAGGATTGGATACTTTAGGAAGGGGTCTTACGTTTTTCCACTGACTCGGAAACTGACCCGAGTCAAGCGAAAAATTAACAATAAGAGTAATTGCGGGGAGAATGTGTTCTAGGATATTAATAATCATGGCTCTACTAATATCATCGCAACCGACAGCCTTGGATTTTATTGCCAGAAGAGTCTTTCTAATTTCATCCTGATCAACAGGGTTAAAAAGAAAGACTGGTATGTGCGGAGACGGAATTGAAGCTATGTAAGCGACTGTTTGGGATCGGATTGATAGGTCCAATGCAGAAGCAGAAGCAAAATGAAGATTTAAAGCATCGTGAGAAAGAGATAAACCACAATCCAAAGAAGGTGTTTTACCCACACCTAGAGAACTAAGGAATTTCCACACATCAGCTGGCGAAGAATTACTTATATTGCTATGGATAAATCGGCGTTTTGCAGAACGTACCATCTGATTGCATCTGTTTCTGGCCTTCTTAAAAGACAACCAGTTTTCCTCAGATCTGCTCCTCTTGAACCGGGCAAAGGCTCGATTACGCCTGGTCATGGCCTTCCGTACCTCTTCAGTCATCCAGGGGGCTGGTGGACGTCGTAATTTTACTTTACGTACAGAAGCATGGTTATCATACAAAACATGAATTATGTTATTGAAAATAGTTACTTTATCATCTACAGTGGTTGCAGTTGTTAATGGCGTAAAATCTATAAGCGATGCGTCTTTCAAAAGCTTATCCATATTAATTCTACTAAAATTACGTAAGGACAGTACAGTAGGTTGATATTTGGGAGGTTTAAGGTTGTATGATACATAAATAAGATCATGGCGGGAAAATCCCGGCGCTTCAAGTTGTCCATATGATAGCACCCTGTCAGAGGAGTCAGCTATAATGAGATCAATCAGAAAGTCATCAGTGTCGATATTATGATGAGTTACCTTTAAAGGAAGAATGCTGATTATGACAGACTTAATGATTGTACGAAGCCTTTGAGACCCAATAGAATTTTTCAGTAAATCCGTATTGAAATCCCACATGATTATGCAGTGAGCCTATTCAGAACGAATGTTATCAAGAGCATCTTCTAAATGGCGAAGTAATCAGTAGAAGGAGGACAATACACTGCTCCAAGAATCATCCTTGAGCCCCTAACATCTAGTTCTACAAACAGAAATTCAGCGGAAGTAGCGTAAAGATAAGATGTTAATATGATTTTGCGAGAAATTGAAGCGTGGATATACATTTCAACTCCACCTCCTCCTTTATCTATACGATCATTCCTAATCAGCACAAACCCAGGAAGAGGATACAATGCCGAAAGTAAAGACGGTTTCAACCAAGATTCTGAAACTAAGATAGCATGTATATTATTGTTAGAGAATGATGCTTCTAGCTCAGAAAAGTGGCTGGGAATGCTTTGTGCGTTAATATGGCAAATATTTAACGTTTTATCAAAAAAGTGAAAAATGGTATCCAATTGGCTACTTAAAGAGGGCACACTATAATTTATCTGATCATCAAAAGATACAAAAGAACTCTCTGACTCAATAGAATAAAAAGAGTCAGAGTCAGACATGATAAGTTAACAGTAATAGCAAAATATACCCAATATAAAAATAAATAAAATAGAAATATATAAAAATACAATTTAAATAAAGATATTTATCGATGATATATAAAAAAAAATATATAACCAAAATATAGAAAACAATGACTTAAATATTAATAAATCATGAAACATCATCCCACCAGTTAACTGTTTACATGAAATAATCAGTACTAAATAACAAAAAAAAAAAACAATTCTACTGGACTATCAATTAAAGCAGGAAATAACAATATAAAAAAAAAAACAATCTAAGTACCTAATTAAATAGCAAGCCAACACAGTCATTCAAATTATAAACAAAATTATATAAATATAAAAATAAAAATAAAACTAAATATCTAAACAGCAGGGCACTACAGTATTATTATAATCGAAAAAAAAACTTAGCAATAAAAATCAGCTTAAAATAACTCAAGATTTTGGAAACAAATTATATAAAAACATTAAGAAAATTTAAATCTACAAAAGTACAAAATTCGGCTGTGGCAAAAGGATCTGTGCCCATGTTACCATTACAATGTTGACAGTAAAAGTTATTATCTATGGTCAATAGTCTCTGCCTTGTCTTTGCCACTGTCTATGTCTAGCTCTAGCATCTACGGACTACAATAACATTTATCTATGGCAATTGATAACATTTAACACTTTTACATAATGAAAATCACAAACACATACTAATTACTAAAATTTACAAATTCAATTAAAGTTTACTGCAGTATAAGAATCAAATAATAGGATTAGTTATTAATCAACATAAAACTATTGTAATATGACTAAAGGGAATACTTAAGACAAGTTATAGCACATTATTTACAAAGAATTGAAATACAATCGATTTATATTCTAGTCTAATGCTGACGGTTTATAAAGCTAAGAATAGTTATTATGTTACCACACAAAGTAAACTGTAAGAGAAGGGAAAAAAAATACGAAAGGAGATGAACATAACCAAAATACGATAATAAGAATAACAAGTATACCTTGTAACGTTAAAAGCAATGGGAATTACTTGCCTAACAGTCGTCTAGATCTCTTCACGTCATCAATGTGAGTTACCGCTGAAGTTTGAGTGCGACGCGCTGACCGTTGCAAAATTTAAATGGACCAAGATTTTAAATCTGTACTCTCTCGCCCACGTACTACTACAGTACGCTCGCGTACTGTGAAATTTACAGCGAGCGCTAACCATCTGAGCTACCACGGCTCGGCGGCGAATCAAAACATCGTGAAATCTGCATGTCTGAGAAATAAGAAAAAAAAATTTCGAAGACATGTGAAGTTCGCCAACACGTATTGGGGTAGCGCGGCGGACATTTCCTTGCCCTAAAACCGTCTCATAAATGAGGGGAGGCTTGTGCCAAGCAGTGGGACGTATATAGGCTGTAACTTTAAGATTTTAAATGAAACTAATTTTACGGATTATATCGCGTTTAATTTAACTTTTTTATTCCCGACGTTTCTGGTAATTTACAGCACCCATGGTCACGAGGGGTGCTGAGGTGTTTGAAATCCTGATGTCATAGTTAGCTTGGCTACCTTCAGTTTTTGAACATAAATTTTTGGTCCGACCTACGCAGAATGAGTTTACAGTATCTTGAAGTCTTGCAGTGGTATGCTTGGATTTGGGTTTAATTTTATTAATTATAGGATCCCAAGCAGATTGTAGCACCTATTCATTTTCTATATTGAAATTAGGATGTTTTTTTTAATTGCAATAGCCTGGGGTAGTGGACGGCGTTATTGATTTGAACACAAACAACTGAATTGTTTTCGAAAATTTGTTCGTCGATGATGTTTAACTGCAGATTTTAGCCTTGTGACCATTCGCGGAGAGCGCGGGGCACCCTTCATATTCCAATTCGAATTTAAGACCTATGATATCATATTCCAGTTGGAATTTAAGAACTATATATTTGTATACATGAGAAAAATGAGCACCTTTTTATTAGTCCTCTCCATTTCATCTGATTAATTAAAATACAAAATGTTGATAATCAAACCTTTAATTACCACTTAATGTTATTGCAAATTTAGCAATATAATTTCGGCAATTTCGCGTTATAGTTCGGCATCGTTTTGCCCCTATGACTTGGTTATGACACTAACATAACTATGAATATATAATATATCAGAACGTCAAAAACCTAACACCTCCCCGTCTCCCCATGATCATGGATTCTGTCAAGCGCATGAAACGTCGGGAAAAAATTGTTTAAATTAGTTTTATTCAATGTGTGGTATTCGCGTAAATTTATGAAATCGTAAGGGGTAGAGGTATCAAGTTGATATTAATATTAAATACTAAGGTCTGCAGTCACTTGGAGATGTAAAAAATTTGAGCTTCTTAATTATCGAAATTGAAAGATGCGACTTTTGCTGTAACATACATATTTACTTCGCTCATCAGAACCAATAGAGTACACAGTTAATCATGAAATTTGGCAAGAAGCAAAGTCTTTCAGCATAAGTGAAAAAAACTGATTTTTGACAATACTAAATTTGTAGTTAGGTATATCACATAAAATGTTATTTTGTTATTACCAACTTGCATTTGCATTTGGACCATCGATCGTAAGGTTGATTGAAGTAATGGAGAACATTTTTTTTTCCATTGCAAACTTAAGTTGGTTCGCAAGTCTTACTCGCACATGTCCAGTTTCATTGTTATAATACTACCTGAGGTTTTCGATAATTAATAATCATTTTCAATCTTAATAAATTACGAATTTTCCTACAAAATTAAATCGTTTTTCACACCCTCTCAGGGAATCATTTTCCAAAAACGCTTAAGAAGACATTCTTAATTTTTAATCAACTGGCTTTATATCGATTTTCATGGTTTTGACTACAAAAGTAAAGTAATTCCTATTCAAACTTCCACCTCCTCTTTTATATGTTTTAATGTATTTTGATGTTAGCATCAAAATACCAAATACCTATTGTTATCAGTGATTGTTAAATAATTTCTATAATGAATCATTAAAATAATAATTGTGTAACTATCGTTTTGTTTTATATTATAATTCTTTAAATTACAAATATAGAATAGATTATAAGTCATTTTATTGTCATAATAATTATCATAGATAATTTTCTCAGTTTATTTTTAATTTAGAATTTGAGAGATTTGTAAAGAATATTATATAAGTAATTTCATTTTCTAAACAATTGTAATTAATTGACTTATCAGTAATATTTATAACAGTGGTTTACTTATTTTCATATTATAAAAGTATTTGGATTGTATAATTCTTGCACATTCGAACTGTTGCTTGGTCAGTTTTGATAGGTAGTAGGGATATTGTGTGATATTATTTAAACGATTGCAATAATGATTGAGGTGCTTTTCATACTGTAAAATTAGTAAAGGAAACAACTAACAATCAGGCGTATTATTATTACTTTCTGCGATTCCTGTAATACTATATTTATGGATTATTTAAAGGATTTTCATACAAACTTACATCCTTCAGCATCAAAGTTACATAATACTCGTATATCGCAATATCGTTTCTTAGTCAGTTTTAAAAAAATCAGATAATTAGCTTCAGCGGTTTCGGCTCAGCGATGATGAACAGTCATGGATGTAAGTGTAAGTGTGGAAAATATCAATTTTGATAGAATGACATTAATTATCGTGTGGCAATGTAATAATATCCACTACCTCATATCGTTTCGTAGGTGTTGTAAGCGGCGACAGAGGGAAACTGAAACAGAAGATGGGGAGCAGCATCTTCCTGTTAACAGCTTAAAATAGTAAAAAAAAATGCTGCTGCAAATCCGCCTATCAAGCGTGGCATCTATGGCAAAATCCCCTCTATGAAACAATTAATGGAGGAGGTATATGTTCATCAGTGGACGTCGATAGGCTTGAATAGATGTTGATTACCAATATAATTAATTTTTTATCAGCTTCGTCTGCCATACGTAAAAAGAAGAAGTGCTGCAAAATGAAACTTTTTCTTCGTTTTTGTCTCTGCAAAGTTTAGTCTTGTCTAATGTTAAGTAATCCTCTGGTACACAATGACCCTCCAGTTTAAGATTAATTGCAACTATATAAAATTTTACATTGTAGCGTAGTAGACTAAGTTTAAGAAAATTGTTCTATCAGTGCACTAAAGAATAACTTATAGTGCATATAAACGAAAATTTTGTAAATTAATTTTCTTGTAATTATTCACTAGGTCCGATTTTCTTATCGCATTTTTAGTATATAGTTGCAATATGGTGGCGGCATCAAAGAAGCCATAACCCTCATATCACCACATGCACGTGCGTGTAAGAAGCAACTACGGGAAATGCTAGAAAGTATGTAAGTATTATTTCCGACAGATAGCTGTATAACCACTCCGGACGTAAAATATCCGTTGACGTTGGAGCGATGTCAAAGGTATGAAACGTCTGGTACTGCGGTCGCTAATACAAGGATATTTTTGGGTAGTCGAAAAAATTATAAAATAAATCATCTTTAATGATTATCTTAAATCTAAATGATGCCACATTGACGGCTCGGAGCCGCTAGTATAAAAGAAATATTTTTTAAGCACATGTGTGAGAAAAAGATGCCAAGCAATAAAATTAAAAGAAAAAAAGAGATAAGTGGATCAAAAGATCAGTCACCAAAGTTTTAGTCACTGTAATCTGACTGCAGGGCCAACAGGATAAATTTCGCAATTCAGCAATGGTCGATAGTAAGCACTTTATCGGTAGTTTGATCGCGTATCAACGAGCTTCAATGGTGTTACGTGACAAGGTCTTTTAAAGAATTTTATGAGAAAATCGAAACCTAACGATTACATCCATTAGTAACCATAAAGAAATTAAGTAACGCGTGGAAAATCGACGTTAAATCTCAGAATAATATTGTTGCTCTGTGCACTTCATATTTTTATCCTAATTCTAAACAACTGTACATTCTTTTTACCCGACTGCCCCAGAAGCAGGGTAATGTTTTTGGAGTGTATGTATGTACGTATTTATATATGTACCGTCAACTGTGGCAAAATTACTATACTTTTTGACGTTTATGCAATCTACTCAAACATAGAGCTAGGTATTTAAGTTTTTAAAAAGAAGAAGTGCTGCATAATGAAACTTTTTCTTCATCTTCTTAGATCTTCATCAATCTACTCAAACATAGAGCTAGGTATTTAAGTTTTTATTGATTTATTTTGTAAAAAAGGTGTGTCTCTTTTGGTTGAAACATTGATTTCCACTAAATCTCACATAGAATCGCTATAATAACCAAGAGTATGAACGGGGTAAAATTGACACATTTTTGGCAACTTTACCTGGCCTACAGTTTGCATTGAATGTGTGTCCCAGAGTGCACGCGACGTAAAGTTACCAATGGTCCTTGCGCTAAAAAAGCGATGTATTTATTTTTGAAGCCACCATCTTCGTTTAAGTAAGGGTTACCAATACATACGTAAAGTTGCCCCAAGAATTTCAAAATTATTGTAAAACGGGTAGATGTCATCAGGGTTGTCAAAAAATAATAAAACATTTAATCATTTTTTAAATAATTATTAGGGAACCAGGCAATAGAAATTTTGTTTATGCATTACAGTTTAATACCTATTGTAAACACAGTAACAAAAACTATTCTAGAAATTAAAACTTTGCCGAAAAGAGTTTCGTAAGAAGTTGTATTTTTGTTTCTAACTAAATCAACAGCCAATAATAGCATCTCGTCAAACTAATTTTTGTAACTCGGTGCTCCCCGACTCTCTTTTTTTTTTTAGTTAGACACGCCTTTTTGGAGGCATCTTGAATATATCTGAAATAAGTAATCAAGCAAATTGGTTATTTCTGTATTCCTTTCACACCAAAATATTTCTTAAAAGAATAGAAAAAAAATCGATAGGTTTTATATTTAAAGTTATCATTCTGAATAACTGAACAAAATCTTAAAACAATTACCTACCACACAAAACCAGATTAATGATGTGTGCCAAATTTAACAACCCTAGCCATAGGTAATGTTGCCTTCGTGCTAAATGAGGTAACTTTACCTAACCTCAAACAACATTACCTTTTTTAATAACTCAAGAAATAGAAGATTTATAGGATTGAATCATTGCGATACACCTTAATAATAAATATCATATACTATTCAATATAAGCCACTTACCTGCACTTTGATTTTCTATAAGAAATACCAATCTTTATGCGATGACAATGCGAACATAATTGACCATATAGAATGAAAAAGCACACTAATTTGACAATTAAAGAAGTTGGTAGCTTGAAAAACTTTTTGTGATATCAGAATTTATTATAAAAACTACGAATATGTCTAAAATTGCGTCAACTGCAACATCCAAAAAAATTTAATGGTAACTAGTATAGGGTATGTTCGGTAAAGATGCCCACGGAAAATAAAGATGCCACAGATGACGGTATGTATGTATGTATTTATGTTTGTATGTATGTACGTATATATTATGTTTATTTCTTTAACACGCTGTAGCCTAAACGACTTGATGGATTTTAAAATAATGATGTGTCGTCGACGATTCTTTCTAATTGCGGTAGTGACATTTTTTCTCTTTTCAATAAATTTGAACACTAACATAACTATGAATATATACATCAGAACGTCAAGTGAATATATATATCAGAAAGTAATTCAAGTCTCTAGTACTTTCGGAGTACGTAATATACACCATTTTATTATATTTTCACGTAGCTCTTAGCTAATTCATTTTCACGTCTTAAATCGTCTTGGCGAAATTATTGTGAGTATTAAATAAATTTCATATGTAAATTTATATGGGTTGACTGGCATAAAATGCCTTTAGCCATTGCCCATGGTATCCATTTTTCAAGTGGGTATGCAATAAAGAATTAAAGTAAAATAAAATACAGTCTATGAAAAGTCCACTGCTAAATGCAATCCTCCCCATAGATTATCTGATAGGAGGGTTTTCCATAGTCGCCACGCTTGGCAGGCGGATTGGTAGCCGTAGGTAGTAATTGATTATTAAAATAAAACTAGTTTTTACAGATTTTGTCACGTATATTAACTTCTTTTGGGATTTAATTTCATTCATAGGATTATAAGCAGATGGTAGCACCCAGCTATCTTCTATATTCACATATACATAAACACTCACGCCTGTCACCCAGAGGGGTAGGCAGAGACTATGGACTTCCATTTGGCACGGATGTCAGGATACACCTCTCCCGCCTCCTCCACATCCATATACCTACGCATACACGATCGTCGGTTAAGGGTATTCTTAATTTGGCCCATTTTCAATATATCGCCAATTTGGTCGATAAACTTTCGCCTAAGGCTCTGCCGACTCTGCCGTTCACCTCTGCAACATAAATTTGCCTTGTCACTCTTTCCTCATTCATTTTTCTACATGACCAAACCACCGAAGCATTCCCTTCTTAATCCTGGTCACAACATCATCTTGCAAACCACACTCTTCTCTTATCACACAATTTCTCACTCTGTCATTCAGATTCAGCCCTAACATACTCCTTAATGACCGCATTTCTACAGCATTTATTCTACTCTCGTGCTTCTTCTGCCACACCCAACTTTCACTACCATACATTTAAGTGGGGACTAACATAGCATTGTGAATTTCCATACGTGCCTTTTTGGACAAATTCTGACTTTCCGCAATAGATCTCTATTGACATAAGGATGTTTTTTGATTGCAATAGCCTCGCGAATCATCCTTAGAAGAAATCGGTGTTTTTTAAGCAATGATTTGTGGTCTATCAAATCTGATGTAGTGACGGGGGCGATCCTGTACGTTTTCACAGACTGCAGACTTACCGGAGCGTCGATAATTTACATCAGCTATGTGTTTTCTGTATTCTTTACGTTTGAATTTTATATATTAAATTTAATATCATCATTTTAATTTCAATAGAGAAGATGGCTGGGTGCTATTATCTGATTAGGATTGTATACTTTTTAATAAAATTAACTCCCAAACTAAATGTTTTCTTATATTTACGCGAAGACAACACATTAAATGAAACAAATTTTTATCATTATGTTTCATCATCATCATTACAGCCTTTCACAAGTCCACTGCTGAACATAGGCCTCCCCCAAGGAATGCCACAAAGCACGGTCCCGAGCCACCTGCACCCATTGACTTCCTGCATGTCTTACCAGGTCGTCACTCCATCTAGTGGGGGGACGCCCTACACTTCGCTTGCCGGTACGAGGCTGCCACTCGAGAACATTTCTTCCCCATCGGTTGTCGGTTCTTCGAGCTATATGACCGGCCCATTGCCACTTCATTATACTAATTCTTTGAGCTATGTCAGTTACTCTTGTTCTACTGCGGATATCCTCGTTTTTAAGTCTATCACGCAGAGAGACACCGAGCACAGCTCTCTCCATAGCTCGCTGAGCGACTTTGAGCTTCCTCATACGGCCAGCAGTGAAGGACTACGTCTCAGATCCATAGGTCATCACTGGCAACACGCACTGGTTGTATAATCTAGTTTTAAGGTTTTGAGGTATGTCTGACGAGAAGATGTGTCGTAATCTCCCGAACGCTGCCCAGCCGAGTTGAATCCGTCGATTGACCTCTCGGTCAAAGTTGGACTTACCTAGTCGGACTAGTTATCCCAGGCAAACACATTCGTCAACAACTTAGAGTTAAACTACTTTTACGGATTATATCGCGTTTAATTAACTTATTTTATTAATTCCCGACGTTTCGGGTGCTTTACAGCACCCATGGTCACGGGGGACTGAGGTGATTGACGTCCCAATGTCAAAGTTAATCCGGAGTACCTTTAGCTTTTTTAATTATTAATTTTGGTCCGATCTACGCAGAATGAACTAACTGTGTCTTGAAGTCTTGCAGTGGTATGCTTGGGTTTAGTTTTAATTTTATTAACTACAGGATCCCAAGCAGGTGGTAATACCCAGCCTCCTCTCTATTGAAATTAGGGTGTTTTTAATTTCAATAGCCTCACATATCATCCTTGGCAGGAATCGATGTTCTTTCGCGAGAATCTGTGGTTTATCAAATCTAATGTAATGGAGGGGCCGTCTAGGATATGATCACAAACTGCAGACTTCCCGGAACGTTGGTGCTTCACGTCAGCTATGTGTTCTTTTACGCGGGTTTTAATAGATCGTTTTGTTTGCCCTATATATGAGAGACCATTCACAATCAAGCTTGTACACTCCTGCATCTTGTAGAGAATATTGCACTTGACGGATGGTAAGAACTGACTAATCTTCTTCGGCGGCTTGAAGAATGTTCTTATAGAAGCTCGCTTGAAGATGTAGCCAATCTTGTCTGTGACACCTCTGACATATGGTAGTACAGCAGGCACGCTCGACCGTGGCCGGCTTCACTCGGTCACTGTGACGTAGGCGCGGACCCGAAGCTTGTTGTCGTGCAGAACCTGCTTGACGTGCTGAAGCTCGGCGGCCAGGTGTTTGCTGTCACAGATCCCTCGTGCTCTGTAACAAAGATTTCCCACGGTAGCCAACTGTGAAGGATGATGGTGGGATTCACCATTTAAATATCTGTTTGTATGGGTCTTTTTCTATACACGGTGTGACCTATGGTGTTGTTAGGATTTCGAATGACTAATACATCTAGGAAAGCTAAAATTATTTGCCTCTAACTCCATAGTAAATTGAATTTTAGAGTTTATGGGATTAAGATGTTCTAAAATGCAGTTACTTTGTCTGATGGTAAAATTGTGAAAGTATCGTCTACGTACCGCTTGTAGAACCTTGGAGTTACTGGTGCAGTAAGCAGGGCTTTCTCCTCAAAGTCCTCCATGAAAATATCGGCGACAATGGGAGATACCGGTGAGCCCATTGCAACACCATCTACTTGCTTGTAAAACTCTTCCTTCCACAATAGATAGCCAGATGTAAGGCAATGTCTAAGCAGTACTGCATATTCTGCTGGCATGTTGTTTTCCTCTAGTTTCCTAGTTACAATTGAGATGCAGTCTTCAACAGGTAGGCATGTAAACAGAGACTGAACATCAAAACTGACCATAGTTTCATTGTCAGTAAGATATAGGTCTTTATCTCACTAACAAAATGGTATGAATCCTTAGTGTGTGCTCTTGTGTGTCCTCTGAGTGGTGATAGTGTTTTGCTAAGAGTTGAGCCAATCTGTAAGTTGGCGAATCGATCTGACTCACTATTGGACGTAATGGAGCGTTCGGTTTGTGTATTTTGGTAACCCATACAACTTCGGTGGTTTGGCACACAGGTATTATCAATTGACGTCTAGATTCAATTTCTCGGAGTATTTCTTAATTAGATTGCTATTTGTTTTAAGCGTATTAGTTGTAGGGTCTGTTTTGACCTTTACGTACGTACTTTCATCCGATAAAAGTTGTTGTATTTTAGAATTGTAATCCGACGTATCCATTATAACCGTAGCATTACCTTTATCTGCGCGGAGAATCGTTAAATCTGGTCTGTTGCGTAAGTTTTCAATGCATTAATTTCATCCTTCGGAAGATTTAATTTCGGCACTGAGCTTCGACGTAACAAAGACGAGATGTCTTGACGTATGGCTCTAAATCTTCCTTACCAATATTATTTTTATACAGACAGTCCTCAACACTACAGATAATGTTTTCATACAGGATTTTTCGCGGTGTTATTGCAAAATTCATACCTTTGGCTAAAACTTTTATTGTCGCGTCGTCCAGAGATTGTTTTGACAGGTTATAGACCGCGCGTTGTTTATTACTCGCGTCTGTTGTCAATGGTTGTGTTCCGTTCTTACGTTGACGTTGGTGTTGGACATTTGATTTAGTTGTTAGTTTTGGTATTTATCTATATGTTTATTTTGCATTCATTGTATTTAGTTGATTCCCGTTTATCTAAAGTTTCCATGCAATTCTTATAATCAAATGTCGATAAAATTGTCTTTAGATCACTGGACGATTTGTCTATGGTTTTGTTTATGAAACATAGATCGGTACGTTTTTGCTGAATCACCGTTATTAACAACTTTTGCTTGCCTGATTTAAGATCTTAGCGCTTCCTTGAATGTCTTTTTAGTAGATATCTTGACACACGTAGAATGAGATTATGGTCTCTGCATCTCTTCAAGAAATTTAATGATGTTACGTATCTTGCGCGCTTGGTCTTGAGATCTTCTAGTCGGCGTATTTTATTTGCTATTTCCAGTCCGTACTGGTTTACATAATGATTTCTTATATTTACGCGAACACTACACATTGAATTAAACTACTTTTACGGATTATATCGCGTTTAATTAACTTATTTTATTAATTCCCGACGTTTCGGGTGCTTTACAGCACCCATGGTCACGGAGGACTGAGGTGATTGACGTCCCAATGTCAAAGTTAATCCGGAGTACCTTCAGCTTTTTTAATTATTAATTTTGTCCGATCTACGCAGAATGAACTAACTGTGTCTTGAAGTCTTGCAGTGGTATGCTTGGGTTTAGTTTTAATTTTATTAATTACAGGATCCCAAGCAGGTGGTAATACTCCAGCCTCCTCTCTATTGAAATTAGGGTGTTTTTAATTTCAATAGCCTCACGTATCATCCTTGGCAGGAATCGATGTTCTTTCGTGAGAATCTGTGGTTTATCAAATCTAATGTAATGGCGGGGCCGTCTAGGATATGATCACAAACTGCAGACTTCCCGGAACGTTGGTGCTTCACGTCAGCTATGTGTTCTTTACGCGGGTTTTAATAGATCGTTTTGTTTGCCCTATATATGAGAGACCACACTCACAATCAAGCTTGTACACCTGCATCTTGTAGAGGAATATTGCACTTGACGGATGGTAAGAACTGACTAATCTTCTTCGGCGGCTTGAAGAATGTTCTTATAGAAGCTCGCTTCAAGATGTAGCCAATCTTGTCTGTGACACCTCTGACATATGGTAGTACAGCAGGCACACGCTCGACCGTGGCCGGCTTCACTCGGTCACTGTGACGTAGGCGCGGGACCCGAAGCTTGTTGTCGTGCAGAACCTGCTTGACGTGCTGAAGCTCGGCGGCCAGGTGTTTGCTGTCACAGATCCCTCGTGCTCTCTGTAACAAAGATGATGCAATGGGCTCACCGGTATCTCCCATTGTCGCCGATATTTTCATGGAGGACTTTGAGGAGAAAGCCCTGCTTACTGCACCAGTAACTCCAAGGTTCTACAAGCGGTACGTAGACGATACTTTCACAATTTTACCATCAGACAAAGTAACTGCATTTTTAGAACATCTTAATCCCATAAACTCTAAAATTCAATTTACTATGGAGTTAGAGGCAAATAATTCTTTAGCTTTCCTAGATGTATTAGTCATTCGAAATCCTAACAACACCATAGGTCACACCGTGTATAGAAAAAAGACCCATACAAACAGATATTTAAATGGTGAATCCCACCATCATCCTTCACAGTTGGCTACCGTGGGCAAATCTTTGTTACAGAGAGCACGAGGAATCCGTAACAGCAAACACCTGGCCGCCGAGCTTCAGCACGTGAAGCAGGTTCTGCACGACAACAAGCTTCGGGTCCCGCTCCTACGTCGCAGTGACTGAGTGAAGCCGGCCACGGTCGAGCGTTTGCCTGCTGTACTACCATATGTCAGAGGTGTCACAGACAAGATTGGCTACATCTTGAAGCGAGCTTCTATTAGAACATTCTTCAAGCCGCCGAAGAAGATTAGTCAGTTCTTACCATCCGTCAAGTGCAATATTCCTCTACAAGATGCAGGAGTGTACAAGCTTGATTGTGAATGTGGTCTCTCATATATAGGGCAAACAAAACGATCTATTAAAACCCGCGTAAAAGAACACATAGCTGACGTAAAGCACCAACGTTCCGGGAAGTCTGCAGTTTGTGATCATATCCTAGACGGCCCCCGCCATTACATTAGATTTGATAAACCACAGATTCTCGCGAAAGAACATCGATTCCTGCCAAGGATGATACGTGAGGCTATTGAAATTAAAAAACATCCTAATTTCAATAGAGAGGGAGGCTGGGTACTACCACCTGCTTGAGATCCTGTAACCCTAGAGTACCGTGGACATGAATTCATGTCCAGATTTTTGTGACCGTTGAGTACCGTGGACATGAATTCATGTCCAAATTACGTGCTGCTATTTTCGTCTTAATTAATATAAAAATACAGTATATTTTCAATTACAAACTATTTCATTCGATTCTGAACGAACTAAAGAGTATAGCAAAGTTTTTTACTCACTCGGCTACATAGACAAATTAAAAAATAAAAGACAGTCACTTTCGGGTAGTTGGTGAGGTTAGTTGCGTAATTGTTTTCTTTTTGTGTTTGTGATTTTTGTTGGATTTTCTCTCAAAAACTGGTAAGAAATGTTAACAATCTTTACTAGATAATGTTTTGAATGATTTAAGTTACAACAACAGTAAATTTTTGTGTTTCAATTGATAAAAAGGAAAAACAAAACACCTCTACGCGAACAATTTATAACGGTCAAGATAAAAAAAAAGATCTACCTTCTGAAATATTTAAATTTTTTATATATAGTTTATTGCATGTATGTATATTTATAAATAAAAACATTATTTTTAAATGTTATATCTATATCATTGTATAAAAAATTAAGGAAGACGCTATAATATTTTTAAGAAAAATTTTTGAAAATGAGGTAAAAAACGCGTCTAAACTGTTTATGGTTGAACTTTAAGCAAATTTTTGCAGTGAAAAGTAGAATTATTATAATAATTACATGCATAATTTCAGTTCATTTTAGGAAGAGTATGTTATATAGATTATGATAACATAAAAATAAAATAAAAACTTAATATTTTCATTCAACAAACCAAATCTATTGGCAATAAATACACTTTTCATGGTCCTTAGAAACAAAGAGCTATACGAAACTAAATAAACATCTCAATGTCATTGTTATTGTTTCTATTCATCTACAATCTTATCGGCTTTCAGAACTGTAACTCAAACTTCTTAAACGTAAACAAACAAAGGTGACAAAAAAGTTGACTCAAGTGCTGCGCCGTGATTATTTCAAGTGGCTGGTATATAGCCGTTTTTTTTAGTGCGGCGGAAGCTAAAGGGTAATTAATAAAATTAAAACTAAACCCAAGCATACCACTGCAAGACTTCAAGACACAGTTAGTTCATTCTGCGTAGATCGGACAAAAATTAATAATTAAAAAAGCTGAAGGTACTCCGGATTAACTTTGACATTGGGACGTCAATCACCTCAGTCCTCCGTGACCATGGGTGCTGTAAAGCACCCGAAACGTCGGGAATTAATAAAATAAGTTAATTAAACGCGATATAATCCGTAAAAGTAGTTTAATTCAATGTGTAGTGTTCGCGTAAATATAAGAAATCATTATGTAAACCAGTACGGACTGGAAATAGCAAATAAAATACGCCGACTAGAAGATCTCAAGACCAAGCGCGCAAGATACGTAACATCATTAAATTTCTTGAAGAGATGCAGAGACCATAATCTCATTCCTACGTGTGTCAAGATATCTACTAAAAAAGACATTCAAGGAAGCGCTAAGATCTTAAATCAGGCAAGCAAAAAGTTGTTAATAACGGTGATTCAGCAAAAACGTACCGATCTATGTTTCATAAACAAAACCATAGACAAATCGTCCAGTGATCTAAAGACAATTTTATCGACATTTGATTATAAGAATTGCATGGAAACTTTAGATAAACAGGAATCAACTAAATACAATGAATGCAAAAATAAACATAGATAAATACCAAAACTAACAACTAAATCAAATGTCCAACACCAACGTCAATGTAAGAACGGAACACAACCATTGACAACAGACGCGAGTAATAAACAACGCGCGGTCTATAACCTGTCAAAACAATCTCTGGACGACGCGACAATAAAAGTTTTGGCCAAAGGTATGAATTTTGCAATAACACCGCGAAAAATCCCGTATGAAAACATTATCTGTAGTGTTGAGGACTGTCTGTATAAAAATAATATTGGTAAGGAAGATTTAGAGGCCATACGTCAAGACATCTCGTCTTTGTTACGTCGAAGCTCAGTGCCGAAATTAAATCTTCCGAAGGATGAAATTAATGCATTGAAAACTTACGCAACAGACCAGATTTAACGATTCTCCGCGCAGATAAAGCTAATGCTAAGGTTATGATGAATACCTCGGATTACAGTTTTAAAATACAACAACGTTTTTCGGATGAAAGTACATACAGTAAGGTCAAAACAGATCCTACAACTAATACGCTTAAAACAACTAGCGATCTAATTAAGAAATACTCCGAGAAATTGAATCTAGACGTTAATTCGATAATACCTGCGTGTGCCAAACCACCGAAATTGTATGGGTTACCAAAAATACACAAACCGAACTCCATTACGTCCAATAGTGAGTCAGATCGATTCGCCAACTTACAGATTGGCTCAACTCTTAGCAAAACACTATCACCACTCAGAGGACACACAAGAGCACACACTAAGGATTCATACCATTTTGTTAGTGAGATAAAGACCTATATCTTACTGACAATGAAACTATGGTCAGTTTTGATGTTCAGTCTCTGTTTACATGCCTACCTGTTGAAGACTGCATCTCAATTGTAACTAGGAAACTAGAGGAAAACAACATGCCAGCAGAATATGCAGTACTGCTTAGACATTGCCTTACATCTGGCTATCTATTGTGGAAGGAAGAGTTTTACAAGCAAGTAGATGGTGTTGCAATGGGCTCACCGGTATCTCCCATTGTCGCCGATATTTTCATGGAGGACTTTGAGGAGAAAGCCCTGCTTACTGCACCAGTAACTCCAAGGTTCTACAAGCGGTACGTAGACGATACTTTCACAATTTTACCATCAGACAAAGTAACTGCATTTTAGAACATCTTAATCCCATAAACTCTAAAATTCAATTTACTATGGAGTTAGAGGCAAATAATTCTTTAGCTTTCCTAGATGTATTAGTCATTCGAAATCCTAACAACACCATAGGTCACACCGTGTATAGAAAAAGACCCATACAAACAGATATTTAAATGGTGAATCCCACCATCATCCTTCACAGATTGGCTACCGTGGGCAAATCTTTGTTACAGAGAGCACGAGGGATCTGTGACAGCAAACACCTGGCCGCCGAGCTTCAGCACGTCAAGCAGGTTCTGCACGACAACAAGCTTCGGGTCGCGCCTACGTCACAGTGACCGAGTGAAGCCGGCCACAGTCGAGCGTGTGCCTGCTGTACTACCATATGTCAGAGGTGTCACAGACAAGATTGGCTACATCTTGAAGCGAGCTTCTATAAGAACATTCTTCAAGCCGCCGAAGAAGATTAGTCAGTTCTTACCATCCGTCAAGTGCAATATTCCTCTACAAGATGCAGGGTGTACAACCTTGATTGTGAATGTGGTCTCTCATATAGGGCAAACAAAACGATCTATTAAAACCCGCGTAAAGAACACATAGCTGACGTGAAGCACCAACGTTCCGGAAGTCTGCAGTTTGTGATCATATCCTAGACGGCCCCGCCATTACATTAGATTTGATAAACCACAGATTCTCGCGAAAGAACATCGATTCCTGCCAAGGATGATACGTGAGGCTATTGAAATTAAAAAACATCCTAATTTCAATAGAGAGGGAGGCTGGGTACTACCACCTGCTTGGGATCCTGTAATTAATAAAATTAAAACTAAACCCAAGCATACCACTGCAAGACTTCAAGACACAGTTAGTTCATTCTGCGTAGATCGGACCAAAATTAATAATTAAAAAAGCTGAAGGTACTCCGGATTAACTTTGACATTGGGACGTCAATCACCTCAGTCCCCCGTGACCATGGGTGCTGTAAAGCACCCGAAACGTCGGGAATTAATAAAATAAGTTAATTAAACGCGATATAATCCGTAAAAGTAGTTTAATTCAATGTGTAGTGTTCGCGTAAATATAAGAAATCATTATGTAAACCAGTACGGACTGGAAATAGCAAATAAAATACGCCGACTAGAAGATCTCAAGACCAAGCGCGCAAGATACGTAACATCATTAAATTTCTTGAAGAGATGCAGAGACCATAATCTCATTCCTACGTGTGTCAAGATATCTACTAAAAAAGACATTCAAGGAAGCGCTAAGATCTTAAATCAGGCAAATAAAACGTTGTTAATAACGGTGATTCAGCAAATACCGACCTATGTTTCATAAATAAAATCATAGACAAATCGTTCAGTGATCTAAAGACAATTTTATCGACATTTGATTATAAGAATTGCATGGAAACTTTAGATAAACGGGAAACAACTAAATACAATGAATGCAAAAATAAACATATAGATAAATACCAAAAACTAACAACCAAATCAAATGTCCAACATCAATGTCAACGTAAGAACGGAACGCAACCATTGACAACAGACGCGAGTAATAAACAACGCGCGGTCTATAACCTGTCAAAACAATCTCTGGACGACGCGACAATAAAAGTATTATCCAAAGGTATGAATTTTGCAATAACACCGCGAAGAATCCCGTATGAAGACATTATCTGTAGTGTTGAGGACTGTCTGTATAAAATAATATTGGTAAGGAAGATTTAGAGGCCATACGTCAAGACATCTCGTCTTTGTTACGTCGAAGCTCAGTGCCGAAATTAAATCTTCCGAAGGATGAAATTAATGCATTGAAAAACTTACGCAACAGACCAGATTTAACGATTCTCCGCGCAGATAAAGGTAATGCTATGGTTACAATGGATAGGTCGGATTACAATTTTAAAATACAACAACTTTTATCGGATGAAAGTACGTACGTAAAGGTCAAAACAGACCCTACAACTAATACGCTTAAAACAACTAGCGATCTAATTAAGAAATACCCGAGAAATTGAATCTAGACGTCAATTCGATAATACCTGCGTGTGCCAAACCACCGAAGTTGTATGGGTTACCAAAATACACAAACCGAATGCTCCATTACGTCCAATAGTGAGTCAGATCCATTCGCCAACTTACAGATTGGCTCAACTCTTAGCAAAAACACTATCACCACTCAGAGGACACAAGAGCACACACTAAGGATTCATACCATTTTGTTAGTGAGATAAAAGACCTATATCTTACTGACAATGAAACTATGGTCAGTTTTGATGTTCAGTCTCTGTTTACATGCCTACCTGTTGAAGACTGCATCTCAATTGTAACTAGGAAACTAGAGGAAAACAACATGCCAGCAGCATATGCAGTACTGCTTAGACATTGCCTTACATCTGGCTATCTATTGTGTTAAGATTTTTACAAGCAAGTAGATGGTGTTGCGATAGGCTCACCGGTATCTCCCATTGTCGCCGATATATTCATGGAGGACTTTGAGTAGAAAGCTCTGCTTACTGCACCTGTAACTCCAAGGTTCTACAAGCGGTACGTAGACGATACTTTCACAATTTTACCATTAGACGAAGTAACTGCATTTTAGAACATCTTAAGTCCATAAACTCTAAAATTCAATTTACTATGGAGTAAGAGGGAAATAATTCTTTAGCATTCCTAGATGCGTTAGTCATTCGAAATCCTAACAACACCATAAGTCACACCGTGTATAGAAAAAGACCCATACAAACAGATATTTAAATGGTGAATCCCACCATCATCCTTCACAGTTGGCTACCGTGGGAAATCTTTGTTACAGAGAGCACGAGGGATCTGTGACAGCAAACACCTGGCCGCCGAGCTTCAGCACGTCAAGCAGGTTCTGCACGACAACAAGCTTCGGGTCCCGCGCCTACGTCACAGTGACCGAGTGAAGCCGGCCACGGTCGAGCGTGTGCCTGCTGTACTACCATATGTCAGAGGTGTCACAGACAAGATTGGCTACATCTTGAAGCGAGCTTCTATAAGAACATTCTTCAAGCCGCCGAAGAAGATTAGTCAGTTCTTACCATCCGTCAAGTGCAATATTCCTCTACAAGATGCAGGAGTGTACAAGCTTGATTGTGAATGTGGTCTCTCATATATAGGGCAAACAAAACGATCTATTAAAACCCGCGTAAAAGAACACATAGCTGACGTGAAGCACCAACGTTCCGGGAAGTCTGCAGTTTGTGATCATATCCTAGACGGCCCCCGCCATTACATTAGATTTGATAAACCACAGATTCTCGCGAAAGAACATCGATTCCTGCCAAGGATGATACGTGAGGCTATTGAAATTAAAAAACACCCTAATTTCAATAGAGAGGGAGGCTGGGTACTACCACCTGCTTGGGATCCTGTAATTAATAAAATTAAAACTAAACCCAAGCATACCACTGCAAGACTTCAAGACAGTTAGTTCATTCTGCGTAGATCGGACCAAAATTAATAATTAAAAAGCTGAAGGTACTCGGATTAACTTTGACATTGGGACGTCAATCACCTCATTCCCTGTGACCATGGGTGCTGTAAAGCACCCGAAACGTCGGGAATTAATAAAATAAGTTAATTAAACGCGATATAATCCGTAAAAGTAGTTTAATTCAATGTGTAGTGTTCGCGTAAATATAAGAAATCATTAAACAACTTAGAGCTTAGTGCTCCCAACAACTGTCCATGTTCATCTTAAGACCTATCCGTTGGGAGACACTATTGAGGTCATTGAGCATAGTGCTTAGGTCCTCCAGCGATTCTGCCATAAGGACTATATCGTCGGCAAATCGAAGGTGAGTGATGTACTCGCCATTGACGTTAATACCGTATCCTTTCCAGTCCAGTAGCTTGAAAACGTATTCCAACGCAGCGGTGAAGAGTTTCGGGGATATTACGTCACCCTGTCTTACACCTCTCTGCAGATGGATAGGTTTCGTACTCTAGTTCTGTACTCGGATAGCTATTGCAGCCCTACTGTACAAACACTTCAGCACTTCGATATACCGACAGTCCACTTGGCACCGCTGAAGGGACTGCAGCGCCGCCCAAATTTCGACCGAATCAAAGGCTTTCTCATAGTCCACATACGCAAGACAAAGTGGTAAATTGTACTCTTCGGTCTTCTGTACAATTTGCCGAAGGGTATGTATGTGGTCTATGGCGATAAAGCCTTTTCGGAAACCGGCTTGTTCGGGAGGCTGGAAGTCGTCGAGTCTGCGTGCGAGACGATTCGTAATGACTCTCGAAAACAGCACGTAGACGCGGCTCAGAAGGGAAATCGGTCTGTAGTTCTTCAAGAGAGCGTTGTCGCCTTTCTTGAAGAACAAGACCACCGCACTTCTGCTCCACGCCTCCGGAATAGTGCCACCATGGAGGACGGAATTAAATAGCTTCTGAAGGACGTAAATTACGGTTTTCCACCCGCTTTTAGAAGCTCCGCTGTAATTCCATCCTCGCCCGGGGACTTGCCGTTTTTAAGGTGCTGGGGAGCCATTCTAATCTCGCTCAGACTGACGTCCGGAATATCATTGGAATAGTGTCGGATAAGACTTGCTCTTGGATCGTTACTCCCACTTGCGTGTGGCTCCAACGATGATGTGTACAGCTGCCCATAGAACCTCTCAATATCACTTAAAATCTCAGGTGTCTCGGAAACGATACTGCCACATTCGGTCTTCAGCTTCGACAGTTGGCTCTTTCTGGCAGACAGATCTCTGGCAAAGACTTTGGAGCCCTGGTTCCGCTCGCTCGTTTCTTCAATACGAGCAGTGTTAAAGTTGAGTAAGTCCCGCCGCATATATTTGGAGATCTGTCTGTTCAGTTGCCTGTATGCTATCAAATCTACTGAAGACTTCAGCTTCATTCCCCTAACAGCCATGACATTAAGAGTGTGATCGGAGAGTTTTTGTGTTCTTCTGCGGCAGGTCTTACAAAACTTAGCTCCGACCGCATGGACAGTTTCCACGAGCTTGTCATTCATATCGTCCACTGCATTGCAATCTTCTAGGCACTGAAAACGATTTTTTAACTCGAGCTGAAAGGTTTCGGGACTTTGGATTAGAGCACGAGGGGGACGGAGCGTTGACTTCATTAGATGACACCTCTCCAACTTAACGCTTAGGTTCAGTGTGCCTCTAACCATTCGGTGATCGCTACCAGTTTTCACCCTCGCGATCACTGAGACATCACTGAACAGTTGCCGTCTAGTCGTTATAATGAAGTCCATCTTAATTTAGGACGAACCGTCGGGGCTCGACCAGGTCCACTTCCATGAATTCGACCAGCTGCTGGCCCCTTGGGTTCCGTTGCCCTAATCCGGATTTCCCTACTTTCAGCTCATCGTTCTCTCTTGTGCCTAATTTTGCGTTGAAGTCTCCCATTAACACCGTATAGTGGGTTTTGGAGGAATGCATGGCTCTAGAGATATCCTCATACATTTCCTCTACCTCCTCATCGGGATGTGCCGAGGTTTGATGATTCTGAGTATAAAGTACGCAACCCTCGTCGACACACTCACAATCCTTACAACGTTGTTAACGACAGACTTGTGGATGATAAATCCGACACCTCCTTGGGACAGATGGTCACCCTCCCGGTGATAGAACAAGTTGCCGGATTCGAGGATTACTGTGTCCTCCCCCTCGCTTCGGACCTCGGATAATCCTATAATATGCCAGCGCAACTTGTCTATCTCTTCTTCCAGCTCCAGGATCTTCTCCTCAGTCCTCTGGGTGCGTGCGTTATAAGATACCAGGTCGAGTCTTCGTAGGTGGCAACCGATCCTCCACCGGAGATTCTTAGCACCCCTGCCCCGCCGTTACCATGGTCGCCACCGTAGCCAGGAATAGCGGGGCCGCCGGGGACTGGGGGCCGTTGATTAGTGTCGTTGCTCATGGGGGGTTTATTGCCATAGTTGCCACGTTTGGCGAGCGGTTCGGCAACCGCAGTTTTTTTTATTGGTTTTGCTTTCATCAGAAAGATGCTGCTGTCCATCTTCTGCCTCAGTTTCCCTGTGTCGCCTCTTATGACACCCACGGGAAGATACGGGGTAGTGGGTATACTTACTCGCCACTACTCTATGTATATGGCGTTTAATTTTAACTTTTTAATTCCCGACGTTTCGGGTGCTTTCCAGTATCCATGGTAACTGAGGGGACTAAGGTGTTTGACTTCCCGATGTCATAGTTAGCCCGGATACCTTCAGTTTTTTGATATTAATTTTTGATTCGATCTACGCAGAATGAGCTTACAGTATCTTGAAGTCTAGCAGTGGTATACTTGGGTTTGGATTTAATTTTATTAATTATAGGATTAATTATAGGAGAGGGAGTGGTGGCAGGCCATACACCTTGTTTAATTTATGTTGGCAACTGAAGCAGGTACCGGAAGACTGGTGCAAAACCGTTATAGTCCCAATATATAAGGGAAAAGTGTCACAGCAGGGCTGTAAAAACTACCGTGGCATTAGCTTGCTTAACATTGTGGGTAAGCTGTATGCAAAGGTGTTAATTGAAAGAGTTATGGAAGAAAGTGGTGGAAAAATTTGGGATGTGCAAGCTGGATTTAGAAAGGGGATGGTTACGGATCAAGTCTTTTCTATGCGCATGATTGCGGAGAAGTTTTTGGCCAAAAACCAGAAAATTTTTTTTGCGTTCATGGACTTGGAAAAGGCTTATGATAGAGTGGACAGGAATGTGTTATGGCAAACACTTAACGCATTTGGTTTGAGCGCTGGTTTGATACAGGCATTAAGGTCTCTTTATAGGGACTCTAGTGCTTGTGTCAGAATCAAAGGTCTATTCAGACTGGTTTGGCATTCAAAAGGTGTCAGACAGGGCTGTGTAGCTTCCCCGTGGCTGTTTAACCTATTTATGGACAGTTGTTTGCAAACTTTGAAAGTTGAAGAATGTGGGTTGAGAATGGGTGAGTTAACCGTCAAATGCCTTTTAAACGCCAATGATCAAGTCATATTTGCATCGTCGGCGGCCGAGTTGTCGTACGTATCGTACGTATGGCAATTCATTATGCTGTGTTAGTACTTTAATGTATGGTAATGAAAGTTGAGTCTGGCAGAAGAAGCATGAGAGTAGAATAAATGCTGTAGAAATGCGGTCATTAAGGAGTGTGCTAGGGCTGAATCTGAATGACAGGGTGAGAAATAGTGTGATAAGAGAAAAGTGTGGTTTGCAAGATGACGTTGTGACCAGGATTAAGAACGGAATGCTTTGGTGGTTTGGTCATGTAGAAAGAATGAACGAGGAAAGAGTGACAAAGCAAATTTATGTTGCAGAAGTGAACGGAAGAGTTGGGAAGGGACGCCCTAGACGAAGGTTTATCGACCAAATTGGCGATATATTAAAAATGGGCCAGATTAGGAGTACCCTTAACCGACGAGCGTGCATGCGTAGATATATGTATGTAAAGAGGCGAGAGAAGTGTGTCAGGATCGTGCCAAATGGAAGTCCGTAGTCTCTGCCTACCCCTCTGGGTGACAGGCGTTAGTGTTTATGTATTATGTATTTATGTTTAGGATCCCAAGCAGATGGCAGCACCCATCCATCTTCTCTATTGAAATTAGGATTTTTTTTTATTTCAATAGCCTCGCGAATCATCCTTGTTAGGAATCGATGTTCCTTTGCGAGGATTTGTTGTCTATCAAATCTAATTTAATGGCGGGGACGATCTTGAACATGTTCACAAACTGCAGACTTCCCGATACGTCGGTGCTTCAAGTCAACTATATGTTCTTTTACATGTAAAATCTTTGTTTCAGAGAGCACGAGGGATCTGTGACAGAAAACATCTGACCGCCGAGCTTCAGCACGTCGAGCAAGTACTGCAAGACAACAAGCTTCGGGTCCCGCGCCTACGTCACAGTGACCGAGTGAAGCCGGCCACAGTCGAGCGTGTGCCTGCTCTACTACCCTATGTCAGAGGAGTTACAGACAAGGTTGGCTACTTTTTGAAGCGAGCTTCTATCAAAACATACTTCAAGCCGCCGAAGAAGATTAGTCAAAATAAATAATATTTTTAACATTACGATGTCACTATTAACAATTATAAACATTAAAGATGTTAAACTTTTAGTAGCTGAGATCCGCGTAAAATGTTAAAAAAATGTTGTATCTTACCTAGATTAAAGGGCATATATTCTCTTAATTGCGTGCACTGTCTCATTCACCACTAATCCCAAACTAACACCACTTCACTAGAAAAGACACAGACATACTACAGAAATACGTGTTTCGCTTCTGAACGAGGCATCATCAGGTGAAATAATCTCTGCGATGTACTTAACGGTCTAAGTGAAAACGAACAACTACTAAAAAGAACACGCGTAAGTCAACGTTAGCTAATATATCTAAGAATTTCAACAGATGGCTACACTTTACATACAAACTTATTTTATGTTCGTCATATATTATAAAAGTTAACACACAGATACACTTCGCTTACGGGTACGAGACTGTCACTCGAGTACTTTTCTCACCATCGACAATCGGTTCTTTGAGCTATATGGCCGGCCCATTGCACTTCAGCTTACTGATCCGTTGGGCTAGGTCGGATACACTCTGTGATCCTCTATATTTATTAATTTGTTGAAAATTTTATTACAATAATACAAAAGCATATTTTTGCAGCTATAAACTAAATTACTGTTATTGCGTTTCAACTCAAGCTAAGTGACTTTTACGATTTAAACAAAGTTATTTAGAAGTTCTTAAGACCATTAATTTTATCATTTTATAAAGCCTAAGTACTAAGGGGTGGTTAATATTAATTACGAGGATTGGTTTAATAAAGTCTTCAAATTTCTTAATGTAAACTTTTATATACTATTAACAATGAAGGTTATTTTAAAACAGCTAACAATATTTTAAATACACTTCAAAAATACGAGCTGTGAGTGATGATAACTGGAAATCCTTTTTACTGGCAACGACGCTTTCTACCTTTTGACAACGCATCTGTTTTTGGCTCTTAATCGGAGATAGTTAAAGATGCCAAGTGATTTCTTATCTTTAAATAATGTCACAGGTAGGTTGTCTCTCTTAGAAATTAAGATGTGATAGCCCACAGCTTGTGATCATAGTACTGTGAGGACAAGTCAAGCCGGAATGCACATTAGGCACACTGTTGCTTGGCGGCAGATATAGACAAACGATGGTTTAAACCCAAACTGACATTTAGGCTGAACAGACGCCATATCATTAAATATAATATATTTTACAATTTTTTTGTTAATATACACAAAATAAATGTATACAAGATAACAAAATATATAGAAATATGTATTTTTTGATTAATTGTAAACCAAAACGGTAAAAGTAAATAAATTGAAGCTAAACCTGCGAACTAAAAACGTCGTGGGTTCAAATTCGCTATTGAAAGCTTACTTGGATTTACTGACAGGAACATTAGTTATAAGCGTTACTAATGCACTTTTATAAAAAATAGTAAAACTGCTACAATAAAATACATAAAATACCGTCGAGCAAAAACCCTGGATCAAATGTTCATTCTTAGTATAATTCTACATTAATTCCAAAATACTAAAATAGCATTTAGTATTCAAAGAAAATACCTCATATTCTTTCAGCCCCTTTCAAGTCAGAAAATGCTGGGTATTTTAAATTAGTAATGAAATAAAAGTAATACTGATATTACAGGAACGTAAGCACATTTTGTTCCCGTTCATTCAAGTTTTAACGTAATTTTCTTAAATTTTATTATTCATGAATTACTTACATTCAAACTACATGTCATTATCGTTTCTGGTAAATCCAGCGCAAATAAACAGAATTTATATTATTATTAACTTGTAATGCATACTGATATTGCTAATGTAATATTCGACCATACGAACATAATTATCCAAAGTGTTTGACTGCTATGTGTATACTATTCGGGGTTGAAATCCCTTCCACAACCAATATTTGAGCAAATACACAAATCGTTGGTATGTTATCAGGGTGTAGTTTGTACAAGTTCGTGGTTAGTTGTGTGTGTCACACATATAACACCACGTCAGGGCGATTATGCTAACTTTCTCTCTAAATACTAGCCTAATATGCACGTAATTAAATTTAACATGTGATAAAAACGACTAACTGATGTTGGAAAATGATGATCATTAAAATTTAAAGCCAAAGATTAAAGTGGAGTGTGTGGTATTTATTTGATTACTTAACGCATTCACTGTTCGATTTTCATACACAATAGTAAGACAATAGCAATGAACTATGTGTAGTGCACGGACATCGAAAGGGTTAAAATACAATTAGTGAAGTGACAAGGTATACTCTATTTTCAGTGATTTCAGTTGGCAATTTCAGTTGGGCGTTGGGTTGACTTATACACACTAAATCAGTCCGACTTTGTATAATGTCGGACTGATTTCGTGAGTGGCCGTAAAGTCGGCATCGATGACACCCACAATTCTCCAATTTGGGGAGACCTTCGACTGCCATCCCCGTGAAGTTACTGATACGACATTAAAAATTTCGTGTCCTACCGAAGACAGATCGAAAATGACTGCCCACAAATCGAAATAGCCCTGCATACAACGCGAACAGGGAGTCTGGACTTTTAGTGATGAGGTATTAGAATTTAGTCCGGTGGCCCCGAAATGCTGGCTGATCTGCGCTGGGTTATTCTCATCGCGTGTCGTCGCAGTCCCTCTTACCGCGTGTAGTACCCTAATTTCCATCGACTGCGGTCCACGCATCGGATTTCGAACTTATGTGTAAGTGGAATAAATAAATAAATAGTGTAACCAGGATAGGGGTAATCTGGGATTAGTCAGTGTTTTACTGCTTTTGTGTTGCCTTCTTACTGGTACTAAAATATGTGTTCTACATTAGACACTTTATATTTGCGAGTGTTGACCAAGACAATGAAGAAAAAAGAAAATTTGAAATATAAATTATACTTAAGTGAAAATGTGCCAACCCCGTATGTTTATGTATTATATTTACTACTTCATAGGCTGGAAGACACAGTGCAAGACTGTGTGATAATATCATATTATGTGACTATGACATTTTACACTAATACGGTTGCCGTCGTTAACCTCTCAATGGAACTAATAGATAATCAAATAAAAAAAATATTCACTCCTTTAATTATCTTGGTAATCAACATCCATTCCAGCCCAAATATCTGCACATATACTGCACATATAACTCTCACATAGATTGCCTGATAGGGAGAACTTTGTCATAGTTGCCAAGCTCGGCAGGCGTGTTGGCAACCGCAGTTGTTTACTATTTTGAGTTGTTATTGAGAAGGTGCTGCTGACCATCTTCTGTTTTAGTTTCCCTCTATCGCCTTTTACGGGATGATATGGGGTAGGTGAAGTTCTTACACGATTTGTAACCGGCCGGCGGTTTGTGATGGCAAATGTAGTGGCGGTGTAAGAATATTCACTACCCGATAGCATCCCGTGTGAAATGTTTATATAAGTTTCTAATATTATAAAGGAGTGGATAAAACTATTATTATCTTCTCTTCCTTCTTCTTTTTCTTCTTCCAAGCACTATCCCGACTACTGCCAGGGTCCGCTCTTCTGCTCATCTATCTCTGCATTTTCCAGAAGCAAGTCCATTAACTCTCATATCCGACCTTACGACGTCAAGTCAGCACTTTTTGGTCTTGCTCCCGCCACAACGGTACCAAGGCATCTCCTTCCAATGTAGAGTACGTGTACCGGCTAATATTTTATCTTTATCGAAAAAAGTTCTGATTGATCAAGTTTTGTGCAGAAAGATTTTTATTTTGTTTTTATCTTTTAATATTACGTTATTGACGAAATGAAAAAAAACTTTAATATAAAAGTTCAAAACAGATATTTGTAAAATAATGTTGTAATTTACAGTAAAAAATAAGGTCGATTTAATTTAACACATTCAGTAAATTTTCTAATAAACCTACCGAGTGTTGAAGTGCAATTAAGAGTAACCGCATTGTTCGTAGTACGACCAAAATGGCAGGAGAGACTAAGTTCTAACACACCTGAAGTTATGAAATGTTTAATTCAGTTTTATTTGAAAGTGAATTTAATAACGTAGACGTTGGAGAGTATTAATAACATAGATATGATTTTGCAGTAGAATAGATTGATTTTTATATAGTTAAATACGTATTAATAAAAAAAAGATTACTTAGTTTTTACGTACTTTTTGGTATCAGGACCCTCTTACCAATTTCTGCCGCCAAATAGCAGTTATGGCAGTGCTGTGTTTCAGTATATAGTGTATAAAGAGCCAGTATAATTATAAGCTGTAAGGCATTCCATCGAAGTCCTTACGGTACCGTACTTAATGACAACGCATCTGTAGCATTCTTTGCTTGAAGTTGGTTACACGTGTCTATGAGCTGCAGTAGCCACCATCAGGTGACTTTAATTTTATATAACAAAATGAAAAAGTTAATATTTGTTACCCCCCAAACCCGAACCTAAGTCTGATAGGATCAACTAGATGTGGCGGCCAGCCGATTCTCAACCTACTGTCACTAATAGGCTGTCTGCTTTTTGGCAGCAGAAATAATTAAGAGAGTGGTGCTACCTACCCAAAGAACTGTAGGTAGAAAAGTAGTCCCACCACCAAGTGAATTAAGTGCATTTTATCACCATTTCAAGAGCCGCAGGGAATCGAACTGGGTTGCACACGTACTGAGAAATGTACGGCGAGATTAGTTGTATATAAGAGTTGCAACCCAAATGGGTCGGCTCGACCGGGGTAGCACCACGTTCTCACAGTGTAACAATAGAGTAATGCTGTATTTTGTATGAGACCCTTTTTACTGGTAAGGTTTTGATTCCTTATTGAGGATAAATGTGAATGTAATGTTTGTAATGTTGATGATGATGACGATGAATATATTTTTTTTATACAATAATGGTAACAAACGAACATACGGTTCTCCTGATAGTAAGTTGATGCATTGCTGTATAGATATCATCATCTATCCTCGATTAAGAATAAATATGCAGATGCGTTGTCATCTCTGAAAACTAAGATGGACAGCCTCGTTTCCAGTAAAAGGATCTCCGATACTCAACGTTCATCATACAAAACACAGCAGCATTAATCTGCTGTTTCACGCATATTCTGTGTAAGCGTGGTCTAGTATTATAAGAACTATATAGAACATAAGTAAACAATAAACGATAATCACAATACTTACTTTGATACGGTACACCCTGCTGACTTGTTATTGTTAAAGCGAAGGTATATGTTACTATAAATTAACCTGACTGTCCAATGTTAGTGTGTAATAACAAATCTTTTCTTATAAGGAATGTTGATGATTACAACAACATTGTAATGTCTCACAAATAAGTTTGTAGAATTGCAAAAAGAACTTGGAATCGCTATTAGATATCACAAACTCTTAATTAAATAAAGGAAAATCCTTAAAAAGTCCAGTCATTATGTTATGTAGTAGACATTCATAACGGTTTACTTCTCATGAGCATTCCTCGTTTAGAGGTTAATCACGTGTCTTATTATCTTTGATAATGTACTGGTGTTGGGAGTAGTAGTGTTGTCATTAGTGGTGACAATAGAGGTAAGGTGGAGGTGCTCTTCAAACTAGGTAGGACACAACATCATTTTATTCTTCTATCTGTCTTAAATTCTTTAGGTTTTTGCAATTTTATTTCGCCCCACTACAATATTTCTATAATAAAATAGTTGAACTATTACTAAACTATAAATACAAATACTTCTTATTCTTAACTATCCAATATTTTGGAGTCCACTGATTTTAATTTCGCAAATTCCAATAGTTGCTTTCAAAGGCAATTGAACACTAATCTACTATAAAACCCTTAAAGTAAAACAGCTGCATTGGGCGAGATAGTCCGATCCTTTCGAATAACACTAGCAAGTTCATGGTGATGAAGACGAAATATTAATTAAGTTCTTTATTATAGTGTTATATTTGCAGACGACATACGCTATTATAGAAATCAGTCATTTTGCGATTCAGGTTTTCGTTTTATATTTGTATAATGCCACTGTTAGACATGGGTCTTTCCCGTTCCCGGATTTGCCTGAAAAAGTTATCCGGATGACATTTATATTGTGCAGATGTATTCCTCTATTTTCTCCCAGAATAACGACAGTAGAACAAATAATTTTTATGGTACAAACTATATCCATTTCCCTATGTTTTATATTTTCTTTTACTAGAAACCTACTAAAATTACTAAAACTATCCAGTTATACCGTCGTTATTTGACATCTAGCTCATAAATTTAACATAAAATAACAGATAAACATATAGACAGCCATAATCCTTCTTATTATTCTTCTTGAAAAAAAAAGTCGGTCTAATTTTGAAGGAGGAAACAGTGGAATGCGGGATGATGATTTTGATCTGTCCGAACTGCAGTTGCATAGCTCGGTCGTTCTTTCCTCGAAATTACTTGCAGCGCAGATATATTATATAACGTTAGTAGTTTCGCTTGGCAGGTGGATTGACGATCGCTTACGAGATATCTCGCACGCAGCTGCCCGTCACCGGTCTAAGCATTTGACGTCTAGTGTAAGTGCGATGGCTGTACCGCCATAATATAGCTAAAATAATTCATTTGGTTGCTTTAGAGAACCCCAAAACATAATTGGGCTTACTTAAAGTAGCTAGACATCTGGTCAACAAATGTTACTTAAAGTTCGTACCGCAACCCAGCAAGTTAAGCCACAAAGTAAAACCTCGCCCAAAGCTAGATCCCAAAAATTTAAAGGGCAAAAATCGTAAATGGAAAACACTTTTTCTTATTCCAATTTTTTTTAATGATTTTGAACTAAATTGGTAAATAGATTGCAATTTTTGCTAAATAGAGAAGTGTTCCTTCTGGTTATTGTATTTATGTCTTTTCTCGTTGCAACTGTTTAAGCCTTTTTTTCCCTTTAATCATTCATCGACGGGACACAAAGGGATATTATTCTAGTACGTTGTTGATATACGGCGTTTTCGTGCGGGTGTACAAAGCTTTGTATACCGGCTCAAATGAAAACGACGGCTGAAGATTAAACTTCACTGACATCAAATGTGCTCGTAGCATAGATATAAAACGTAGATTTTTTTTTTCATTTTTTTAGGTTTAATATTAGTTTACTGGTTTCGCTTATTTTGATTTATTCACTATAACCGACCAGTTTCGCCTTACGGTATTTATTTATTTGTATGGATTTCCAAAAGTTGTACATATTAAATTACTTCTAACACATTCATCTACAAATTACTATGTACTACCAATTGTAGGAGAACACATCATTCTAAAACAATAGCAGTATTTATAATTTGCCTATTTTAATGGTAGTTGGAACAAAAATAAGTTTAACGAACAAAAGATAATAGTTTTTGTAACATAAATAAAAGTTAAGTTTAGCATAAAGTTATTGACTAATTAATTTTCTAAACTGTCTTTACATTTTTTCATAAAAAGTGTGAGCACAACCAATGGATATAGATATAGTATCATCAGGATATAGAACTAATTTTGGGTTTATTAATTGCAATTTTAGGTGCTGATTTTCCACGTACTCGACGATGGAGGAAAACATTGTGGGGAAACCTGCATGGCTGAAAAAAAAAGACATGTAAAGAACACCAAAACTCATTGGGGCAGCGTGGCGGATATTTTCTTGCCCTAAAACCCTTCTTAAAATGAGTCAGCTATGTAATGTTAGAAGGGTGTCAAAAGGGAGACGTGTTGCTCTGTTTTTATCTTTAATTAGACTCTTATCTTATAAATGTCATATGGGATACAATACATCTATATGTATTCTATACAGGTACAAAAAGTAGTAAAGTAAAGCCTATGCTTTACTTTACTACTTTTTATAACTTTATGATGCCACAATGCAAAAATGGTCGGTTCTATTGAATGTGACAACAATCGCAGTTATTTTTACTAACACAAATCTTCATGTATATGTAAATGGAATTAAATATTGTATTTATGTCAGTCGTATTATGTTTATGTAATATATTATTATAACATCCCGTATCTTCCCTTGGGTGTTGTTAGAGGCGACAGAGGGAAACTGAGGCAGGAGATGGGCAGCAGCATAATTATGTAAACAACAATAGTACCACCCCCGCTACTCCTGGCTACGGTGGCGGCTATGAGAAAGCCTTTGATTTAGTGGAAATTTGAGTGATGCTACAGTCTCTTCAGGGGTGCCAAGTTGACTGTCGGTATATTGAAGTGCTAAAGTATTTGTACAGTAGGTTTACGATGGCTATTCGAGTACAGAACCAGAGTACGAAATCTAACCAACTGTAGAGAGGTAAGACAGTGTTCGTTATATACCCGAAATTCTTCACCGCTGCATTTGACGACGTTTATAAGCCTCTCGACTGGAAAAGATACGGTATTAACATTAATGGCGAGTACATCACTCACCTTCCGATATAGTCCTTATGCGGAATCGCTGGAGGACCTAAGCACTATGCTCAATGACCTCAATAGTGCCTACCAACGAATAGATCTTAAAATGAACATGGACAAAACAAAGATCATGTCTACGTCCGTCACACCTATGCCAGTAATTGTTAGGAGCACTAAGCTCGAAGTTATTGACGAATATGTTTACCTGGGACAAATAGTCTGACTAGGTAAGGCCAACTTCAACCGAGAGGTCAATCGAAGGATTCAACTCGACTGGGCAGCGTTCGAGAGATTACGACACGTCTTCTCGTCAGGTATACCTCAAAACTTGAAAACGAGATTGTACAACCAGTGCGTGTTGCTAGTGATGGATGACTTATGGATCTGACACTTGGTCCTACACTGCTGGCCAAATGAGGAAGCTCAAGGTCGCTCAGTGAGCTATGGATATCACTACAGATGGATAAGAAAGGTTCTCGGGAGGAAAAAAGGCAGCCTCGCAGCGGTAGGTGAAGTGTAGGGCGACCACCCAATAGATGGAGGGACGATCTGGTAAGAAATATAGGAAGTCAATGGATGCAGGTGGCTCTGAACCGTGCTTTGTGGCATTCCTAGGGGGAGGCCTATATTTAGCAGTGGACTTCTGAAGGGCTGTAATGATAAAGATATATATTTTTTTATAGAATGAGGGTGACAAACGGAACATCTGATGGTAAGTGGATGCTGTGGCCCATAAACATCTATATCCATCTTCGATTAAGAATCGAAATGCAGATACGTTGCCACCCCTGAGGACCAGGATGGAATGCCTCATTTCCAGTAAAAAGGGTCCCCGGTTCTCTACACTCACCACACGAAATACAGTAGCATTTAAGCTGGTATTCCGTGAGAGCGTAATCCTAATCCGGTCAAGCCGACTCATTTGTGCTGCAACCATAATAGCTGTAGCGTGGATCTACCACGTTTTTACGCCATTGAAAAGACCGTATACAAATTATTGCTAATTTTATGATCATATCAGAGTAATCAATGGCATAGAGTTATAGAGGCCTACGTTTAGCAGTGGACTTTTTATAGGCTGTAACAGTAGCGGTATCAGAGTATTAGAGCCATGCTACTGCTTTCTGCTAGTGAGCCCTGGAAACAAGAGACCCAATTTAAATGTTATTTTATACATTTAAATATTTTATGAATAGGATTAATCTACAAGTAACTTAACATTTTAACATTTTATCTGCCTCGTTGGTTTAGTGGTTTTGGCCGTGATTTTTTAATCTTCTCTGTGAATTGCTAATCCTGAGGTCCCAGGTTTCTATGCCGGGTCGGGCCACCTGTGCCTCGGAAAGCACTTAAAGCCTTTGGTCCTGCGACAGATTTTTCTCCGGTCGTGTCGGATTACGGTCCCATCGGACTATGTGAGTGAGGGAATATAGAGTGCGCCTATGTTTACGCATACACTTGTGTACTATAATCCTGTTCTACGCATGTGGTTTCTTTCCGTTAAGACTGGCCGCCGTGATTGAAATTCGGTCTGGAGGACGTTATTCAACATTTTAAAATTGACGTATTTTTATACGCTAATTACTCTTAATTTTAAGGAAAAAACACATACAGGTAAATAATTTTAGTAAATAGGTGTTAAAAAGTGATAAAGACCTTGACGTTAGTTAATTACTTTTGCGGAAAATATAATTTCAATGGAGTGTGCTGGGGGGGACATTCAACTTTTTTTTTGTAATGCTATCTTCAACTAGACGTAGTTTACCGATAGTCTAGCTATTTAAACAGCCGATGTGAAGTCAATATACATACATCTAACAAAGTAAGTTGAATATTGCAAGCAATTTTTTATCTGAGTTAATTTAGTTTATTTCATATTCTTTTTTTTTCTAATGTAGGTTTCAATCAGGTATGAACGGAACATACTTTAAGTCTTAAAACAAAAGTGTACAAGCAAGGTACGATCATTATGTATTGCTAGACCTATGGAACCGAGCTTATGTGGTATTTCACTGCTGCACGTGCAAGGAAGCTTGTTTTCACTCAGCGAGCTATTGAGAGGGCAGTGTTCGGAGATTTTTGGGTGAAAAAATACGTAAGGAAGTAATCCGGAATAGAGCTTGAGTAGGGAAGAAAATATTTTCAATTGGGAGTTTCGTACCGGTAAGCGGACTGTAGAGCGATCGTTCTTTAGATGGGAGTGACGACAAATGGAGTGATGACGGATGGAAGTGACGACCGATGAAGTGTTCCTGGTACGACATACGAGAATTGAATTGTTTTTGGAGCGTGCTTTGCTGCAATGCTTAGGAATGAACTATAATTTAAAAAAATTAAACAATCGTTTTTTTTTTATTTATCGTTTTTAAATTGCAACTTATGAAAAGGGAAATATTCGATTATAAACAGCTATGTAGAAGTGTTCGAGGGGTGATGAAAAGACTACTGTAAAATTACTTTAATGTTCAAAATGGTTGGAAATAAGGTTAGAGGAAAACTATAGTGAAACCTAGCTTCAGAAAATATAAGTAAGTACGTTTTCGAAAAGTTTTCAAAGAAATGTTGGTACAAATACGTTACAAAGGTTATGACTATAGTTGCTACAATTTTCGTTTAACGGAAAACTTACTTTAATCCTACGTTTTTATTAAACTTTGCTAAAGTTTATTGTCGTATTAGAGTTTTTATTTGATGAAATCGAAACTTTTGTGTTAAGTTAAATTAGCTAAAGTTGTGAATTGTGCTAAGTAACAGATTTAAATTCATACTTCTTAAGGGGATCTCCGGGCTGCGATTAATCCACACAAACATTTTACTCTACTTTCTCTCTGAATAATTACACTAAAGTCTAGAGCAAATATTTTTTTAAGAAACTAAGTATATCTACTACTGCCATATTTTTATATTTTATTCATAAATCAGCTATTTAAAAAACCAGTTCAAATTATTAAAATTGCCCAATTATACCGTCATTTTTAAAATTTCCAATAAACAAGTAAAACAAACTTAAAATAACAAAGAAAATGTATAGACTTAGCTAAAATCCTCATTAAATTGTTGCCAAAAAAAATTATAATCAGTCCAATTTTTAATAAGGAAACTAGAGAATACAGATGAAACTAGAGATGCTTTTGTAATTATTTATAGGTTTAATCAATCCGAGCTGAAGTTGCCTATCTCGGATAAACAACTCTCGTTCGGGCACAGTGCGATAGCAACAAATTTCTTGTGGCTTGAATATCCTCTAACAAATTTAATTTTTTGTATCTTGCAAATAATAATGTGTGCGGCAACGTAAGAGTATCCACTGTCCCATACCATCCCGTGGGTATCGTAAGACGCGACGGAGGGAAAAAATCTTTCTGTTGACAATCTATACAAATAAATTTGAAGTGTCTGTTTGTAATGTTAAAATTACAGCTTTTTACTAAATGCATACGAAAGTACATATGGTACTAATAACAAAAAAACAATTTTAAATTTTTTGTCTGTCCGTCTGTCTGTCTGTCTGTTTGTTCCGGCTAATCTCAGAAACGGCTGGACCGATTTTTACGGGACTTTCACTGGAAAATAGCTGACGTTATAAGGAGTAACTTAGGATATTTTTATTTTAAAAAATAATTAGGGTTCCGCGCAAAAAATTTAAAACCCATGAAATTGTAGTAAATTCCACGCGGGCGAAGTCGCGGGGGACAGCTAGTTAAAAATATAATTATAAACAATAATAATACTGCAGTTGCCAACCCGTTGCCAGGCATGGTAACGATGACTACATCCTGCCTATGAGGCATTCTATGAGTGAGGTCTACGTTCAGCAGTTGACTTATGAGGGGCTATCTGAATTATCTGAAATCAAAGCTCAGGGTTAATAATGCATATGGTTTAAGTTTTCTTAAGCTCCAATATTATTCCATACGATTTTCAAGAGCCGGGTCGAAGCAGAAGCGGCTGAACGGAGTGAATGGCGCAAATATATTTAAGATATGAATACTATATTTGTGCCATTTTCAGTAAAGAGTAGAGGCTATCAGTCCGTGAGATCCACGTGCGTGATGTTTCTAAAGGATATCGAATCGCTTCAGGTCGTCACTGCTAAAGACAATAGTGTTGCTTCTTTTCTCACCCAATGGCTAAGGCTCTTTTCTCACCTAAAGGAACAGACAAATATGATCACTCCCGGTTTTGTGCCAACAACGCTTGCTGCATTCAAATAGCTTAGATATTTTTTCATTGTTACATTGATAAAACCTTGTGTAATATTTAGAGACGATGGCAGGAGACGTAGATAGATATTTTGGCAACCTCTCATCTTAGGGGTACCTCGTTTAGAGCTGGGGTGGCATCAGAGGCGGCATAATTAAGTGAAGCAAGTATGAGTCTCTGAAAGTTACATATTTGAACCATTTGCTCTAGAGACTATCGGTGTGAGAGGCCTTCGTGCGGTGAAGTTCCTAAATGAACTGTATCCGCGACTTGACGTCGCTGCTGGTGATAAGAGGGCTCGTTCTTTTCTCGCTCGAAGGCTTTCAGCAAGGAAACGCAGCCAGCGTTCTTCTTACTATATTATTGGGAGTAGGACAGTATGATAATTAAAGTTTTTAGTTTTTTACTATTGTAATAAATATTGTATATTGTAATAATTATTGTACAATATTATGTTAAAAAATATTATTACCAATTATATGAATATGATTTTATTTCAAAATCTTTCCTTTAAATTACTAGTTTTCTATAAAATCTTAAGTGTATTGCTCTTAAAGCACGGATAAAGATGGGTCCTAACAAGAAGTAGTCAAATTAACCTTTTCTATACAATTTACTTTTGAAGGTAAATTGGAAAATCTCTCGAGCTTGCATATTCTTCAACATTGTTTTAGTAGCATTAAAATAGACAGAACCTTCCCGAAGCTTGAGAATCTATTTTGGTTATTAATGAAAAGTTGTCAACGTGTAGAAGACTTGAGTATGCCTTATTGCATGCCGTAAGCGCTAGCGCGCAGGTATGCTCTACTAGGGCCTAAAATTAAGATTCCAACGTATTGTCACATGAAATCGTATCTAGCAAACATATTGTACACATAAGTGATATAAAAAGCACATTATCAGAAAGACAAATGATTGTTGAACTTATTAATATTTTTTTTTCGTCGATTAATTGCTATTTTACATAAAAAGGGTTTTAGTTGCTTATGGTGTGGATTTATCAAGTGCGCATGGCTTCGTAAACACGATAGTTTTTGAAAATATCAATTGTTCAACTCAATTCATTTTAAAACTCTTCATATATCATGTGGAAAGCCATTGAATGTAAATGGCAGCTTAATTTTGTTTAGTTTAGTTAAAATTATTTTTTTCGGCTGCGAAATGTCGTAATATTCGGTGTTTTAGCAGCCTTGTGTGAATTTATTTTTACTAAATAGAGACTGCCTCCTCACTCAGTTAGTTCGACGTCAATCGCCGTCATGAGTGGACACTGTATCGGTTGTTTGCAGTGGCTCAAAAAGATCGCTGTACAAATACACAATATTCAAAAAACGAAATTTCTTACATACTTGATTATAATAATAATCAGAGAATTTTATTACAATATTTTAAAACCACAGAATAAATAATAGTAGTACGTACTAAAAGTAAGTAGGATGTAATATTTATACTTAAATACGTCTTGGACTTTATGAAGTGACCTGAACACGACTCATAATGCTCATATGATGATCATATGAGCATTATGAGTCGTGCACTTTTGGATTTTCCAAACTTTTTTTTAAAATGAAGTTTGACAAAAAATTATCGGAAAATTGGAGGTATAATAAGGTTATTAGTGAAAACTTGTGTGTATTTAAACTACTTTAAAAAATTCCGTATAATCATGTTATACGTAATTTAATTAATGCGCTTAGGGCATGCCCAATTGGACTTACCAATATACATATACTATAAGCGCAATATCACTAACTCACTCATTCATCATGAGATCTCCAAAATTATACGCCCGATTGACTTGAAATTTGGCACATATACTCCTTTTCTCGACCACTGTGAAAGGATTTTGGAAAATTCTATTCAAATTCCCCACGAAGGGGTAAAATAGACTGTTACAACTTGTATAATAATATTTATGAATGAACAACATAAATAATTTGGCTATTTTAATGTCGTCCATTAGTTATACAAATGTAAGTGAGGACAAAGTGTAAACTATTTTAGTGAATTTCAAAAGCGGATTATAGTCAAAAAGTAACATAAAAATCTGTATCCGTTCCGTCAGGCACAGGCCTCTTCTCATTCTAGAGAGGAAATTAGGGCATGGAAGTATCCGCCGCGTGTTCTTAATACACGTGGACAGACTATATTCATATCCTCAAAAAAAATATTATTTTATCAAACATACCGATTTTATTCACTGTCATGCCCTTGGCAAATTAGCACTTAAATTGCAATTAACAATTTCAGTAGGAGCTGCAGGGATCGATTTCGGTGTGTTAAAATATGAGAGAATATGGTGAGCACTTATCCCCTGTGCTAACCAAAGATCTAAAATTGTAATATTGTAATATATTACTGTGCAAATTTTACTGTAATAGAATAAAGGTTACAAACGAGCACATACCTGATGGTAAGCTGATGATGTGGCCTATACATTTACAGTTATCCTCAATTAAGAATCAAAATGCACATGACTTGTCACCCCTGAGAACTAAGATAGAATGCCTCATTTCCAGTAAAATGGGTCTAAAATATATAAAATATTCTTAATTTTAAAGTAACTCTGTAAATAAGTAGATTTATACGTGTCGTGATCAGATAGTACAATTTATCATTACATTAAGTAGTCGACTATTTCGTGAAATGGTATCATTTCATGAAGCTTAAACACACTGTTTGTTGATAATATCATGTTAAAGCTTGATCAAATTAATCTAAAGAGATCGTTTGACGTGCCTTGACCAAATCAATGAATAGAGATCGTTTGGCCAATATAAAGAACCGTAACACGGCTATGATAATATGTTCAAACATTGTATGGTCATATCGTAAAATAGTTTCATTATACACTAGTGGCACTGACAGCTAATTTTTAACTGAGTTTACATCACTTTATACCTAATTTATATATCATATAAACGTACGCGGCTTTGGGGTTCCAGTTGCACCTACTGTCGCTGATATTACACTAGATGTTTGCTTTCGTATTTATGATACAGCCAAACGTGCATCGACAAACGTTGACATTTTGTATCCTACCCATATTGGCTCTAGGTATCATGAAATGGTCGGACACTTGATGATATAATTCTACGAGCTAGCCAGTACATAATATTATGTGCTCTGGGTTTACGTCGCATAACACTGGTTTAGGGCATTAATGCAGTTTGTATTCTTAAAAAGAATGCTAACCATCGAAAGTGCTTTATAAAGTGATATTTCTTAACGAAAATTTTATTCACAAATCACAAAATATTTCAAAACAAGTAAATTTCTTTTATATAATTGAAATGGACATAATATTCTGTTTTCAATTTAGTTGAGAAAATAAATTGAAATTCTATTCCACCGAGAACGGTAACGAAACTATTTATTGCTCTCTTGGAGAAATGAATATTACTGAATTTAGACAGATATGAAAAGAATATGTATACATGCTTCAATGATTGTTTCCATCAAAATAATATAATCATTTTGCTTTTTATTTTCGACCACTTAGCAATATGCCCGAAATATAATAACAATGAATAATATGTCTCTTTATCTTCCGTAGAGGTCTACTGAGGCCGTAATATGACTTTTGGTACGCGAATTAACGGAACAGTCGCTATATAATAAAATTTTTGAATTGAACGTGGTAGAGCCATGCCTACGTGGTGGAGCCATGTATCATGGTTGTAGCACGAATGGGTCAGCTTGAGCGGAAAAGGACCACGCTCTCACAGAATACCAGCGTAAAATAGCAGTTAAATGCTGCTGTGTTTCTTATGGTGAATGATACGAGGCATTCCGTCTTAGTCCTCAGGGGTGGCGACGTATCTGCATTTTGATTTCTAATCGAGAACCGTAGACCATTCTAATGGTAATGTGGCGTTTTATTTTAACAAGGACATAACGCATCTGAATTTCGTTCCTAAATCGAGGATAGATGTAGATATAATTGGTTCAGAACATCCACTTAGCATCGTGTGAACTGTGAGCTCGTTTATCACCTTTACTCGTATAAAATACATATTAATATAAAATAATTGTATGATATCATTACGACTTATAATTAAAGAAATAAAATTAGATAACGAAAATATGGTAAATGGCACAATTGTAAATGTATAAGTTCATTGAAATATTGTTTTCGCCTCTATGTATAATTTCAATTATACATGGAGGCGAGAGGCGACATTGTAAAACAAATCAGGAGACTGGCAGTTGCGTCATTCTAATAACAACTAAAAAATAAAAACTGCGGTTAGCAACCTGCCTCCAAGCATGATAACTATGGCACATATCCCCCCTAGGAAGAAATTTATGCGAGAGATCTATGTTCAGCAGTGGACTTTTAATATGCTGATCGTTAACGTTAATAAGCATGTGTACATTGTCTGTGATATTGGTGATTTATAAAATAAATAATACAATTTCTTAAAATGCTAATTTACGGGTTTTATATTATTTTACTAAATTTTTTTAGATAAATTAAGGAGTACAAAAGTAAATAAAATATTAATTACAAAAGTAAATCTACGCAATCTTGCATGTTTGTTCCTGGATTTGTTTAAATCAGTTGAAATGTAACGTACGCTCTTGCTTGTGCGACCGACCCTATTTACAAAGCTTAACAGTTATGGTATAGAATTTTAAAGCTAAACTCATTTAACTATTTAACCGCTCGCTTGCTTCTGGCAATGATCGTTTTCAAAAATTATTTTTTATTAAACAACGCTAAATTCTATTTTAAAGACCGTAAATTCCTTTCAAAACGTTTGTAAACCATAGTCTAATAGATTATCTAACATCTGGGTGCAAGATTGCAACGAATTTTTGTACAATTATGAAGTGAAGTTTGAAGTCGCCGTTTTATGCTTATTTGTGCTCAACGTCATTGTGTGCTCTGTTATGCTCCACGAAAAAATGCCGTAAGTACCAAATTAATTCAGAAAACCTGTTCTACGACATTTCAATATTTTATTCATGATACACTAAGTGAAATATATTAAAATCGATGGAGTTGAACGCGACTTTGTTGACTTTGTATGTTTACGTATTAAAGCGGTAATTTATCGTAGTTATATACAACTGCGGGAAACTATTTGTGAAGTAATAAAGTTAGACATAATTTTAATCATAAAAGGTAAAATGGTCATATAATATCTTTAAGATGTGCTTGGAATACCTGAATATTGGTGACAAATACTTACGTTGTCACGAAATATTGCACCGGAAACAATCGTTTCCAGAAAGCTAAGTAAGTTTCACCGCAAAGGGTTGGCGCAAATAGCGTGCGGCTTTTTTCACGTTTGTTTATTTTATTATTATTATTTTTATTTTTGATATTTTTTTGGAACTAAGTTATTTAATTTTTTTTGTGAAAGAACTAACAATATGATTTCAAATTAAAAATATCTATTTATTGCATATTGTATTATAAATTGTATTTTATTTGCGTATTAAATGCTACGGTGGTGCTTGTTTCTGTATTCTCTTTTTTATAGTAATGAACAAGTGTGTGGTGGAAATGGTGGTGTAGCTTTTAGGGGGAGGGGAAATGGAAAAATTTGTCAATAAACAAGTTTAAATGTTTTATTAAAGAAAAATTGTACATAAGGGGCTATTATAATATCAAAGAATACATAAATGAAGATAATCCCTGGGAATGAGGTGATCAACAGTGGTAAATAACAAAATGACTTTCAATAAGTGTTATGTAATAATCTATATTTAATAAAAATTATTCTATTCTATTCTATTATATTAATAAACAATAATTAATAATTGCTGAGCTCTACAAGAGTAAATTTAAATTACGTAATATTTGTAAAATTTATTTTTAACATTTTTTGAAGTTTTATTCTAACCCGATATGTAAAATAAATTATTTGGTCAGGCGCAACTCTAGCTTATACAACTGCCATCTTCCGAGTTTTGGGGCTCGTTGAAGGTCGTTGCGAGTTTTTAGACTGAAAGGCGTCGTAAGTATCAGTTTTTAATTTAATATAAATCTATTAATATTTAACCGTTTTCAGCTATAAAAGTAAACTATGGGATTAGATCTATTCATTACATGATTAAAACTGGTTAAATGAGAGCATAGTATCGTGTTATGTCATAGATACTATTTACTTTATGTTATAAGTCCTGTATACTTTATATTGTTTATTTACTAAATTACTTTCTTAGAAGCCAAACTAATGTTATGTCATAGGATACTATTTATTATATGCTAATGTTTATAGTTTGCCATAAGTTAACCATAACACCAAGAACAATGTTGTTCCCTTATGTTTACCCCAACCTCCTAGCTTCCTACACTATTTAAACCAAATCTTTCGATCCTCAACATAATTCCATTTCCAAGTTCTCTGTATCAACTACTATATTTTAAGTTAGTTTAAAAGTATTAAATAAATTTATTTTTAAAGAGTTTTTGTCTCTGCCACATAATAATCGTCGTAATTTTAGTTTGAAATCGCTATCTTTTTCTTTAAAATTAAATTTACTTTTGGGTTTTTTGTCACATATCTCAGAAATTTATGTACCTAGGAAAATTTTTCATATTTTTATTAAAGCTAATAAATTGGCCTTTATTAACATGAGTATATTTTTGTACTAGTTTTATAGTTGTTGTGTAAATCGGCTATGACTGTCCGTCTAGTTTTAGTGGTAAATTGTGCAATGACGTGTAGATTCTTTTATTTTTTTAATAAAAACTTTCTACCACACTTGTTATTGTTTCTTGTCTAATAGAATAAATAACTATTTTAGTTTATAAAAATTATGAGAAACTAAATAGCTATCGCGCAAATTTTTTCACAATTTCAAGTTGTTTGTCTGAAACCGCCAAAATATACTCGACTTTAACTAGTTATACACACAACTTTTGTCAAAATAACAAACGTTACATTCTTCCTTATCTTATCGTCTACCCAAAACAGTAAACAAAATTACGATAGGTCACTAGGATCGATTGTAAATCAAGTTATAATGATGGCGGTAACGCCGACTTTATAATGTCAAATTTCATGAGCAAATTTCGACGGTTTATTTTGTAATCGAAAGCAAGCGAGCGGTTAAGAACGCATGAGCGAATTTGGTAGATCCAAATAGCAAAATGAGCGTTGTGGCTCTAGGCACCTCTAAAAGTACATATATATTATAATGTATACGTCCCATTACTGGTTCTATTAACAAGGAAAATAAAAGTCTGAGAAATTTTAAAAAACAACGATGAAATATGCGGTCTACTAACACGCATATGGGTATCGCAGCGGTCTCTTCTTTGCAATAATACATTCTCAGAATAACTGAACGCTTCATATTTAATAATAAATTTATCGTTTTGCAAAATATCTACACTGGAATTTACTTTCTTGCTCTTATTATATTTTGTAACTAATTTAGTATTTTCTTATATTTTCGCGAAGACTACACATTAAATGAAACTAATTTTTACGGACTATATCGCGTTTAATTTAAACTTTTTAATTCCTGACGTTTCGGGTGCTTTACAGCACCCATGGTCACGGTGAGGACTGAGGTGTTTGACGTCCCGATGTCATAGTTAGCTCGGCTACCTTCAGTTTTTTAACATTAATTTTAGGTTCGATCTACGCAGAATGAAATAACTATGACATCGGGACGTCAAACACCTCAGTCCCCCCCGTGACCATGGGTGATGTAAAGCACCCGAAACGTCGGGAATTAAAAAGTTAAAATTAAACGCGCTATAATCCGTAAAAATTAGTTTCATTTAACTAATTTAGTTTTATAAAAACAGGACACACGCTACTATTATGATACATTTAATTATAAAATAATACACATACATATTTTCATCTTAAGTTCTCATCATAGAATGTTATCATTGAAGCTGAAAAGATACATACTAAATTAATTTAATGAACGCCGTAGCTTCATTTCTATCTTAACATTAACACTAAAAATCTTTACCACTAGATATTTTTTGTAATAGCTTTGTTTTGTATGTTCTCTCCAAAAAGCTTATTAAACATTATTCTGTCTCTCTAAATCAACGGTCTACAAAAATAGTGCGTGATCAGGTTAATCAATAATAGTGTAAGCTGAGTTGTGATGTTAGAATATTTATTATAAAGTTTTAAAGATACATTAAATAATTATATAAATTTAGATTAAAAACTGACCATCGGCAATGCATAAATTCGTTAGTTATCGTTTACTTAAATTATGTATTATGTAACTATCTCTATATCTGTCTTTTTCTATTGTAATTTAATGAAAAGAGAAAGAGGAAGCTAGAGTGAGCAACTTAAGGATTTCTTACATAGACGTCGATTTAATAAAGAAGGCCGTGAATTCTCAAATTTATGGTGAACTTTATATTTTCATTCATTCAATTATTCATTTTATCAATATAGTTTCCTTCTTAATGAGCCCGTTACAGTTCACGGCATGGCTTTTCTATTTTAAGAACGCTTGATATATCGCCACCTTCAACACTTGTCGGTATATAATATTTTTTTAAAGAATAAAAATAAGGGTGACAAGCGAGCACACAGTCCACCTGATGGTAAGTGAATGCTGCGGCGGATCTATCTTCGATTAAAAATCAAAATGCAAACACGTTGTCAACTCTGAGGACAATGATGGAATGCCTCATTACCAGAAAAAAAGGGTCTACGGTTGTCTACAATCATCATACGAAACACAGCATATTCCTGCTGTTTCACGCTGATATTCTGTGAGAGCGTGCCACCCCGGTTGAGTCGACACATTCGTGCTGCAGTCATAATATTATTACCACTTAAAAAATGTAATAAAATTATATAATATAAAAATAATAATTACGTCCATCAGAGGGAATTTCGGTCCCGCAGGTTACTCTCAATGGAGACTAGACATCTGCACATTACAGGATTATAGTGCACGAGTGTGTGCGTAAACAAACCGATGGTATGGCGATCTGACACGACCGTAGTTAGATCAGGACCAATGGCTTTACGTGTTTTCCGAGATACGGCGATGAAACACCGCCAAATTCCGGACTCCGGGGAGAATTTATTGGCGAAAAAACCTATTAACTTTTGTCCCGGCTCGAGATTAGAACCCGAGACCACATGATCAGCAGTCTTTCTTAAGACCATTAGACCAACGAGGCTATAATATAAATAATAAAATAGCAAATATAAATAATAATGATATATACAAGTTGTAACATATTAAACGCAAGCCCTCTCGTAGGGTTGCTCAGACCATAAAATTGAACAACTTTCACTATGGGACCAACTTCGAAATACGAAAAAAAAAAATCTGTTGTTTCATACATTCGTGTGTAACGGCCGTTGATATTTTGTATGAAACAGCTATTGCTATATTTGCATCAAAAAATGTAACTAATAAACGATGGAAAAAGAATTACTTCATTTTTTAAGAAATTATTTATAAACAAATAGACAAGTTAATATTTAAAAAAAAAATTACCAATTTATTGTCACGGCAAAATGATGTTTTTTCAACAAAAAAAAACTTTTTTGCCTGAAATATATTCTTAACCCCCGTGTAGTGGCGGGTAAGAATACCCACTACCCCATATCTTCCCGTCGGTGTCGTAAAAAGCGACAGAGGGAAACGAAGACAGAAGATGGGCAGCAGCATCTTTCTGATAACAGCAAATTACAATAAGAAAACTGCGGTTGCCAACCCGCTCGCAAACTTAAATTACATGGTTAACGTAATTGGTGGTTGTGCATGGTACATGTACTGATATAGCCTTGAATACGAAGTGATTTATTTGGATATAAGGATTAATATCAAGGTACGAATAATGTGGCTTAGTTTGTATCGGCGTTACTATTGCATATTTTAACACGAATAAGTAGTTATTGTGACATAACTGTAATATCGTATCGCAGAATTTTTTGTAGACATTGATGTCTTTTTGAAACTGTCCATGCGGTCGAAGCTAAGTTTTGCAAGACCCGCCGCAGAAAAACACTCAAACTCTCCGATCACACTCTTAATCTCATGGAACAGAAAGATCTCCAAATGCATGCGGCGGGACTTACGCAACTTTAATACTGCTCGTATTGAAGAAGCTATCAAGCGGAATCAGGGCTCCAAAGTCTGTGCCAGAGATATGTCTGCCAGAAAAAGCCAACTGTCGAAGCTGAAATTCGAATGTGGCAGTATCGTTTCCGGGACACCTGAGATTTTGAGTGAGATTGAGAGGTTCTATGGGCAGCTGTACATATCATCGTTGGAGCCACACGCAAGTGTGAGTAACAATCTAAGAGTCTTATCTGACACAATTCCAATGATATCCCGGACATCAGTCTGAGCGAGATTAGAATGGCTATCCAGCACTTTAAATACGGCAAGTGCCCGGGCGAGCATGGAATTACAGCGGATCTTTTGAAAGCGGGTGGAAAACCGGTACTTGAAGTCCTTCAGAATCTCTTTAATTCCGTCCTCCATGGTGGCACTACTCCGGAAGCGTGGAGCAGAAGTGTAGTGGTCTTGTTCTTCAACAAGGGCAACAATGCTCTTGAAGAACTACAGACCGATTTCCCTTCTGAGCTGCGTCTATGTGTTGTTTTCGAGAGTCATTACCAATCGTCTCGCACGCAGACTCGACGACTTCCAGCCTCCCGAACAAGCCGGTTTCCGAAAAGGCTTTAGCATCATAGACCGCATACATACTCTTTGGCAAATTGTACAGAAGACCGAGGTGTACAATTTGCCTTTATGTCTTGCGTATGCGGACTATGAGAAAGTCTTTGATTCCGTCGAAATTTGGGCGGTGCTGCAGTCTCTTCAGTAGTGCCAAGTTGACTGTCGGTTTATCGAAGTGTTGAAATGTTTCTACAGTAGGGCTACGATGGCTATCCGAGTACAGAACCGGAGTACGAAACTATCCAACTGCAGAGAGGTGTAAGATAGGGTGACATTATATCCCCGAAATTCTTCACCGCTGCATTGGAAGACGTTTTCAAGCTACTGGACTGGAAATGATACGGTATTAACATAAATGGCGAGTACATCACTCACCTTCGATTTGCCGACGATATAGTACTTATGGCAGAATCGCTGAAGGGCCTAAGCACTATGCTCAATGACCTCAATAGTGCCTCCCAACGGATAGGTCTTAAGATGAACATGGACAAAACAAAGATCATGTATAACGTCCATGTCACACCTATTCCAGTAGTTGTTTGGAGCACAAAGCTCGAAGTTGTTGACGAGTATGTTTATCTGGGACATATAGTCAGACTATGTAAGTCCAACTTCGACGGATTCAACTCAGCTGGGCAGCGTTCGGGAAATTACGACACATCTTCTCGTCAGGTAGGTATACCTTGAAAACGAGATTGACTTATGGAACTGAGACGTGGTCCTTCACTGCTGGCCGTATGAGGACGCTCCAGGTCGCTCAGCAAACTATGGAAAGGGCTGTGCTTGGAGTTTCTCTGCGTGATAAACTTAGAAATGAGGATATCCGCAGTAGAACCAGAGTGACCGACATAGCTCAACGGATTAGTAAACTGAAGTGGCAAAGGGACGGCCATATAGCTCGAAGAACCGACAACCGATGGGGAAAAAAAGGTTCTCGAATGGCAGCCTCGTACTGGTAGGCGAAATGTAAGGCGACCCCCCACTAGATGGAGTGACGACCTGGCAAGTCATGTAGGAAGGCGATGGATGCAGGTGGCTCAGGACCGTGCTTTGTGGCATTCCTTGGGGGAGGCCTATGTTCAGCAGTGGACTTGTGAAGGGCTGTAATGATGACGATGATGATGATATTTTTATTTGTTTATAATCGTTTTTTTTATATTTCGATTGTTTAAATAATTAAGTAAGATTTTTTTTTTCTATATAAGTCGAGTCTAGAGAGAGAGGCGAGACTTTGTTGTTGGAAATTTCAAAAATTCTAAAATATTAATAGTTTTGAGTTATTAAAGAATAACTAAATAACTTCTTTTTTTCATCTTATTTTGTTATGTGCTATAAAATCGTCGAGATACATTTTTTTAGACGTCATTCCAAATCCAATAAGCTATCGCACATATTTTTAAAATCGGGAACAAGAATCAACACGTTTTTGAACTTGTTGACTAGACTATTTAGGCAACAACGTTTTCGCCTACTGTTAACCCTTAAAAATCATTAAAAATAATACATTTTGAATTTAAAAGACAAAAATCACAGAATTTTTTAATTTATTTTTCTTCACCAATACTAGTTATAGTTATTGCCTATATTACTTATTCTGAACCTTCTCTGCTTTGGCCAGTACCACTCCATCTGGTTGGAGGCCGCCCTACATTTTTCTTTACCGGTACGAGGCCACTCAAGAACCTTTTTTCCCCATTGGTTGTCGGTTCTTAGGTCTTTATGGCCGGCCTATTACCACTTCAACTTATAGACAGTATTATTATTATGTGGTATAAAAGTAGTTTTCTCATCTGGTTGGGCTGCATAAATATATAAAAGAAAATGATGAATATACATAAATATGCATAATAAAGTACAATGAATAAAATAATATTACATAAATAAATAAAAACACAACCAGATGGAAGCCGCCGGTAGGGAAGACCAAATGGACGATGGTTAAGGGGAAAGGAAAAGAAACCGGGGGACGAAGCGGATGTTATCGAGGAGCACCGTCTTCTGCATTTGAGCCCGGAGCGTTCCGTCACGGAGTCTCTGCCACCTCAGATGACCTGAGATGCTAACCGGGAACCGTTCGCAGAAACGACTACAGGAATAATTTCAGTCGGCAGGCCATCCCACATGTCGGTCACCACTTGAGCCAGGTCCAGATATTTTGTAATTTTGTCTGTTTCGGCTTTCACGAGGTTCTCGTTATATGCAATAGTAATGGTAACGAAAAATATCCTTGACTGTGCCCGGTCCATCAGCACAATATCAGATTTATTCACAAGAATAGTCCTGTTTGTGATGATGGCCGGTCCCACTAGAGCCTGGCGCGGTCATTTTCGAGAACGGCTTCCGGCAAGTACTCATAATAAGGCAGTTTCCGATCCACGAGACCGTATTTCAGAGCGAGCTCCTGGTGTAGAATCCTGGCTACTAGGTTGTGTCTAGGCAAGTACTCAGAGTTAGTAAACGCCGAACAACCGGAGATAAAATATCTAAGTGATACACCGAGATGGCGACAAGATCGACAGATGTCGACGGTCGGTGACTGTACAAGTACTCAGAGTTATTGAGTGTATTATTATTTATTGTTATAAAGCCATTTATTTTCTTGACGATATTTAAATACATTTCATTAATTATTAATTACTTTAAATAATATAAAATTTATAACGCAATTAAATAAGAAATTAAAACAGATTTAACACAACATTATAGAATCATGAATGAAAAAATATTTAAAAAATCACAATCAATAATAAGTAATTCTTGACAAATTTAATTAATAATTACTAAATTGCTGTTAAAGGTCTTTGTGCAAGTATAGGTATACTATACTTGCACATATATCTATACTAATGTAATAAAGTTTTTGTTTGTTTGTTTAAACACGCTTATCTCTGGAACCACCAATCCGATTTTTAAATTATTTTTGTATATTATAGCCAAATTTATGGCAAAAATAGTACAGGCTATCTAGCATTAGGTTATATCTCAGAGCTAGCCTTAACATTTTATATTTGTTAATCAAGTTCGAAGAAAAAGCGCCCCCAAATTGCTTAATCTGCGTGTGCTGGCGTAATGGTTAGTGATACGTGAATACAATGTTCTACAAAAGTATAGAACTTTACTCCGTCTATAAAAAAAATCCGCGTCATTATATGCCTGTCTCTTATACATAAGCCACGATAAGGTATTCTGTGACAAAAATATTGAAAATTAAAAAGTGATTTATGAGCGGTATGGTATATTAATCCTTCGAACGAACGAAATCAAACGAACGAAAGTTACCACATTATCTAGACAATTTTTTGGAGATAAACTTTGCTTCTTATAGCATGCTATTGGACGCGTAGTTTAAGAGATGATGAAAAACTTAAATAATTCAACACTCGGCTCGGCGCGCGAACAACGCCTAGCCGACCGATGAAAACCGAGAAAAACTATCAGTGAACGCCGGTGCACGAGGTGTCATAACATATAGGCGTAAGGGAGGTGTCCACGTGCTATTACATTTACCACGTGCTCGGTGGTGAAGGAACACATTGTGAGGAAATCTGCACGTCTGAGAAATAAAAAAAAGATTTTGAAGATATTTGAAGTCCGCCAACATGAATTGAGGCAGCGCAGCGGACGCTTCCTTGCCCTAAAACCCTCTCAGAAGTGAGAGGATGCCTGTGCCCAGCAGTCGAACGTATTAGGTAAGGTCCAAAAGTTTCTAGCCTACCCACATTAGATTAATCAAAGATACAAAACTTTCATGTCATTAAATTACTGGACTTTTCGTTACCTACCCACAAAAAATTATAAAATTATTTTATTTTGTTACAGTGGTATATATAGCCTAATAAAGTCAGACTGTCGATTAAAAAATTCGAAATACGATCACGATAAGATTGAGTATCAAGACATCGGCGGAAATCAAACAACGTTTGGATACTGTGTACGGGCATTCTTCCCCTTCGTACTCCACCGTAAAATAATGAGCGAAACAATTTCGTTTGTGAAGAGAATCAATTGATGATGAACTGCAACACGGACGACCATCTGAAGCCATTACGTATGAAATCACTAAAGGACACAATTCTTTTTTGTATTGAGAATGGGCTTACCACCGTAACCAGGCGTAATTTAATGAAACACATGTCGATTTATTCCTTATAACCAAGAGATTACAATAGTAATATTAGTTTTACCGTATTTAACGGGAATACTGAGAAATTGACAATTAAAATATGAATATCACAATAACCTAAAAACAAACTAAAAGCGATTGTCTAGTAGTTTTCACCGGTATTATAAGTTAAAATAGTGCTCTGGTCAATAACACAAGGAAACAAAATTAAACTTTTTTTTTAAAGTAAGTTTAAAGTTTTTTTTAATTTCAGGTCGCTAATTTCAAATCTACCTTCATGTTTTCTTTAGCAGCTCCAGTTTTTGAGATACAGCTATCAGACATATTTTTGTACTAGTCACATTTAAAATTCAAATCAACCGAGCTGTTTTTTAAAAAGTTTTTTGTTTAACAATGTCCACGTCGCGAAATATCTGTAAAAACGATCCCAACTACTTTTATAACATCTGTGGTGAATTTACATTCAAAAATTGTAGACTCAGTGTGTCGGAGTTTATAAAACAGGTGTATTTTGATTACTTTGGATTCCCTTTGGACACCCATTGCACATTCAAAATTGTTGCAATTAGAAAGAGCTCAGCGTGCCTTAATAAAGACAATGTACTTTTTGCGTTATAAATTTCCAACATAGAGCCTATATTTAAAATCTGATGTACTAAGTACGAGTATAAGAAAATTATATATTTTACACACAATATTAAAAAAGCATAAAGGTTTGTTTTATGACCCAAATATTTTGTACAAAAGAAGAAAAGACATTGTACTTAACTCTTTTTGTGTTAAAACTGCATTTGCTAGACGACAGTTCATTAACATATCTATCTATCTGTATAATTCTGTCAACAAAAAACTTAATATTTACTGTAGAAATACAAAGGACTGAAAGTTATTGATTATAAATTGGCTGAAAACCCTGTCTTACGAAAGCACAGAAAAACTTTTATGTTTCAACACATAAGGTGAAAAAAATTTTTTTCATACAAAACACACACACACACACACACACACACACACACACATTTAGTTTTGAATAATTTTAAACCTTTTTTTTTGTATAATATGTAATCTTATGTTTCTGGAAAGTTTTGTATGGCGATGTAAGAGCGGGAGTCTCTGACACAAGTGCCTTAAGGTGCTTAAAAGACGCTCCCTACCTTATGTAAATTGTTAAATGCTTAATGAAATAAAAGAGATTATTGTTATTATACATTCAACTATTTTCAAAGATGAATATGCTACTGTAGCTGCTGTTATGGGTAGAATCAAGTACAACGAACACAAGTGGCTGATATGTGTAGATCTAAAAATGGTGAATTTTCTTCTTGAACAACAAGGGTCTATACAAAATATCCTTGTTTTATTTGTCTGTAAGATAGCAGAGCTAAGTCTGAGCACTGGGTTAGAAAAGATTGGCCTTCCAGGCAAGCTATGGTTCCGGGAAAACTGACTGTGATAAATGAACCCCTTGCGCCCAGGGATCGCATAATACTGCCAACTTTACATATCAAACTAGGATTTTTGAAACAATTTGTCAAAGCTCTGAACAAGGATGGTGATTGTTTTAAATACATCTCTAAAAAGTTCCATAATTTGAACACAGTAAAACTTAAAGTCGGAATTTTTGATGGTACACAAATAAGAAGGTTGATAAAGGATGAAAACTTTAATATTTACATGACTGATATTGAAAAAAAATGCCTGGAATGAATTCGTTTGGACTGCACAAAATTTTCTGGGAAACAAAAAGGATGAAAGCTATGCAAAGCATATTGAACTGATGTTGTCGCACTTCCAGCTGCTTGGTTGTAATATGAGCATCAAGGTACACTTCGTCCACAGCCATTTGGACTGTTTTTCTGAAAATCTTGGTGATCTGAGTGAAGAACAAGGGGAACGGTTCCATCAAGATATTCGAACTATGGAGGAACGTTACCAGGGTCACTGGAATGCTCACATGATGACGGACTATTGTTGGAGCATTAAAAACAGTTCACGTGAACCAAGTCAATCAAGAAAATCTTATAAAAGATATTTTTTTGATAAGTAGTGGTTGTTTTTCTAATGGTTTTCTTAATAAAAATAAATTTTTCTTGAAAATTCGTTTTAATTATATCTCAAAAAATAAAGCTGAAACAAACAATCTGACTTCAGATCTGAAATGAGCACCCCGAGAAAGTGTAATATTAGTCATAATATTTCATGCAACAAAAATGCTGTTCCCTTGTGTAATTAATAGTATAAAAGAAAGTTGTAGGTACATGCAGCATTTATAGGTACTTTAAGGTTGATGGAATTTTTTTTAATAGTTCGTTCTTCTTTATACGCATTTTTTTTCATATTACTTTAGCCAATTCACGAATATCAAAAGATCTTTTTTTTTTTCAGATTTTATAATTCCGGTTACATTGTCACAAAATCTTTAGGCCGTTTACTATAATAAATTGGTATCTTTTTTATGTGTAATAAAATTAAGTTACGGTAAAGTTTCTAGTGGGCCCAAAAACGGTTGTCTTCTTTGTGGAGAAGACAGTACGAGAAGACAGACGGCTAAAAACTAAAGAATTAGCAGTTATGACGGGACTTTCAAAAACAACAGTGCTTAGAATCCTACATGAACATTTGGGTATGAATAAGGTCAGTGCTAGGTGGGTCCCAAAACTTCTTACCGCTATTCAAAAACAAGAACGAGTGAAGTGCTGTACTCAGTTTTTATCCCTTTGTAAAGGCCGACAGAAAGAAGTTTTGGATTCAATTGTTACGGGTTATAAAACCATGGTTCTTTATCATGATCCTCTGCCAAAAAAAATATCGATGGAGTGGCGTCATCCGAGCTCAACGTGCAGCGAAAAAAGCAAAGGTGACTCAATCCCAGAAAAAGATTAGGCTCCAATCTTTTTGAATTCGAAGGAATTTTACTAGTGGATTTTAAAGAACGCAACACAACAGTAACAGGTGATTATTATGCTTCCTTGCTACATCAATTGCCAGGTGCTATTAAAGAAAAACGTAGAGAGAAATTGTCGCGAGGAGGGTTGTTGCTTCATGACAATGCTCCGGTCCACACATCGGGTGTTTCCAAGACTGCCATTAAGGAATGCGGTTTCACTGAGCTCCACCATCCACAATATAGCCGCGACTTGACCTTGACTTGAAAAAAAATTAGCATTGATGATGAGGTGGAGTCAGCAGTTTTGTCACATTTTGAGGGGAAAATTCAGACTATGTTTTTTTTTACGGGTATAGATAGATAGTAAAGCGCTGTAAAATGTGTATTGAAATAAAGGGATTAAATCTTAAAATGATTATAGTGGTTTGAGATTTATCCTTCATTTTATAGTTCAGGCCAGAAACTTTTGGACCTTACTATAGGCTGTAATTTAACTTTAAACGAGGTCGCGCGGCTCAGGTGCCTGATTTAGGCGGGTGGAACCGCAGGGCACAGTTAGTTTTTCCATGTGATTACGGACCTTACAAAATGAAATATTTAACGCATTTATTTTGGCTATCTATAAGCTATAGGAAAAGAACGTATACCGTTTTAAATGAAAATTTTATCACAGCATAAGTATTACAAAATATTACAAAACTATTTCGTTAGTGTTGCTTTCATTAAAACACAATTATCCAATTTCTTTAATGGAAACATGAATTAACATATTTTTGTTTCTCTACTTTCATTTAACGTTATTCTTTATTATCTTTATTTTTATCCATCCATCATATAAATCAAGAATTCACATTTGTTTATAGTACTGTGGTACTACTCAGTAATTTGTCCTCCTAAGAAGTGTTATTTTTAAGGTAAACAGATATTCTTTTACATAATAATCATAAAAACGAATTTAAATTTTCGAGCAAATATTTTCACAGCTCATTTCTATTACTATTTAAATAATTTTTACATTTTTTTACATTGTACAAAGAACCAACGCAATTTAATGCATTATTAATTAATTAAAGTAATTCCGTACGTAAGATTTCAGAATAAGATCTTTTTGTCGTTTTATTTTATTTCTTAGTGATCCACTAGCTATAATCAAAATACTACAACAATTAAGTAACGAATTCTTTCTATCTTTTATTTTTATAATGTTTGCGGTTTCGATGTTACACAAAAACCCTTAAAATTTCGTTCTGTCCGTCAGGATTGGATTAATATTTATGAGCAATTTTTTTATGTTTGATTCAATTTTAATTAAATGTTAATAAGGTAACTACTGCTGTTAATATATATTCAATTTATATGTAGGTATACTGACTTTATGTGAAAAGAGAAAAGAAAGGAAAGAGAACCAAAAATGTTCTATATACTACCTAGCGCTTTGTTTCAAAAAAATTCAACAAAATATTAATAGTCTTTTGAATTACTTGAAATAAACATTTATTTATTTAACTATATAACTACGCAAAACAGAATAACATCAAAAATTGATTTACTAATTAAACTTAATGCAAAAATTAAAATTTAGATGGTATTCCAAAACCATATGCTCATAACATGATCAAAGACTTTAATCATTTAAGTGACTAATTTTCAGGAAAAATACTTAACGAAATATGTTGTGATAAGCTTAGATAATTTACTAATGCTAATGGTAATTTTCACCAAATTAAAATTTAATTTTGAAAAAATTAGAAAATATACCTCATAATAAAAAATTTAAGACAATGCTTGAAACTTAATTTGCTATGACATTTAACATGCTTCAAATTATTTAAAAAGGTCCGGAATTCTAAAATCAACACGTTAAAGCCCACTGTATAAAAGGAAGATCTATCTTGGTAAGTTGTCTGAAGTAGTAAAAGTAATTTTAGAGTTTTAACTCTCTTTGACAGTATCTGCCTAACTGACTTATAAATCCTGTTTTAGCTGGAATTAAGCTTTTATATCATTTTTTCAGACTTACATTAAAATAATGTTAAGGATGCAAGAATCCAAATCAATTATTGCAGAGTGTAGCTATACACTCTTTCGACAACCGACAATGTTGTCATGCGATAAATAACTTGTTTCTCCAAGGATTGTGTCGAAGATTGTCAACCACACACGATAAACTGAAGTTATTAAAAGTCGTACGTACCAGTTTATTGCTGTACATGAGCTTCTTCTTATGTGGATCGATTTTGCCTTAATCATCACGCTCGACAGTAGAACTGACGATTATAGTACCAGACATGTCCGTGCATCCAGGCGTTTGATGAAAACAAGATAGTCGCTTCTTAGGACACCAACGGGTCGATATGAGGTAATGGATTCTCTTATGCCACTATGACACGGAAAATATATATTACCTTAAGCATATAATCAAATAATAAGGCTTTCATTCGCCAGCTAGATTCAAAGCCAAAGTTTATTTTATTCAATACACACTATTTCGCAAAAACAACACCTTCTTAGAGAAGATCCGGCAAGAAACTCTATGTTCTTTTTTTAAAATGCCACGTTCATTTCTTTCTCAAGTTATAATATAATCAATATAATATTACATCACAGAATACCAGCGTAAAATAGCAGCTTAACACTGCTGTGTTTCGTATGGTGAGTGTAGAGAACTGGAGACCCTTTTTACTGGTAAAGAGGCATTCAATCTTAGTCCTCACGAGTGACAACGCATCTGTATTTTGATTCTTTATTGAGGATAGATGTAGATGTCCATGGGTCACAGCAACCACTTACCATCAGGTGGACTGTGTGCTCGTTTGTCATCCTATCTTATAAAAAAAATTGTATCAAATGTTTATTAGTTTATTTTTAAAATGTCAGTTTTAACAATTTATCAGTAGCCAAGCGACTTACAAATGCAGAGTTATTTACGCATTATTTTCCTAAATATATATAAAACAGAACCGTAAAAACACATTAAAACTCAAAAACACTACTTTGATTGTTCTGGGCCATAATTGGAGAAAAGAAAATAATTTAGCCGTAGTAAAATCTGTTGCAAAGATCTCTTGAAATATTTCAAGTAATAATTTCATAAATTGAAATGAATATTATAAACTCATTAAAGTAAGATTACAGCTTATATATTATGTCCTCGGGGGTGACAACGCATCTGCATTTTGATTCTTAATTGAGAATAAATGTATGTCGTGGATTGATGGCGCCATAGTGTAACAAGCAGCGCCATCCAACAATTAGTTTTGTTAACTAATGATATCGTTACCAGAAACTCAAGCGCGCCCTACCGCTTGGATACGATCGTCGGTAGAGGGGATGCAGCGAGGACTGGAGAAGGGACCGAGTGTTGCGTCAATCGAGCTCCAACAGCCTTGGCAGACGCTCACTACCAACACACGTGTTTGGTTTTTTGTGTAAAACCATTAGTTTGAATAAAGCTATTTTGATTTAAATTACCTTTCGGTCGAGTGCCCACGACAGTGCCGACATTTAAGTAGAACTATGTCAGATCGTGAAGAAGACCCTATGCTTCGCATCTCGGCCACCCATGATGCGACATCAGAAGTGGGATAAAGTCCCGTTATCACCTATGTACAATCTTCGAATAGTGTGATGGTTAATACGTTTGTGAAAAATTCGCGTTGATGACTTAGTTTTATGTTAAAAGTTGTAATGAAGTTTGTTGTCCTATTTACGACATCGAAGAATCATTAAAGTATAGCGTTAAAGATTAAAGTGAAATGTTTTAAGCCTAAAGTTAAATATCTTTGTTTGATTTATATTAGAGGTACCCGCAAGTACTTTTGACGTACCCAAATATGTTAACAAATGTTGAAAGAAATATTGAAAAGAGGTTATTGTAAACGAGTTATAATTTGCATTCAGTGAAAACTTAGCTTGCTCGAGTTTGGTTATAATTTGATTTGAGGCTACGCCGCTGCTACCTGCTGTTTCTTGGCAGATCTTACGGCGGGACGATTCGGGCGGTCGCCAAGCGCTTGGGAAACTTTATACTGGGATGAGTAACATTTATTTAAAATTTCTATATTTTACATTTATGTAAAGGTAAGTTAAGCATTGGATCAGGTATTTTGTTGGAAAATCGAATGCTTTTCCTGAGCAACCATTTGAATCGACAGGGGATACAAAAGGGTCCATACCGAGTTACCGAAATGTTACCAAAAGATTGGTACGAGCTGAAGTTATTATCTGGAGCTAGAGGCAAGACTAACCAGGCCGCAGCTCAGTATATGGTGCCCTGGAAAGACGAATGGTGTCCCGAGAGTAGTGCTGCATTTTTGAAAAAAAGTTCCGACTGAATCTTTTTAATATGTATTCTTTTATGTCTTACAGTAGCACGTGTGATGTGATTACATGTGCGCGAGTGTGAGGCGAGTGTATGCCTTGCTGGTCGGAACGGACTGCCGGGTCCAGCTGTAGCATGGCCTGGTTTCAGCAGACGCGTATGCTGCACGGGTGGCAGGCGCCGTTCCAGGCCGCGTGTATGGTGTACATGGCGGTGCCTCTGAAGTCATACACTATGTGCGCGGAAGTCGTTTACTCTGTATGCGCTGAAGTCGTACACTATGAGTGCGCGGAAGTCGTGTTCTCTGTATGCGCTGAAGTCGTACACTGTGTGCGCGGACGTCGTGTACTCTGTACGCGCAGAAGTCCTAAGCTATATGTGCTCGGGAGTCGCGTTTTCTGAACATGCATCAGGCTCTGTTAGCAGGCGCTGTCCTGGTCCTGGTTGTTAACGTAGTTCACGTGTTTAACGTGGGAACTTGCAAGTTCAAGTAAGAGCATGTTTGAGATACTTCGTATGGAGATGTATGCATACTTGTGTGCGAAGTGCTTTATTATAGTCTGCGGTATGGGAGCGTATTTCTGTTTGATGGCCTTGATAATGAACAACTTGTTTTTCACGCAGATCACGATGACGATAGCCCCGACGATGCCTGTGAACCCTCAGGTGCTCCTGCTGCTCCCCTTAACGCTTCGAGTGCGTGGTGCGGTGCGACGGCTTGCTGGCGCTGGTGCAGCGCGACGGCTCGCTGGTGCGAGTACAGCGCTACGGCTCGCTGGCACGAGACGCTTCGCTACCGCAAATGCAGTATCGAAGCCTCACTGGTGCGAGCGCTACGCGACTGCCCGTTGGCGCACGTGTAGCGCCAGTACTGAACGCAACGGCGAGCAGTGAGCGACGTGTTGACGTTTGCTATGTCAGCAATCCCAGCGGTGTGCTGATGAATACAGGTGATAATTAATAGAATCAGGCGTTACTTTGCGGAAATTCATTATATTAAAGTTGTAAATATTTAATTTGCCAATATCCGCTTAATAAAATAAAATGAAGTGTCTTACCTAGTTTGAAGAGCACCTCCCCTCCTCTCTCAATTGCGTGCACTATCCCCGTCACCACTAATCCCAGCACCACTACTCCCACCACCACTACACTGGGAAAGACTCACCAGCGACGACAATACGACACGTGATTTGCCTCTACGAGGCATCTTCAGGTGTAGTAGACTCTACAGTGGCTGACCGCTAAGTGAGCGGTGAGCCAAAACAGCTGCTATTTATGAGACTTGCCGACGCAACCGCTCCCCACTTAAGTAGCGAGCGACCGCGTCATGCGATAAAACATGCGACCAATTACCACCTGACGTACGCAGCCGCCTGCTATTAAACTAATAACAAACCACTGCAAAACGCCCGTCGTTGGTGCGATTCTTGTCTATGTTGGTGCACAGATCCCTCATGTGTTGTAGCATATGTGGCGGCAGATATGTAAAGAATCGTTGGTGCGATTCTGGCCTGTGTTGGTGCACAGATTTCAATGAAAGTTTCATGAGTTGAGTATGCATTGCTTATGAATTACGGTAAAGAGTGACAGCATTGTTAGAATTACTGTGTTGTAACTTGTTGATCGGACACTTCACAATAAAATCTTGTTGTGCAGGAAGCACTGTGTACGAAGCCTTAATAACAGGGCATTATCAATTATGATAGTTGATTATTGTATTTAGATTTAGGAGAAATAAAGCACCATTTGGAATCAACCTTGTATCTATTGGCAGGGTAGCCGAGCTAGATTACTCTCTGAGCATACTTTGTCCACAGATACTGCACCCGAGGACGGGTGCTAGTCAGTGATGGCCGTGTCGTGGATTCACGGCACCATATTGCAACAAGCAGCGTCATCTACGAGCTAATGATATCGTTACCGGAAACTCAAGCGCGCGCTACCGCTTGGACACGATCGTCGGTAGAGGGGATGCAGCGAGGACTGGAGAAGGGACCGAGTGTTGCATCAATCGAGCTCCGACAGCCTTGGCGGACGCTCACTACCAACGCACGTGTTTGGTTTCTTGTGTAAAACCATTAGTTTGAATAAAGCTATTTTGATTTAAATTACCTTTTGGTCGAGTGCCCACGACAGTGCCCACATTTACGTAGAACTATGTCGGATCGTGAAGAAGACCCGATGCTTCGCATCTCGGCCACCCATGATGCGACATGTAGATGTCTATCGGCCACAGCATCCACTTACCATCAGGTGGACTGTGTGCTCGTTTGTCACGCTTATTCTATTAAAAAAAATCCCACTACTGAGCAGAGACTTCCGCTTAAATTTTAAGATATTAGTGTAATTATAGTTATTCGGCCGCGTTGATCTATTTGCACGTTGGCGGACTTCACGTGACTTCAAAATATATTTTTCTTATGATTTATACTTCACACTTCGATTATCGTTACTTGTGTGTTTGTTTCACTAATATTTAAATTTGTTAACTATACAAGCAGTCCGGTTCCAAATCCAAAAAATAAACTGTTTTTAATTTCAATAACCTCACGAATAATTCCAAGCAGGAAATAAGTTAGGTAATATAAGGAAGAAAGTCCCGTTTTACTGGAAAGGAGGCACTCCATCTTAGTCCTCATGAGTTTTGTTACTCATTTTGCATTTTGTTTCTTAATCGAGGATCTATAGATGAAGATGTGTATGGGCAACAATATCCATTTACCATCAGTTGGACTGTGTGCTTCTTTATCACCCTTATTCTATAAAAAATCATAAAATTAGTTGCAATTAAATATTTGAGGTAATAATTTAAAATTTAAGTACGAGAGTGTTAAGGCCGTAAGACGATTTTTAAATATTACATAAATCTACACAATTACTTCCTCACTAAATCACTTAATAAGCAACCAAACCATACTACTATTATGTAGTGAAATAGAAATATATATATTTTATTATTCTTGCAAGATCATAACTATAGCACTCATCTATGCTTTTAGCGTAATGAAGTCACTGTTAATATTAGCTAATATCATGTTCTCGTGAAGTTGATTGTTCAACGTATTCCCTAAGTTCAAACAAAGCTAATTAATGAAGTATATGATTATACAATGCTACGAGACTGCATCTTTCAGGTCACTTTTATTCAGCAATTCCAAAAGTTCTTTAAACACGTAAAAGTGAGCCTTGCTAGCTCAAGAGATGCCCTCGGGATAAGTGCCTGCCTCAAAACTTAATAGCATGCGATAAAACTGAGTACTTACACGTACCCGGTGAGGTACCACTGAAATTGTTGAATTTGAATTAGCTGATATGTGTAATATAAAATGTCGTGTAGTGGTAGCGTAATAATATCCACTACCCCATATCATCACGTGGGTGTCGTAAAAGGCGACAGAGGTAAAAAAAACAGGAGATGGGAAGCAGTGTCTTCCTAATATCGACTAAAAATTAAAACTGCGGTTGCCAATCGCTTGCCATGCGTGCCAACTGGCCTGTGCCACCGCCGCTTCCCAGCAGCCCCGCTGCCCGCCGTCGTCTTCTTTGTGTGTAAACAGCAACTATGGAAAATATCCATCTATGGGGGAGGCCTATGTTCAGCAGTGGACTTTAATAGGTTGTAACAGTAACTGATCTATGTAATATACTAATAACTTATGGTAGGTAATATATTTATTTACATAACATAATATACAATATTTTATTATAATATTGAAAAATATTTCAAATATATGTTTTGAAGTTTCAAACACGCATTGGGCAGCGCATGGACACTGCCTTGCTTCAAAAGCCTTAATGGCCAGGAATGTATAATAGACTGAGACTTTTTACTTTATACAAGTAAGTGTGATAAATAAGCATTTAGTACAGCTATTATTATTAAGTAGATATTGTGGACCATAGCAACGAGTATCTACATCTATTCTCGAGTAAAGATCAAATTATTCAATATTATCTCTGCGGAGTACGATAGATTTTGTTGCCAGGGAAAAGGGTCTTTTTTTCTCACCACCTACTAGGGGATACCGGCGTCATCGAGTAAGTATACCACCATCTATAGCAGGACATGATATTTTTGTCACATTTTTCATCGACTTTCGAAATATTAATTAACATTAAATCAATATTTTCTATTGCTACGACTTAAATGTATACGAGCTGGCATCTTTTTTAATCAACCATGTGAATTTTCTATATCATTAAATTTTAGTTATTGTTCATTTTCTCGAATCTCACATGCATATTTTTTAACGTAGTGGCGGTCCACTATTTCATAGGGTCCCGTGTGTGTCGTAAGAGGCGACAGAGGGTATCTAAAAACGCAGAAGTGCAGCAGCATTTTCTTGATGACGATTCAAAATTAAAAAAAACTGCGGTTGCGAACCCGCCTGCCAAGCGTGGTAACTGTAGCAAAATTCCTCATATGAGGCAATTCATGAGGAGGCCTAGGTTCAGCTGTGGACTTTCAAAAACTATAATGGATAGATGGATGATTTTTTTTTCTATTCATTATTTGTAAAATTTTAAGTTTATTTTGATTCAGTTACACGAGTACACTTATAAATAATTGTTATATTGGGTTAAATCTATAATTTTATTGTGCATTCCTATATATAGAGATTTAGGTAGCATACATTTTATATAAGATTTTCGGCATCATTTCCTTTAACAGTAAGATAGGTATCTAGAAAATTTCATTTGTCAAGGAGCCTCGTATAGTGAGTCTACGCTGAGTCGATTCAACGAGCCATTTAACTGAGATAGCCTCTGAAAATAGAGCTTGGACGTTATGTTACGTTAGCCCAGTTAGTTCCGACAGATTGGTTCAACTCCATTTGCCGTTACATTGATAGTACTTTTTAAAGGGATATTTAAATTTTCACATATACTATTTTTAATATATAATGTTAATTTTCTCTTAATTAAATATAATACACATTTTCGTATTGTATTGCATTTTTGTGGCATTATTTGGGGCAGAATTTATTTTCAGCAGAGGACTTGGGAAAGTATGTACTAATGAATGAATGAATGACAGATAACATTTCCACTTCTGAACCAAAATGTCACTGGAAACTTTTTCTCAATTATCATTTACAATGGTATTCAAGTACAATTCGTCCTACATATTTTACCTTAGTAGTGGGCAAATATTAATGTTGAAGTAACTTATATAACCGTGTTTATCAAATTTTGACAACACATAAATTATTTAATATTATTCAGTTGATTTGACAATTAATTAATTATGTAACCGTAAGTATTAATAAGTCAAGAAATATTATTATTTTTGCTCAGTGTCAAATATTAATATTCAATTATATATGTTAATAATTATATAATGTCAATTTTAAATGTTACATATCCCATTGTCATTAAGTTATTTCTATATTTCTGTCAAATTTATTAATTAAATATGTCAAACTTTGTATCAAATAATATAGAGAAAATTACTTCCTAAAGCATTGGTAGCTGATGTGTAATTATATTCTAAAAATATCATTTATTATAACTCGTATGTAGTTCATTGTCGCTTAAGAATTCTTCTACAGAATAAGAACAATATGTAAGTAACAACTCAAAAACCAACTTCTTAAATAACAATAACTTTTTATGATTTAAATTATCAGGTACCTACTTTATTATAAATTTTCATTAACATGGCAGACGCATTATTTTTTGTAATTTTAAACGATTTGCTGGTGTATATTACCTATTGTTGTATCTGCCCTTACTTTCAATTACTTCACAATTACGTTTAAATAAATGTGGATGCTTATGAACAAAATGCACATTTCAAATATGTATAAGGAAGGCAAAGGCAGGATCGTTTTAGTTTTGAACAAAGATTTCAATCTCACTAAATAATCAACACCACAAAGCGCTTTTAGGCTGCGTTTCCACCAGAGATGTGCGAGGATACGTAGCGAGGATGTGTTTGTTAAGAACCAATAGAATCACTTCATTTACCTAGCCTCTCTCAGCGCAGCTCTGGTGGAAACTGCTAAGCGGAGCGAGGTTTTGTATATACAAATCAAGGAAGGATTTGTACGAGGAATGTGCTGTGAGGATGTGTGCGAGGATGTGTGCTAGGGAAGGACGCAAGAAGTAGCGGGAAGTGGCGCGCAACCTCCGCTCCCACCACACCTCACCCCGCTCGCATCTAAAACGAGCCCGCTACACATCTTCGCACCGCTCATATGCGCACTGTTTCACAGCGTCGCTACGCATCCTCGCACCGCTCAGCTGCCTAGCACATCTCTGATGGAAACGCTCACACCGTTACACAGCCTCGCTACACATCCTTGCACCGACCAGCTACCTTGCACATGTCGGGTGGAAACGCAGCCTTATGCAGCGCTTTCGTGCTTTAACTCTTTCATTGGTATAGGCAAAATACTTGTAAGGCCAAGTTTCATAATGCTGTCAAAAAAATAAACCATCTAGCGTCGATGTAATAAAATTATTTCTACAGCTCTCAGTTCTTCTGCCATTTTGCAAAACTGTCATTTGAAAAAATATGGCGTAAGTGAGGTGATTTTTGGAACGCTCCGGCAAAATCTACTTAATTTTCAAAATTGGCCGTGTAAAAATTGAGTAAATCTATCTTATTATATTGATAAATGACTATTCTATCGTATTTCATTATAATTTCGACAATATATTATATTGGTATCTAATTATGAAAGTGAATCTTCGAACTTGCCAATGCCCGTGAACTAAATATGCTCGGCTAAATATTTGCCTATGCCCTGAAGTAAACTTATTTGTGGCGAAATACTTGCTTAGTTATATTTTTTAATTATTCCAGATGTCAAATAAGCGATTTGTTTACGTCTAATAATTTGGTTGATCAAAGTTAAAAAACAAATTAATGCGGAATCTTCAGAAGATAACACTCTTCTTAGAATTTTGCCAAAAAAGCGACAAAAGAAAGAAACGAAACCAAATTCTAAGCTTGTAAACCCAAAAGAGCAAGACTTTGAGGAATCGTCGGATGATAAAATCCCTCCGATTACTTTGTCACAGAAGCGACCAAATGCAACGAAATTCTTATTTTACAGATTTTGTCGCGTTTAATTTTAACTTTTTATTCCGACGTTTCTAGTGCTTTACAGCACCAATCGTCACGGGGACTGAAGTGTTTGACGTCCCGATGTCATAGTTCACCCAGCTACCTTCAGTTATTCAATATAAATTTTGGTTCGATCTACGTAGAACGAGTATCTTGAAGTCTTGCAGTGGTATGTTTGGGTTTTAATTTTATTAATTATAGGATCCCAAGCAGATGGCAGCACCATCCAACTTCTCTATTGAAATTAGGATGTTTTAATTTCAATAGCCTCGCGAATCATCCTTGTTAGCAATCGCTGTTCTGTTGCGAGTATTTGTGATCTATCAAATCTAATCTAATGGCAGGGATTATCTAGAACATGTTCACAAACTGTACAATTCTCGGAGCGGCAGTGCTTCCCGGATATAGCATAAACATAAACAATATTAATAAGAATATTATATTACATATTTATATTTATGTATATATATATATATATATATATATATATATATATATATATATATATATAAATAATCATATTGTTTTACGTGATATACTATGTTGCTGCGCCGATATTTAAAATTTTGTTTTATTTTTCTTCAAGCATTGGCAAAATAATGTACAAAGCAATTTCCTTACCGCATAGGCAAATATTATGCAACGCCTGAAAAACTATGTCACAGAATTTTTTTTACATCGATACACTTGTTAACTTGTATCCTAATCCACCGAATACCACTAGAATATAACACCATATCGTGGTATGTATGACATGTATCCATGATATGCCGTCAGTGCAGCTTCTTCTGATACAATATCTCTCAGTCTGCTATGTAAAACAGAAACGACCTATTTTAGCACATAAGCTTCCTATATGACGCTTCCAAATACAAAATTTATCAAATATTATTCCTAGAAATGTAGTGGAAGCGACTTCTTCAACTATCGAGTTGTTATAAGTAAGTTTAATGTTATTTTTAATGTTTTTGAGGGTTTTATATTCAATAAATTAAGTCTTATTTATATTTATATGTAAATTATTTATATTCTTCCACTGTATGACCTCATTTAGAGGCACCATTAGCTGTGATTTCCATTGCAGATCTGTTATTACATCGTACGTTGTACGTTGAAGTCAGGAAGATGGTTAATATATATTAGGAATAGCAAGGTCCCAAGGCCTTGCGGAACGCCAAACCTGTTTGTACTCCTAAGGTATTGGGAGCGTTTTGATATCTTGGTATTTTTATAACTTTTATAATTTTAACACTGTTTACGATTTTAAATAACTTGCTACAGTAATCTAACAAACTAAAAGAAATTTCAGCTTACTGTTGTAATATATGTAGTTTCAATGTATTGAGAATACTGTGACATTACGAGGATAAATGGTCTAGCACAGCGGCATTATCATATTAATAATATATATTATAAAGCCGCATAAGAAAACTAGCGCAGTATATCAAGAATAATATAATTTAGATACTGAAAAAGTGCTATATTATCTTAGGTACAGAGTTATAAACATATGCCACTATTAAAGAATTAAGTCGCTTAAAATTATAATTTTGTTATATTAATTTATCATATTACAAAATACATGAAAATAGGTATCATTATTATAAAAACACGGCAGTGAGTCCGCAAAGTACGGGCACCGACAGTGTGTATATTTACTTGAACCATTTCGAGCCACATCTTAACCCACCATAAAAACTATTGGACTTATATAATTATTATTTTGCGTACCTAATTAGGACCCCTTAAATAACCATAATGACATTTGATGATTGAACCTATTATATGTTCTTGAGTTATTAAGTAAGAAACGTAGACCGCTATAGTTTACATAGGGTAACAGAGATAAGAAATTGGAAAGAGACATTTCAATATATTTTCCTCTCCACCACTAAGTGCTAGCGATGCGACGAACTGCAACGAACGTAAAACGATGGTCATCATCAATTTAGTGCGTAATAAGATCAAGTAGGAATTATACGCTATCGTTTGCGCCATGTTCGAAGAGCAAACTTGAAGAATTGGCGTTCCAAGAGACCATCAATATAAAATACCCTTTATTAAAAATAATTTTATAAATAAATCAAAATACTGACGACTAGAAAATATTATTGAAACTACTCTCTATCTAAACAGTTAATTAATTTCGAGAAAAATCCGATTGGCACTTTAGATAAAGATGAAAAAATTTAACAAGGGCACTGGAGATGTTTCTAGTAGTGATAATTTATTTATTTCAGGTAGAGGCACAAATTGTAATGAAAATTTATAAAATTAAACAAAGAGTAAGTCCTTAAAGTATTCACAAGGGACTTGCGGCTTTTTGTTAATGGAGGCGTCTGCGTAGCGATGAACTGTGAGCTTCAGAGAGCAGTTAATACTTGACAAAGTTCACGAATTTCTCTCTAACATGTACTTAAAATATAGCTTTGTTTATAGTCTAAAGTTAATCTTTATCGCCACTGAACAAAAAGGCCTTTCACGTAAAAATGTTTTAAGTGGCTAAGATAAGAACAGAGTTTAAAAAACAGACGTAAAGTAAATGGCAATATAGTGATGATTATTTTAGCCCTATAGGGGCGGAAATAATGAATTAAAGTTAAAGTTACAGCCTATGTACGTCACACAACTGGGCAAATCGACACCCGACATAGACATTCATAAAACTGAGTTAATACAATAAAAGGCAAGTTTTAACAAACACTACAGCTTCGCTGTAATATAAGGTCGGGGAAAAAGTTTATTCGTAGTTAGTATACAAATTCAAGAAGAAATATTTTTTTCAGACTTTAATTACATTTAATTATAATATATTATATGTACAATTTTGTTCGATAACTTGTTGCCATCTTGTAGGTAATAACATAATCCCGTTGCTGTAGAAATCTTGAGATTTTTGATAAAAAAAATGCGACAAATAGTTTTGACATTCTTCTCTCGATGTTAACCTAACACTACCCAAAGAATTCTGAAGAAACCGAAACAGGTAAAAATCTGAGGTGCAAGGTCAGGACAATATGGCGGATGAATTAAAGCTTCTCAACCAAGTTCTCTCAATTTTTGCTGAGTGACCAAAGATGTGTGTGGTCTGACGTTATCATGATGGAAGGCCACTTCTTTTCTGTTGATCAATTCCGGCCGTTTTTTCGTAACTACTTGCTTGAGTCTCATTAGTTGTTGGCAGTAGAGATCCGATTCGATGGTTTTGCCCGGCGGTAAAAGCTCCTAATAAACGATTACCTTCCAATCCCACCATACACACAGCATCACCTTATTGCGTGTTAATCCGGGTTTCGCTACAGTATGTAAAGTTTGACTACCCTTTGACCATGATCAATCTTTTCAAAAATGGTTCGGTTTCATTACGTTTCAATAGAGAATCGCAAATGCGTACACGATTCATTAGGTTTCTTTGAGTGAGCTCGTGTGGTACCCAAATATCGATTTTTTTTGTATAGCCAGAAATCATTGGTCGGTACTTTTTCGAAAACGACGCTGGTGAGGCGGTCACCGTCAACGGCGAGTGCCACAGAAAGATGATAACCAATTTCTTATGGCCCAAAATTGAACCATATGGACCTAGACAACATGTGGTTCCAGCAGGACGACACTACGTGCCACACAGCGTACGCCACGATTGACATTCTCCATGAGCATGGGTAAGCTTATCTCTCGCAGGGGTGATGTGAATTGGCCACTAAGGTCATGCGATTTAACACCGCTAGACTTTTTCTTGTGGGGTTTCTTGAAGTCGCAGGTCTATGCAAACAAACCACAATTGACCGATACCCTAAAGGTGAATATAACACAGGCCATCGCTCAAATTCAGCCGGATCTATGCAGAAGAGTCATTGAAAATTGTACCACTTGGATCCGTACCACTGTAAGAAGCCGAGGCGGGCATTTGAACGATTTCATGTTCCACACTTAATGGTACATGTGGGCCTTTTAAATAAAATAAAAATTGTTAATACCCCACACACAGCTTGTTTTATTTCATTTCAATATCTACCCGCCTTTATTGAAATACCTTTATAACAATTAACTTACAGTAGGTGACGCGCGTATCGTACCGAAAATTTATTAGAAAGTCATATATCATTCAATTTTAATTAATGTATTATCATTCTTAATTAAAAAATATAACTCTTCCAAATTTAAACAGATATTTCCACAATTATTTCTTCTGCGGTTGCAACGCGCCAGGTATCAGCTATTACTTCAGAAGTTGCTAGGTGCAAATTATTATTTTTTAGTTTTGAAATCACTCTCCACTTTATGAGTGCACTGAGGAATATTATAAGTTTGTTTTATTTATAATTGTGGAATTTGTTCATCTAATTCATATGAGACCACCCCTGAAGTGATCCAAGAGGTGCCCTAGAGGTAGTACTCCGATGAGTCGCAATCTGACACGACCGGAGAGGAATCAGGCGCAGGATCAACCGGGGGGAAACAGCGCCAACTTTTAGACTCCGTGCTGCTATTGAGAATTTCTCGACAGAAAAACTGACCGAGCGGGACTGCGGACTCGATTCGAAACGGAACAGAATGTCCGACGACCGACATTATCGAGCGGGTCACACGTTTCACAGAGTATTAAAACTCGAAATGATCCATTTAATAATCAAACCGAATGACCCAGATCATAATATGAAACAATACTTGAATGATCGGAATACATTTCAACTGCAGAATAATATATAAAACACAGATATCTGATATACAAAATATAAAAAACGCTTTTTTGCCACGTACACTTCGCAGGCTATTGATGTTTCTTATATTTGAAATCATACAAAATTCACGACTGTTTGACAGGTTTCACAACCGACTATTAAGTGTGTGACATTGACAGTATGAACGTTAAATGAATGTTTGATTTTATTTAACGCGATTTATTTGTTACTAAATATTATATATAAGTTTTAGCTTTTTGCACTCCTCCTCCATTTAAACTTTAACCATGCCAAATCTTCACTCCTCCATTCGCGCAATATGCTTAAAAGCGTGTAGTGAGAACTTTGTACTCGACAAAGTTTTTACTTCACGTATTAATATATAGATATACTAAGTACATACTTTGTATTAGTACCGACTGTATGAATAATATGTAGGTAGATTGTTTAAAGAAAACATACATAGTTACAACTTCTCAGAGAAAATTAGAAGGCAATTGATAATTTAACAGCTAAGATATATGAGCCAAAGAAAAAGAAAGTTTCTTATACATACTTACTCGAAGATATTTATAATTGACTATTTTGAAAACGTTTCCATTTCGTCATCTTCTTTGACTGTTAGTAATACAACGGCTAAGAAACGTTATTGGTTTGAGTGAATTACAGATTGATTTTTACAAATATTTTGTCCAAAAACTAGGTTTGAGAGGCACTTGAAAATTCTTGAACACACTTGCATATGTTTGCTTAACATTTTGTAATTACTATCAAACGCCTACAATACTTCAACATATTTGCAAAACATATTTGGCTATAGTTTTTATATTAACTTATTTAAACTTTTTCGATTCTGTTCAAAGATTTTGCGTAAACAGCTAAACCGATTTAAATGATTATTTTTACTAATAATTCAGGAGTCATCCCATTTAAATTAGAGAAATAGTTCCTTCCCTAAAGAAGGAGGAAAATTTTTATCCCCTAAAGTATGTTTGAATTTTTTATAAAATTGAAATTATAAATACCTATACTAAACGACTATGACTTTTTGAAGCTACTAAAGAAAGCTTTATCTAATGGATTCATTATCTCGATAAAAAAGAAGACGTTAAAACTGTAACTGACATCTCAAATGTGTATATTATATTTGCATACAAATTGATATTCATTTAAAATGTACTCATAACATATGCAACTCACATAAGGCCGCAAAGGATTTATTAAATGAACGTGAAAGTTACAGAAGCTATTTACAACATTATTAATGAACAAACTTTTGTAGTATTACGCAAAACAAAACTGTTATTTAGAACAGTTATTTAACAGAAATTCAGCATAGTTATAATATGCAACTACTCAAATACAAACGTCAAGTTTATAATTAGAATTTTTCACTTAACGAGCTAGCTTAAAGATTTTGTTTTATTTTCCAGTAGGAAACTTTTACTGTGTTCCCAAGGTCCAAATTTTAACATACCTTCACGAGCCGAAGCAGCTGGAATCGGATACTATGGTTTTAGTAAGATTTACATGTTTGTACGCATTTACGTTGGTGGTTAATTTTTGTCATATCCATAGGCCACATCGATTGACATCACATCATCATCATCATATAATTTCCGGCTTAGCCAAGAGTCTTTTTTCAATTATTTATTAATACAATTCTTCTTGTCTTAAGAATAAAAAAGGTTTTTATTAAAACTGACATCTTAATTACTTTGCCTACAGAGCTCATTCTTTTAATCACTTTGTATATAATATAATAATAATGACTTCCTCGTAGTAGTAGCGCGACTGCTGATCATGAGATCCCGGGTTCGAATCCCGGATCGGGCCGAAAAAAATCAGTTATCGAGCTTTTCCATCAAGAAACTCTCAGTAGCTGCCCGAAGTCAGGAAGCTGGCGGTGTCTCACCCCCGTGCCTCGAAAAGCACGTAAAGCCGTTGGTCCTGCACCTGTGCTTGCGCATACACTTGGGAGCTATAATCCTGTCCTGCGCCGATGACTAGTCTCCGTTGAGGCTGGGCGCCGTGACCGAAATTCGGTCTGGAGGACATTATTATTATTATATAATATAATAATTGTGTTAATTAACAGGTGGCGGTGTAGGAATATCCACTATCTCATATCGTCCCGTGGGTGTCGTAAGATGTCGTCTATGTACAAAATTTCGTGGAAATCTGACCGGTAGTTTTTACGTGAATCGTGAACACACTAGTACACTTAGTACTAAAGAGGATTTGTACTAAGTGTAGAAATCCTCTTAGTACTAAGTATAGTATGTGTGTACTAAGTGTGTGTGTGTGTGTGTATGTGTCTGTGTGTGTGTGTCTGTGTGTGTATGTGTCTGTGTGTGTCTGTGTGTGTGTGTCTATCTGTCTGTCTCTGTGTGTGTGTGTGTGTGTGTGTGTGTGTGTGTGTGTGTGTGTGTGTCTGTCCTCATGAATTTTTACATAGTATTTTGAATAATTCATTTCTGAGATGGTTATGGAGTTATTAGTACGCCGCGATGGTCCAATGCGTATTGCCGAACTTCACACGTTCTTGAAATATTTTATTTCTTAGATATGCAGGATTCCTTACGATATTTGCCTTCACCGATGATCACGTGCTTAATCAGCACTTAAAATAATTGCAATTATCAATTTCATTGATGCCGCACATGATCGAACTCATGTCGCTCGCGTACTGTGAAATTTACAGCGAGCACTTAGCCTCTAAGCCAGTGATGCACAGACTTATTAAGACTAGGGCCCTCGGGCAAATTATGAACTGATAGCGTGCCGCCAGAAGTATAGGTAATAAAAGACAATAAAATTGATAATAATGTATAAAATTGAAAAATTTATTAATTTGAAGCGTGGCACTGCATAGTGCTTACAATCTTTTATATTTGGCTCAAATTTACTTGTAGCAACACGTAAAACTGCTTCCAAACTTTCATTTGCAAGGCGGTTTCGATTTTTTGTTTTATTATTATTTAGTATTGAAAAGGTTTGTTCACATATATAGGTAGAACCAAATAAGCTGGCACATTTCAGAGCGTTTATGCGCAACTCTTTGTACGTATTTTTATCAATGCAGCGGTAAAAGTTCAGCAAGTCTCCTTCGTTGAATTTGTTGCGTAAATCTTGGTCGTTTTGAATGTCGATAATTTCTAACTGCATTGACTCTGGCGCATTTTCAACTGAAATCGTGAAAGGATTGCTGAATATGTCCAACAGAGGTTTCACTTTTTAAACTCAAAAATCTGTCTTGAAAAGATTGAATCAAAATATCTAGCTTTTCTACATAACTGAAATTAATCGCAGTTTTGTTGAATTTTTCAGCCATTTTCTTATAATTCGGAAAATGATTGTAATTTCAGAATTCAATTGCGATCTGAAAAGTGTCAGCTTGCATTGAAAGGATGATACATGAGCGTAGAGCTGGAATATCAGTTGATTTTGCCTTGAAACCGTGTGTTCAAGACATTCAAATGATTTGTAATATCAACTAAAAAAGCCAAATCACACAACCAATCAGGATTTTTAAGTTCCGGGACATCCCTTTGCTTTTCCGCCAGAAATATTCCAATTTCTTCTATTAAATTTAGAAATCGTTCCAGTGTCAATCCACGACTTAGCCACCTTACTTCTGTATAATACAGTAAATCTCCATATTCGCTTTCGATCTCATCAAGGAATTATTTGAATTGCCTGTGATTTTGTCCTCGTGATTTTATGAAATTTACAGTCGAAACTACCACTTTCATGACATTTTGAAATTCAATTTTTTTAGAACAGAGGGCTTCTTGGTGTATAATGCAGTGAAACTGCATGAGATCTTCAGCGTTTATGTTTTTTTCTTGCAGATGCTTTTTCAGCAAAGTAACTAGCCCAGAATTGACACCAATCATCGAAGGAGCACCGTCAGTCGCAACTCCCGATAATTTATATAAGTCCAAATCAGTTTTGAACACTCATCCAAAAGTACATTGAGTATATCAACTCCTCTGGTTTGACCTTTCAATGAACATTCCTAATAACTCTTCTAAGACTTCAAAATCTTGAGTAACACCTCGTATGAATATCTGAAGTTGAGCTGTGGAACTAATATCAGTGGATTCGTCGAGTGCTAATGAAAAAATTCAATGATCTTAGTTTTCATTTAATTGTCCCGCAATATTACCTGACAAAGACATAATTCGTCTTTGGATAGTCATACGATTCAGTTGAATTTTCAAACTTTTTGCTGCTTCTGGACACATTTTCTTAGCGGCAATTTCTATGCATTCTTTACAAAATTCCCATCATTGAAGGGCGACTTCGCTTTGCTATCATTCGAGAAATTTCATAACTAACTTCTGTAGCTGTTTCTGAATCTTGAATGGGTTTTGTAAACATAGGTTGCTGACCAATAAGCTCCCGTTTTAAAGACAACATTTTTTGCTTCCTTAATTCGCCTGTAAACTTGGTAAAAGTAGGATGCTGCGTTTTATAGTGCCTTTTTACATTATATTCCTTTGCAATTGCAACAGAATTCTTGCAAATTAAACAAACGACTTTGTTATGCGACCATACAAAAAAGTATTTCTCAGTCCAAATTTCTTGAAACTGCCGATTTTCATCTTTAAACTTACATTTTTTACTAGGTCCTGGCTTGTCCATGTTGCGTTCTAATCCTGGCTAGGATTAACACAGCACCTAAATACAATTACAGTACCTACTTAAATTACCCATCCTTTTTTAAATTACCAAAAATAATTGATTAAATAGGTAGGGAAACACTTATTAATAACAGAGATTTACTTACGATTTCACAACACAATTATACACGGCACTTGACGGAAATCTACGTTGAATGTGGATCAAAATATATGACACCAGCTAGTAGAGTTAAAATCTACACTAAAACTATTGACACTTCACTCAAATTAAAACCGAACTGTCGGTCGCTGCGGTTAGCGTGGCTTTTATACCGCGCGTATAGAGTCGAAAACTGTCTGGAGAAATCACGAAACCGACTCTGGAAGCTTCGTGTATCTACCTACGCGAGCAATTGGAATTCGGGACTATTGCTATCTCGCTTGCTCTAACAATATAACCCGTGGATAAGCCGCCACCGCGCTGCCGTCGTCGCCGCGCCGCCGGCCGCGGCGGTTCCTCAAGAAAACGAATTTAACCGAGATCAGCACGAACATTACCGACCGCTGTTACCGACGCATGCACGGCGCACCGACAAGCGCATAAGAGCGCGCGCGATTCAAATTACTTTTCGAACATATTTTTTGGTTTTATTCTGGAATATAATTTAATATTTTCGAATGTACGAGAGTATTATTTTGCTGTCGGCGGGCCACCAGTATTTGACCGGCGGGCCGCGGTCTGTGCATCTACGCTCTAAGCTACCACTGCTGTGATGGTTAAGCATTTTTTTTTCTATTTCTTTCAATTTTACACAATTGACTACCATATACCTCAAAAATTCAATAAAAACAGCCATTTTTTATTTATTGAGAACGAAAATTGAAATCACACCTCATACTGAGATTTTTATATATTTATAATGTTAACACAGTTCCTCAATTCATGCGCAAGCGCATTACACATTCACTGGTTAAAGACGATCTCTAATAAAGAAGTCCCCCGTGACCATGGGTGCTGTAAAGCACCGAAACGTCGGAATCAAAATTAGTAAAATTAAACGCGATAAAATCCGTAAAATAGTTTTATTCAATTATCTAATAAAGACTTGTGGTTCACGAGTCATCAGGCTCCCATCGGCGAAGAAATTGCATTACTCAGTTGAAGATAGAGTAAACACATCCTACAAAGGGAGGAGGGAAATTCTTCAATGACTGTGTTTTAATGCGAGTTCATGGGCGATAAAATACGCTTCGGAATAACAAGCACTTAAAGACGTTGGGTAGAAAATGAGCTGAGGACGGACTTACAAAAGACGAAATGAAAGCTATTGCGCGTTACTAACGGAACTTGAAAGAACTCGTCAGGACCCTACGTGTGCCAAAGATATTTTAATAATTCGACAACAATTAATTTCGTCGAGATCACCGGTATACTTTCACAATTGTGTAAAATTGTCCCATAAGAAAGAGTAATCTTGCCTGAGATACAAGCTCAATGCTTAGTTCTGGCGCAGATGCAAAAGTGTGTTGTTAATTTTTTTTCCTGAATAAAGAAATTACTATTATTAAATTATTTCGATTATCGATAAGCAGTGGTTGTACAGCTGTGTTCCAGTCTGAATGGTTTAGAGGACCTACTGGTCTGGTTTGGGTAATTACAGGCTGTGAGACATTCCATTTTAGTCCTCAGAGGTAACAACGTTTCTGTAGCTTTCAGTTTGAAGTTGGTTTCAGGTGTCCATGGGCATAAGCATACTGTTTTAGACCGTCAGTTCGTAAAATTTATTTAACGTGGTAGAGCTAGACTTGGCTCAACTGGGGAACCATGCTCACACAATACCAGCGTGAAATAGCATAATTCTGCTGTGGTTCTTATGATGAGCGAGTGCTGAGAACCGAAAACACTTCTTACTGGTAACGTACCATTTCATCTTCCTTTTTAAGGATGACAACGTATATTCCCTTAACAGTATATTTTAATATGGTGGATCTTATCTTCTGTGTTGTAACGATTGCGGCTGTACTTTACTGCCCGGGAGAAATAATTTACTTAATTCGTGTTTTCTTTAAATATATAGGTATAATGTTATGGTTTATACAATAAAATATAACAAAAATTATTTTCTCATCTAAATTTATATATTGTTAAAAATATTCCACTTCTGATATTAGAAACTATTCTCAAAATTATTGAAATAAAAGAACATTACTTGTATCAGAAATTACTCTAAAGGTTAATTGTCAAAAATAATAAAAGTGTGAGAGCGGATGTTCAACTTGCTCTCTTGCTTACGCAATTAATCATTATCAGGAATGAGACGGCGTACTGCACTACTCATTTCATTTCATATTAACAATGAATTAACAATTAACAATGAATTGACTAAATCAAATCAAGAAGTCGCAGCGGTGTTTGAGAAATTTTTCACTGATATTCCTATCTTGACAACAGAATCATTGAATACTTCTCCAACTGTCGTCGAGTCATTACTCAAACAGAATGTTAATACCTGTTTAAAAGAATGTATATTTGAAAAAGTACTACCGCAAGATATTGTAAAATACTTCAAAACTATTGATGTAAAGAAAACCGCAGATTTGTGGGGGATTTCCGTTATAGTTATTGCGTCTATAGTAGATTTAATTGCACCTGATCTTGCTATTTTTAATACTTGTATCGATTCTGGTGTGTTACCTGATTTAATGAAATATAGTAAATACCTGATACCTTTATTTAAATCTGGTAGTACATTGGACCCCGCTAATTTTAGACCTATTTCTATACTACCAATTCTCAGTAAAATTTTTGAATAAAGATAATTTTAGATCAATTGTTAAATTTTAATTACTTCATAAAAACCAATTTGGTTTTACAAGGAGTCGCTCGACGTCTGACGCCGGTGTTGAGCTTATAAAATATATTTTAATGCCTGGGAGAATTTACAAGATGCTTTAGGTATGTTTGTGATCTTTTCAAGGCTTTGAATTGTGTTCATCATGAGACATTAACCAAGAAACTACAATATTACGGTGTAAAAAATTTGGCGCTTAGACTTATTACTTCATATTTAAGTAACAAAATTCAAAAAGTCGTGATCAATGGTAAAGGTTCCTCCGGGTCGGTAGTATCAATGGGCGTTCCTCAGGGCTCGATTCTTGGCCCATTCCTGTTCTTAATATATATTAATGACTTACCTTGTCCTGTAGGGGACAATCACGATATAGTATTATTTGCTGATGATACCTCTTTAATTTTCAAACTCAAACGTCAGTCAATTAATTATGACGATGTAAATAATGTTCTATCAAAATTAGTACATTGGTTTAACGCCAACAATTTGCTCTTAAACGGCAAAACATTCGAATACCAATGTGCTCTCAAATGGGAGGAGTTGAGTCTTGTGGATACCACTGTTTTTTTGGTATTACTATTGACGCGAAACTTCAATCGGGCCCCTATATATCTAAATTAGCAAGCAGACATAGGTCTGCAGCATAAGCCATAAGAAAGACAAGTCTCACAGATGTTGAGACAGTTATTTTAGTTACTTTCAGCGTAATGCCTTATGGAATTTTGCTATGGGGTTATGCGACTGACATTGAAGCCATATTTGTTTTGCAAAAGAGAGCCGTATGGGTGATTTATAACTTAAATTGTAAAGAGTCCCTCAGAGAAAAATTTAAAGAAATAAACATATTAACTTTGGCATCACAATATATTTATGAAAATGTAATGTATGTACATAAAAACATAAATAGCTTTAATAAGAATAAGGATGTTCATACTTTAAACACTAGGAACTAACATAAGCTTGTAATGCCAGTTACTAGACTCCACAGAATCAGTAATTCATTTATGGGACAATGTATACGCTTTTACAACAAAATCCCAGAACATGTTCAAAGTTTGTCAAGAAACAAGTTTAAAAGTTTTATTAAAGAAAAACTGTACGAAAGGGGTTATTATAATATCAAGGAATACATAAATGAAAATAATCCCTGGGAATAAGGTGATCGCCACCATGCTGGTTCTATAAAAATTTATTTAAAGATTGTATAAACAAAATTATTGTTAAGTGAAATATGTTTTTAAAAAAATTCCCGCTGGGTTTCTTGCTGGTTCTTCCCAGGACAGAGGTATTTTCCGAACCAGTGGTAATAAAAAATTACTTTCAATAAGTATTATGTAATAATTAATATTCAATAAAAAATCATTCTATTCTATTCTATTCATTCAGTATAGAGCACAAATAATTCGACGGACCGTAATATGTCCCCGGCACAATTACACATTGATGTAATGTGAAGGACATAATTACATAATAACACCAAAGTATGCAAACCAACAGCAATACTATATCATCTCAATGTAACACAGGGCAGCCTCTCAGCAACATGATCTTCCTTGCTTACACAAGAAGAACTACTACACGAACAGAACCACATCACTTGTCTTACTTAGACAGAATCTCAGTGTAGAGGCAATGTTTTAGCCCAACGGGAATAATAACGACATGAGACTCGTAGAATTACCGACTGATCCCTCTTAGTCGCTTACGCGATACTTTTAGAACGAGTGGGAGATTACAGTTCCACCCTCATTTCCTCATATTTTCTTTTATCTTTTTACCCTCGTTCTTAACAATATTATTATAAAATTAGTGCTAAAAGCGAAGTATAATAGTAATTTCCAGTTATTTAAAAAAATGACGGAAAATGGTGGGAATTTGAACCGCCGTAATGGATGACAGTTACTGACGATCAATATTTGACACAAAGCCGGGATGGATTGCATATATGTAGGATATATGTAGGTGTTTATGTATTACAGTATCTACTTACTCTCAGGTGGGATTACTTCTACAAAATAATGTTAACTGAAAAAATAGATTTAGCCATATTTTTAATTTTAATATGTCCCTATAAAACAATACAATCTTATTAATCTATACCCTCATGAATCAACACTCTACTTCATTCCCAATATATGTATGTAATGTGTTAAATAAGTGATAACACTCATTAATTGAACAAAATCTTGATAACTGAATTGAAGAAAACTGTATTATCATCTTTCTTTGTTTATTTTTCTTTCTTTTTTTAAACGTGACCCCCACACTAGGATTTTCTCCTTTATCCTGGAGGCAGTTTACATACATAAATTGAACAAGGACAAACATCCAGACCCGGAAAAATTTCTTTAAGGCCATAAAAATACTTGTTCCGTGCGGGACTCGAACCCGGGGCCCTTTACGCCGTAACTCATTGCTAAGCACTGCACCATGCTGTCGTCATATAGGTATTTAATTATACACGTATTTTATAAGAAAATATGTTCTTATAAAATACGTATACAATAGTATAATATATGTCCTTTAAAGTCGGACTACAATGTTTTTTGTAAAAATTGTCAATAAATTCCATTGAAGATAAGCTTTCAATTTTTATATGCTTAAGATTATGACGGAGGATTTTTCTGTAACCATTTTTGGATTCTTAATAAAAATTTCAAAAGTAATAAAGTGACACGCACACAATTTTTTATCATTTTTAAGACTTCAAATCATACACATTTTTAATGTTAATCGAATATACATTTTAAAGTTATATGTTTAAAGAACTGATTTGAAGTCTGAACTTTAAATTTCATTACATGTATAATTTTATTTTATTTTAGCCATTTTCACCAGCAGATATGTCAAAAGTTGTGACAAGGCAAATTTCTCTTTACACTCGACTGTCATGGAATTGTGAAATTTCATTTTTCAAAATATCTACACCTAAAATGTATATAAATCGATTATGATAAACATATATATAGTAATATTTAACAAAAACGTTTAATGTAAAAAAATAATTGTTATGTTTTGTCGCTCTTGACAATTTGTATACGGACCGTGCAACTACTGAATCACACTATCAAAGTTTTCTAACGGCTATGCAATCCATCTACTAACAGAGAATTTGCGGCTCTCCGAACTTTACGTCTTACCCAACAAGACATCTCCTTTCTTAATCGACGGTCAGAGTATACTAAAATATTACTGTATAGTATTACTAAAACCACTTGAAAAAAAAAACTACAAAAATTGTAACAAAAACATTATATGTATAATTTATAATAGACAAACGAGCACACAGTCCACCTGATGGTAAGTGGTTGCTGTGACTCATAGACATCTACATCTATCTTCAATAAATAATCAAAATGCGGATGCGATGTCACCCGTGAGGACTAAGATGGAATGCCTCTTTTTCCAGTAAAAAGGGTCTCCGGTTCTCTACACTCACCGTACGAAACACAGCAGCATTAAGCTGCTATTTTACGCTGGTATTCTGTGAGAGTGTGGTCCTTCCCCGGTCGAGCCGACCCATTCGTGCTACAACTATACTACTAATATAGCTGCAGCATGGCTGAGATTCTTCAGCATTCTAAATCTGTAGAAAAGTCGTGTCTGCAATTCTCATATTTTCTGGAAAAAACATTTCCAAGGGACTAAATAAAGTTCACTGAAGCCAAATTAGTGGTTTTTTGAATTTTGTCTGTCTGTCTGTCTGTGTATTCCCGATTCACGCAAAACTACTGAACGGATTTCCATGAAATTTTGTGTGTAGGTAATTTGGGACCGGGGGCAACTTATAGGCTGCTTTTTATCAGATTGCGGAACTTCAAAAAGAGTTAAGTATTTTCCTTTCCCAAGATGTCAATTTCTATTTTGTATTATTGATTATTGATGTGTTTTTTTTAAAATAAATAACATATTTATAAATTAATCCTAAAGTTAGTATTAACCGTTGCGTAATAATTTGAATTACACCGATAATCTAAGTCTCAATTTATCAAAAAAGTGCCATCTAACGTGAAATTCAAAAAGTAGTAACATTTTACTCCAGTTACTAATAAATTAAATTAAAATAAATAAATAAGTTACATTTATATGTTTAAATAATTTAATTCATAATTATTTGAAAATTCTAACGTTCATTTTTCAGTTCTGTCGTTATTTCATTTTAGTAGGAATTAATAAAGTATATAGTAACTAATTACTACTTAAATAGATAATAATGACATCTATCGAAAATCATAAAATGTGAGATGTTTTTAAGTTTTATTTCTATCTTTAAAATAGTTTTTTTTATCTATAAATAAACTAATAAAAACTGTAATTATTGCAAAACTCTCACTATCCATAGAGATTAAATAAAATGATTTTTATATATGTATTGACCAGATCTTAGAATTAATAATATCATAAAGTAGTAGATTGTGGCACGAAATAAGGGCATTTAATTAAAGTTGGTAAAAATTACCTTACGTACATCCGCTCAATAAAATAAAATGAAGTGTCTTACCTAGTTTGAAGAGCACCTCCCGCCCTCCCTCAATTGCGTGCACTATTACTCCCAACACCACTAAAGTAGGAAAGACACACCACTGACGACAATACGACCAGTGTTTTGCCTCTATACGAGGCATCTTCAGGTGATGTAGACTCTGCGGTGGCTGACCGCTGAGTGAGCGGCGAGCCAAAAACAACTGCCATTTATACAGCCCGCTGACGCAACCGCTCCCTACTTAAGTAGCGAGCGACTGCGTCATGCAATAATACTGTCTGTTGTTAGAGAGCAGGCTTAAAGATATTTAAGAGAGGTGAGTTAGAAACATTTGTTTGTTCATTCAGCAGTGCAATGTTACTATTATTATTTTTTAATATCTCTAACTGTTCGAGCACACACAGTCGCATTTTTTACCTGTATGTAAGACTTTAAAGGAGTGGTCGTTGGCTAGGTTGTCCAGTGTCCAAAAGATGTTTAGCAAAATGGGATTTATCGGGATTGCAATTCCTGTACGCGGCTAAATGCTCTTTATAACGTGTCTCGAAGTTGCGACCAGTCTGATCCACGGAAACGGCGTAGCATTCGTCACAAACAAGTTTGTAAACACCCGACTTTTGACGAATATCCAACTTATCTTTATTATTACAGATATTCCTAAGATAATTGTTTGTTTTGAACGCCACATAAACACCGCTTTGTTGAAGAGTATTAGCTACTAAATGAACTAGCTGAGTAAATGAACAGGCTCTTGCGAAAAATTACCATAAATATCAAAGACAGCAACTTCTAAACGCATGTTTATTTTATTTTAACTATGAGTAGGACTGCATTGATAGAATCTTGAAAGTTATCAAACGTAAATTTCATAGTACGTAAGAAACTCAAATTCGATCCGCACCGACGCCACTCATATTTTAATTGCAACTTTAAGTGTCGATTTACCACGTTCTTGGAGGTGAAGGAAAATATCGCAAGGAAACCTGTATAGGTATTTGAGAAGTTAAAAAAATATTTCGGAAATAATTTTTAGGTATACTTATGTGAAGTCGGTCAACCCGCGTTGGAATCAACTCAATCAACTCTTTTTTGTCCTAAAACTCGCTGCGGCCTGTCCCCAGTAGTGGGATGTATGTAGGCTGCTACTTTTTTACTTTTAATAGGCCTATCCACTGCTGATCATAGGCTTCTCCCATTGTTTGTCAAATAGGCAGGATATTTGCAGTTGTTCCCACGCTTGGCAATTGGGTTGGCAATGGCAGCTTTTTATTACTCGGCACTGTTATAAGGAAGATGCTGCCACCCATCTCCTGTTTCAGTTTCCCTTCTGTCGCCTCTTACGACACTCACGAGACGAAGTGGGGTATTGATTTCTATTTCGCCGCCTCTACATTGCTAATATATCTCTACTCACGGGAGTAGAAATATAAGTTTTATTACTTGGCACTGATTATAGATAAAGTAAAAAACTATAAAAAACACACTAAGATTAATTATGGCGAAGGGTAAGTAATATTCTGTAGTAATTTTTCTCCTTTTAGGAGCTTCTTTTGTCTTTCTCTCCTTTGATTGTCTTTTACTGAAATTATTTATATATTGTCAGTAGTTACTGGATGTAATAATTGCTATTATTGTTTGAAAATAGACTGCGGCTTAAAAATCTTTCGGAACTATCAGCTTCTTTTTTATACATGTCAGGCAGAAAATTATTAAACAAAATCGAACATTCGGTAACGTTTATTTCAGGTTGAAATCTATATCATGTTTATTCTTCTTCTTCAGAAAAGTTTAAAACAGTTGTAAGGTGTGGGATGTATGTAGACTGCTACTTTTTTACTTCTAATAGGCCTATCCACTGCTGAACATAAACTTCTTCCATTGTGTGTCAAATAGGCCGGATATTTGCAGTTGTAGACACACTTGGCAAGTGGGTTGGCAACGGCAGATTTTTATTACTCGGCACTGTTATAAGGAAGATGCTGCCACCCATCTCCTGTTTCATTTTCCCTTCTGCCGCCTCTTACGACACTCACGAGACGAAGTGGGATATTGATTTCTATTTCGCCGCCTCTACATTGCTAATATATTTCTACTCCCGTTCATCGTTTCGATTCCCGCCATAGATTACGAACTAAGTTGGATATTAGCCGTTGTTGCCAACTGCATCTTTTTATTATTTTGAGCTGTAATCAGAAAGACGCTGCTGCCCATCTTCTCTATATTTCTACTCCCATTCATTTATATAGTTCCTCTCACACGTTCATCGAGAATAGAACTACATTTATGAAATTTTAACTTTAAATGGAGTGGTATTTTAAATTGAAACCAACGCGAGTGAAGCCGCGGGTAAAAGCTAGTTTAGAATATATTACAAATATAAATTCAATTTTAACATATTCATCATCATCATTACAGCCCTAGGAATGCCACAAAGCACGGTCCCGAGCCACCTGCATCCATTGACTTCCTACATATCTTACCAGGTCGTCACTCCATCTAGGGGGTGGACGCCCTACACTTCGCCTACCGGTACGAGGCTGCCACTCGAGAACCTTTCTTCCCCATCGGTTGTCGGTTCTTCGAGCTATATGGCCGGCCCATTGCCACTTCAGCTTACTAATCCTTTGGGCTATAGCTTTTAGTTTGGGCTCTATATATATTATAGCGGCTTAATTAAGTTATTTATATGACATTGTCGTTCTTATGATTTTAAGATTTCATAACTGTATTAAGCGCATTATCTTTCAAAATCTGATTATAGTTAACTTTTAAACAAAAAACATCATCGGATATTACACGAAATACATTTTATTTCAATCAATTTAGTACGCTTCAAGGAGACTGTGCAGCTGAACGATAGTCAATTATACTTAAGAATTTTTTGACTCTATCATTAATCTATAAATAATAACGGATATTTCTTTTATAATAAAATAATCAACACAAAATATAATTTTTTGGGCGATTAAAAATTATATTACATTCATTTTATTAAATATAACTAATTTTACAAACTATATTACGAACGTAATAAAATTTATTAAGAATATTATTTTTTAAAACGTCTAGATTTTTTCCGAACGTAAGTAGTACTCTGTAAAAAGTGTGAGATGACTAGCACCTTTTTACAACGGGAGAGGCTCATATTCACAGTCCGATGAAAAAGAAGAAGAAAAAGTAGTATGTGACGGCGCTATCGTAGCGACAAGTGAACGGTCCGAAGCCTTAATCACGCTATCGAATTTTACGAAGTACTCCAGTATATTCATTATACAGTACATGTCTCCTCAGGATACGGCACTAAATTCAAGTTTTTTTTTATATAGAATGGGGTGACAAACGAGCACACAGACCACCTGATGGTAAGTGGATGCAGTGGCCCATAGACATCTACATTTATCTTCGATTAAGAATCAAAATTCAAATGCGTTGTCACCTTTGAGGACTACGATGGAATGCCTCGTTTCCAGTAAAATGGGTCTCCGGTTCTCTGCACTCACCATACGAAACACAGCAGCATTAAGCCACTATTTTATGCTGGTATACTGTGAGAGCGTGGTCCTTTCCCGGTCGAGCCGACCCATTCGTGCTACAACCATAATATAGCCGCAGCATGGCTCTACCACTGTGTAAGTGTAAGTGGCTCCCAATTCGTCTTCTTTGGAATACTCAATCATATTCTCTCTGCCCTCTACTGTCTTATTTAATATATCAAGTACTCCCTATATAAAATAATATTTTAAATTGATTAGCTCCTGTCATGATATTTCCTTACGGTCCAAGGAAAATATTTTTCTCCTATGTCCTGTGCACTAATCTACATTTTATGACAATTCATTCTCTGTACTTGGAGTAAGACTTTGGAACTCCTTTCCCCAGTCGATTAAAAATGCTCAATCCTTATATTTGTTCAACAAATTAAGGAACACCATATATTTTTCTAACCCCTCTCTCTTCCTCGTTTTATTTATGGTCACTGATCAACCTACTTTCTTATTTTCGTGCACAGAAAACAAAGATTAACGGGTAGGCCGTTAATCTTTCTCTTATTTTATTTTATTGTTTTACTGAGTTGTCTTGAAGAGATTGCTATGTAGCAATAAGACCGCCTTTTGTTTTTCCCTCAATATTTGTTTATTTTGATTATATTTAACATTCTTTGGTGTAAAATAAAAAGTATTGAATTTTATACTTAAAATAGCTCTATAATACCACACGGAATATTGGCCGCTACCCAGGCTTAACACATTGCCCGGCGGGAGATCTTGCCTTTTTCTACCATGGCCAAATTACTGTCCCCGGCGTGATATGAACATGCAACCCGTAACTCCAGAAATTTCAACTACAAACTTCCGTCATCGTCCTCAAGAACCCCTTCGTAGTGCTTACCTCCTGCAAGCTAACCTAGCTTTTGCAAGGTTCACCGCAGCATTGGAATAATACTTCCCGTTCTTTCAAGCTACTCTCTGCGCTACAGTGTCCAGCACGGCTCTGAGAGTTAATGCTCGCCTCTGCTTTACAGCACTCTAGTAGATGATTTCTATTCTCATGAATCAGTGCAGACTACAACGCATTTCTTGGCATTTTTGGACACCATAAACCTTCGGTCTGATGGGCGGGTCTTCGGTCTGATTCGGGTGATGTGGCGATTGAAACACCTTGCCCGGCAGGAGATCACTTTCCTACTATGGTACACGATTACGTTTACAAAGGCTGTAATATACTAGGTTGTGGTAAAGAGCGAAACAAAATGGAGTATTAGGTTTTTTATGTAAATATCCTACTTGCTATCCTAGTCCTACCAGAATGGTACTTACTATCTCTTCTATCCTACTCCTACTGATATTATAAATACTAAAGTTTGTTTGTATGTTTGGGTGCTTGGATGTTTACATGTTAATTACCTAATCACGAAAAAAAATACCGAACAAAGAGTATATTATACCTAATCACTACGTTTTACTACTAGACGGATTTTGATGAAACTTGACAATATTATAAATCACATGTACCAGAATAGGACATAGGCTATATTTTTTGTAAAAAAAGTTTGAGTCAAAAAAATTCATTCCATGGCGTGAGTGATATAATACAGCTACAAAAAATACTAACGAAATGAACTTCTTAATTTTCTAAATAAGCAATACACAATATCTAAATATCATAGATTAGTCACAATAACTGCTTATTTGTTAAAAGAATTAATGTTTTGTAATAAGATGGCGCCATGTACATTATAAATCATGCATAACAGTTTAATGTAAATTATTAAAGGTTCAGTATTGGGGTACGGTTCGGTAAATAGCGGGATTACATTTAGGTACGGCATAATTTATCTTCTTTGCAGGCTTCTTATTTCTGAGAGCATTTTAGTCTTGTCCTAAAATGTTTGCTACGCTGCCCTAATGCGTGTTTGCGGATTTCATATATTATTTTTCAGGCAACCTGTAAATTTCTTCATGATGTTTTCTTTCACCGCCAGGCACGTGGTGAATCAGTACTTAAAATTAAACCAATTTTATTATTATTGGGGCGGAGATTAAACCTATTGTAGTCACATAGTATGAAATTTACAGTAAGCGTTTGGCTCCTGATATAATATGGCTTCAGCACATCTGCCAATTATTTTCATTAAAATCCTTACAAAATGACGCAACAGATCTATCCATAAAAACCGTGCATTTTCCGGGCTACCTCTGTTATTTTCAAGTCATACATTATTTCAATGCAATGGAAAAAAAAACATGTCAATCCGTGGCTTGGTTGTTGCATGAAAGAATAACAAATGATCAAACGCACTTTTGCTTTATAATATTAAGTAGAGATGGGTCTGCTATAGAATTGTACTTAGATATTTGTAGAGTTCTTTTTTGTATATAGAATAAGGGTGACAAACGGGCTCACAGTCCACCTGATGGTATGTCTAAGGCGTGGCTCATAGACAACTACAAAATGCAGATGCGTTGTCAGGACTGTAAAAAGGGTACGGTTCTTTACACTCACCATACGAAACACATCAGCATTGGTCTGCTATTTCACACTAGTTCATTGTGAGAACGTGGTCTTTTCTCAGGCGAGCCGACCTGTTTGTGGCTTTACAACGTATAGGCATGGCTCTATCACGTACAAATTATGTAATTATTTCCATTTTACAAAGAATTTTCTTTAATTGCCACGCTTGGCAAGCGGATAGGTACTGCTTCATAAATCCGACCTGGGTACTTTATATCTAGCACGTAGGAGATGGTAGATCACATTCTACATCTAGATTATCGGAAAATGGAAACAATAATATTTTTCACTTCATTGATAAAAAGAAAATTGACGTCAGAGTGATTAAAAAATTAAACGTTTTTTATAAAATATTGTGGAACGTTGGAACTGATATTTTATTTAAAATATCAAATCTGCGGTTTGAATGCTTTCAAAAACATTACATTGACTTTTGTGACTTTATATATTTTGTGACTGCTTTTATAAGATTCATATCAAAAAGTGCTTACTGCAGTATTGCTCGAATTGATTTATAACATCAAGTGCTTACTGCAGTATTGCTCGAATTGATTTATAACATCATTACATGGTCAAGAGAGCACCTCTGGGAAAGATTATATTATAACCGTATAATAAGTTAGAGCAATATTTTGAGAACAAAATTCCGTTTTTGTTAAATTATGCTTTTTGGGTCAAAGAGATAAATAGTTATTATATTTGCATAGTAATTTCTCATAATATTTGCGCACACACTACACATATATACATATTGAATAAAAGCCGTTTTACAGATTTTCTCGCGTTTAATGTAAACTTATATTTTACCTCTAGATGTTTTGAGCGGTTTGCTGTATCCATAGTCAAGTGCCTGACATCATGTTTAACCTGACATAATGTTAAACATACCTTTGACTTTTAATTATTAATTTTGCGTAGGTGACGCAGAATGTAGATATCACTTACCTTTGTACGATTTGCCGACGATAAAGTTTTTATGTTTAATATTCATGTCACACATGTATACCGGTAGTTATTGGGAACTCGACGCTTGAAGTGGTTACGAATAGGTGTGACTGAGACAAAAATATAAATATATGTTTTAGAGCCACGCTGCAGTTATATTATGGGTGCAGCACGAATAAGAACAAGAGTAACTGACATAGCTCAATTGATCAGTAAGTTGAATTTGCTATAGCTCAAAGAACCAACAACCGATGGGGGAGAAGTTCTCAAGTGGCAGGCTCGTACTGGAAAGCGCAGTGTTGGGTGATCTGACATTAGATGAAGCGACGCAAATAGTCGATGGATGCAAGTGGCTAGGACCGTGCTTTGTGGCAATCTATGGTGGCCTACAATCGGTTGATCATTTTTTGAAGCTGAATAAAAAATAAAAAAGAGGAAGCTGTTATCGTCAACCGTAGCACGAGCCGCTAGAGATGGAGTATCATACATTTCTACTAATTCTGACGACGGAGACCAAGCGACACCAAGCGACCACGAGGATTAAATATTATGTAAAGACTAAAGGATAGCATCTACGACAACACAAACGCCCTCGTATACAATATTACAAAGACAATAGCAGAAAGTGAAAAAGTTAAAAAATACTTTTTTAACAATGACAGCAGTCATTAGCTGATCATTAGTGAATGTGATTCTGTTTACTGAAATTACTTCTGTGTACTCATTATATTCTATTTCTAATCCTTTGCTAGACTATAAATATCGGACATTATTTGAAATTGGGTATCAATTGGTCTACCAACACTGAATTGTTACTTACCCTGCTACCTATTTTCTTCTTTACTATAAAGATGAAAAACTTCAGTGAAGTGTGCACCAGTGCTTTCTTTTCCACGCCCATGGAAGAGAATATGGAAATATTCAACAGCGAATTAAATCAGGAGTTGTCTAAAGTTGCACGAGCAGCGAAGAACCCAAGATTGTCAAAAAACCAAGAACGGAAGAAGAAGCGTCTACCTCTGCAGGTAACAGTGTCGGTAACGATGATCAAGTGGAATGTCTAACGTGTCATATATTTATCAAGAAAAGGTATTTAGCTAATCATTTTAAAAGTAATGTTCACAAAAATAATCTTTTTCATTCACATAATTCTTTATCAAACGTTAGTGTTTTTGAATATGATTTTGGAAATAGGATTTTATGTTATAAAATCAAGAATAGAGTAGATCGTTCAACACGGGTAAATTTTGAAACTCCTGAACTATTTTTAAATTCTATTAAAGATGATATTTTATTCTTAATAGAAGAGTGTATTCATCAACACATAATTTTTAAAGTAAATTTCATAATGCATGCTGTTTTTTTTTTTCAACAAACTAAATATATTCATGATACGTTCGATTTTCAACCATTTAACTATATTATTTGTCAAGGAGATGAATTAAATATTTTTCTTTCATCTTTATATGATACAATTACTAGTAAATTTAGTGCATTTGAAAAAAAAGATAGTGGATGGAGTCTAAAAAACATAAAATCTATGGATATGAATGTTAATAAATTTAACCCCCTACGCGGTACTTCATACATAGATCTTCCCCGTGATATAAAATGAAAAAAGGCTGTTATAAATGTAAAAAACGAAGATTATTTTTATTTTAAATGGGCTTTACTCTAAGCGTTATATCTCGTAAAAAAAAACGAAAGTTTGTCAATAGAATAAACACTTACGTTCATGACCATTGATGCGTTGAAGTAACACAGACGTAGTATTGGTAGATCCACTGCAGTCAAACGACCATACACTGACTCCATGACTGCAGCTGCTCGGTCTTATATAGCACCAGTAAGTTATATCTAATCTAAAGCATTTCCGCAGTGAAACTTATAGTAACTTTATGAGTCAACAAGCTTATATCGCATTCTTTCGTGTTGCGACTTGCGTTACACCGATGAATCATCACAAAAAAATGCGATTTAATATTTACAAATCACTATAATTGATAATTTCTATGTACTTATATCAGTAATATGAACAACAATATAATGTAAGCATGGATACACTATATGAACAACAACATCTGAAAAAGATTCATCCCATTCTATAAAATTATGTCATATGCTGCTAATAGACTGCCCATGTATACCCACGTACCAACGTATATTATATGCAATTCGGATACAGATGATAAACCAGGCCCACATTGGATAGCTTTATATATCGATACGAATCACATCGGTCAATATTTTGATTCATATGGACGATCACCTGCACGATATCATCTAGAGTTTTTAAAAAGGAATTGTAAAAGATGGGACTGGAATGTTGATAGGTTTCAGAATGAGTGGACTTCAGTTTCTGGTGAATATTGCTTAAAGTAATTGCTATATAAGTTTCAGGGATGTTCAATAGTTTTACGAGCATATTTACAGGAAACACACTGTACCACGATATTTCAGTGGATGAGATGTTTCGCTCCTATTTTATAGATAATAAGCAATAACATTTTGGAAATAAAAATGTAACAAAATTAAAGCAAAATAAGAGCGGCAATGACGGTGTTCAAGGAACTTTAGATAAGAGGAAAGGCTGAACAATGGAACGCTAATGAGGTACAGGCCCACCGGATATCAATTAGATATTAGTTAATTGTTTTGCACATCTCCAGAATCGCGCATCCTACGCAAAAACGGACCGCAGATTCGTGATCAGAGCATGCCAAAACCTTTATTTTAAGGTCCGTCGACCCACCGTCACCCAGCTCAGTGAGCCAGAACTTTAGTAATACGGTCGAGGACTTTAGGGGAAGAACATCTCCTATCACACATACTCCCTTGGGGAAAAGCGTCTCCGCATGATTATACGCGGAATTCCTAAAGAGTTTGAGACCTCCTTCGTAAAGGAGGATCTCATTAAGCAAGGACTTCCGGTGCAAGAGGTGCACCGTATGGTCGATAAGACGACCAACACCCCCTATAACCTGGTGTTGGTAATTCTTGACCTCTCAGAGGAGGGCAAGAAGATTTTCGACATACGCACTGTATGTCACCTCTCGGGGGTCTCGATAGAACCTCCGCACAAAAAAAGGTTCCCGGGCAGTGCCATGGATCCAACTCTATGGCCATTCAGCCCGCAACTGTTTCGCCCGCCCGCCCCAGGTGCGTCAAATGCACGGGGATCATGGCACACATGAGTGCACCCGCAACGCTTCGCCCCCTAGCCCCAAAAGCCCCAAAGCGCAAAAGCAGAGGGGGAGAAGCGCAGGGGGTCGCAAACAGCCCCCCAAGCAGAAGGGAGCACATGGCCCTCTAAAGAAGGGCAGCCCTACCCCTGCCTTCGTCCTGGCTCCGGCCCCTAAGCAAAGTGCTTGGGCGAAGCCGCTGAGCATGGCCAGTGGAGCACCTAAACAAGTGTCCACTCCTCTTCCGGCTCCCGCGGTTCCAGCTTTCTGGCACCAGTGGTCGCCCGCGCTCCGCGTAGGGAGTCCCCCCCTAAACCGGCTGCAAAGCCAATATCTTCCCGGCCTAGGAGAATCGATTCTAACCTGGTCTGCGATTTCGTAGACAGCTTCGATGTAAATGAGTTGCGCACCTTGGCGCACAAAATTAGGACAGCTCGCTCTGCCAAAGAGCGCCTCCGGGCTTCCCTGGATCACATGGAAGTGATCGACGCAATTAAGCACTTCAGAGCTAACTAAGCCTGAAGTACTCGCTTACTGTTAAGTTGGCTCTTTTTTATTCTATCGTAATGAATAATATACCAATAAATAGAATAAAACCTAGGTCGATAGCTGTCGCCTCCTTTAATGCGTGCGGTCTTAAAGATCAGATTGACGAAGTCCAAACTTTTCTCACAACATATGATGACGCTTTTGTCTTTTGTCGCTAGGCAAAGTGATAGGGTCAAATCGTCTTTACTGCCAATACTTTGCATTCCAATTTGAAACCATAATGAAAGGCTCCTGCTTATTTTGTTTAACATTTTATATGTTCGTGACTCATTTCATTAAATACAGCAGAAATACTCATAGTACTGTTACGACGAAAGAGAGCGTGAACAAGAATTGCATAACTTAATGCCTCCCTCTCCCTTTCACCTTCCGATTATCAGACGCAATTAACAGTCTCGACCCCTTTTTTCTATAAAATATCAATTTATAGGTAATTCATTTTGGAATCGATTTCACCCGATTGTTTTTTTTTTCATTAAATTTACTAAAAAAAATATCGATTATTCAAGTGATTTTCGATCCGCGCGTCGCTTTCCAGTGTCCCGCGGGACGTTGCCGAGATAAAACCTGAGCCAAACTTCTCCGCGCGCGCTTCTCTTGTGCTACGTAAATAATATTTAGGAAATAAAATAAATTTTAAACTACTATAGTTTTATGGAACTTATATAGTAGTTAAGCTTTTATTTGTGTGCTTATTTTTCATTGTGTAAATATTTGTTTATAACTTTAAAACAATATTTTTATGATCATGTAAAAATCACGATCATATACGCGGCCCGACTTGATCTTTGAGACGACCACCTGTAAATACCTAATGCGCTTGGAACACCCATCCTTAAATAGTTCCTCTGGCTGGGACAAAATTTCTGCTAATTTCGTTAAAAAGTATAGTCAAATTCTTTGCGCACCTATAGTACATCTATGTAATACTGGTTTTCAGACAGAGCAATTTCCATATCCTTCCTGCAGACCTTAGTAACACCAATATATAAATCTGGTGATAAATACGCTCCTTCGAATAACACGCTAATTTCGTTGTTACCTAATTTTTCAAAAATAATTGAGAAGCTTCAGAACAAAAGACTTACATAATATCTAGAGCGGTATGGATATCTAGCTACGAATAAATTTGGTTTTAAGGCACATCGTCCAACAGAAGATGCTGTTTTACAACTGACTTGTTTGACAACTGATTTGAACCCGATCGCACACCTATGGGACAAGCTAAAATAGAGAGTCCGAACCAGGATTCCCGCTGTTTGGATGCCCGAGCTTAAAGTCGCTGTGCTTGAAGAGTGAGACAACATACCACAATATGTCATCATAACACTGATCAGATCGATGACTAAAAGACTACAAGAAGGTATCAGTGAACGGGAGGGGGGGGGGGAGAGGAGGTAAAATCAGTTATTAAGAATATTTTTTTGCAATAATTTTATTTTTTATTGTTTTTCTGGACTGTATTAACCCTACTAAATTTTCTATCAAAATTATCATTTTTCTTTCAAATTCAATAATTAACATTCAATTAGGTTTATTATTCAATAATACACCCTCATCTTAAAGGTTATTCAATAAATTTTTAGGCATTAAATGGTATGAATTGATACGTACTATATTACCAGAAATATTAACCATTATACGTGAAAAAAATTTCAAATCCTTGTTTGCAAGCCTCCTTATGTACTTGCTAAAAAAAAACAAAATGTACCTTTAAACATTATTTTTGCTTTTTTAACTTTAATAAAGAAAATAAGTGTACCGCATTTTCTGTTACAGTTATAAGAATCCGTAAAAAGAAAGGCAAAGATAATATTAAGCTCTTTTGCAGACAAAAGACTTTATATTTTGTTCAAGATACGGTTAAGACTATTATACTGCCTAAAAATATAAAGGAAGTGATAAGTAGTACATTGTGTAAAAATGAAAATCTCCGTTTATTACCGGTTGTTTTTTTTTAAGAATTAAAAACGAGCACAGTCCACTTGATGGTAAGAAAATACCGTGTAATCATCTATTAGGAAGCAAAATTCAATATGAAGGGAAAAAGGGAAAGATTTGTACCCCTTTTTAGATGAGATTTGGCAAAGTTGAAGTTAAAATAGAGAAGAACTGCACAGAGCTAGTAAAATAAGTTTATAATACGTGTAACAAATACATTAAATTAAACAAAACATTCATTCTTGACTTTTATACCGTCATTGTCAAACACATAAGTGTCAATGTTCAAACATTCGCACAGAATAGATATTAAAAAATTGCTTGAGAATCACACTTAAAAGTTTATAAATTACGGTATAATTTCGACCAGTGGGCGACTACTGGTTTTAATAAATATATGGAGGTACATAGGAAATAAATATTAAAAAATAATATATTTATTACAATACATATTATGCGTATTTATTTTTAAAAAAACATAACATAAACACTTACGCCTGTCACCCAGTGGGGTAGGTGGACTTCCAATTGGCACGATCCTGGCACACTTCTCTAGCCTCCTCCACACCAATATACGTACGCATACATGCTCATCGGTTAAGGGTACTCTTAATTTTCAATATATCGCCAATTTGATCGATAAAACTTCGCCTAGGGCATCCCTTCCCGACTCTGCCGTTCATTTCTGCAACATAAATTTGCTTTGTCACTCTTTCCTCATTCATTATTTCTACATGACGAAACCACCAAAGCATTCCTTTCTTAATTCTGGTCACTACATCATCTTGCAAACCACAATCTTCTCTTATCACACAATTTCTCACCCTGTCATTCAGATTCAGCACTAGCATACTCCTTAATGACCGCATTTCTAGAGCATTTATTTTACTCTCGTGCTTTTGCCACACCCAACTTTCACTACCATACATTAAAGTGGGGACCAACATAGCATTTTGAATTGTCATACGTGCCTTTTTTAACACTTTCTGACTTTTCACAATAGACTGTAGAACCCCATTTACCCTATTTCCTGAGTTCATTCATTGTTCTATATCCTTATCATATCTACCATCCGTGCTAAATACACATGCCAAATACACAAACGCAACTACTTGTTCGACCAACTCCTCTCCTATTCTTATTTCACATATCGTTTTACTTCCTTCTCTTTCAAAAACTATATATAACTTTCGTCTTACTTGCGTTCACGTTCATTCCCCTTTCTTTTAATTACCAGTTCATTAATGTAACCATCATTTTGCAACTCGGCCGCCGACGATGCCAATATGACTTGATCATCGGCGTACAAAAGGTATTTGACGGTTAACTCACCCATTCTTAACCCGCATTCTTCAACTTTCAAATTTTCCAAACAACTGTCCATAAATAGGTTGAACAGCCTTGGGGAAGCCACACAGCTCTGTCTAACAACTTTATGGATACCAAACCAGTCCGAGTAGGCGCCGTTGATCCTGACACAAGCACTAGAGTCCCTATAAAGGACCTTAATGCCTGTATCAAACCAGCGCTCAAGCCAAATGAGTTCAATGTTTACCATAACACATCCATGTCCACTCTGTTATAAGCCTTTTCCAAGTATTTATTATAGTTTAGTATTTATTTATTTTAGTTTCTCATTTTTTAAAGTTTTTTTTAATAGCTATGCCTACCTCGAACTCTCACCATGGGGCTCACTGGTAGAAAATTCCTATTGGCATTTAGTCCGCTGTTTGTAGGATACAATTATTTTAAGGAATATAATAATATAAAAACTTACCTACATTATTGTCAGTTAATAAAAAATATTGATTACGTTACTAAAGTAATAATCATGTTATTTATTATTACATACTAAAAGGAGGAAAATAGAATACGTAAGCAGTTATCAACGAGAAGTTTGTCTACTACAAAAGCTTATTTACTCATTTATGCGAAACACTTATCTTCTCGTTTCACATAAATAATTCTCATTTGGCATAGTTATAAAATGCGGTTACGGAAATATAGACGTGAGGTTGAGAATAATTTTTTTTTACTTATATTTGTTTTGGAGCGTAAGTCAACAAATTGATCTTCTTGTGTTGGACATAAAACTACCACTCGAACTTTTATACTTACATATTAACATTTATTTTTACTAATATCTTATTATTCGTATTTTCTTTCTTTGACCTATTAGGCGAATACCATAGTAAATGAGAAGTTGCCAAAATATGATTTAAGACTAAATACCAACGTCTTTATTTATTTACCGGAACTGTTTTTAAAGGTTACTATTATTTCAAATTCAGATGACAGCTTAAATGAAAAGATATCAGCCGGGTGTCGGGCAAATTGGGGGCAAATCTTAAGACCTACGAATTAGTCATTGTAGAGCGTATGAATATTTCACTGCAGGCACTCTTTTAACTAAGATACAAATGTGTCTTTTCACGGTTAAAAGGAACCACTTGACTTGGCACACACACGTAAGAATTTTTAAAGGATTTCCTCAAACCTCGCCAAGGGCGGTTTATTGGGTCCAAGAATTAAGTAGCCCCAAGCGCGTTATCTTTGTAATATTATGATTAAAGGGTTGGGCGAATGGTATTGTATGATTACAGCAAATTAATTTTCAGCAGTAAGCAGCTTACTGTGGACCGAAGAAGAAAAGGATGAATAATTTACAACAAAAACCAAAGTCATTATTGTGTTTTTTCTTCTTTTTTTAACAGCCTATTGCTAAGTCTACTGCTGGACTTAGGTCTCCCTTATTTGAGGAATGATTTTCCATAAGACACGCTTGGCAAGATGATTGTCAATCGCAGTACCAAATGTTTCTGGATTTTAACGCTGCTTTCCGTTATCGCCGGTCTAGATATTTAAAATCTTACACTGTATGTTGAGATTGTCATCTGTCAGAAGCTATGAGATTTCCTACGATTCATTATACGTAATGGCACTCATTGAGGTGATACGTGATTTAAAAATTGGTATAAAGTAGACTGTAATAGGTAGCTGGAATTGGGTTTCGTAGAAATTTGCAACCGACACATAAAACTGAAGGTACGCACCTGGAAAACGCTAGCCGCTCCTCTTTGTACTTGAGGTTGACACTCGCGTGGTACACTCCTAGTTTTCTTGCGCGATTTACACTTAGTTGACACAATCCACGGCCGTGATTTTAAGCGTATAATAATTAAATAGATATAGCGAGCGTGACACAATATGCTTCCGCATTCGGGCGTGTTTTTACATAGACTCCTCTTCTACCCGGTTGTCGGTCGCAAGAAGGAATGAATGAAATGAATGAATGGTATTATAGAGGAAATCTGATTCGTCAATAAGATTGACCAAAAAACGCGGAATATTACAATTTGAGAAGTGGCGGTAACATTTCCCCCGCCCTTAAAGGGTCGCCTTTAAAAGGATAATAATAATATGATGCGATAAATACAATGAATACAAACTAAAGCTAAGCGAATATAAATATATATTATAATACATAGATGTAAAGAAGATGTGAGTGATGTAGAGTTTATTATTGCGTAGGCGACGGACACAAGCTCACCACTGGTCGCACGAGTACCGTCCGTAGACGGGTGAACCTTTACAATCACTCCCAAAGGCCAGGAGAGGGTCGGTGAGTTATCATTTATAATTATAACAACTGTGCCCACCTTTACGGAGACCTAGGATTGAGTCCATTTCTGCCGCGCCTGCATTTGATGCAGATATTCAGTTCTCCAACGACGCCAAAAGGATTGGACCAATTTATCTAAGAGTGAATGTCGTTGAAGCAAATTAAATTCGAAGATTCCACATGAGGTGCAGGTAGAGAGTATAATGGTAACGTATTCAAAAAGTGTGAGTGTGTTAAAGCCGTCGGTTCAGCTGGATTGGAGCTAAGCACAGTGAGACAGTGAGACAGTGAGAGGACGAGAGTTTAGTAAGCATTCCATTTGAGCAAGGACTGTGATTAACTCCTCATACGCAAGGATCTGCTGTCCAATTACCTTAAAAAAATGGTTCGTATACTCTCCCAACAACCACCGAAATGTGGGGCGGCAGGCGCTATGAACTTGAATTCAATGTGACTTTCGGCCAGTTCTTCTTCTAAACGCGGGCGGTATTCCTTTGTGATAAAATTATATAAGTCTTGTAGATAAGATCGCGTGACTACAAAATTTGTTCCACGATCAGAGTAGAGGCATTTGACGGGACCCCGACGCGTTAGGAAGCGCTTTAAAGCTGCGATAAAACTCACAGTGGAAAGATCCGTGGCTACTTCGAAGTGGAGTGCGCGCGTAGTAAGGCAAGTTTTAACACCGCGAGCTCGTATGGGCGTATATGATATAGGGCCGCAATAATCATAGCCAGTATGAGCGAAAGCTTTCTCTGCTTGCGTGACTCTATGTCCCGGTAGCGCAGCCATTAAAGGAAATTGCGGGTGCGGTTTTAATTTAAAGCAAACGTTACAATTATTAATTCTAGACCGAATAATTCGTCTAGCAGACAAGATCCAAAATCTTTGCCTTAACAAAGAGACATAAGCAGCTCTGGGCCGGCATGTAAATATTTTTTATGATAATAGTTGATCAACGACTCTACAAGAGCGTCGTGACGCGGTAAAATAATCGGATATTTGTATTCTGAACTTTCAGCGGAGTTGGTAAGGCGGCCACCAACGTGGATAAGGCCATCACATAAAAATGGTTTAAGCTTCATTAGCGCAGGAGAGCAATTATTACCGGCTTCTAGCTGTCGAATGTCGAATGCAAAATGTCTTTTTTGAATATCGCCTATTATCATATGCTTGGCGGCACATATATCGAACGCGGTAACTACTATCGAACCGGAACGAGGAAGTTTATTTATAAATCTGCAGACATAAACAAGGATACGCGTGAGCCTACTCCATGAGGAGATGCGTTTATTAAGATCCTGAACTAGAGACATTTCCGGATCTGACGTAGTAATGGGGCGTGCGGTTATTTTCTATTCCGGTACGTTGTCTAGCGCTGTACTATTATGGTCTGTATTGATGATAGGCCACAGCGAGAGGTCTTGCGCGAGCCAGGGCAGACCTTGTGACCATAATGGATGAGATATTAGCTTTTCGGGTGTTAGACCTCTCGATAAACATCAGCTGGGCTATCTATTCCCACGACGTGATGAAAATTAGCGGCTGGTAAATTGTCAATGATCTTGACGACGTGGTTGGCAACAAAAGTTTGCCAGCGGTACGGAGAAGAGTTTATCCAACAAAGTGTAACCATTGAGTCTGTAAACGCGTACATCTCACTAATATGATAGCGTGAATCATAGGTGTCGTGCACGCGTCTAATTAGTCTTGCCAGTAATTCGGCAGCACAGAGCTCGAGACGTGCGATAGACAAAGGCTTCATTGGTGAGACGTTTGACTTGGCGCAGATGAGTCGCGTCGTAACTTGGCTTGCGTGAGTAATATGGGCGTATACCACTGCTCCATAAGCACGCTAACTAGCTTCGGAAAAGCCGACCAGTCGTACAACGCAATGTTCGAAGATATTTTGACGTCATTGAGTAGCGGTAACTCCATACAAAACCTTTTCCAGGTTTCGACTATATGCTGGGGTGGACAATCATCCCAATCAAGTTTCAACTGCCACAAATCTTTTATGAGAAGTTTAGCGAAGAGAACAACAGGCGCTACGAAGCCCATTATATCCCAAATTCTAGCTACAGTGGCTAAAATGATTCGTTTTGAACACTTTTCGTCAGGCGTGGTTACTTTAAATTCAAAACAATCGCGAGATTTATCCCAACTCAAGCCCAAAATTTTTAACTGAGCGGTTTTATCAAATTCAAGAGGCTCAGACATCTTATATGACGAAGGCAGAGCGCTTAAGACCGAGTCGGAATTACATGTCCATTTTACTAAATCGAACTGCGCACGTTTAAATAACTCAATCAGCTCATTAGCAGCTGATGTAGCTTCTTCCTCCGACATAACGCTAAAAACGATATCGTCCATATAGATATAACGAGAAGCAATTATCTTTGCTAGCCGAAATGAATCTCCGTCATCCACAATGAGTTGCTGAATGACACGGAGCGCGTGGTATGGGCTGGACCTTAGTCCAAAACAAACCCTATTAAATTCATATGCGGTAAGTTCTTCTTGCTGGTGAAAACGATATAACATGCGTTGAAAGCGACGATCGCGCCTATTCTTTATAATTTGTAGGAACATCTGTTTACAATCAGTGGAAAGCGCGGTAGCGAAAAGACGTTAAGGTTACGATAAGGTTAAAACGAGAAGTGAACTGGAATGCCACAACTCCTTTGCGTATTTTTCTGAACCCCTGATACTTTTACCTTTATATTGTCGTTATTTACTGATAAACCTAATCTATCACAACATTCCAACGTTATAAAATTGCTCTGCGATGCACTATCTAATAAGCAACGCACACTACAGCTCGTGCCATACGCGTCGGGTACCATAACCGTTGCAGTGGATAACAGAACTGTATTGTATACATTGCGTGTAAATAAATCTTCCGATACGCAAGATTGCGTTGATAGCGACGCGGCAATAGACGTTGTACACAACGAAATGCTCTGCTACTTACTCGCATCGGGCGACGACGCGGGGCAGCTGCTGTCGGTAAGGTCGCGCGCGTTATCCCCGGTGGCTCGGCGGCGGTGGTCACGACGCGAGCGTTAGCAGGTTTGAAAGAGCCAAAGTGAGGTAAACTATGATGTTTACCTTTGCAAATTTTACATTTAGAATTAGAGTTGCAAGTCCCTGCCTTGTGTATAACACTCAAACAATTTACACAAGCGTGTCGTTCATTAACATATTTATAACGGTCGTTTGCTGTCATTTTACAAAATGCCGGACACTTGTATAAATGATCATGCACAATATCCTTGCACAAACATTTGTATGTTTCGGCCATAGCGACATAAGATTCCGGTTGTGGAGCTTTTGCGGTGGGTCCGTGATTCGGGTTCGAATTCGAAGTCGAAGTCGAATGATTACAGCGCTGTAATATATTAGCTTGTTCTTTTACGTAGTCGTTTAACCCTTTAAATTTAGGAATTTTATCCTTTCGAGAATGTATTTCGAAAGATCGAACTGTTTCGGGAACTAACTTTTTTAAAGCGGTATGCAATATAATAAAGTCAGTTAAATCAGGTTACGAATGTATGTAAAAATAATTCTAAGTTTCGAGCAGAAGAGTTAGAAATTGGTTTAAAGTCGAAAATTTTATTGATATAGGTCGATGCTAGCATGCGTTTATCATCGTACTTATCTATAAGCGCGTTCAAAATAAGTTCATAATTCTCAGCACAATGAGTGATAGCGGCGAACACAGAATGCGTTTTGATTGTTAATTTACCTAGCAGGTAATACAATTTATCGACGTCTGACAGGGACGGATTATAATGCATAGTGGATTTAAAACTTGCATAAAATAATGACCATGAGCGGATCACCATCAAACGACGCTACCTCTATAGGCGGTAAAGACGGTTGCGATATTGTGGTCGATTTCGAACATTCATTTGTTATTCGACTTGTAAGAGACATTACACGTTTTATATGACAGTATAATTCCTCAAACGCAACCCATGACTGATATTCCACCTTTGCTCCGGGGTAGACTTGCATATTATATAAATTGTACTCGGTTAATACCTTTTCGAAATCATTTCGTAATGCATCAATCGAAATCGCGCCAGAAAGGAACTTTTCCCTGTCCACCTCACTATCTATTTGTTGAGATCGATCATAAATTGTTTGTAAGCGATTAAATAATGAATCGCGCATAGCTATAGCTATATTCAATAACATCGTTAATTTGGAGTCTGGCGTTTCAGCCTTAGTTTCATTCGTTTTTGACGTGCTAGTTTTCGACATTTTAATAATAAATATATATACGAAATATTAAGGTTATAAGTAAAGTTTTAAATTTAACTGGTGAGCGATGAACAAATACACAATTTATTAAAGCGTAGTAAACACTAATCTATCGCGGAAATATCAGGTAGATTTATTAAACTGATCTAAATTTGTTTGTGAGCGAGCGGTATGTAGATATTGTATTATGTATTGCGGTAAGTATATGATAAATAATAAGAAATTATATAATAGCGATGGATATACGGCAATCTAAAATCTATCAAAATATATAATCAATGTAATAAATATATAATGCGTATATATGCGAGAAATTAAGTAAAGTATTATATTCAAATGTTTCGAAGTATATACATATTATGGCTTTAATTAATATACTCGCGTGGAAGAAATATAACGAGTTTATGAGAAAAATCACGTCGTGAAATGTGATAGGTTATCTCAATGGTATATAAATATGTGGGTCACATATGGCTATATATTATGCCTATTGTGCATGGAAATATTCCTACGAAGTGGCAAAAAAAATGGTTATCGAATTGAAATATTTTAATACGGTCGAATGGACCGGAGAATATGGTTCTAATCCGGGCGAAGTGACCAAAATGGTGATGAGTGATTTAAAAATTGGTATAAAGTGGACTGTAATAGGTAGTTGGAATTGGGTTTCGTTGAAATTTGCAACCGACACATAAAACCGAAGGTACGTACCAGGAGAATGCCAGCCGCTTCTCTTCGTACTTGAGGTTGACACTCGCGCGTGGTACACTCCTAGTTTTCTTGCGCGATTTACACTTTAATTGACACAATTCACGGCCGTGATTTTAAGTGTATAATAATTAAATAGATATAGCGTACGTGACACAATATGCTTCCGCGTGCGGGCGTGTTTTTACTTAGACTCCTCTTTGGTTGGTCGCAAAAAGGAATTAATGGAATTAATGAAAGGTATTATAGAGGAAATCTGATTCGTCAATAAGATTGACCAAAAAACGCGGAATATTTCAATTTGAGAAGTGGCGGTAACACATTGGTCGAAATTTGAGGGTGGATTCTTTTACTTAATTAATTACACTAGTATATGGCATTTATTTATTATTGTGTTTATTTTTATGTTTGGAAAGTAGATATATAATTGATCTTGCGTAAAAATTCCTACTAGTCCAAATTCTAATTTTTGGAACATTTCCAACAGCAGCAAATGCAATTTCAATTTAACACCAGCATCCCAAGAAATTGATCCATTCATCTTGAAAATTGGATGCGTCGAGCATTCCGGAGTGCATACGGGCATAAATTTCAACCGCGCCAAATATACGTACGAGATTTATATCCCTTTAGTTGAATTTGAAATGTTACGTGTTATAAAAATATTCAAGGTAAATTTTTAAAGATTGTTATGAAGCGTATATTCTGTAAAGACAAGATAATATATTTCAAGACACTTTTTTACTTTGAAAGAAATCAAACGAAAATGCAGGTGCTTTTCCACAAAAAACCTTAGCAACACATTAAAGTTAATACTATTCCCGTAAATCACTTGAACAAGGCTTTAAATGATTGTGCGACGAGCCGTTTACGACAGTAGTGGAATGGCAGTTTCGACTTATTACCTTAACTATTAATCTTATGTTGCTTTATATTTTATGAATTAACAACTTTCCTGTCCGCGAAAAAGACACAAGCGTTACACTATCGAAATGTTCATATATGGCTCACGGTACAGTGAAATGGTTAATATTATTTTATTGGTTAATATAATTATAATTTTATAGTATTGTTTGTAAGTAAAGATAAATTCATATCTATGTCTGCTTTTCATGTCAAAACGTCACAAGTTATAAACCGACCCATGTTATTAAATTCATGTGCTTAACCATACAGCAATGTATTTTTGTAGCGTGTCAAAAGTTATTGAAATGTACTTTAAGTAAGGTTAAAGCTTTTAGACGTCATGTATTCCTTTATTATTCTATAATACTTTTTATAGCCACATCTAAGACAAACGTAACGTAACGGTAACAGGGTTACCCATCAAGTCTTCTCGGCTATCTTACAACAGTTAGTAAAACTGTCAAGTAATTCTGTTAGAACCTTAAGCTTAAAAATAATAAATGAATAAAAACTGAACTCACAGGTGTGGCTTATTCTATTAGTTTACACAGAAAAATAGTTATTTCCAAAGAAACGAAGTTTATAAAGTTATTACAATACAGTTTTTAACAAAAATGATTTTACGGATATTATCATGCATCCTAAACGTTTCGAATGATTTGTTGAAACCTTTTGAGTTACGTGAGGACTGATATGTTTCCCTCATGCGGCCATATGATGAAGCCCAAGGTCACTCAGCGAGCTATTATGCACTCTATGCTTGGGGGTTTTTTGCGTGATAAACTTAGAAATGAGGATATCCGCATTAGAACCAGAGTAATTGAAATAGCCCATATAGCTCGAAGAACCAACAACCGATGGGGAAGATAGTTTTCGAGTGTCAGCCTCGTAGGTACAGTGTGAAGCGAAATTTTTTTATAAGATAGGGTGACAAACGAGCACACAGTCCACCTGATGGTAAGTGGCTGCTGTGACCCATAGACATCTACATTTATCCTCAATAAAGAATCAAATGCAGAAGCGTCGTCACCCGTGAGGACTAGATGGAATGCCTCTTTTCAGTAAAATGGGTCTCGGTTCTCTACACTCACCATACGAAACACAGTAGTGTCAAGCTGCCATTTTACGCTGGTATTCTGTGAGAGCGTGGTCCTTTCCCGGTCGAGCCGACCCATTCGTGCTACAACTATACTACTAATATAGCTGCAGCATGGCTCTACCACGTAAAAAGTAGTGCTGTAGACTAGAAGAAGTGATGTGCTGGTAAGATATGCAGGAAGTGGATGAATGCACGTGGCTCAGGACCGTATGTACGTATTCCCTCACTCTCATACTCCAGAGAGAGATCCGACCGCAGGGTTAACGGATTTACGTGTTTTACCAGGCACGGGGGTAAAATACCCCCGAATTCCTGACACCGGGCTTCTACTGAGAATTTCTCGACAGAAAAACGCAATAGCTGATTTTGGCCTGACCCGGGACTCAAACTCGGGATCTCATGATCAGCAATTGCGTTTACGACCACTAGACCAACGAGGCAGGAAAAAAAAAAAATTTGAAACTTATATTTTGTAATTACACTCAAGGTGTTTGCAATAAATACAATCGAATACATACATACTTAAAATGATTAATCTTTTTAATTTTGCTTTGAAAATAATTCTTAGAAAATGAAGCCAATAAGTATCACAAGAAAACAGTAAAGAACAATAAGATTAAAAAACTTATGCTCTTAAAGAGATTCCGCTACTACTACCAATTCGCCTCTTGTTACACCGTGATGCAGCATTATATTTCTATCTCAATATATTTATTAGGTGACTATTTTTTATTATATTTTGTTATATACAATATTAAAAACTATAATAAAAAAAAACTAAAACTAGTAATTTAATTATCAAACAGTCCTACTCCACGCGGTATCGTGCCAAGAACGCTGGCTGCGTTTCCCCGCTGAATGGCTATACTTAGCCTTTGAGCGAGAAAAGAGGCAGCCCTCTTATCACCAGCAGCAACGACCAGCCGCGGACGGAGTTCCTTTAAGAACTTCACCGCACGTGGAACCCACGGACCGATAGTCTCTACAGCAAATGGCACAAATATATTTATACTTTAACGTTGGAATCATCATTATCATTACAGCCCTTCACAAGTTCACTGCTGAACATATGCTTTCCCCAAGGAATGCCACAAAGCACGGTCCCGAGCCACCAGCATCCATTGACTTCCTGCATAACTTATGAGGTCGTCACTCCATCTAGTGGGGATGACGCCGTACCCTTCGCCTACCCGTACGAGGCTGCCACTCGAGAACCTTTCTTTCCCATCGATTGTCTGTTCTTCGAGCTATATGGCCGGCCCATTGCTACTTCAGCTTACTAATCCGTTGAGCTATGTCGGTTACTCTGGTTCTACTGTGGATATCCTCGTTTTTAAGTCTATCAAGCAGAGAAACCCCGAGCATAGCCATCTCCATAGCTCGCTGAGCGATCTTGAGCTTCCTCATACGGCCAACAAATAGGATTCCTAAGGATTCCTATAACTTATAAGGAGTTAGTTTAGGTAACGTGATAATTAAAATCAGTTTAGAAAATTAATTTCCTGATAATGCAATCAATGTTTAAAATTATGCTGTACGTAATTCGACCGTGGGTTGGTAGTATAAGGGCATCGTAACGGTCCCGAGCAGAGACGAAATCTACATCGTAACGGTCCCGAGCAGAGACGATCGCGAATTTGAGGCTGGTGAACGGTGAAGTGTTAATAGATTTATAATTCAGACAAAAAAGATGAATACTGCTACTACTACTAATATTAATTCTTTAAGCCATCTACTAGTAATTGACCTGTCGCTTTTTAACTAACTAACTGACTAACTATGTGTCCTTGCAGTGATGAAAAGTAGACACCAAATTGACACCACAAGCTTGGCAAAATAACACCGTGCGATCAAACAAATTGACAAATTATTGTTATCAATCTTTTAGCCGTGGTTTACGAACAGTAACTCAGGGGACTTTAAGCACTCGTTAATTTTTCTAGTAAATTAAACGGATTTCTATTCTTGCCGGACAGCTAGCGAGGCAATACGATGACGACACAGGGTTGATAAGTAGCAGTAAGTGTTCCACCAGGCGGATGTTGTATCACAATAGTTCCCACCAATCAAGAAATGGCCTAAATGCACGAGCGGGTCACAGCAGGAGCAGGACTAACAGTTTAACGTGCCTTCCAAGGCGTAGGTGAAACATCGGTAACTTTTTTACTCCAGGCTGCTACTGAGAATTTCTTGACAAAAAACCCAATAATCGATTTTGGCCCGACCTGGGATTCGACCTCGTAACCATTAAGAGGCAGTCGGCGGACGGATCGGACACTTAGTAAATCTGTGAGCACCAAGCAATATTTGTCCTATTCTTTACACTTCGGTGTAATAAACGACTATTTAAATGTAACAGGCAAAGTTGCAATCCGTTCTAAGGAATGGTCGAAGTTTTAAAAGCAATACAAAACCTCTATCTCTGAAAGTTTTAGCTGTCTCACTAAAGCAAAAATTCAAATAAAGCCATTTACTATTTGCTTAATGATGACCTTAGAGTAAGAACAGACATATTATATATGTTATCTGAGTATGAAATTTACTATTTGCCTAAGTCATCAGTCAACCTTGACGTTGTCATCGATACATGTCCACTGCCGCATTAAGTGAAAATTTTGGGGCGATTTACCAAGGTCAGCACTATTTGCTATGTCGCACTACCTCAACATGGTAGCAGTTATAACTGTAACCGTTTTTTTATGCAAGTTGAAAATACTAACTTTGAGATAAATAGCTGTCATAGAGAAACACAGGTGGGGAGAAGCCATAGCGTTATTTTCCGATAACAAACTGGCTGTCATTTTTTGCGGGGGGAAATCTGCGCCACGCACAATTTCTCAGACTCCTACACAAAAATAATCGCCTGTCACTACGAAACTCACACATAACAATCAAAATAATACATTAACAATTTCACATACACATAGATATATTCTGTACCATAACAGTGTAATGAAGTGACGCAACTACATTGACAAGTTGCATACAGTCATGGATGTAACAACTGATACGCATTATCGATGAAAAGGTGGATGTTATAATAAAGATAGGACTTTATTTATTATTACTATAATTACCTATCGTTTAACTTATAAACTTAATGTTTATATAATTTTAAAAACCAGTGATAGTTTTATCTATCACTGGTTTTTAAAATGGATTAGTTTTGTATATATATATAACGAATACATTTTTGTGGGTTCGCTTTTTTCATTAACACATACACTGCCGTCAGTCATCCTTTAAATGCAGTACTCCGTGCAAAGTGACTGACACGGCAGCATGAGGGTTAATAAAGAAATTCTTGTATCAGTATAGAAAGTTAAAGCAAAACATCGCAGTTGTGGTGAATACATAGCTCGTGAGAGCTTCCCACTTTTACATTTTTTTTCTTAAGTTGACGCTTAATAAGCTCTGTTTCTTCAACGCCAATTTTTTTAAAAAGCATCCATTTTTCTTTCTCTATCAAAGATTTTTCATCCAGATTCTGAAGAACTTTTTTCAATCCAGCAACTTTTTTCTTTAAAAAAAGAGGTTTAGCTTGAAGCCTTTTAAAAGTTTTTTCTGATAATATAGGTGTTGCTGCATTTTTCATTTTCTTGGTATAAGTGCAATGGTGAAAATCGAATTATAATTTTATCAGTGCATTCAGAGTAAATTTAATTTATTATGCTGTTATCATCTTTCTATGTAGCTTACTCAAGCTCAATAATAAAATAATATAAATTACTATTTCATAAATATGTACCCATTTATTTTAATCAAACATATTATATACAGTAAACTATTAAAAGGAAACTCGCACTTGGAGGATTTGACGATTCAATGAATCAGGGATAGTGAGAGTGGCACTAATGGCATCGTAAGATGATAGTCTGTCATCTGATAGTACTTTGCTTAAATACTGAGTAAATGATAATTGATGGCTCTGAAAAATTAGATTTAACATTGTAAATTTTTTGAAGTGGAGAAATCTGAGCTTCATCTCACAACTATGACTAACCACATACTACACTTTACTACATATTCAACATTTTACGGGGCACTACATCTTAGTCCTCAGGTTTGGCGACGCATTTGCAATCTGTAACGGTTTGTTGGCCTTGAGATCGTAAATTTCCATGGACCACAGTTTGCTTACCATCAGGTTGACTGTACGCTAGTTTGCCTTCTCCATGATGTAAAAAAAGCTTGCGGAACAATAATACAGTGTGGTATTAAAGTTAGCTTGGTGCCCTCGACAAATCGTCTTCTATTGTTTGCCAACACTTGAAAATCAGAGGTCTGGAAATGGTCTGAGAAAATGACACTGTTTCTTGTGGGAAGACAAGTAAGCCTGTACAAAAGTACTTCCATATTTCCTTTACACTCTGATCTTTAGGAAACCTGCAATAAATAAATTAATAAATAAATAAAACAATATATAATTTATTAATGCTCGTAAGTATTTTATTATATTTAATTTGAAGCAATTTTAATATTAAATTATATTATAATAAATCTCACAATCAATTTTTTTAATTAATATTAAATAAATCAGAAAACATAATCTCAAAAATAATTATTTGCAAAAGAGACATGGCTGTAAAGACCAAATTTGCCATTTGCCATTTTTATCGATAACTATTTACAAACCGGTATATCAAAATTATCAATCGGTGACAGCAAAAATTCGGATACAGACTTAGATCAGTCGTTCGACCGAACCGCATATTGTATGAGGGCGAGTGTACTATGGTGGTAAACAAATCCGAAACAGCACGACCGCTACTATGGCAACTATGGACTGTTATTATTGTAATTTTTAAGATTAAAGAGTAATAAATAGTACTAATATTATATAGAATTACTTACATATGAAAGGTAACGCTATCTTTGTGTAAATTAGACGTGGCAGACCTCTTTTGCAGCAAAATACTAAACAATATTGCATTTTTTGTGGGACGTCAATTCAGTCGCACAATTGAATTTAGTCTAGTGAGCAGTTTTATTTATAGGATAGAGCGACAAACGAGCACACAGTCCACCTGATGGTAAGTGGTTGCTGTGACTTATAGACTTCGCAGTGCGGTTGCAACTAGTTTTATTGTAAACATAGGGCCGCTGTGTCACATATGGACTCATACTTTGGCACAGGGTAACGCCTGCTTATAGCCAATACCATCCGGTAGTTTAGCGGCACGTGTTGCTTTATGTATAGCTGTATAAATCATAAAAATTATAGATTTTGTTTAGACCACGAGGGAAAGGATAACGAGCACTCATAAGCACCAGCCTTCCTGGCTTTAGCAGCTCAGTTTATGGTAGCAGATTGAGTTTGGACTTGATCTCTCCTGCTTTAATAACCTTCATATTATGATTAATAGGACTATCCGAGGTCCGAAGAGGGGAGGACACGGTTATCCTCGAATCCGGCAACTTATTCTATCACCGGGAGGGCGACCATCTGTCCCAAGGAGGTGTCGGATTTATCGTCCACAAGTCTCGTTAACAACGTTGTAAAGATCGGGAGTGTGTCGAAGAGGGTTGCGTACCTTATACTCAGAATCACCAAACGATATTCGCTGAAGGTCATACAGGTTTACGCACCAACCTCGGCACACCCCGATGAGGAGGTGGAGGAAATGTATGAGGATATCTCTAGAGCCATGCATTCCTCCAAAACCCACTATACGGTGTTAATGGGAGACTTCAACGCAAAACTAGGCACAAGAGAGTGGTGAGCTGAAAGTAGGAAATTCGGAATAGGGCAACGGAACCCAAGGGGCCAGCAGCTGGCCGACTTTATGAGAAAGAGGACTCTTTATGATGAACTCTTTCTTCCAAAAGCGGCCCCACAGAAAGTGGACCTGGTCGAGCCCCGACGGTTCGACAAAATGAGATTGACTTCATTATGACGACCAGACGACAACTGTTCAGTGATGTCTCAGTGATCGCGAGGGTAAAACTGGCAGCGATCACCGAATGGTGAGAGGCACACTGAACCTAAACGTTAAGTTGGAGAGGTCACGTCTAATGAAGTCAACGCTCCGTCCCCCTCGTGCTCTAATCCAAAGTCCCGAAAACTTTCAGCTCGAGTTACAAAATCGTTTTCAGTGCCTAGAACTTTGCAATGAAGTGGACGATATGAATGACAAGCTTGTGGAAACTGTCCATGCGGTCGGAGCTAAGTTCTGTAAGACCCGTCGCAGAAGAACACAAAACTCTCCGATCACACTTAATCTCATGGTTGTTAGACGGGAGATGAAGCTGCAGTCTTCAGCAGATTTGACAGCATACAGGCAACTGAACAGACAGATTCCAAATGCATGCGGCGGGATTTGCGCAACTTCAATACAGCTCGTATTGAAGAAGCGATCGAGCGGAACCAGGGCTCCAAAGTCTTTGCCAGAGATCTGTCTGCCAGAAAGAGCCAACTGTCGAAGCTGAAGACCGATTGTGGCAGCATCGTTTCGGGACACCTGAGATTTTGAGTGAGATTGAGAGGTTCTATGGGCAGCTGTACACATCATCGTTGGAGCCACAGGCAAGTGTGAGTAACGATCCAAGAGTCTTATCCGACACTATTCCGATGATATCCCGGACGTCAGTCTGAGCGAGATTAGAATGGCTCTTCAGCACCTTAAAACGGCAAGGCCCCAGGCGAGGATGGAATTACAGCGGAGCTTCTGAAAGCGGTGGAAACCGGTACTTGAAGTCCTTCAGAAGCTCTTTAATTCCGTCCTCCATGGTGGCATTACACCGGAGGCGTGGAGCAGAAGTGCGGTGGTCTTGTTCTTCAAGAAGGCGACAACGCTCTCTTGAAGAACTACAGACCGATTTCCTTCTGAGCCGCGTCTACGTGCTGTTTTCGAGAGTCATTACGAATCGTCTCGCATGCAGACTCGACGACTTCCAGCCCCGAACAAGCCGGTTTCCGAAAAGGCTTTAGCACCATAGACCACATACATACCTTCGGTAAATTGTACAGAAGACCGATGTGTACAATCTGCCACTTTGCCTTGCGTATGTGGACTATGAGAAAGCCTTTGATTCCGTCGAAATTTGGGCGGTGCTGCAGTCCTTCAGCGGTGCCAAGTGGACTGTCGGTATATCGAGGTGCTGAAGTGTTTGTACAGTAGGGCTACGATGGCTATCCGAGTACAGAACCAGAGTACGAAACCCATCCAACTGCAGAGAGTGTAAGACAGGGTGACGTAATATCCCGAAACTCTTCACCGCTGCATTGGAAGACGTATTCAAGCTACTGGACTGGAAAGGATACGGTATTAACATCAATGGCGAGTACATCACTCACCTTCGATTTGCCGACGATATAGTCCTTATGGCAGAATCGCTGGAGGACCTAAGCACTATGCTCAATGACCTGAATAGTGTCTCCCAACGGATAGGTCTCAAGATGAACATGGACAAAACAAAATCATGTTTAATGTCCATGTCACACCTATGCCGTTGTTGGGAGCACTAAGCTCGAAGTTGTTGACGAATATGTTTACCTGGGACAAATAGTCCGACTAGGTAAGTCCAACTTCGACTGAGAGGTCAATCGACGGATTTAACTCGGCTGGGCAGCGTTCGGGAGATTACGACCCATCTTCTCGTCAGGCATACCTCAAAACCTCAAAACTAAATTGTACACCCAGTGCGTGTTGCCAGTGATGACATACGGAACTGAGACGTGGTCCTTCACTGCTGGCCGTATGAGGAAGCTCAAGGTCGCTCAGCGAGCTATGGAGAGGCTATGCTCGGGGTTTCTCTGCGTGATAAACTTAGAAATGAGGATATCCGCAGTAGAACCAGAGTAACTGACATAACCCAAAGGATTAGTAAGCTGAAGTGGCAATGGGCCGCCATATAGCTCGAAGAACCGACAACCGATGGGAAGAAAGGTTCTCGAGTGGCAGCCTCGTACCGGCAGGCGAATTGTAGGGCGTCCCCACTAGATGGAGTGACGACCTGGTAAGACATGCAGGAAGTCAATGGATGCAGGTGGCTCGGGACCGTGCTTTGTGGCATTCCGTGGGGAGGCCTATGTTCAGCAGTGGACTTGTGAAGGCTGTAATGAATGAATGAATATTATGATCCAAAATTCAATTATAAAAGAACTTATCTAAATGACTAAATAACTTATTAATACCATGGGGTAACCATTTTTCTATAATATAAGAGTGACAAACGTTGAATGCTACGTTTATCACTCTTATATTATATTTATTTTTATATGGAATGAAAAAGAACAAATTAAAAAATATTAAAATTTTACTTACCAAAAGTTTGACGAAAATAGTCAATAAGATAATATTAATAAGAAAATATAATAAAAGTTGTTTATTTATGTGTGTTCACTTATATAATAAGATACCTAATTACTTAAAAATATTAAATACCAGATTATTTAAATCAAAATTGTATCAAAATGTGCATGTGCATGTATAACCGTAGCAAAACATGCTGATCTGAAACGTCCTGTAAAATCTTTTATATACCATGTTTTATGCAAATAAAATATTATTATTATTATCTCCCTATATATCCTTTCTAAATACAATACTATGACAGAGAGAACCGTGTTAGGAAATAAAGTTTTTTTATATAAAAAACGCTATGTCAGATTTAAATAAAACTAGTTTTTTCGGATTTTATCGCGTATATTAACTTATTTTATATTCCCGACGTTTCGAGCACTTAATAGCACCCATGGTCACTTCTGAGGTGTATGACGTCCCAATGTCATAGTTAACCACGGCTACCTCCAGATTAAAATTTATTAATTTTTGTTCCGATCTACGCAGTATGAACTTACAGTATTTTGAAGTCTTACAGTTGTATGCTTGGGTTGGGATTTAATTTTATTAATTATAGGATTTATACATTTTCATATTTTTTATTTTGTATTTACTTAATTAATCTTTTAAAATTTACCAGTTAAATAGCGAATACTAAATTATATAAATTGTAATTACATAAAAGTCTGTCTTTCGCTCCGCTCGTCGCTTTCTTGTCTGTATGACCGCGTATGACTTTGTCTATAAAACTGCGTGTCTGCTATGGCAAATATTCCCCACTATAAGTCAATATATAGAGGAGACCAATGTTTAACGGTAATGGTCTGTATCACTGTTAAGTAGAAATTTTGCAATCGTTTTTATACGAACTTCCCGATAATCTAGATGAAAATTTATGTAAAGCTGGATGATAATGCATTATTATCCCATTTTCTTGTTCATCTGTTACATGCGATTTTTTTTTCCAAAACTTATCGATGACTTGTAATTTTAAATATAGATCAGAACAGACTTAAAGTCGGAACTTAATTATGTAAACAAAAATATTTTTTTATATATTTAGTCCGTTTCAAAAACGAGGTCTTTATATCAAAAATTTCTTCTTACATAAAAACATTAAGTTATTTGTAATAATATTTAAATAATGGAGCACATTTTTTTTACAGGCGGAAGCTAATAAATATTAATTGTGCATGCATCTGTAATGTTTATGGTATCATTTTATTAATTAATTCCGTAAAATTTTAAATGTTTATTGGTGCTGATATTATATTTTTGCTTTATAATTTATCCACTGAGTACAGTACATTGTCATAAAATGACACTGGGGTCACAAAGCAATTTATCAAAAATATAAATATTATGTATAGTTGCTGAGTTGAGAAAATTATATCAAAATGATGAGTTTCGCGTCTGTCACTATTTATTTATTTCACATTATAAATGAGTGTTCCTCGTTCTAGTCGAAACAAAATTCATATTGATATTTACACTTCATGATTTGTAAACACTGACCTCTATATACACAAGTGCGCTGGACTGGCTATACCATACAAAATGCTTATGCCGATTTGAAGCGCCTCATTGTCCGTACCGAAATTATACTTGACATAATATGCCAAAGTCTGTTGTGTTATTTAAATCGTATCTCTGTATTTTGAACTTTTAAACAAAAAATGAAAGTATTTTATGTGGTTTGATTATGTTTGATTTTAGTTACATAATTAGAATTATTTTTAGTAATAATGAGTGTGCTTGATATGTAAAACTCGTTACCAAAAGGAAAGTGGATAATATTCCACAAGTAAATGAATTTACAGCTAATATTATACAAATTAAAACTATTTGATAATATAGGTACTAAAAATTTGTTACTAATTTTAACATCGTAATTACAAACATGTTTGGCTTTATATTTCTGAGTTTTGATAATCAATAAAATTCAATAGGGTTGTCGAGTTCCTTATCTATAATACTTATCGATGTTCTTTTCTACCCATATCTGTTAACAATCAAAGTCGCCGACAATAGATAATTATTAAATGTTTATTACATTGGGGATGAGTCTCTCGCGTCCGTAGGCTTCGACCACCAACCCGAAGCCGAACGAAACGAACGACAAAGCCGAAAGGATAGACTCGGCTCCTCGCCGCATGGTAGCGCCGTAAAATCTACCACCCTTAGTTCGCACCATGAGCCAGCAAACAAAAGAAATGGCCCTGAGTTCCCGCGCCCCTTTAATGGGGCAGGGTGCGAAAAATCTCCGGGAGAAAAACCGGCGACGAGGTTCGCCACCCGTCACGTTCTGTCTCCCGGAGGGGCGAAAAGTGGATTGCGGAGGCCCGTCTGGCTACGCTGAATGTATTTGAAGCAATGAATGATAAAATGGATGAATTATGCAAAATGATGGAAAGGATGCCACTGCACATGGCATGTATACCGCTTACTGGTCTGGTGTAGACGAGACCGAGCGGGCATACCAGGGAGTCGGTGTCATCCTTTCAGAAAGAATGAGCCGATGTGTGAAAGAGTATGGATTCGTAAGCCCAAGGCTGCTATGGATACGAATGAAAGTGGGCTTAAAGAAGTTGTTTGTGCTAGGGTGTACGCCCCAGACATGTCTAAGCCCACTTATATCCGAGAGCAGTTTTGGGACATAGTAAGGATGGTGTTGATGAAATGTAAGGGAAATGAGAATATTATTATGTTAGGAGATTTTAATGGAATGGTTGGGGTGAAGAGGTCTGGTTATGAAAGGATATTGGAAGTATAAATGTAGACTGAGGAAAATATAAGTGATTTGAATGAATTATGTACGAGTGATTTAAACTTGAAGACTGTATGGAATAATGTTAAGAAAGTTTTGGTGCATGCAGCCACCGAAGTATGTGGTGTAAGTAAGAGAACGAATGAAAGGAAAAATAATGCGTTGTGGTGGGATGATCAGGTACGGATGGAAGTTGAAGCAAAGAAGAGAACATGGCTAGATTTACTAGCAACCAAAGCTGGTAATTCTGGGGGTATGAATGATGAGATTGAAAGAAAAAGGCAGACTTTAGACGTATAAATAAGCGAGTAAAAGAAGTTGTTGAAAGTAAAAGCAAGAAAGAACGGATAAGAATGATAGAAGGATATCTGATAACTTCCAGGCAAATATTAAAATGTTCTGGGAACTCGTAAGAACTGCCAGGAAATTCAATATAGCCTGAATGAATGCTATACGAGACGAGAATGGCTGTATGCTGAATGATGAAATTTCTAATTTAAAGAGATGGAATACTTTGAAAGCGTGTTTATGAGTGAAGAGTCGTCTGAATTAAGTGAAATAGAAATTCCGAAAGAAATGGAGAGAGGTAAGAGATAAGTGTAGATGAAATAATGAAAGCAACGAAAATGCAGCGGGATATGATAGAGTATCACTCGAAATGCTAAGGGCTAGAGAAGGAGTGGTGGCAGGCCTGCTGTACACCGCGTTTAATTTATGTTAGGAACTGAAGCGGGTACCGGAAGACTGGTGCAAAGCCGTTATAGTTCCAATATATAAGGAAGAGGGTCACAACAGGACTGTAAAACTACCGTGGTATCAGCTTGCTTTCTATTGTGAGTAAACTGTATGCTGAGGTGTTAATTGTAAGAGTTATGGCAGAAACTGATGGAAAATTTGGGATGGGCAAGCTGGATTTAGAAAGGAAATGGGGTCTACGTATCAGTCTTTTCCATGCGCATGATTGCGGAGAAGTTTTGGCCAAAACCAGAAAGTTTTTATGCGTTCATGGATTTGGAAAGGCTTATGACAGAGTGGACAGGAATGTGTTATGGCAAACACTAAACTGATGTGGGTTGAGCGCTGGTTTGATACAGGCATTAAGGTCTCTTTATAGGGACTCTAGTGCTTGTGTCAGGATCAACAGGGTCTACTCGGACTGGTTTGGCATCCAAAAGGTGTCAGACAGGCTGTAGCCTCGTGGCTGTTTAACGTATTTATGGACAGTTGTTTGCAAACTTTGAAAGTTGAAGAATGTGGATTGAGAATCTGGAGTTAACCGTCAAATGCCTTTTGTACGCCGATGATCAAGTCATATTTGCATCGTCGGCGGCCGAGTTGCAATGATGATTACTTTAATGAACTGGTCATTAAAAGAAAGGGGTATGAAAGTGAACGCAAGTAAGACGAAGGTGATGGTTTTGAAAGAAGAAAGTAAAACGTTATGTGAAATAAGAATAGAAGGGAGTTGATTGAGCAAGTGGATGAGTTTGTGTATTTGGGATGTTTATTTAGCAGGGATGGTAGATATGATAAGGATATAGAACGACGAGTGAACGCAGGAAATAGAGTGAATGGAGCTCTACACGCTATTATGAAGGGTCAGAATGTGTCAAAAAGGCACGTTTGGCAATTCATAATGCTGTGTTAGTCCCTACTTTAGTGTATGGTAGTGAAAGTTGGGTCTGGCAAAAAAGCATGAGAGTAGAATAAATGCTGTAGAAATGCGGTCATTAAGGAGTATGCTAGGGCTGAATCTGAATGACGGGGTGAAATAGTGTGATAAGAAAAGTGTGGTTTGCAAGAAGACGTAGTGACCAGGATTAAGAAAGGAATGCTTCGGTGGTTTGGTCATGTAGAAAGAATAAACGAGGAAGAGTGACAAAGCAAATTTATGTTGCAAAAGTGAACAGCAGAATACCCTTAACCGACGAGCGTGTATGCGTTGGTATATGGATGTGAAGGAGGCGAGAGAGGTGTGCCAGGATCGCGCCAAATGGAAGTCCGTAGTCTCTGCCCACCCTCTGGGTGACAGGCGTGTGTTTATGTATGTAATTATTAATTAACAGGTTTCCAACTTAACCTAGACTAAAATTATGGCTAAAAAGCACAAAAATTGGGAATTGGCGTCCGAAACAAAATTATTATCTTTGTTCTAAACACTTCACACACGACTGTTTTATTGGACATGAGAAAGGCACCCCTTTGAAAAAGTGCAGTATACCCCGCAATATTTTCTGGTAGTACCAATACCAGTAAGTATAAAAGTGTTAGATTATTATTTTGAATATTTTTTATTTCTTCTCTTCTTGTTTCCCCCCAGACTCAAGGGCCATAGCCAAGTGTAGAAAGGTCGCCTGACTTTGTGTTTACAAGACATCAATTTTTTAAATCTGTTTAAATGTGACCAATTTATTATATCAAGGGAATAAATTCATATTGGGACTGCAAAATAATTAATGTAGTTACGAATAAAAACACAGATAGACCAACGCAGCGTTGATCTTGGTTTTATATGAGGTATAAAGCTTACGTCTAAGGCCTAGGTATTAATTGATACATTTATTTATTGTATGGCATTATATTAATATGATACATAAATAGAATGGACGTTACAGGCAAGCCTGGGTATAGAATTTTTATCGATATATTTTGTCACAATGTCTTATCTCTATTATTAGTTCCGTGAACTTTCACTTCTGCTGTCAGCGCCAAAATTGCTAAAATCAAATCGCCTCATTATGTCACGGTGTATAGCCAGTCCATATATAGAGGTCAGTGTTTGTAAAGCATTTCAACAAGATTTAAATGGATTTTCAAAAGCATCGTACAAAAATGTTTATTTTAAAGATTGAATACTAAGCCAGCTTGATGATAAATCGTCGCCGAAATTCAAGACAAGATCTGAGAACGGGCGTCATTTCGTATTATTAAGACCGCTTCTTCATTTCTCGCTAAAACACGATAGCGTTGCAATATATGCTCCTCGTGGAATGGATCGTCTACTTCCATTATTGTTCAGTTCTAAACTTACCCACTCTCCAACTTGGCTACTTCTTAAGCTGTCCACTTTCAAAATTATATTATAATTTTCAAGACATTTCACTTATCGTGCGATAGACAGGACTGTGCTCGGAGTTTCTCTGTGTGTGTGTGTCCCTATCGAGGGTATTCCAAGAAGACAACCGTAACTTATATAGCCTAGCGGATCAGTAAGCTGAAATGGCAATGAGCCAACCATATAGCTTGAAGGATAACGCCCATATAGCCGACAACCGATGGGGAAGAAAGGTTTTAGAGTAGCAGCCTCGTACTGGCAACCCCCCATTAAATGGACGCAGGTGGGCTCAGGACTAATATTGATTGCAAGTCGTCTCCTCTTAGTTGTCCATTATTTTATCGTTTGAAAAATGTTTTCCGTCTCAGAAACTCCAGCTTTAGATTTCGTCACAATTAACATCAAGATAATATTAATTAGAGAATAGATATTTATTATATATTTTTATTTGCTTTTCCATAAGAATACTATATCGACAATGCAAAATATTTGTCTTACTGATACCTTCCTATCATCAATTTACTTTGCTATTAGATTATAAATGTAATTAAAAACCACCAACATAATTTCTGTGATGCATGGTGATTCTACCAGATAAAAAGAAGCAAACTATCTGTATTTTTACACTAGTGAAAGACATACTAAGATCACACATTGCAAATTAGATAAACATTGAGATAAGATAAAGTAGACAAGTTTTGGAGTATATAATTTTAAAATAGGACGGTTTAAGAAGTGGGTGATTTAAGGGTGAAGTTGGGAAGTGGACACGCTTTGAATTAGACAATAATAGCTGTGGACTATTCCTCGATGATGTACTCAGCATATCGAGCGTTTATTAAAATAATAGATACTTTTTCATTATTCAATGCAATGAGACATCAAACTAGTTTCGCATTGTTGTTAAATGTCTTAAGCTCTTAGGGTAACATCTGACAAAATATTGCGATAGTTTACAAAGTATTATAAATCCGTGGTTACAGTATAGTGATTTCTTTCAATGTTTGGATGTTTCTAGACGAAAATTCAGATAACATATGGCAGCCTCGTCTTCAGTTTATTACGATATTATTACAAGTAATTTTTCGCACGCCGCGGTAAATAATGTCGACAAATTAAGAGACGTAAACAGTACCGATATTCACAAAGGTTTACCTATGTCGGATGACTCGCCCATGGTACAATTACTATACTTTATTATAATATATATAAATGTAATAATTATAATTGTAAATATTTATTTCTACCACATACTCTAGTTACATTTATATCTTACATTGCCAAAGCATTTTTATTTGTTTTGGGAGACAGGAACCCAAACTAGGTTACCCCGTGCTATGGGTCTCTTGGCTTCCCCGCTTCGCTTCTCAATTCGAATATAATATGGATATAAGTTAACGTTGTATATATATATTATATAACCCTATATTATTATCTTGAAAAAAAGGACAGGTCAAGGATGAAGTAAAACAAGTATGTAAGGGTCGTAGCAAGTGGAAATAAGTGGTCTCTGCCTACCCCTACGGGAAAGAGGCGTGATTATATCTATGTATAACCCTATAAGCCAATCTGTTATTTATTTTACATTCACATTTTGTTACTTGAAAAATGGAGTTTTCAAATCATTGACAATTTAATTTCAATTTTATTTATCCTTTATTGCATTCCTTAAAACAAAAGAATATAAAAGGCAGACTTAATGCCTTGAGGCAGGAGAGTGGTGAGAATTTGACGTAGGTGTAGTAATATAGAATAAAAGAAAACAAAATGTAAATGAAAATTAACTATGTTAATTAATTAATTAACATAGTTATTTTTAATATATTAAGTAATATATATATTACTTAATATATAGGGTTATTTTGCAATACTCGGCCAAATTTGTAGAGAAGGTTCATACATATATATATATACATAAACACTCACGCCTGTCACCCAGAGGGCTGAGACTATGGACTTCCATTTGGCACGATCCTGACACACCTCTCTCGCCTCCTCCACATCCATATACTAACGCATACACGCTGGTCGGTTAAGGGTACTCTTAATTTGGCCCATTTTCAATATATCGCCAATTTGGTCGATAAACATTCGCCTAGGGCGTCCCTTCCCGACTCTGCCGTTCACCTCTGCAACATAAATTTGCTTTGTCACTCTTTCCTCATTCATTATTTCTACATGACCAAACCACCGAAGCATTTCTTACTTAATCCTGGTCACAACGTCATCTTGCAAACCACACTTTTCTCTTATCACACCATTTCTTACCCTGTCATTCAGATTCAGCCCTAACATACTCCTTAAGAACCGCATTTCTACAGCATTTATTCTACTCTCGAGCTTCTTCTGCCACACCCAACTTTCACTACCATACATTAAAGTAGGGACTAACACAGCATTATGAATTGCCAAACGTGCCTTTTGACATATTCTGACCCTTAATGATAGCGTGTAGAGCCCCATTCACTCTATTTCCTGCGTTCACTCGTCGTTCTATATCCTTATCATATCTACCATCCCTGCTAAATAAACATCCCAAATAAACAAACTCATCCACTTGCTCAATCACCTTCTATTCTTATTTCACATAACGTTTTACTTTCTTCTCTTTCAAAAACCATCACTTTCGTCTTACTTGCGTTCACTTATATTCCTCTTTCTCTTAATGAACTGTTCATTAAAGTAACAAATATGACTTGATCATCGGCGTACAAAAGGCATTTGACCGTTAACTCACCCATTCTCAACCCACATTCTTCAACTTTCAAAGTTTGCAAACAATTGTCCATAAATAGGTTAAACATCCACGGGGAAGCTACAAAGCCCTGTCTGACACCTTTTTGAAACCAAACCAGTCCGAGTAGACCCCATTGATCCTGACATAAGCACTAGAGTCCCTATAAAGAGACCTTAATGCCTGTATCAAACCAGCGCTCAAACCAAATGAGTTAAGAGTTTGCCATAACACATTCCTGTCCACTTTATCATAAGCTTTTTCCAAGTCCACAAAAAACTTTCTGGTTTTTGGCCAAAAACTTCTCCGAAATCATGCGCATGGAAACGACTTGATCCGTACACCCCATCCCCTTTCTAAATCCAGCTTGCACATCCCAAATTTTTCCATCAGTTTTTTTCATAACTCTTTCAATTAACACCTTAGCATACAGTTTACCCACAATGCTAAGCAAGCTAATCCACAGTAGTTTTACAGTCCTGCTGTGACCTTTTTCCTATATATTGGGACTATAATGCTTCGGTGGTTTGGTCATGTAGAAAGGATGAACGAAGAAAGAGTGACAAAGCAAATTTATGCTGCAGAAGTGAACGGCAGAGTCGGAAAGGACGCCCTAGACGAAGGTTTATCGACCAAATTGGCGATATATTGGAAATGGGCCAGATTAGAGTACCCATAACCGACGAGCGTGTATGCGTAGATATATGGATGTAAAGGAGGCGAGAGAGGTGTGCCAGGATCGTGCCAAGTGAAGTCCGTAGTCTCTGCCTACCCCTCTGGGTGACAGGCGTGAGTGTTTATGTATGTATGTATGTATAAATTCCTTAACATTATAATAACCCTTTTATACAAACTATGTTTAATAAAGTTTTGAATTTTGAGCAGGTCGAATTTTGTATATTTTCTGGGATTTTGTTGTAAAAGCGTATACATCGCCCCAAGAATGAATTACTGACTCGGTGAGTCAGTAACTGGTACTACTAGCTTGTGTTTGTTCTAGTATTTACAGAATGAATATCACTTATTTTGTATAACTACTTTTGTGTACGTACATTACATTTTCATAAATGTATTGAGAGGCCAAAGTTAATATATTAATTTCCTTAAATTTTGTCTGAGCGACTCTTTGGGTTTTAAATCATAGATTGCTCTTATGGCCGCTTCTGTAAAACAAATATAATTTCAGTGTCAGTTGCGTGTCCCCATAGCAAAATACCATAGGACATTATGCTATGGAAATAGCTAAAGTAAACAAGTCTAGCTGTTTCCACTGGTAGATTTCTAATCTTTTTACAGCATATGCTGCAGAACTAAGTCTGCTTGCTAACTTTGATATATGGGGGCTCCATTGAAGCTTCGCGTCCAGTGTTATTCAAGAAAAATGGTGGTATCGACAAGACTCAGTTCCTCCCCATTTAAAATTACATTAGTATTTAATTGTCTCTTTCAAAACCATCACTTTCGTCTTACTTGCGTTCACTTATATTCCTCTTTCTCTTAATGAACTGTTCATTAAAGTAACAAATATGACTTGATCATCGGCGTACAAAAGGCATTTGACCGTTAACTCACCCATTCTCAACCCACATTCTTCAACTTTCAAAGTTTGCAAACAATTGTCCATAAATAGGTTAAACAGACACCTTTTGAAACCAAACCAGTCCGAGTAGACCCCATTGATCCTGACATAAGCACTAGAGTCCCTATAAAGAGACCTTAATGCCTGTATCAAACCAGCGCTCAAACCAAATGAGTTAAGAGTTTGCCATAACACATTCCTGTCCACTTTATCATAAGCTTTTTCCAAGTCCACAAAAAACTTTCTGGTTTTTGGCCAAAAACTTCTCCGAAATCATGCGCATGGAAACGACTTGATCCGTACACCCCATCCCCTTTCTAAATCCAGCTTGCACATCCCAAATTTTTCCATCAGTTTTTTTCATAACTCTTTCAATTAACACCTTAGCATACAGTTTACCCACAATGCTAAGCAAGCTAATGCCACGGTAGTTTTTATAGTCCTGCTGTGACCCTTTTCCTTATATATATTGGGACTATAACGGTCACAGTCTTCCGGTACCGCTTCCGTTCGCAACATAAATTAAACAAGGTGTACAGCAGGCCTGCCACCACTCCCTCTCCAGCCCTTAGCATTTCGAGTGATACTCTATCATATCCGGCTGCCTTACCTGCTTTCATGCTTTTCCTTTACCCATTGGGGTCTGTAGGCTGTGCCTATTAAAATTTTTGTCGTTGATGACAAGTGAAAGCCACATTTGTTCAACGTCACCAATCGAAGAAGGGTGAGAACAAGTACCGACTGGAACACCACTCCTAATATAAAACCCGACACCGCCGCTACGACTTCGCATGGAAGATGGACGGGAAATATGTTTTAGTGTATATCCAGGTATAGACGGTGCACGGCCGGACTCTCCGGTCCTAAAGCCATGTTTCATTTATTGCCATTAAATCCGGTGACAATCGCTCCAATGCAACATGGAACTCATCATGGTTAGTGCCAAGATATCCGGCATTAAAAAGACCTATTTTCAGATATTTTGAATTGAATTAAAACTAAATATTCTAATTGTAGATATGGTTCTAGTTCTAGATTGGTATAGACCATCATTTGTTCAATGAACAGTAGTAGAAACCTTGTCATTAACACACATAACACGACATACCTCCAACGATAGACACATGATTATATTATGTATACAGTTAAGCAAAGTAAGCGGCTTGGCCAATGAGAAAAACACAAACCACATTAACATTAACAGTTGAACTAGTAATGAAGTTACATTTTTATAAATGAGTTCAATTAGCACATTAATAATTGCATTAAAATTAAACAAAATTATTAACAAACCTATACAAATAATACAGGTTGAATGCCAAAGGAATAAAAGAAAAATTATACAACTAAAAAATAGAGGTAATGAGGTTACATTTTTATAAATACATTAATGTAGCACATCTATATTTACACTAAAATTAAAGAAATTTATTAACAAACCTATACAAATAGTACAGGTAGAATACCAAAGGAATAAAGAAAATTATATAACTATAAAATAGAGGTAATGAGGTTACATTTTTATAAATAAGTTCTATTAGCACATTTATAATTACACTAAAATTAAACAAAATTATTAACAAACCTATACAAATAAAACAGGTAAAATGACAAAGGAATAAAATAAAAATTATATAACTAAAAAATAGAAGTAATGAGGTTATGTTTTTATAAATTGCTTCATTTAACACATTGATAATTACACTAAACTAACAAATTTAATAACAAACCTACGCAGATAATACAGGCGGAGTGCAAAAGAAATAAAAGTAAAATTATATAACTTAAATATACAGGTAAAACTTTAAAATATTTATAAAAACATGTAAAAACTTTTTTTAATTGGCTATTTCGAGCTATTTTCTGATGAAACACCAAAAATATGTTCAATATCAGCAATAGATCGCAATTGGTGTATTTTTGAACTATCACTCTGTTTAGCAAATATACGTCCCTTGTTCGTCCAAATGTATTTCCAATTAAGACCTCTCCCAATATCACGTGCTTTTCCAAATAATTGACGATTAGTACTAGTAAGCCTCTCATTGAGATAAAAAGGTCTAGGTTCATGTGATGGGAGGCCAAGATCTGCTGTTGTAGCCCCACGGCGAACACGAGCATTTCGTAACAATTCGTCTCGAATAACTTGCCGAGAGAGGCGTACCACAATATGACGATAACGTGAGGGACGTCCCAGTGCTTGTGTTTTTAAAAGAAGCACTGGGAAAGGAAAGAAAAGCGCTGACTATTTCCTACTCTACTGGCACTAACTATGTCACTCTCTTCGAGCTGAGTGCCCAACTTGGCTGCTACCGCAACAACGATGTGTGGAACTTATTCATTGCTATTTTCCGGGATACCAGAAATCTCTAAGTCATTTGATAAAGCCTGTTGATCACGCTCATTAAGATTAACTTGTAACTGAGTTATAGTATTTCGCTAATCCTGATATGTGGAAGGTAAATTTTGGTTTTTTAAAAGACACAACTCAGCCTGTAGTTTTTCATTTTCACTCTCTAAAAAAGATATTTTGTTACTGAAAGACGATATGTCACTTTTTACCTCTACTAGTTGAGCAGATAAAAAATCTGTAGTTTCCGTAAATTATTTTTTGAGTTTATCCACTGCTACATCAAACTCTTGCTTAATCTCCTTAGTAATTGAGCTACGCATATTATTTAATTTCGTATCAAGAAGGGAAGAAAGTTGTTCAAGGGAGATATTAATACCTTTGTCTGACTGGCATTGTAACTTACTACTGGTGATGATCGTATTAAGTTGCTCACTAGATAGTGACTCATTTAAGTCCCACTGACCCTGAATAATGTCCTCATATGACATATCAGTCTGGTTAAGCGTTGATTCGAATTGTTTTCTAACAGGTGTGTCGTCCTTAATACGGCGTGATGTTACATTCACACACGAAGGACAACACCTTTACGCTTAATATTATGATTTTTATTCATAAACTGAGCCGTAGTAATGTTTAGGTATTTCTAATGATACGTGCCCTTACAGCGTATACAAACTAATAATTCTTCGCGACGAATCACTTGAGAACATGCTAAGCATTTCATGGTTCTGTATTATTCGTATAAATAGTTTATGCAGATACCAAGCAAACGAATTCAATAATCAGGTACTCGGTAAATAAACCGACGAGCCAAATGTGACCCCTTTGCTTAGCGACAGGCATTTGATTAGATGCTGGAGCGAGCAAGATGGACTATGCGCAAATACAGGTCAACGATAAAGGATAGGTGACCCACCTCTCAGCTGACATTCATGGTACATACAAATGCACGTAATTATTGCACTTTTTGGCTTAAAGGCACTTTGTACAAGGTATATAATATTAATTATATCACTGTATCTTACTAAAACACAAACATTAAATAGCAAAATATATTGACATCAAAAACGTTTGAAATAACTTTTCAAGCTTATTAGGAACAAAATAAAGTAACAGCTGACTGACAACCGTGTTTAAACTTCAACGGATCGCGCGCGTATATACTATAGAAAACTAACGCGTATATACTATATAAAACTAGACTTCCTATGGCTATGCCTGCTTACCATTACTGTCCATACTGCAAAAGGCCATTCCTGAACACAGTGTTTGATTTTCAGATTGCTCATTTTTCACAGATTGCCTCATTGAGGAATATTTCACATAGTTGCTATGCTTAACAATAAGATTTTATTAATAGATTCTTAACAATTAGAATACCAGCGTACAGCTAAATGCTGCTGTCTTTAGTATGGCGATTATAGAGAACTGAAAATGCATTTTACTGCATATGTCTAAAGCTAGCAGTGAACAGTCAGCAGAAACCTTAAAATTCTAGAAATTTGTAGCTAATTGGTTGCTAATTAGTTGCCAATATCACGATTTTGTTGCTAAAACTAGTTTCGAGAAAATCGATGTAAACATTAAAATAAAATCTTAACATTAAAATAGCAGTAAACACTTTAAATCAATCCGGTCGTAGCGGATAAAACGGGAAAATTTGTTGCTAATTTGATGCTTGAACATAGTGCAAAAAGAATATGAAAAAATCTATCGCTATACCGATAGTCAACTTGCCACCGCTGAAGGGACCGCAGCACCGCTTAAATTTCGACGGAATCAAAGGCTTTCTCATATTCCATATACGCAAGCAAAAGTAGCAGATTGTACTCTTCGGTCTTCTGTACCATTTACCGAAAGGTATGTATGTGGTTTATGGAGCTTAAGTCTTTTCGGAAACTTAAGTCTAGTAAAGTTCAACTAAAACTCAAGATAACTAGATTTTTGTTAAAATACTAAGGCGCCTAAGGAATATCAGTGACAGTTGGTTATGTTACGGCCAACATCATTTCTTGGGCTTGTATGGCACGTTGATCCTAAGTAAACTCAGGTAAAACTTAAGGTTTAACGCTCTTCTCGTATTACCCTTACTATAAATAAATCGAATATACATATTATGGTTAGCCAACTGTAATCGGCTTGACCTAGTTGCAGCCGGCTAAACCTAGTCTATATTTTCAATTTAACAAAAATAAAAAACAAAAAAAGGAATACAATTATACAGAAAAATATAATGTTTTATTCTTTCGGTTTCGAATTTAAAAAAAATATTACCTGTTAGCCAGAGAAATAGAATCAGCTACATAAAATCGCCTTCTATATAAATATATGTCATTAGCTGAATTTACATTAAATTTTAAGACACGACATTGAAATTATCTCGCGGAATTATTACTAGCTGAACAGAGGAGCTATCTGTGCTGAGTATAATATAATATCATTGATTGTTGAGTATAGGATTGGTAGGGTGACCATGTTGTGTCGTTGTATCAACCTGATTGCATGCATGTTTCAGTTTTATCTTTGACCGCCGTATGAATGTAACAAAAATACATCATTAAAAAAATTCTAAATTCATGTATAAAATTTTTATTAAAGACCGATTTTATGTAAGGACTAATTCTATAAGGATAAAATAAAACCTTAAAATTCTTCGTTGAAACTATTTCGAAACTATTTGAACTTCATCAAATTAAACTTAATTATCTGAAAAGATTGTTATAGTTTATCAACCATTTTCACACTTAGCACTTATATACGTAAAATTTTCTTATTTTCTCGTAATTCATCAGGCGTAGATTTGTAAAAAAAATATTGACGGCAATAAATTTGACTAACATTATTATGTTTATAGTAAATTCATCACATCAATCTAACAAGATGTAATCAAAGTATTTTATAAGTAGTAGTTTAAAATAAAAGAGAAAAAAGATAAATACTTTAGTACATACGTATTATAAATAATTGCTTGGTACTTGCTTGTACACAAGGCTGGCGGTTTAGAAAATTTAAATCTCTAATGAAAATAAGGCTAATTTGTTATTTCGATGTTACAATGAATTAATAAATTGTTATTAAATGTAATAGCGATCAGTGACACAATATTCTTAGTATAGAAGTATGACCAATTATCACACAGTCGACCTGCCGTTTTCATAAGTCACCATACGAAGCAAAGCAGTTTCATGTTGCTATTTTACTGATATTTCGTGCGAGCATGATTTTTCTCGGAAGATATATTACGCTGCAGCGTGGCTATATGACGCAGATAAATCTTGAAATAATCTATTGAAAAGAATCTTATCTTAGACTTAATATTTTTGGTTCTATTAAGTAAATTAGAAGGTTATTGCAGACTGTTAAAGTGTTTAAATTTACTCGATTAAATAAATAGAAAGAATTTGATGTTGAAGTGTTAAGAAAATACTATTAATGTTAGAGCAATCACTTGTATCTTACTATTAAGAAACAAAATTAGCAAATAATTATATAAAATGATTGTGTAAAGGGCTCATTAAACTGATGATGTAAGTGGTACATACCTAAGCTTGTATATTAGGTAAATTTTATATCAAGACACCTATAAACTAAATATTTTAAATCTAATTTTTATTAAAAATTTAGAATAGTGGCGTAAGAGAATCCACAACCCCACGTCATTCCTGGTTCTCGTAAGAGCTGACATAGAGAAACTGAAACAGTTGGGTAGCATTATCTACCTGATAACAACTTATTAATAATATTAAAAACAAATTAGACAATTATCCACCCTACAATGCAATCAACGGGGGAGGCCAATTCAGCAGTTTTTTTTGTTTTGATGAGCTGTAAGTAATAAAAAAAAATTACTTTCTAGAAGTCTAGAGTAGGACTATATGATAACAAGCTGTAACAGCCTATTTCACCCCCTCCGGGTTTGAATTTTTCTTTCTTCTACGTCGAGAAAGGAGAACTTATGCCGAATTTCAAGTCAATAAGGTTTATAGTTTTGGAGATCTCGTGATGAGTGAGTCAGTGGTATTTCGCTTATATATATTATAAAGATTTCAGATTTTATTTGTTATAAATTACTACCACATTTAAAAAGATTATGGATGGTATAGTGTATGGATGGTAACACAGATCATAAAACAAAAAAAATTCTTGTCAAAAACAGCAAAGACTTAGTGTCAGCGTAAAAGACAAAAATTTGCTTATTATAAAGTTATTACTTTGACACGCTTTTTATCCGCTTTCAAAAAAAAGGCAGTTTCCAACTGACTGTATGTATTCTTTTTATGTATGTTATGATAACTTGACCAATTATGAACCGGAATTATTGGTTATACTTTTAATTAAAAAGGCTATAATATCGAATGGGATGATTTAAATTTGAATAAAACCCAAGGGTGGGGAAAATAGAGGATGAAGTTTACAAAGTAACTATTAAAACATATTATCATCATCATCATCATTACAGCCCTTCACAAGTCCACTGCTGAACATAGGCCTCCCCAAGGAATGCCACAAAGCACGGTCCTGAGCCACCCGCATCCATCGACTTCCTGCATGTCTTACCAGGTCGTCACTCCATCTAGTGGGGACGCCCTACACTAAATCCGCCGGTACGAGGCCGCCACTCGAACCTTTTCCCCATCGGTTGTCGGTTCTTCGAGCTATATGGCCGGCCCATTGCCACTTCAGCTTACTAATCTGTTGGGCTATGTCGGTCACTCTGGTTCTACTGCGGATATCCTCATTTCTAAGTTTATCACGCAGTGAGACCCGAGCATAGCCCTCTCCATAGCTCGCTGAGCGACCTTGAGCTTCCTCATCCGGCCAGCAGTGAAGGACCACGTCTCAGTTCCGTAGGTCATCACTGGCAACACGCACTGGTTGTACAGCCTCGTTTTCAAGTTTTGAGGTATACCTGACGAGAAGATGTGCCGTAATTTCCCGAACGCTGCCCAGCCGAGTTGAATCCGTCGATTGACCTCTCGGTCGAAGTTGGACTTACCTAGTCGGACTATTTGTCCCAGGTAAACATATTCGTCAACAACTTCGAGCTTAGTGCTCAACAACTACCGGCATAGGTGTGACATGGACATTAAACATGATCTTTGTTTTGTCCATGTTCATCTTAAGACCTATCCGTTGGGAGGCACTATTGAGGTCATTGAGCATAGTGCTTAGGTCCTCCAGCGATTCTGCCATAAGGACTATATCATCGGCAAATCGAAGGTGGTGATGTACTCGCCATTGATGTTAATGCCGTATCCTTTCCAGTCCAGAAGCTTGAAAACGTCTTCCAATGCAGCGGTGAAGAGTTTCGGGGATATAACGTCACCCTGTCTTACACCTCTCTGCAGTTGGATAGGTTTTGTACTCTGGTTCTGTACTCGGATAGCCATCGTGGCCCTACTGTACAAGCACTTCAGCACTTCGATATACCGACAGTCAACTTGGCACCGCTGAAGGACTGCAGCACCGCCAAATTTCGACGGAATCAAAGGCTTTCTCATAGTCACATACGCCAGACATAGTGGCAAATTGTATTCCTCGGACTTCTGTACAATTTGCCGAAGGTATGTATGTGGTCTATGGTGTTAAAACCTTTTCAAAACCGGCTTGTTCGGGAGGCTGGAAGTCGTCGAGTCTGCGTGCGAGACGATTCGTAATGACTCTCGAAAACAGCACGTAGACGCGGCTCAGAAGGAAATCGGTCTGTAGTTCTTCAAAGAGCGTTGTCGCCTTTCTTGAAGAACAAGACCACCGCACTTCTGCTCACGCCTCGGTGTAGTGCCACCATGTAGGACGGAATTAAAGAGCTGAAGGACTTCAAGTACCGGTTTTCCACCGCTTTCAGAAGCTCCGCTGTAATTCCATCCTCGCCTGGGGCCTTGCCGTTTTAAGGTGCTGGAGAGCCATTCTAATCTCGCTCAGACTGACGTCCGGGATATCATCGGAATAGTGTCGGATAAGACTCGCTCTTGGATCGTTACTCACACTTGCGTGTGGCTCCAACGATGATGTGTACAGCTGCCCATAGAACCTCTCAATCTCACTCAAAATCTCAGGTGTCCGGAAACGACGCTGCCACTCGGTCTTCAGCTTCGACAGTTGGCTCTTTCTGGCAGACAGATCTCTGGCAAAGACTTTGGAGCCCTGGTTCCGCTCGATCGCTTCTTCAATACGAGCTGTATTGAAGTTGCGCAAATCCCGCCGCATGCATTTGGAGATCTGTCTGTTCAGTTGCCTGTATGCTATCAAATCTACTGATTGCAGCTTCATTTCCCGTCTAACAGCCATGAGATTAAGAGTGTGATCGGAGTTTTTGTGTTCTTCTGCGGCGGGTCTTACAAAACTTAGCTCCGACCGCATGGACAGTTTCCACGAGCTTGTCATTCATATCGTCCACTGCATTGCAATCTTCTAGGCACTGAAAACGGTTTTGTAACTCGAGCTGAAAAGTTTTCGGGACTTTGGATTAAACACGAGGGACGGGCGTTGACTTCATTAGACGACACCTCTCCAACAACGTTTAGGTTCAGTGTGCCTCTAACCATTCGGTGATCGCTACCAGTTTCACCTCGCGATCACTGAGACATCACTGAACAGTTGGCGTCTAGTCGTCATAATGAAGTCAATCTCATTTTTTTGTCGAACCGTCGGGGCTCGACCAGGTCCACTTCTGTGGGGCCGCTTCTGGAAGAAAGAGTTCATCATAAAGGTCCTCTTTCTCCATGAAGTCGGCCAGCTGCTATTATGGGTTCCGTTGCCCTAATCCGAATTTCCCTACTTTCAGCTCACCGTTCTCTCTTGTGCCTAGCTTTGCGTTGAAGTCTCCCATTAACACCGTATAGTGGGTTTTAGAGGAATGCATGGCTCTAGAGATATCCTCATACATTTCCTCCACCTCCTCATCAGGGTGTGCCGAAGTTGGTGCGTAAACCTGTATGACCTTCAGCGAATACCGTTTGGTGATTCTGAGTATAAGGTACGCAACCCTCGTCGACACACTCCCAATTTCTAACGTTGTTAACGAGAGACTTGTGGACGATAAATCCGACACCTCCTTGGGACAGATGGTCGCCCTCCCGGTGATAGAACAAGTTGCCGGATTCGAGGATTACCGTGTCCTCCTCTCTTCGGACCTCGGATAATCCTATAATATTCCAGCGCAACTTGTCTATCTCTTCTTCCAACTCAGGATCTTCTCGTCAGTCCTCAGAGTGCGTGCGTTATAAGTTGCCAGGTCGAGTCGTCGTAGGTGGCAACCGAACCTCCACCGGAGATTCTTAGCACCCCTGCCCCGCCGTTACCATGGTCGCCACCGTAGCCAGGAATAGCGGGGCCGCCGGGAACTGGGGCCGTTTCTTCGTAACTTTCTTCATTGGGGGATATTGCCGTAGTTGCCACGCTTGTCGAGCGGGTTGGCAACCACAGTTTTATTTTTGCTGTTATCAGAAGATGCTGCCCATCTTCTGCCTCAGTTTCCTCTGTCGCCTCTTACGACACCCACGGGAAGATATGGGGTAGTGGGTATTCTAACCCGCCACTACACGGGAAAACATATTATATTATATTAAATATATATCTCATATTATTAAATTATATTGCTACTACTAACTTATTTGCTTATTTTATCGAAGAAATAAAGTCCCGAATTCGGAAGCTGTTAAGTGATACGGAAAATATTATATCCTTTTCAGGTTTTAAAGTCGGGTTTTCATTTTTACTAAAAATGTTATTATTGAAAAAGAAGTCTAAATAATATTCTTGTAAAATATAAATAAAATTATATTCATAATTAGAGTTCTTAAATCTTCTAAGAAATTCATATATTGCTTAAAAATGAATACAATTTAGTTTCTGTCAACAAAACTCTGTTTTATATTCGCTTAAGATCCAAGTGCTGGCAACGAGGTACTGTTAATCCATTCCCTTTCATAGGACTGAACCCAGGAAGTTACATAAACAATTTTATTGAATGTCGCGTCAGAAAGCTTAGCACATCGCAGTAAGAAGAACTTGATTTAGCCAACCTAATTTTTTGTATTACATAATTTCAAACATGATAGCTCAGTGGCTAAGCACTTGCCGTAAATTTCGCAGTACGATATCAACTCAGGTTTCATCTCCGCTGGCAACAATGAAATTGTCAATTGCAATTTTAAGTGCTGAATTACCATATACTCAGGTGGTGGAGGTGGTGAAGGTAAATATCGTGGGGAAACCTGAATTTCTGAGAAATAAAATATTTCCAATACTATCTACTTCGTATAAAATCTGACTACTTCACGTGATAGTTATTCCTTTATAAGATACACTAATGTCAAAAATAAGCGTGATTGATTATTATACCAATAAAGAAATCTACACGGAGCGCTGCGTACATTTCAAGTAACGCCGTAACCAAGGCATACTTAATGTAAGAACACGAATTTCGAACAAATTATGTGTCTAAAATCGTACGCAAAAACTAACATGGTTGAGGTGCATATTTGTGCGTCCAGCTATAGACTTTTACCTGCAGTTAAATATATATAAATAAGAAATATGGGTGCATCAGTGCATGTTAAGAAGTTGAGCATGGTTTCCGCGTCCTTGGAAATGTACACACTGCGCTCCGGCTATCTGTCTCTGTTGGTCTGATTTTTTATTAGGATGGCTTTTTATTTGACAGATAAACATGTCCACTAAATAGACACAATAGTTAAACAATCGAAATGTTCATATATGATTCATGGAACAGATAAATATTATTTTAAAAATTATTATAGCTTATTATTATATTTTATATAAATTTTATATTGGATAGTAAATTTTATTCATCTAAGAAAAAACAATGAACGTCACGCCACCACACTGTAATTAAAAATAATATTTTAATTTTCCTTTCTTAACAAAGGCGTCTAATTAACATCATCTTCCCTTTATTCCGTGTTTTCATTAAAGACGTGCCTATTCTGAATTCATTAACCTCTAATGTGTTGTAAAATTATGGGTACGCAATTTTGAAGAATGAAATAATTAATTATACGTTTGAAACTAATTATTCCACAGAGAATCGCAAGTGAATGCGTCTTCATAATTTCAGTAAACCACAATTATAATAACGTTACTTTTATAGCGGAATATATATATATATATATATATATATATATATATATATATATATATATATATATATATATATATATATATATATATATATATATACATCGCAAGCTTGCGCTAGATCTGACATCGCCGACAGCTATCCCGATTGAGATTAGGTAACTGGCTACGGTTTAGCTTAAAGTCTGAAATGGAAACGTTTCACTTTTGCACAAGCGTTGTGCGACTTGCGATAAGTTATTTAAGGACATGGTTCCATTAAACAGAATTATTTTGAAATGATAACGTTCAATAGCTAGCGTAGCTTTTAATGTTCTACTTACACAAAAGCTATCTTGAACACTACCGTTAACATTTGCGGTCCAGTTTGCCTTATTTGCCATATTTTTTTGATGGATTAGTATTGACCGTCGTTGCTAAAAATTACATTCGTATTTCGTAGAGTTCATTTAAGTGATTATTATCATATTAATATATTTTATGGTATATCTAGCGGTGTCCTGCACGTGTTGCAGTGCTGTTTTGTCAGAAATTATCGCGGGCTACAAGTTACCAATTTTTTACAGAGAGCACAGAGTCCACTTGTGGGTAAGTTGATAATGTGATCCATGGGACATCTACATATACAAATAACACCAAATCTGTAGCTGTTTCCTCAAAACCGTTATTTCCAAAAAAAAGTTAAAGTTACAGCCTATATACGTCCCGCTGCTGGGCACAGGCCTCCTCTCATTTCTGAGAGGGTTTTAGGGCAAGGAAATGCCCCAATGTGTGTTGGCGAACTTCACATGTCTTCGAAATATTTTATTTTCCTTATTTCTCAGACATGCAGGTATTATATCGTCGTGTATATATATGTATATATATATATATACTGCCTATATGCCTCACCCAACAGATACGAGAAAGCGCGGTCGTAAGCCACCTGCATCCGTCGACTTCCTGTAGGTTGTGATTCCATTTATTAGGAGGCTAGTTATTTATTAATTTTTGAATTAATCATTTTTTTTTATTTTATTTTTATAGAAGAGGGGCCATACGGCTCACCTGATGGTAAGTGTCGACCTCCGCCCATGAACAACTGCAACACCTGGAGCATTGCAAGTGCGTTGCTGACTTTGTAAAAAGGAGTAAGCTCGTTTCTTTCTGCTTCTCAGATTTAAACTGTGGTCAAATTTGTGGTTAACATCAATCAAGTAAAACACTCAGAATAGCTTCTGTTTTCTTAAAAGAGAAATGTTCCTGGAAATATTAATTTACTTATACTTTAATACGAGCGTGTATGCGTAGATATGTGGATGTAAAGGAGGCGAGAGAGGTGTGCCAGGATCGTGCCAAATGGAAGTCCGTAGTCTCTGCCTACCCCTCTGGGTGACAGGCGTGAGTGTTTATGTATGTATTTAATAACTGATTTTAACCAATGTTACATATTCCGCTTGCTATAGACAGTATTATGATGGTAATTTTGTTTGTGTCATGTTCGCCAAAGGATTTCTATAACATTCACGCTTGGCGAGCCGGTCACAAGTATTTGATTCGAAAAAGATAAGCCCCAGTTAACTTGATCGTAAGAGTAAAACTTAAAAGCTTTCGTCTTTGTTCGCACAGCAGTGGACCAATTACGAAACTAGCGGCGTTGTGACCTGAGGCGATTTGGCTAGAGGCCTTGCCGCACAGTGAAAATCGATCTGCGTAAATCCTGCATAAGCCGCCGCGTATTATGCCCGATGTCTACTGAATGAGACCACTGACATCATGCAACAAACAACAAAAACAAAAAAATATTAATAATCGCGTATCACAAAATAAATAAATCGACATAACATTATTGAGGATTATTAGTTCTGTGGATCTTCAATATTTATTACTACTTTAGCTTTTACTTTGTAATGTAGATGTTAAGGATTTTTTTTAAATATTGTTGTAAGATTTATTATTTAAAGAAGGGCAGCAAGTTCGGGTTGAAATCCCGTAAGCAACAAATATATCTATATAAAAATAACGGTTAGGAATGGAAAACCACCAACACCAGGGGAATTATATTTATAGAAGAAAACTCCTAGTAAATCCCACAGTTGTGGATCGCATAGCATCCAGATGGTGTAGATCGTAAGTTATGTCGCGATGTGCGTTGGTGGAATTTGGCAGGTGAAATTAATCCGGACGATTCCTCTGAGCAGACCCCGAGGTAAATGCGATAAAAAATGCTATCTCTTCGCTGAGTCAGTGAATCAAGCCGATCGAAATAAAGACCTCGGTCGTCGACGATTAAATGCGCTCTTTACTGGATGCGGTCAAGTGAAAGTAGTTAGTTGTAAGTGCGACTACTAATCACAAGGTCCCGGATTCGAATCCCAGTTTGAGCTAAAATCAGTTATTGAGTTTTTCTGTCAATAAATTCTCATTAGCAACCAAGAGTCAGGAAGTTGGTGGTGTTTCAGGTCACTAGTATTCCCATGTAAAGCCGTTGGTCTTGCGCCTGATTTTTTTCGGTAATTTCGGATTACCATCTCAGAGAGCACCTGTGCTTGCTCACACGCTCGAGTCATATAATTATGTCCTGCGCAGAAGGATATAGTCTCCATTTAGACCAGCTGCTGTGACCGAAACCGTCGGTCAATAGAATATTATGGCAGAAATGCTGGAGAATCTCAGCACGGCACAATGACTTAGTGTTTCCCAACGGATTTGTCTTAAATTGTCTAACTGGGTAAGTTCAAATTCAATAAAGTAATACTGGGCGGCGTTTCGGAGATTACGACCCATCTTCTCGTCACAATTGACTTGAAAACAAGGGTGTACAATCAGTGCGTATTGCCAGTGACGTCAAATGCATCTAAAACGTGGTCTTTCACTGCTGACTGTATTAGAAAGCTGAATGTCACTCAAAAATCTATGGAGAGGGCTATGTTCAGAGATTTCTTGCATGATAGACTTCGTAGTGAGGATATCCACAGTAGAACCAGAGTAACCGACATAGCCAAACGGAACAGTAAGTGTCAATGGGCCAACGATATAGCTCGAAAAACCTTAAACCGATGGGGAAGAAATGTGCTCGCGTGCCACCCTGGTATCGGTAAGCGATGTGTAGGGCGTCCCCTCAATAGATGGGATGACGGTCTGCATAGATGCAAAGTTGATAGATGCACGTTGCTCATGATCGTGATTTGTAGCGTTCCTTGGGGAGGCATAATTAAGATAGAGGAATTGTGATGGGCAATGATGATGATGATGATAAAATGGCCAACATAAAATAGTAGATATTTAGTGTGTAGGGGCAAATGATGATTGTCAGCAAAAACATTTTACATCGTAACTAAAATATTGGTTCACAAGATATAATTGATAGCGAGGAAAAATGTTCGTTTAGCACTTATTTCTAAGAATAAAATTCTGAAACTTAAGCTATAAACTCTCAAATCTTGTTTTCTCATAACAATTATCAAAGATGTTACAAAACTTTCTATAATAAAGGTGTAGAATTTTAATAAGAACCAGGTGTTAAACTTACTTATAGTGAAATATTTCTACGCTATTTCCGCTACTAGATTACATAATGTATTAAAATTTGTTGATTTTTTTTCCTTTTCTTGTTATTCATCAACATAAAAAAGCTCAAATTTTAACTGTACTATATTTTAATTAATTAGAGTAAATTGTTAAATGGAATTAAATCTATCCAACTGCAGAAAGGAGCAAAACAGGGTGACGTTATATTTTTTTTATAGGAGAAGGGGCAAACGAGCATACGGCTCACCTGATGGTAAGTGACTACCGCTGCCCATGAACAACTGCAACACCAGGGGAATTGCAGGTGCGTTGCCGGCCTTTTAAAAATGAGTAAGCTCTTTTCTTGAAGGTCCCTAAGTCGTATCGGTTCGGGAAAATCGCCGGTGGTAAATTATTCCACAGAGAGGTCGTACGCGGAAGAAAACTCCTAGTAAAACGTACAGTGGTGGATCGCCAAGCATCCAGATGGTGTCGATGGTATCGGGAGTTTTGCCGCGATGTGCGTTCGTATAATTTGGCGGCTGGGATTAATCCGATCAATTCCTCAGGGCATTCCCCGTGGTAAATGCGATAGAAAATGTGAAGGTATGCAACATCTCTTCGCAGCGCCAGTGAATCGAGCCAGTGGATGCGGTCAAATGGATGGAGCTGGCACTGGGGAGCCCCAGCCCAGAGATGGGAACAGTATTCCATGTGAGGCCGAACCTGGGCCTTGTAAAGTTGCAGGCGGTGTGCCCGCATGAAATACTGACCCGCTCTGCTGAGAACGCCAAGCTTTTTAGAGGCCAATTTGGCCTTATCTTCCAAGTGACCAAGAAACTGCACGTCACTCGATATGTCGACGCCGAGGATTCCGATACTGGCTGAGGCAACAAGGGAAGTGCCTTGAAACCTTGGAGATACGACAAAGGGGTTCTTTTTAGAGGTAAATGCGCAAACTTGTGTCTTATGAGGATTAAACTGGACTAGATTTAGTCGCCCCCAATCCGAAACTTTGTTCAGCAAAGACTCGACTTCAGACACAAGTTTGTTCCAGTACTCGGCGACGTTTTCCCGAGAAATATTGGCACGGCCGGTGTATAGAGCATCACCAGTGCTGTCATCCGCATAGCAATAAATGTTACCGCTTCGCAACATATCATTGATATGCAGAAGAAACAGCGTTGGTGATATCACGCAGCCTTGTGGAACACCAACATTAATAGGCTTGTAGTCGGAGCATGCACCATTTACAACGACCTTAATACTCCGATCTGCAAGAAGAAAGCTGGTGATCCCAATTGCACAATTTCTCAGGAAGCCCATAGGAAGGGGGCTTCGAAAGAAGCGCTTTGTGCCAAACCCGATCGAAGGCCTTCGCAATGTCCAACCTAACGGCCAATGCTTCCACCGTGGACTCTACTGCCTCCGCCCATTTATGAGCCATGTAGACCAGAAGATCACCAGCTGATCGACCCCGACGAAAACCGTATTGGCGGTCACTAATCAGCTGGTGATCCTCAAGTTACCGCATGAGCTGGCAGTTTATAATGGATTCCATTATTATGGAGAACAAGGAGGTGATGGCGATCGGCCTGTAGTTAGACGGGTTTAAGCGTTCGCTTTTTTTAGGGATCGGGTGGACAAAAGCCGTCTTCCATGATTTCAGGACTAAGCCTAGGGAGTAGGAGTAGAGGAAAAGACGAGTTAGAGCCAGTGCCAACTCCGGAGCACACGTCCTCAGTACAATTGGGGGGGGGAGGTTCCGTCAGGCCCACTCGACTTGTGGATGTCCAGGGAGAGGAGTGCTTTGCGAACCGAGCGCTGTGTGAACAGGACATCCGGCATGGAGCACTCACACCACGGGATGGTCGGCGGTGTGTTCCCACCGTCATGGAGAGTCGATTTGGATGCAAAGAAAGAGCCTAGCAGACGGCTTTCTCCTTTGCAGCATGGGCCAGTGAGTCGTCCTCCCTGTGCAGAGATAGAAGAGATGGCTAACAGAAGTTCCCTTGGACAGCCTTAGCGAGGACCAGAATGCACGGGTTCCCGAAGAAAGGCGAACTAGTTTCTCGCCAATTCTGCCTATGTGCTCTGACTTTGCCTTGGCAATGACTCTTTTGAAGGACCTGGAAGCGGAGTTATACTTCTTTTTAAGGGCGCTGGTGTTTACATCCCGAGACGTTGATGCGTTAGCTCGGTAGCACTCCTGCTTGTAGTGTGATGCTATTTTACAGGAGCGACTAAACCACGACTGAGATCTGCCTCCGATGGGCACCACAGAGGAAGGAATAAAACTTTCCAAAACCTGAAGTACCACATCAGCAACAGAATTAGCAACAACGTTGGGATCTTCCAGCGAGAAGCAAACCCGCCCCCAAGGGTAGGATGCAAAGAAAGACCGCATCCCATCCCAATCGGCCGACCAATAGTACCAAACACGGCGGCAGCCTGCAAAAAGCAACCACGATTTCAGCGTGAGTGGCACCACACTCCGGACTAGACAATGGTCCGAGGAGCCAAGAGGGGCGTCGACTTAGCCCTGATATTTGTCCGGATGAGAGGTCAGCAGAAGCTTCAACAGAGAAGGTGCATGATCCTCCACATCTGGAATCCGCATAGGCGAAGTAACCAGTTGTGTCAGACCATATGCCAAGGCAAAATCATGAACAGATCTCCTCGCATGATCGGTTAAACGTGAACCGAGTCATTCGGCGTGATGGGCGTTAAGATCGCCAAGGATTACGATCTCTGCGGATGGGACCTGTTGTAGCAAGGAATCTGTAGCCATTTGGACGTGGTCGATAAGTCGGTCTGTATCGGCATTACCGCTATGGGACCTATAGAGGCACCCGTAGACGCGCGGATGATCTTCGCTGTCTACGCGTAGCCAAAACATGGACAGATCCGAACCTTCGAGACTGCCGAAGCGTCGAGAACAGATGTCCTCTGTGACGTTATATTCGTGAAACTCTTTACCGTTTCATTAGAAGACGTTATAACGCTACTGGACTGGAAAGGATACGCTATTAACATAAATGGCGAATAAATCACTCACCTTCGGTTTGCCAACAATATAGTCATGACGGCAAAATCCCTGGAGGACCTAAAGAAATCCCTAGAGGACTTTAACACTATCAACTAAATGAAATCAAAATTAAAATTCATTTTTTTCTGATATCATGTGCACAAAAACATCTCAATTATTTAATAATAAAATAAATACCCGATATACCCGCGTTAGCACGCACTTTGTTACGTGCTTTGTATTTATTAATCGCAAATAATGATTTTAATCATATAATTATGTTAATTATGATTATAACATAAAAGTATCCTTGCTTAGTAAAAGTATTGTTTGTTAAGTGACATTGTAATTGATACAATACGTGTGCAGAAAAAGTGATGTGAGAAACAGGTGTTTACGTCTCAGCCTCAGTTCAAAGAATGTCGGTATGAATAACTTGTCATATAAGATAATAAAAATATATGATCTTAATTGCAGTGGTTGCTCCTGACAAAATAACGTATTCAGTGACAAATTGTTGTAAACATTTTCATTATTTATGTGTGAATTTAAATACAAGTAATCATAAAAAGCAACATAATTGGAAATGTCCTGAGTGTTTAGTTCCACACATATCACTTCAAAACAAAAGGGAAACGACAATACTTAGCTAAATCAAACACAGCACAAGCAAATGAGGCTATCACAGAGGATTGATGTAACATTATATACAGATGCCTGCGATCCACGGAGGAACTTACGGAGTCTAAAAGGGAGGATTACATTCCTCGACCAAAATTGCAAAATACTATACGTAAAAAAACCATGCTCAACACTCAGAATTACGGAATTCGATTCGTAGTGAACTTTGGGCAGCCTTTCAAGAAAAAAATGGACCAGGATTTCTCATACTTGAAACAACAACTAATATGATTTGAAGATACCATAAAATTTACCTGTACTCAATATGAAGAACTGACAAATGCCGTAAAGTTAGATGCGGAAAAAAACAATTGCGTGTGGATAATTTTCTTCTTAAGGGCAAACTTATAGACGTGTTGACAAGATTGTCGCAAATCGAGCAAGAAAGTCGCCAAACTTACATCGAAATTAACTGTTTGCCCGAACAAAGATGTGAAAATCTAATCAAAACCATTATACAGTTAGGCGAAGTTGTCTCCTGCACTCTATTGGAAATTGATATTTTATCCTGCACTAGAGTTCAAAGTTGAAGCCCACGTCAAATAAACCCAAAGCTGTCATCTGTAAATTATAAAACAAAATTAAAAGAGACAACCTGCTTGCTGCCGTATACAAATACAATAAGTCGAGCCCAAAAGACAAATTAAATATTAAATTGCTTGACTATGGTGATAATGTGTCACCGGTATATGGTAGCGAGTACCTTACAAAAGTGAATAAACAACTGCACGCCACCGTCAGATTAAAGGCTAAAGAGAAGAATTATAAGTTTGTTTGGGTCGATAATGAAAGAATATTTGTGAGGAGGGACGTAGACAGACACACTAGCTATTATTATCGCACATATAGATAACCAGAATAAGATAATACAGGTATATAATATTTTCTTTATGTATATGTATTTGTAAGTGTAACTTATTTATTTCCTATTTTGAATATTTTGTTAATATTGTATATTTATACACACTACCTGTTTTAATAACCATTAATATTTATTATCAGAATGTTAGAGGAATGAGAACAAAGCTAGATGAAATTAATAACATTCTCTATAATAACTATCAAGTGATTATACATCATCAAGGTGATTACAGGCATTGAAGTCTCTTTATAGGGACTCTAGTGCTTGTGTCAGGATCAAAGGGGTCTACTCGGACTGGTTTGGCATCCAAAAAGGTGTCAGACAGGGCTGTGTAGCTTCCCCCTGGCTGTTTAACCTATTTATGGACAGTTGTTTGCAAACTTTGAAAGTTGAAGAATGTGGGTTGAGAATGGGTGAGTTAACCGTCAAATGCCTTTTGTACGCCGATGATCAAGTCATATTTGCATCGTCGGCGGCCGAGTTACAAATGATGGTTACTTTAATGAACCGGTCATTAAAAGAAAGAGGTACGAAAGTGAACGCAAGTAAGACGAAAGTGATGGTTTTTGAAAGAGAAGAAAGTAAAACGTTATGTGAAATAAGAATAGAAGGGGAGTTGATTGAGCAAGTGGATGAGTTTGTATATTTGGGATGTTTATTTAGCAGGGATGGTAGATATAATAAGGATATATAACGACGAGTGAACGCAGGAAATAGAGTGAATGGGGCTCTATACGCTATTGTGAAGAGTCAGAATGTGTCAAAAAAGGCACGTTTGGCAATTCACAATGCTGTGTTAGTCCCTAATTTATTGTATGGTAGTGAAAGTTGGTTCTGGCAGAAGAAGCATGAGAGTAGAATAAATGCTGTAGAAATGCGGTCATTAAGGAGTATGCTAGGGCTGAATCTGAATGACAGGGTGAGAAATAGTGTGATAAGAGAAAAGTGTGGTTTGCAAGATGACGCTGTGACCAGGATTAAGAAAGGAATGCTTCGGTGGTTTGGCCATGTAGAAAGAATGAACGAAGAAAGAGTGACAAAGCAAATTTATACTGCAGAAGTGAACGGCAGAGTCGGAAAGGACGCCCTAGACGAAGGTTTATCGACCAAATTGGCGATAAATTGAAAATGGGCCAGATTAGGAGTACCCTTAACCGACGAGCGTGTATGCGTAGATATATGGATGTAAAGGAGGCGAGAGAGGTGTGCCAGGATCGTGCCAAATGGAAGTCCGTAGTCTCTGCCTACCCCTCTGGGTGACAGGCGTGAGTGTTTATGTTATGATTATACTTACCGAAACATGGCTTAATGATCACATTTAAGATGCAGAGTTATTCGACAGTAGATACCAAATATTTAGAAGAGATAGACTCTCAAACACTTTTTGCGGTGAAAAAGAGGGAGGCGGTATACTTGCGGCAGAATACAAATCAATATGTTCTTACAGAAATCATTCTTTTGAAACCTGCTGCGAAGATCTCTGGATCACATTAGATATGAATTCCATGAATAAGAAAAACATTGATCGTTCTAGAAAATTTGATATTTGCGTTTGTTATATGCTACCACCCATTTGCAGAGATCATTTTCTTCAGTTCACAGAGAAAGCAAGCAATGTCATTAACATGATGACAAACTAGTACTTTTCTTCGGCGACTTTAATTTAACTAACGTAGAATGGGTAAAGCAACCCACAGATAATATAATCCCGAGTAATTTTAAGGGGACATTAAGTCAAATGTTCGTAGACTTCATGTCATCAATTTAGTGATTTACAGCAACATAATTTCATCAACAATAAACTACATAAGTTTTTAGGTTTAGTCTTGTCAAACATCAAGTTTCCTCTTCATGTACCAGAGTCGAACGACGCTTTCTCAGTTGTAGATATGTATTATTCGCCATTAGAGATCGATATTCCATTTACGAAACATTCTCCTCTCAAGTATAAAGATAACCGCGTATATAAATTATACAAAGCAGATTATAATGATGTTACTTCTACATTCACACTTGAATTCTATCAATTGCGACGATAAACTGAATATATACTCTACCACTGACGAATCAGTAAATAAACTATATGAAATTACTTACATCATAATAAAGGACAAAATACCGTTACGACTTTCACAAAAACATAAGTACCCACCTTGGCTCAGTATCAATCTTATAATAGTTTTAAAGGAAAGGAAAAGCGTCGACAAAAATGGAAAAAAAATCAAAAACGACACTGATTAATTTGAATATGATATATTAAAAAACGAACTAATATGCTTATAAAAAGATTATGCAACAAATATATTTATGATTTTCAGGATAATCTAATAAAAAATCCAAAACTGTTCTGGTCTTATCTTAAACAATTACGTCAAAACCCAAATAATATACCACAAAATATGAAACTTGACGATATTAAAGTAAATGATGGAGCCATTATTGCGAACTTATTTGCTAATAAATTTTGCTAGTGAATACACCCCTCCTAAAAATTCATATCAATTTAATATCACAATACCATCTTACACTCAGTCAATAAATAAAAATGTATAGATCATAAGAAAAAAGTAAGACAACCTTAAAAACCTGGACGTTAAAAAGGGTGCAGGAAGTGATGGTATACCTCCTATTTTCTTCAAAAAATGTGCATATCAGATCTATAAGCTCTTGTTTATCATATACAATAGGTCACTTTCTGAAGGATGTTTTCCAACTCAATGGAAAGAAGCCCTTGTTGTGCCTATACCTAAATCCGGTGATCGATGCTATATTAAAAATTATCGACGATTCAGCATTCTTCCAGTATTGGCTAAGGTCTTTGAGTCCCTCATATGTCCTACATTAAAGTGGCACATAAAACAACATATCACTGATCGACAACATGGTTTCTTCAAACAACGTTCAACTTCAACTAATCTAACTATATTTGTTGAAAGAACGATTTCAAGTATGAGCAACGGTGATGAAGTTGATGTAATATACAGTGACTTTAGTAAATCCTTTGACAAATTTGACCATTTAATCCTCGAGCATAAGTTGAAAAGACAGTTTGGCATAGAATGCTCACTTCTAAAATGGTTTCAATCATACCTCTCAAAGAGGACTATTAAAGTCATAGTAAACGGTTTTATTTCAAACACTTTCACTTCGACTTCTGGTGTTCCACAGGGATCTATCATTGGTTCCGTTCTCTTTATTATTTTTATAGACTATATTAAATATATAATAAAAAACTCTGAATTTTAACTTCATGCAGATGACCTAAAGATATCAAAGATTGTCAAAACTGAGCAAGAGCAGCGTAGACTGAGCATAATAGAATGGAGCTGAACATCAAAAAAATGTTGTCATATCAAATTCTCCCGAAAATACAAATCAACAAAAAACTTTCAATCTAGCTATAACATTGCAAAACAACCACTTAAAAAGTTCGACGTGGTTTGTGATGTGGGCGTCCTTATTGAATTTATTCTAAAATGACTTTTGGAGAGAATATTGATGCAGTTCTAAATAAAATCCTGATAATGATTTCATTTATGCTGCGAAAAAACAGAGAATTTAAATCAGTAATTGCATTAAAGACTCTTTATTTTTCATTGGTTCGCTGTAATTTAGAATATTGTTGTAATGTTTGATATCCCACTTATCAAAACAATATCAACGATTGGAAAATATTCAAAAGAAGTTCATTCGCAGACTCTCATACGTTGCTGGAGTGCATTGCACTATAAGGGGCTATGAAGAAAGGCTCTATTATTTCTCCCTTAAATCATTACATTAGCATGCAGACTAACTCAGACTGGTTTTTCTTTACAAGCTTCTTAATGGTGCCATTGACTGCCCTGAATTACTTTCCCTAGTTGGAATAAGAATCCCTAAACCATCGACTCGGCTGCACACGTATGCCCCATTATTTGTGCCAAGAAGAAGAAAGAATTATGGAAAGAATAGCCCCAAATCACTTGTTGTATCCAAATATAATCGACTTTTTGAAAAGGCAAATATAGATATAGATATTTTTTCAGACAGTGTTAGTCAGTTTCAAGTGATTATTGAAAAGCATATCGAGAAATTTGATAGTTTGTACTGTTTGAACTTGATCATGCCAAATGATAATAAAAATTAAATGACTATATTTAATATAACTTTATTTTATGATTTTAATTTAAATTTTTAATATTTTAAATGTCTTTATATTTAACAAAACTTAAATCTTACACTCAATTCTTTTTTTTGTTTTTAATAAAATAATTGCGTTAATGTTAAATTTATACTCACTGTAGTTTATGTAAATAAATATATTTACATATACTATATTCACCTAGTATGTATATGTATACATGTATGTATCAGAAGTTTCATACTTGTCTCGGGCAAGGGTTAGATAATTAAATGTATAAACGGGTTCAAGCAGATAGTTATAGTTATTGGTGAATTTTACATTGCATCACAGTGAGGCATTCACACACACATCACGACATTTCCCATGACGTGGGGACTTTGAGGTAAGCGCAACGACATTGTCCATGACGTGGGGACATTGTGAGTTAGCGTGGTGACATTCTCCATGACGTGGGGACTTTGTGAGGTAATTGCAACGACATTGTCCATGACGTGGGGATATTGTGAGTTAGCGTGGTAACATTGCCCATATCGTGGGGACTTTGTGAAGTAAGCGCAACGACATTTTCCATAACGTGGGGACATTGTGAGTTAGCGTGGTGAATTGTCCATGAAGTGGGGACATTGTAAGGTATGCGCAATGACATTGTCCATGACGTGGGGACATTGTGAGTTTACGCGGTGACATTGTCCATGACGTGGGGACTTTGTGAAGTAAGCGCAAGTACATTGTCTATGACGTGTGAACTTTGTGAGATTAGCACCGCAACATGGTTCCATGACGTGGGGACTTTGTGAGGTTAACAGAGACATTGTTCATGACGTGGGAGCTTTGTCCGTTAACTTAATAAAAATATTACTTACATAAGTAGGCCCAAGTACAATTTGAGCTGCCGCTTACACTGGAAAAGTTTGAGTGTAAAGGCGAGCCAACTTCGTTGGGACAAGATGGAAATGTTCGACGAGAGCATTTCTCATTTTCTTAGATGCCACTGGAGTTGGCAGTCTTCTTCATAATTATATCTTATATTTTCGCGAGTACTGCCAGAGCTTACATACCGGAGACCCTTTTTATTGGCATTCCATCTTAGTCCTCACGGATGGCAGCGCATCTGCATTTTGATTCTTTATTGAGGATATATGTAGATTTTTATGGGCCACAGCATCCACTTACCATCAGGTGAACTGTGTGCTCGTTTGTCACCCTTATTCTATAAAAAAAACTGCTCTTAAATGAAGCTAATTTTACGGCTTTTGTCGCGTTTAATTTTGACTTTTGATTCCCGACGTTTCGGGTGCTTTGCGGTGGCAGTGGTCACGGGAGTGACACCTCGGTGTCCTAGTGAGCGCGGCTGCCTTCAGTTTTTAAATATTAATTTTGGTCTGATCCCTCTGATCTACGCAGAACGAGCTTACGTATCTTGAATGCTTGGATTTGGATTTGGATTTGAATTTATTAATTATGAGATCTCAAGCAGATGGTAGCACCCATCCGTCTTCTCTATTGAGGTTGGGATATTTTTGGATTTCAATGGCCTCGCGTATCATCCTTGTTAGGATTCGGTGTTCTTTTGACGAAAGTTTGTGGTCTATCAAATCTTATGTAATGGCGGGGACGATCTTGAACATGTTCACATACTGAAAACTGCCTGGAGCGTTGATGCTATACGTTATCTATATGTTCCTTTACGCGGGTTTTAATGGATGCTTTTTGTTTGTCCTGTGTAAGAGAGGCAAGGGGAGACACGGTCGAGCTTGTATACTCCTGCATCTTGTAAAAGGATAATGATGATGAGAGGATGCACTCAGCGGCTTGTATTAGATTTCAATGGAGGCTCGCTTGGAGATGTATCCAAACTTGTCTCTGACGTCTCTGACATATGGTAGTACGGCGGGCACACGCTCGACTGTGACTGGTTTCGCTTGGTCACTGTAACGCTGGCTCGGGACCCGGGGATTGTTGTCTTGCAATACTTGCTTGACGTGCTGAAGCTCTAAAACAAGGATTTTCCCACGGTGGCTGGCTGTGATGGATGGTATTGAGATTCACCATTAAATATCGGTTGGTATGAGTCTTTTACCTATACACAGTGTGACCAATAGTGTTATCGGATTTCGGATGACTAAAGCATCCGGAAAAGCTAAATAATTATTTTCCCCTAACTCCATTGTGAGTTGTATTTTGGAGTTTAAGGATTTGGGGTGGTCTAAAATATGGTTGCTTTGTCAGATGGTACAATTGTGAAGGTGTCGTCTGCATGCCGTTTGTGGAATCTTGAGTTTGCAGGAGCAGTGGAAGCGGCTATCTCCTAAAGGTCCAATATGAATATATCGGCTACTATGGGAGGTACAGATGAGCCCATCGCCACACCGTCAACTTGCTTTTGAAACTCCTAGTTCCACAGTGGATATACAGACGTGAGGCAGTGTTTGAGTGGTGCTGCATATTCTGTAGGCATGTTGTTTTCTTATAGCTTCCTAGTTACCAGTAGTCACTATGGGACGTATCGAGTCATGTAGTCAGTGTGGGTTAGTGAACTACATGGGAAAATGAATCCCAGACGTGGCAACAGTAACAGAGCATATAAAAGAGTTACTTCGGAATAGATCTGTATAAAGTGCGGATATTCAAAAGGACTGGAGGGTAAACCATACCTTAACCAAACCTTAGGTTATTATGACGCTTTGAAAAAGACTAGTAAGACCGACGCAAGTTCAGTAGGATTAGGCACTGTTTTAGTTTAGATATATAACACGGAGCCTATTATAAGTTCTTTTGGCAGTAAAACATTGACAAAATGTGAAAGTAGATATTGTCAAACAGAGAAGGAAACATTAGCCGTGGTTTGGGCTGTGGAACACTTTCATATGTTTTTGTACGGAAAATAATTCGATTTTGTGACTGACAGATCACAAACCCTTAGAGATCATATACGGGCTAACATCTTTACCGTGTGTGCGCAAAGGAGGATGAGTTCTAAGACTTCAGTGCTATACATTTAACATTATATACAGACCAGGGAAAAACAATATTGCAGATCCCTTGTTGGAATAAATAGAACAATATAATAACTTATAATACAATATAAACAACAGATTGTAGAATAAATGACACCGAGGGCGGTTTCCTTTAAAGAAAGAGCTTAATGTTCAGAAAAGATTCTGAAATACGAAAGGTCAAGGAAGTTCTCTATCGTAATCATAGGGTTAAACTACAGTCGAGTGTGGCAACTGCACTGGTGGGAGTTAGCTTTGCCGTCGGGGATGTACAGGTGCAAGGTTGCGATTGGGGATGGCGTAGCTTTTTTTGGGATATATCAATTCTGGATTAAAGTTTAGTGACTGGTTGATGGCATCGTTTTCGATGTGGCAGCATTTGGGTTAGTTTTGGCATTTTATTTTAACGCGGAATTGTGCCGGTGACGTGGCCTACTTCTTCGGCGCTTCAGAACTTTTGTTGATTTTCTTTGAAATACTGAATACTGAATTCTTTTTATAGAGAGATCATGCTGAGGGGAAGACAATAGTTATTCCAGAAAAGCTGCGTAAAATATTTTTGAGGGCTGCTCATAAGGGTCATACAAATATAGCCATACCCATGAAAGCTCGATTGAGAACGAAAGTGTGATGACCTAAATATGATAAAGAGGCGTGAACTATCCGATGAACCTTGGAAGGATGTCGCAATAAATTGGTTACGTCCCTTACCCAGCGGTGATTACATATTTATAATTATTATTTATTTCAGTAGAGATAAATAAATTAAAGCAAATTACAAAACAATATCTCATCTTACCGAGATTTTTAGCCGACTCTGCAAATCTGCTTTCAAGACTTTCTGCCACAAAAGAAACATTATTTTTCACAATACTATTTCGTATTGGCCTCAGCAGGACGGAGTAGCAGTACTCCGCATTCCGTTACAGTCAAAACCCCATCAGAGTAATTCTTTCGACGGCAATTTCGGGACAAATTCCTATTATTAGGCCATCGAACAAAATAGAACATTAGACATGGAGCGAGAACAAATTAAGGAAATAAGGAAAAGAAATACGGACGCAAAAAGACAAGCAAAGGAATGTGATTTGTCACCAAGAGATAAAGTTTAAATGAATAATACATCTAAAGACGACAACATAAGCACTCCATTTGAATCTACCGCGCTAATGGTTAAGAAATATGAGGGTGGAGACATACTAGTGCGCAATGAAGAAAAAGTTTAGTATAAAGAAGGAACGTAGTGCATTTAGAAAAAAGTTGAAGTGGATTGGGAGATTATAAATGATAGTGAGCGAAATAAGAATAGCGTGATGATGAAATGGATTTGATGCAATGAATGATAAAGTGCCATAGGTAGTGCAATCTCAGGAAATATGTTATCGAATTTATATAATTAGCATTACATCAGATAGAGCAAAGAAAAATAAAATATTTGATTAGTTAAATTCTCCAATTCGATATTTAATAGTCACTATTAATAAGAGACATATTACATTTTACATATAAAAAATGAAAAGAAGGAAGGGATGTAGTGTATGTGAATAAATATATTTACATATACTATATTCACCTACTAATATGTATATGTATACATGTATGTATCAGAAGTTCCATACTTGTCTCGGGCACATATAGTGTGCGATGTAGTAGTGGGGAAAGCCGGCGTTATAGTGGAGGGGATCGACTATACGTTTAACTATAAATGATGGTCGGTCAGTTCTTGCGGGGCGACTGTAGGAGAGAGACGCATACGTATTTGTGGGCGAGCCTAGTAAAGGAATTAGTGAACGTAATAGTGAACATTACACCTATAATTTAGGTACATATATTGTGTTATAACAAAATGTAGCTGAAATGTTTCATATGTACTTAGTTGGTAAGTCTAAATAAATAAATAAATACATTACAGAATGATAAAATAATAACCTAACAACCAAAAACTAATAATTTCAAATAATAATAAGATAAAATACTTTATACATAATCAAGTCACAATCAAAAATTACCGTGTAAAGGCTTCGTAAGGCAAAATCAAAGAACATCGGCAGAATTGGCGAGAAACTAGTTCGACTTCCTTCAGGAACACGTCTGGTCTCTCGCCACGGCTGTCCAAAGGACTTCTGTCAGCCATCCCTCCCGTCTCTACACAGGGAGGACGACTCACTGCCCATGACGCAAAGGAGAAAGCCAATCTGCTAGGCTCTTTCTTTGCGTCCAACTCGACTCTCGATGACGGAAGGAACACACCGTCGACCATCCTGCGGTGTGAGTGCTCCGTGCGGGATGTGCAGTTTACGCTGCACTCGGTGCGAAAAGCACTTCTTTCCCTGGACAGCAACAAGTCGAGTGGACCTGATGGAGTCCCTCCTATTGTACTGAAGACGTGTGCACCGGAGATGGCACCAGTTTTAACGCGTCTTTTCCGTTACTCCTACTCACTAGGCGTAGTCCCGAATTCATGGAGACTTTGGTGCACCCGATACCTAAAACAGCCGATCACTCAGATCCATCTAACTACAGGCCTATCGCCATCACCTACTTGTTCTTCAAAATAAAGGAAATCATTATAAACTTCCAGCTCATGAGGTATCTTGAGGATCACCAGCTGATTAGTGACCGCCAGTGCGTGTTCCATCGGGGTCTCTCTGCTGGTTATCTTCTGGCTTACCTGAATTAAAGATGGGTGGAAGCAATAAAGTCTAAGGGGGAGGTCCTGGCCGTTAGCTTGGATATTGCGAAGGCCGTCGATCGGGTTTGGCACAAAGCGCTTCTTTCGAAGCTTGTTCCTATGGGCTCCCCGAGAAATTGTGCAATATCAAGGTCGTAGTAGATGGTGCATGCTCCGATTACAAGTCTATTAATGCTGGTGTTCTACAAGGCAGGAGAAGGGGCCGCACTAGGGTGGCTAGCGCTGGTGGGTATGCAGATGTGTGCGAATGCGTTCTCGTGGCCCTGCCAATATGCGACAAAGGTGGAACACAATGGGGGTTTAGTCGGTGCGAGTCCGACATAACTCGTCCTTGCCTCCGCAAGGCGGGAGTGCGTAGGCATTTCCCCATGTAAAAAAAGTGTGACATGGACGTTTCACATGATCTTTGTTTTGTCCATGTTCATCTTAAGTCCTATCCGTTGGGAGGTACTATTGACGTCAATCAATGGTGCATAGTGCTTAGGTCCTCCAGGAATTCTTTCCAGTCCAGTACCTTGAAAACGTCTTCCAATGCAGCAGTGAAGAGTTTCGGGGATACGTCACCCTGTCTTACACCCTTCTTTAGTTGGATAGGTTTCGTACTCTGGTTTTGTACTCATATAGCCATCGTAGCCCTACTGTACAGACATTTCAGCACTTTGATATACCGACAGTCAACTTGGCATCGCTAAAGGTGCTTTTCGGAAACCGGCTTGTTCGGGAGGCTGGAAGTCGTCGAGTCTGCGTGCGAGACGATTCGTAATGACTCTCGAAAACAGCACGTAGACGCGGCTCAGAAGGGAAATCAGTCTGTATTTCTTCAAGAGAGTGTTGTCGCCTTTCTTGAAGGACAAGACTGCCACACTTCTGCTCCACGCATCCGGTTTAGTGCCATCATGAAGGACGGCCTCTGAAGGACTTCAAGTACCGGTTTTCTACCCGCTTTCAGAAGCTCTGCTGTAAACCTATCCTCGCCCGGGGACTTGCCGGGTTTTTAAGGTGCTGGATAGCTATCCTAATCTCAAGTCCCGCCGCATGCAATCGGAGATCTGTCTGTTCAGTTTCCTGTATGCTGTCAAATCTGTTGAAGACTGCAGCTTAATTTCCCGTCTAACAGCCGTTTGAGAATGTCATCGGAGAGTTTTTGTGTTCATCTGCGGCGTGTCTTGCAAAACATAGCTCCGACCGCAAGGATAGTTTCCACGAGCTTGTCATTCATATCGTCCACTGCATTGCAATCTTCTAGGCACTGTAAACGATTTTGTAACTCGAGCTGAAAGTTTTCGGGACTTTGGATTAGAGCACGAGGGGGACGGAGCGTTGATTTCATTAGACAAGACCTCTCTAACTTAACGTTAAGTTCAGTGTGCCTCTCACCATTCACCCTCGCGAGCACTGAGACATCACTAAACAGTTGCCGTCTAGTCGTCATAATGAACTCAAGCTCATTTTTCGTCGAACCGTCGGGACTCGACCAGGTCCACTTCCTGTGGGGCCGCTTCTGGAAGAAACAGTTTATCATAAAGAGTCCCTCTTTCTCCATGAAGTCGACCAGCTGCTGGCCCCTTGGGTCCCGTTGCCCTATTCCGAATTTCCCTACCTTCAGCTCACCGTGTTCTCTTGTGCCTAGTTTTGCGTTGAAGTCTACCATTAACACCGTATAGTGGGTTTTGGAGGAATGCATGGCTCTAGATATATCCTCATACATTTCCTCCACCTCCTCATCGGGATGTGCCGAGGTGGGTGAGAAAGCCTGTATGACCTTCAGGGAATGCAGTTTGGTGATTCTGAGTATAAGGTACGCAACTCTCGTCGACACGCCCCCAATCTTTACAACGTTGCTAACGAGAGACTTGTGGACGAAAATCCGACACCTCCTTGGGATAGACGGTTGCCATCCAAGTTGCCGGATTCGAGGATTATGATGTCCTCCCCCTCTCTATGGACCTTGGATAATCCTATAATATGCCAGCGTAACTTGTGTATCTCTTATTCCAGCTCCAGGACATTCAGTCCTCAGGGTGATTGCGTTATATATTGCCAGGTCGAGTCGTCTTAGGTGGCAACCGAACCTCCACCGGAGGAGATTCTTAGCACCCCCTGCCCCGCCGTTACCATAGTCGTCACAGTATCCAGGAATAGCGGGGTCGCCGAAGACTGGGGGCCGTCTCTTCGTAACTATCACTTCGTAAATATCAACATATTACCATAGTTGTCACGCTTAGAGAGCAGGTTGGCAGTTGCCAAGTTGCATTTTTTTTTATTTTGCTGTTTTCAGAAAAATTCTGCTGCCCATCTTCTGCCTCAGATTGTCTCAGTCGCCTCATACGACACCCACAGGAAGATTTGGGGTAGTGGGTATTCTTGCCCGCCACAACACGGGCTCCATGTATCGCTATTAAATTTCGCAGACAATGGCAAACCCTTAAAAACTTTCCAGAGACGAAAATAAGATATATCATAAAAATATACAGTCAAAAAGTGCAATATGTTTTTAATTAGTGTGATGGTGAGAAAATAGAAAGTAATATGTGTGCGTAGCGTAGCAAGCAAACTTATTTATTTATTATTTATTTTAATCACCTTGGGTCTTACGATGGGCACACTTAATTTTTTGCGGCATTCACTGCCGATGAACCCTGGATCATCATCATTATAATAGCTGAACATGGGCCTTCCCCATAAATTGCTTCATAGGATTGATATTTGCCATAGTTGCCATGTTTGGCAGGCCTGTTGACAATCGCAGTTTTTTTTTTAAATATTGAGTTCTTTGAGGTTTGAGTTGTTATCAGTTTCATTTATTTTCTGTTTTATTTCCCTCTGTCGCTTCCTGGGGCACCCACAGGATGATATAGGGTAGTATATTCTCTAACACTGCCACTACACGGCGAATTATTTTCACACACGCACATCATTATCTAAATATTCTTGAATAAAACTATTTTTACGGATGTTATCGCGTTTAATTTTACTAATTTTTTTACTAATTTTTGATTCCCGACGTTTCGGGTGCTTTACAGCACCCATGGTCACGGGGGGGACTGAGGTGTTTGACGTCCCAATGTCATTGTTAGCCCGGCTACCTTCAGTTTTTTGAATATTAATTTTTTGTCCGATCTACGCAGAATGAGCTTACAGTATCTTGAAGTCTTGCTGTGGTATGCTTGGGTTTGGATTTAATTTTGTTAATTATAGGATCCCAAGCAGATGGCAGCACCCATCCATCTTCTCTATTGAAATTAGGATGTTTTTTAATTTCAATAGCTTCGCGTATCATCCTTGGTAGGAATCGGTGTTCTTTTGCGAGGATTTGTGGTCTATCAAATCTGATGTAATGGCGGGGACGATCTTGAACATGTTCACAGACTGCAGACTTCCCAGAGCGTTGGTGTCTCACGTCAGCTATATGTTCTTTTACGCGGGTTTTAATGGATCTTTTTGTTTTTCCTATGTAAGAGAGACCACATTCACAATCAAGCTTGTACACTCCTGCATCTTGTAGAGGGATATTACACTTGACGGATGGTAAAAATTTACTAATATTAAATGATATTTAAATGGTGAATAGCACCATCATCCATCACAGTTAGCTACCGTGGGAAAATCTTTGTTTCAGAGAGCACGAGGGATCTGTGACAGAAAACATCTGGCCGCCGAGCTTCAGCACGTCAAGCAAGTATTGCAAGACAACAAGCTTCGGGTCCCGCGCCTACGTCACAGTGACCGAGTGAAGCCGGCCACAGTCGAGCGTGTGCCTGCTGCTACCCTTTGTCAGAGGAGTCACAGACAAGGTTGGCTACATTTTGAAGCGAGCTTCTATTAAAACATACTTCAAGCCGCCGAAGAAGATTAGTCAATTTTTACCATCCGTCAAGTGTAATATCCCTCTACAATATGCAGGAGTGCACAAGCTTGATTGTGAATGTGGTCTCTCTTACATAGGACAAACAAAAAGATCCATTAAAACCCGCGTGAAAGAACATATAGCTGACGTGAGGCACCGACGCTCTGGGAAGTTTGCAGTCTGTGAACATGTTCAAGATCGTCCCCGCCATTACATCAGATTTGATAGACCACAAATCCTCGCAAAAAGAACACCGATTCCTACCAAGGATGATACGCGAAGCTATTGAAATTAAAAAACATCCTAATTTCAATAGAGAAGATGGATGGGTGCTGCCATCTGCTTGGGATCCTATAATTAACAAAATTAAATCCAAACCCAAGCATACCACAGCAAGACTTCAAGATACTGTAAGCTCATTCTGCGTAGATCGGACAAAAAATTAATATTCAAAAAACTGAAGGTAGCCGGGCTAACAATGACATTGGGACGTCAAACACCTCAGTCCCCCCCGTGACCATGGGTGCTGTAAAGCACCCGAAACGTCGGGAATCAAAAATTAGTAAAAAAAATTGTAAAATTAAACGCGATAAAATCCGTAAAAATAGTTTTATTCAATGTGTAGTGTTCGCGTAAATATAAGAAATCATTATCTAAATATTCTATTTCATTTCTTAAGCACTTTTATAGAATATTTTTAACTTGCAACTTACAAATTTTTATGCAGTGGTAAACTTCATTTTATTGTCTTACAAACGCTCTGGACTTCCCTTTATTATACCAGTAAGACAACTTTCAGAAACTTGCAAAGTCTTCGTACTTGCAAAGTTGTCAAACTTCGTACTTAACGAACATTGTTGTTATAAGTCAAAATAGTCATGTTTGCTTTAGGTCTGAATAACCAATGCCGTAGCAGATACAGTTTAAATTAAATCAAATTAGTTTTAAAGATTTTATGGCATTATCATGACAATATAATTCAAAACCAGTCAATAAGAATTATTTCACCATATATTCATATTTATTAAATTCGGCTGTTTATATTGACTACTAGAAACATGATAATTTCTTACATCTTAAAAGAAAAAGTACAATAATGTTAAAGTATATACCAACTTTAAAGCCGTTATCACACTTCTGGGCCTTAGGGAGAGGGTTTTAGGGCAAGTAAGTGTCCACCGCGCTGCCCCAATGCGTGTTGGCGAACTTCACATGTCTCCGAAACATTTATTTGTTTTCTTTCTCAGAGGACGGGTTTCCTCACGATGTTTCCTTCCCTGTTTGGCATGTGGTTCATCAGCACTTAAACTTGCAATCATCAATTTCATTGATACCGGTGGGCTCGAACACGGGTTGATAGGTTTTGCAATTTACATCGAGCACTACGGCTCTCTATTTTTATATAATTGCAACATTTTTCATATACACGTTTTTTCTCTATATTATTTAGCTTAATTCACGAATTTACTTTGCTGTGTGAAATCCAAATAACAAAACGTAAAATGGGATACGTATGTAGAAAGGTATATTTAGTATATTTTAAAATAAATTATAACTATGCGCCATTTTAAACAATATTTCAATCCCAAAGTCTAACCAACCGAGTAGGACAATTAGTAATCAAGCACTGAGCTGCTTAAATATTAGTATATTGAATTGATATTTTGCGCTAAAAATATTTTTTTTTTTTAATTTACCCGTTGTTTATGTAAGGCACACAAAATACCTTTCTTGTATTTATTTTCAGCTTTAGTTAAAGGGTTCTATTAATTTTCTTGTTTGAAACAAAAATTGTAAGCGAAGCTTTTTAGATTGCGTCCAATTAGTGATGTTGAGGAAGCCGAAGAAAACGAACTTCAGAAATTTTCCGATATTGTTGTTCTTACTATTTATGTAATAATTAGTCTTGAGTTTTATTCTTCTATGTTTCTAAATTTCGTATTATAATACAGTTAGTATTTCGTATTAATAATTAATTACAGTTTTACAACTGTTAAACTCTAGAACTGTTTAGGCCAGACCATTTTTGTTCTTTTAATGCTTTTACCCCAGAAGGGTTTGTCAACCCCATTGGAACCTTATACTACACGACATCACCAATCGAAAATTACGAGCTTCGCAAAGGCGAGATCTCAGTTTTCTGAGATGCTTTGAATTTCATAGTACGCCAGCAGTCAGGGTTGACCAATATTTTTAATTGCAATTTTAAGAACTGATTTACCACGTACTCGACGGAAAAGAAAAGCATCGTGAGGAGACCTGCATCTCTGAGGAATGAAATTCTTTTAGAAGATATTATGTCCGTCAACACGCATAAAAGCAGCGGACAAATTGCTTTATAACCCTTTCAGAAATAGGAAGATACAGTTCCAAATGTGGGACGTAAAGGCTTTATTTAGTGTACGTAACTGAAGTTCATTTTATTACCTACTTTACTATTTATAACTAGCATAATAATATAGTTTTTTTTAAATAATCGTCAATGACCATTAATTTTATAAATTTTTCGATTTCACAAAAATACTCGGTAAATTTACGGATAAAAAATGTCCTAGATCACTCTAGGAATGCTCGCTATCTGTTTGTAAAGTTAATCATAATCAGTTTAGCCATTCCGAAGATTAGTCCGGATAAAAAGACAGACAGACAGACAAAATTTTACAAAATATTATTCATGTCATAATGACATGTAAATAACTCTCTGAGCTCAATAAAAGTCAGTTATTTCGATATTACAGACAGACACTTCAATATGTATAGATATTGAGTTGTGTTTAACTTATTCACCATCAACTATTACAGCAAGAAATGTTACTAAAATAATCACACTGTCAGGAGGCAAAAAAATGTTTCAATATTTTTCATCGCTATGAAAAAGTCCACGCACGGCCTTTCCTTGACAGTAAGCACTCATTTATTATTCAGAGTAAGGCTGTGCCACATTTTTCTTAAGAAATATACAGGATTTCGTAAGATTTTTACAAAATTATTTGAAAAAGGATTGGTTTAAAAAATTACAATAATTTTGTAAAATAACCAGTGATTTTAGATTGCTTATTTGAACCGATTGACACTAATTGGGAGCATTTGCAATGGGCCGGCGAACTAAATAATCGACAACCTATTCAAAAATCACAATATTCTAGAATGGCATCCTCATACCGGAAAGCAAAGTGTAGGGCGGCCTACAACTTAATGGAATGACGCCCTGGTAAAACATGCATTAAGGTGACAGATGCAAGTGGTTCGGGATCGTGTTTTGTGGCATTTCTGGGACGCCCATGTTCAGCAAAGGGCTTATGAAGTAAATTATATATGGTATAGGTTATTGTATAGGGTGATGGCTGTGAAAGAATATCCACTACCACATATCATCTCATGGGTGTCGTAGGAGGCGCGAAAGAGGAAACAAACCAGGTAATGGGTAGTAGCGTCACAACATAACAACTTAAAAATAAAAAAACTGCGTTTGCAGTCCGCCTACCAGGTGTGGCAACTATGCAAACATCTCCCGTATGAGACAATTTAACGGGTAACGGTAATGTTACATATAAAATTCAGGGCATAATTAACGGTAAGGTTGGTCGCTCAGCACGGTGTGACATGTGACGCCGGAGCGGCAACGCAACTGCGAGTAGCTTAGTGCTTCTAAGCCGCTCTTTTTCCACAGGGCCGTTTAGCGCTTAACGTGTACCGTTTGGGTGCTACGGTGAAGTTAGCTCGTCAAGATTCTATGTGCACCCATGCCCGGGATATCGTGCAGTGCCGCACTGTCTTAGCGTATCATTTAAAATATACAGTCCATAATTTAGTCTGCTCTTTTATATTGTCACAAAAGCATAATCCTGAGCTTGTATAGGATCTTCATCCATTAACTCTCTACACCTCTCATCAAGCCGTTACTTCTTCTAGTGGGTTATCATACTACATTGACTACTTCGCAACACCGAAGTCATGTGTCCATATACATTCGCCGTAGGTTAAAGACGAAGTTATCGATCACGATTGTCTTCGCGATGTGTGATGATCCAGCATGGACATGCTATTAATGATCCTTGGTAAGTGGATGCTATGGCCCATGCGTTGTCACCCCTAAATACAAAGATGGAATGACTCATTTCCATTGGAAGGCTTGTCGTAATCACCAAGCTTGTCAAGTGAATTTACGATCGCAGTACTAGATTTCTCTATTCTGTGAAGCTGCTTAATCTTGACGTTGCTTATCTAGGTATTTTATATATGGTATGCCATTTGTCGGATATAATATGACCTCACTAGCCTTTCTCATAGCCGCCTCTTTAGAAACACTCGGTACAAAAAAGGGCGGGAGATTTTCTTATGCCACCAGTGTTCATATAATTTAATATTATATTCATGACTTTATTTTTACTTACACGGTAGGTTTTCTTTTATAGGATAGGGTGACAAACGAACACATATTCCACCTGATGGTAAGTGGTTGCTGTGACCCATAGACATCTACATCTATCCTCAATATATAATCAAAATGCAGATGCGTTGTCACCCGTGACGACTAAGATGGAATGCCTCTTTTCCAGTAAAAAGGGTCTCCGGTTCTCTACACTCACCATTCAAAACACAGCAGTGTTAAGCTGCTATTTTACGCTGGTATTGTGTGAGACCATGGTATAATTTCCCGTTCAAGCCGATCCATTCGTGCTACAACTATACTACTAATATAGCTGCAGCATGGCTCTACCACGTATTAAAAGTTAGGTAGGTAATAATGGTGTGTGACGATGGCGGTTACCTGCAGGTTGATTTCATCCACGATCACACCTACCGAATAATCAGATTTTGTTAGCTGTCCGGGATAAACACTTATTTTAATTAAAACTACAGATTTTATCGCATATATTAACTTATTTTATATTCGTGATGTTTCGAGCACTTTACAGCACCCATGGTCACGGGGGGACTGAGATGCTTGGGTTGGGATTTAATTTTATTAATTATAGGATCCCAAGCAGATGGTAGCACCCAGCCATGTACTCTATTGAAATTAGGATGTTTTTTGAATTCAATAGCCTAGCGAATCATGTTTGGAAGGAACGGTGTCCTTTATCAAGGATTTGTGGTCTATCAAATCTAATGTACAGACGGGGACGATCCTATACATGTTTACAGACTGCAGACTTCCCGGAGCGTCGATTCTTTACATCAGCTATGTGTTCTTTAACGCGGTTATTGATCTTTTAGTTTGTTCTATATAAGAGTGACCACATTCAAGCTCAAGAATCAAACTTGTACACTCCTGCATCCTAAGTAAAAAGTAGTTTTACTTAAATGTGTAGTGTTCGCGTAAATATAAGAAATCATTATAAATACTTAGTTTTTGAACATTTTTACGCAACGTTCAAGTAAAAAAGTACTCGACGCAATGCGTCGTTACCGATGTAACTCATGCCATATAATGAGACCTAGGGTAGAACGCAGTGTCAGTAACATGCTGACAAACACAAAATACTCAGACCAGAAAGTAAACAATTTGTGTTTTTGTTTTGCAATCATATGCTTGGGCTTAAAACCTAGAGCATGTGGCACTGCTGAACCAGTGAGGTTTGTGTGACATTTTATATTTATTTTCGCAATAAAGACTGCAAAGAAATAATAACGTACTTCTTAATTTAAAGTACTATAACTGAAGGGGGGATTAAGTATCCTTCACTGTTGTCCATCACATAGAAACCTTCTTTAGAAATCTTCTCAATCTACGGTAAAACAACAGCACAAGCATACAAAATTCCTATTCTAACCTTGCTCGAAAATATCAGATAAGCACTAAACACTTTTGACGCTATATTAGGTGAAACAAAAAGTAAGGTTGATGTTTCATATAGCTTTTCATAATAGAGCTCTACTCCATTTCCATCAACTTACATGTCTCTGAAGCGGTATTACTATTGCTTTGTAAGCATTGTTTTATCTTTGTAGGCTCAGTCTCGAGAAACACTTTACGCGGTCGATTTACTCACTTACATTACTAGGCTCTGGAAACGTTTTATGCAATGAAGCCGTTTTACGTGGAAGTGACGAGTATTTTATTCCGAGTTAGTCGGGCTTATTTTCTTGATTGCGTGCGTGGCCGAAAACAAACAAGCGGATTGACGAGACGATGATAAAGCTTTGTTGGTGCCGACACATATTTTAACGGTTATTGATTATGCTGATGTGTGTTACCCTAATTTAAGTCAAGTACTTCTGTGCAAATTGGATCGTCTGCTCAATAACTGCATCCGTTTTATTTTCGGTTTTCGTAAATACGATCATGTATCCTTATATCGTTTTAAGCTTAAATGGCTCCCTACCCATCAGCGTAGATGCATTAAAATTCTTCGCACACTATTTTCACCCCTATACCCGAAATAAAAGTTTCAGTATTTGGGTACTTCTCACGATCGGAACCTGCGATCTTCCGTGGAATTCTACTTTATGTGTTTTTCCTCGCCATATCAAATTTATGTCTCAGTCTTTCATCGCTGAAGCCATAAAGCTTTGGAATATATTACCTTCACATTAAGCATTTATTCACATAATTAGGCATTAAGTCCGCCAATTGTACACTTTATGTGTAATACAGCAGCAATGGCCAACAGTCCAGCAGTGGCGTTTTACAACCTGATAAATAAAAAGGGAAAAGATATTCATTTTAATACAAGTTTTACGTAACAATAAACTTTACAAACAGTGCATTCTGCTCTATGGTTTCATTCTAAAAGGAAAACTGAATGCGGCAAGTAAAGCACTTATGCAGTATCGTTCCTTAATGCAACGATCTCAAGGGAACGCTTTGGACTGAAGCAAGCATAATGTGTACATTAACGTTTCTTAACTAATGCTGCGTAGTAATGGGATGTTGTTAAAGTGAAAGCTTTTGCACTACAGTATGCATTTTTGAAATATTTTGTATATTTTTATCTACATTTAAATCATAGGATACTCATGACACCAAAGATTTTTTTTATGGAAAAAGGGTGACCATCGAGCACTCGTTTCACCTAATGGTAAGTTATAGCCCATGCGTTGTCACCCCTGAGGACTAAGATGGAATGCCTCATTTCTAGTATTTCTAGTATTAACTCAATAGTCAACGTGGTGAGCCATGCTGCAACTATATTATAGTTGTAGCAAGAATGGGTTGGCTTGATACGAAACACAGCAGCTTTAATCTGCTATTTCATTTGCTATTTGTTTAGATGCAATTATATGTATATTATTTCAATTTGCGTCTTTTAAGCTGTTTCGATGAATTCCCCTACTGTTAGTACGAGCTGTAAGATTACAGAAAAAAATCAATATTACTGTCGCATCTTATACATTGTGAAGTTTATGAGGAGAGGAATGATTTTTAATTTAAGTTAATTTTTAAGCTTAACAAATTTCTTTCTTACTCTACTGTGCAAGATGATTGCACATTGATTTTCTTGTATTTACGCGAATACATAGTGAATTAAACTAAGTTTTAACGTTTTTATTACATAATATGTTCTTGATTAAATAAAAGAAATGCTATATTATAGACGACGTGAAACCTCGACGCTTCATGTAGTCTGCAGTTTGTGAACATATTCAGGACCGCACCCGCCATTAGTTTGCTATTAAAATAGTTCATGCTCCGTTGAGTTAATTAAGAATCCATTCATCGATCCATCCATCCATTAAGAATTATCAGTATTAAATAGCATATCCTCTTTTTATGTAGTTTTCAATTTATATATTGTATTAAGGCAGAAAAACACCATAATGTTTAATTTTATTATAAAAAACTGACTAGAAAACTTCTTATGGAATCACAAATTATTAATAAGACATAGGAAAGTGACCACTCATCGCCTACTAATATAACAGTTCGGTAACAAAACAGTTATTTTGGTGCACTCAGTACCTTGTTAAGAGGAGAAGTACCTGGGCAAAAATTGAGGATTCAGAGACCAATATTTGCACAATGTCCCCAAATAAAACGCATCACCGTTTTATTCCAAAAGCAAAGTGCTGCGCGATCAATTATCAGCCCTTCACTTCCAGACCCAGCATTCGGCACCCATCACGGCCAGAATATACTGCATTTATTTGACTCATGAAATTAATAAAAACGCATTGCGGGATTCCTTCAGAGTAAATAAAAAATAATATTGCGCATGTGCATAATATAAAAGGCTTACAAAAAAAAGATTGCTTTTGAACAAGTACGTAGATCAAGATTAGTAATATTTATATTTGATTTTTCTTTTTTTGTAGTATATATATATATATATATATACATAGCATGAATGTCGGCTCGCCTCGACCGGGGAAGGACAACGCACTCACAGAATACCAGCGTAAAATAGCAGCTTAATGCTGATTTGTTTCGTATGGTGAGTATAGAGAACCGGAGACCCTTTTTACTAGAAACGAGACATTTCTTCTGAGTCCTTAATGGTGACAACGCATAGGTATGCATTTCGATTAGGCCACAGCATCCACTTACCATCAGGTAGACTGTGTGCCCGTTACTTACCCTTATTTTATACAAGCGATCTGCCCTGACTTCGCCTCGGTGGTTTTTATTAATATCATTTACTTCATCGTTTAAATTTAAGACAATCATCAACGATTTTCTTTTTATAAATTTTTCGATTTACGAAAATAAAAGTTCCAAACTTTGTCGAACAGTATAACCTAAATATTATATTATATGATCCTAGCAATGCTCTCTATCTGTTCGTGAAATTTCATCTCAATCGGTTCAGTTCAGACAAAAAAAATTAAAAATGGTTCTTTACGTCTTAATGACATGCAAATAACCTTCTTAACTCAATAAAAGTCAGTTATTTCCAGCCATCCATCCATTACAGCCTATAAAAGTTCACTGCTAAACAAAGACCTCCTCCATAGATTATTACTTCATAGGGAGGATTTCGCCATAATTGCAACGTTTGGTAAGCGGGTTAGCGACTGCACTTTTTATTATTTAGAATGCAGTTGCTCATCTCTTATTCCAGTTTCCCTCTGTCGCCTCTTACGGCAACCAACGGGATGATATGGGGTAGTGGATATTCTTTCACTGCCACTTCACGTTTATTTAGTTCTTAGAAAACCTATGGCGATATATTAAAAACGGGCCAGATTAGGAGTACCCTTAACCGACGAGCGTGTATGCGTAGATATATGGATGTAAAGGAAGCGAGAGAGGTGTGTCAGGACCGTGCCAGTTGGAAGTCCGTAGTCTCTGCCTACCCCTCTGGGTGACAGGCGTGAGTGTTTATGTATGTATTTATGTATAAAACCTGAATTCCATTTATATGTATAGATAAAAAACGAACAAACTATATAACATGATACTCGTTTGTATATTCATTGCAAATGTTTGCTTAGTGCAGGAAATGAAGTACTTTATAAAATTTTCTGCGATGGCTAACTAGTGAACACTTGTCACATAAGGATCCCCTGATTGATTAACAGAAATGCGTAGGTAAATGAAGAATATTTATTGTAGTTATCTCATATTTTTTCAATTTATTAATGATAGTTACGTACACAAATGAAAAATGAGTGAACATCAAAACAAACTTTAAATTTCCGTTCCCTTTAAATAAGTTTCACCGTTTCTCGGTTTCGCGGTAAAGGAAACATCTTCAGAAAACTTGGACGGCAGCTCCGACGATTGAATAAATTGTATCAACGGTACCGTAGGAAATACGTGCGTGAATAAAATATTTATTCAATGGAAGGTTGTTGCACGTCGCAATGGCACAATATATTTTTAACATTTTTATCTGAACCGTTTTGCAACCAATGTTAGCTTGTTTCGATGAGGCTATTTATAATATTGTAAAGTTGTGTTTCGGTTACGTGTTTTTTTTTTTTTTAGAAATTTAATGTGTTTTTTTATATTAAGAAAATACAATAAAATGTGGTTGCAAACTTGCACACCAAGAGTAGGCCCCATGTTCAGCCGTGGACTCTTGACAGGCTTTAATGAATTACTGAACGAATTAATGAAAAATATTTATAAACAAAACAAACATAATAACAAGACCTTTGTAATGAAAACAATAGTTTTCATACGATAGCTACAATCAAGTATAATTTTAGCATTCGTTTTAAATGCATGAGCGTGGGCATCGCGCCAAGTACTTGCGGTCTATGTGTCATATTTTCATTAGTTATTGCTAAACATTACACAGGGAAAGCTTCTGAATAGATATTAAGTTAATGTTTTTAATGAAACACTGCTGATATCTCTGAAACACAAGTGTAATATTTATAATAAAGTGCATTTCGATTCGATAGAATTCAAATATATTGCACCTTGATTGCACCGTTTTCGTTGGTTACTAAATAGGTACACAAATCTATATCATACCGTTAATTATTGATTCATATATTTTTTAATTATGGTGTAATTATTAATTATATTTAATTATTGTTTGTATAACGCGTCATAAATTACACTAGTGCCTCAAACGGATATGTCAGCCCATCATATCATATTCTTAAATTTTTATCTGAAAATGAATTCTAATGATCACTTAGTTGCACCCATAAAGAACCAATTGTATGGTTTATTTTCATGAAATCTCACATTGAAATGAATAGGATTTATCAAACGGTGGCTCAAATCTCGATGAATACATTAAACGTTGTAGTAATAAGCCGTGCGAGGAGGAAAACTCCTGATATTTTTTTATAGAATAGGGGTAACAAACGAGCACACAGTCCACCTGATGGTAAGTGGATGCTGTGGCTCATAGACATCTACATCTATCCTCGAGTAATAATCAAAATGCAGGTGCATTGTCACTCCTGTGGAATAAGTTGGAATGCCTCGTTTCCAGTAAAAAGGGTATCTGGTTCTCTACACTCACCATATGAAACACAGCAGCATTAAGCTTCTTTACTGCTCCCGGTCGAGCCGACCCATTCGTGCTACAACTATATAGCTGCAGCATGGCTCCACCACGTATACTAACACAATGGTGAAATGCGAAGATGGGTTTGTAATGATATCGTTAATTTTGTTTTCAAGTCATAAACACTATTAATACCTTTATCTATGCTTAATGTTTTTCATAATTTGGAATGGGATTTAAATAAAGTAACCATTAACGTTCGCCCTGAATGGCTTGTCAAAGCCCCTGTGCTTAGTTTCCGTCAGCGCGTGTGGTTTTACGCGGCATCAAATATCGTTTAGCGAAAGCCCTTTATGATAGTTATTACGAATTATATTAAAGAGGATTTGAGCAGACTAGTTAAAGCTTATTCAAAATCACCTTTAATCTTCTTATATTACGCTATAGTGAAATTAAATTTCATATCATATCATATCATTCAAAGTTGTAATGATCTTGCGGCATTACAAATTGATGTCGAGAGCGTATTAATGAGTTAAGATTTTCTTCATTATTTAACACGACGTAACAGAAATACAATGCGTACACCTCGCGATATGAGAATTGTGTTGCATTTTTATATTCTATTGAAAGTTAGTTACCAAGTTACCCATAATTGTTCTTATATTAAAAACACACAGCGTCCTCTTTACTAAATAAGTCCAGTCTAAAGGTTATAGAAGGCCAGTATAATAACAGGCGCTTAGCCATTATTTTACAGAAGAGGGGGCAAACGAGCATGCGGTTCACCTGATTGTAAGTGTCGACCGCCGTCCATGAACAACTGCAACACCAAGGGAATTGCAGGTGCGTTGCCGGCCTTTTAAAAAGGAGTACTCTCGTTTCTTGAAGGTCCCTAAGTCGCATCAGTCCGGAAAAATCTCCCGTAGTAAGCAATTCCACAAAGAAGTCGTGTGAGGAAGAAAAGTTCTAGTAAATCTTGGTAGGTGAAATTTGCGAGCCATCTGGGTCCTTGGAGGTAACATTGAATCGTTATCCTTCTTTATTTGGTTTTAGGTGTTCACAGGCTGCAGTAGCAAATTACAATCGGGTGGACTGTTAATTCTTTTGTTACTTCAATATTATTAAAAAAAAAACTTGACGATGATGTTTGTTTTCATTTATTGTAGCATTGGCTATAAGACCTTAAGCCAAAGTGTTATCACCGTACATCGTAAAATATTATATAAAATATAAATAATTTCATTATTTGTTGACGCACAACACTGCGATGTTTTCGGAAGATTTTACAGCATCACAGTGAAAGGCAATAAATAGTGTCTCAAGGTGCCTAAGGGTACAAATAGCTTGAGGTTTATTTCGCCATGAAAGCACTTATTTCATAATTTTCACTAATAGTACATTTGTGAAGACAAAAAATCGGACTACTTTAATTTACTTATCAAAAACCACTTTACATCATTATTTAAATGGAAATAAAGGAGCAACAATCTGCTGGCGGTTAAGTTTCCGTCAAAAGTCCTATTACATGCCGTAATGATTAATGCCGACAATCAAAATAATGCGTTATCGATATCGGTAAGACCTCCATAAGGCGATCATTTCGTCACTTTCGTACCGGAATATTAATCAACCTCCTCAGTTTTATATAATATAGTGATACACGTTCACATAAATTGTTATTAAGTGACGGTAGCACTGCATCTAAGTTGTGCCCTTGCTTTGTCCAACTATGGCATGACAAGTGGTTCGGTATGACGTTAGAGTGGCAATGTAGCCAACTTAGCGCTTCATGTAACCAGGTCTGCCAGTTTGTCTAAATCGCACTAAAGCGCCTATTGACTTATAAAATCCCCTAAATCTATTGCAGCTTCAGTGGCGTCACTATCGGCTGTTATAATGATTTCTTATATTTACGCGAATACAACACATGGAATAAAACTAATTTTACGGATTTTATCACGTTCAAGTTTTTAAATTTCCGACGTTTGGGGCATTTTACAGCACAAGGTCACAAGCAGGACTGTGCCCCCCCTCCCCCCCCCGTAAAATTAACTTTAGTTCCACTAATGACTGTATCAGTAGCGCAAAATATTACATCGTATCTCAAAAGTACGTGCCTACCTTGATGTGGTACGATTTGATCAAAAAATAAAATAAAAGCAGTTTATGAGACGTGAACATAATTGCAGTACAATCAATGGGAAATGCCAGAAAAACTAATGGCTTCCGATAGATTGCCGTATAACCATCTCGTGTACTGACATATAATAACCAGACCGGTGAAGGGCAGCAGCGTCAAAGGTGCGCGATGTTTGGCACTACGATCGTCAATCCGCCTGCCAAACATGATTAAGACAAATTTTTCCTAGAATAGCAGTGGACTTTTACGTGCTGATGAAGAAGAAGATGTCAAAGTACATCTACAGCCTTCTTTGTTTGAATTTAGTAGCATGTTTCCATGAACCGCGGAAGCCACTACATTATAAAAAAATGACGTTACCACCATCTCGTATCATTGTCATCATAAACCAGATGTAAAAAATCCAGCGCCTGATCTCTCTCCGGTCGATTTTTATGTCTCATCGAACTATAAGAGTGAGGGAATAGAAAATGCACCTGTGCTTGTATCTAATCCTGTCCTGTGCAGATGGTTAGTCTCCGTTCAGACTGGCCACCGTATATGACATGTGGGAGCAGTGACGGGAATCGGTGTTAATGGCGCTATCTTGGTACAATTGTAATAATTTTGAGTGACGAATATTATTTAAAATTAAAAAGTGATTTACGAGCGTTATTATTACGCATGGCATATTAATCCTTAACAACGAAAGTTACTTCATCATCAAGACAATTTTATGAAGTTAAAACGAAGTTGACAGACAATGGATTAAGACAAAAGATTGAAAATGACTGAAGCTATGTTAAAAGAAAGAAGAAAAAAAGATATTTAGAAATATTTAGAGAAAGAAAAGTATTTAGGAAGAGTCAGTATTAGTAAAATTATCAATGATCTGACTTCAAGAGCACAAAAAGAAGTACGAAAACAATGGCGAGAACGTACTCGATAAAACAGTGGGGAAAAAGAGCTCACAGAAACTGAGAAAAACTTGAAAGGTGACTTGAAAGGTGCCGTAAAGCTCCAGATTTTCTAGAAATGTCATAGGCCGGCAGATCGCAGAAAATAATTGAAGGAAAATAAGAGCTGAAAATAAATATTAAGGATAGAGGATTTTGCTTCTAAAAACTCGTTTAGCGCGCTATAGGATGAGAATGCTACGAACAATCAAGATAAGGCGTCGCATACGGAGACCATTGGAGATAGACAGCAAATGCTCAATCAGCAGTTGGGTGAGACGTCTTACCCAATGATGAGACCCATGTCGATCATATATATGCCATTTCGTATAAAAGTAGCACATTATCGTTCAAGGGTACTCTGTCTATAACCAACTTACTTGGAGTAAAAGTAATCCGAATGTTATACACGCATCGCTTCAGCTATTCTGTTTGCAGACCTGACCAACCATGTTTCCATCACGAAATGGGCATCATCTTTTTAACATATAAAACAGAAGATGTTGTAACTGATTCACCAGAGTCACAGTTAGAATCTCTTTTGCCTTATCAAACCCTCCAGCCAGACTAGCCTATCGCCAGCTTGGTATCTTATATCCAGACTGCTTATAATAAATTAAACTTATACGAGATGTGCAACGGGAGTGACGAAGAAAGTGATGGCAATATTAATCTGTGACAACCATTAAGAGAACATGTAAATAACTTAGATTATTCATCTAACTAAAGTGTCATCCCTGAATCTAGAACAGATGAAAACGAAAATCGTTTTGGTCGAGGTTTTTCTGCAACTGATGATTCTGTTTACAATATCCATCTAAAATCAAAACGTAGTTAACTTCGTATGTCCTAAGTGACGAAAAAAGCTTTTGAAGGGTCGACAGAAATTATGTCACTTCTGTTCTCTATTTTTTTTTGTATTTTTATTGGTCTACTGTGATTAGTTAAAATGTGTTCAGAATAATAACAAGAATGAGTATATTAATCATTTGTTATTTTATAACATTTTAGACTTTAATGACAAAAATTCTCATTCCTGTCAAATTTGTGGTCACTCCTGTCTATCGTCAAAAACGGCAAAAGCGTTTTTTATTTTTTTAGTAAATTTAACTGTGTCATTATTTTTTCATATTTCTAACATACCGAAAAAATATTTTGGATGCAGTAGCGGTGCAAGACCAATTAATCAATTAAAACGAAAAACCTTTTATTGTGGAAGAACATTTTATCTTTTACCATTTCCAGAAATATCGAATTTCATTATAAATTTTAGGCTAGTTCAAACACTCCATAAAAATACCCAGTTTTATTCCAATGTTGGATACGAAACAAATTTTGAGGGAAATTTGGTGCGGAACACAATCCACTGCAATCACAAATGTATTTCCAGTGACATTTTACAAACTTGTTTACATATAATAAAACTAAAGAGAATACAATAATTTCCACTTATAGCTTCTGAACAATGGTTACTCTATATAAGGCTTTACTTCTTTGATACACTGTCTTGACACCGATTTCAGATAAAGTGCGAGTGTGTGTGCGTGTGCCGCTCCTAGAAGTCTGCAGTCCATTAAAAATATTTAGAGTCGGCTGAATCGAAGACTTATCCATAGCGCAGATACGCCGGAAAATTTTAGTTTCTTCTGTCTTGCGAACCAGAAGAGTACGCTGCATACAGACGCATGTTGAGTTAACACAGGCTAATAAGCGAACTTTACATCTCATCGAAATATTTTGGTTTCTCAAACTGTAATTTTGCTCATGATATTATCATTCGCTACTAACTGCACTCACCTTTCTATTGAAACTGCGTTGTTTCAAATAGATAAACCAAGTTTAAACCAAGAGTAACACAAACGATTGGAACATAATACGTATTAGGTCTTAATTCTAAATATTAATGAAGTTATAGGTAAAAATCAATCTCTGTGTCTTCAAATGTATTGAATAGCAAGTTTTTTTTTTATAGAAATGGGGTGACAAACGAGCACACAGTCCACCTGATGGTAAGTGGTTGCTGTAGCCCATAGACATCTACATATATCCTCGTTTGCGAATCAAAATGCAGATGCGTTGTCAGCCTTGAGGACTAAGATGGAATGCCTCTTTTCCAGTACAAAGGGTCCCCGGTTCTCTACACTCACCATACGAAACAAAGCAGCATTAAGCTGCTATTTTATGCTGGTATTCTGGTTTTAAGCGCGGTCCTTCCTCGGTCGAGCCGGCCCATTCGTGCTACAACTATATTATAAATATAGCTGCAGCTTGGCTCTACCACGTACAAGACTTATCAGACTACATGCTCACTACGTTATATATATTTTCACGAGAGATTTTATTGCGATTTAAGGTAGATCAATCAACAGTGTGATATAAAATAAATCCTATTATAAAAAAAATCTTTCTTAGAAAAATGTAATAAGTCTGTTCTTGATAAAACCGATTAAAAATATTTATTCAAAAGTAAATTTGAACTTTATGCGGACAAAAACTTAAGCTTGAATTAAATGAAACTAATTTTTGCTCCCGCGGGAACATCTTTGTTTCAGAGAGCACGAGGGATCTGTGACAGAAAACATCTGGCCGCCAAGCTTCAGCACGTCGAGCAAGTACTGCAAGACAACAAGCTTCGGGTCCCGCGCCTACGTCACAGTGACCGAGTGAAGCTGGCCACAGTCGAGTGTGTGCCTGCTGTACTACCCTATGTTAGAGGAGTCACAGACAAGGTTGGCTACATCTTGAACCAAGCTTCCATTAAAACATACTTCAAGTCGCCGAAGAAGATTAGTCACTTTTACCATCTGTCAAGTGTCATATCCTCTACAAGACGCAGGGTGTACAAGCTGGATTGTAAATGTGGTCTCATTTACTTAGGATAAACAAAAGATCTATAAAAACCCGCGTAAAAGAATATATAGCTAACTTGATGCACCGACGTTCCGGGAAGTCTGCAGTCTGTGAACATCTTCAAGATTGTCCCCGCCATTACATTAGATTTTATAGACCACAAATTCTCGCAAAAAAACACCGATTCCTACCAAGGATGATTCGTAAGGCTATTGAAATAAAAAAAAACATCTTAATTTCAATAGAGAAGGTGGTGCTGCTATTTGCTTTGGACCCTATAATTAATAAAATTAAATCCAAACCCAAGCATACCACCGCAAAACTTCAAGATACTATAAGCTGATTCTGCGTAGATCGGACCAAAAATTAATATTAAAAAACTGAAGGTAGCCGGGCTAACTATGACATCGGGACGTCAAACACCTCAGTGTCCCCCGTGACCATGGGTGCTGTAAAGCACCCGAAATATCGGGAATTAAAAAATTAAATTAAACGTGATAGAATCCGTAAAAATCGTTTCATTTAATGTGTAGTGTTCGCGTAAATATAAGAAATCCTTAAGCTTGAATATTTAGTTATGAGCCATTATACTTTACTTCATATTATTTCTACTATTTACACTTGGATCATAACTCATTTGAATTTGTATAAAAAATGTCTAGTTGGTCCAGTAAAAAAGAAATATTACCGAGGCAAGTTTATCGTCTATGTTGTGTGAATTTTTTAACGTACGTTGTTGTAAGGTAACGTTACGTAGTAGCCACTATAGCATATGCCAGCAATATCTTATGGCTACTGATAGATTGCGATACAACTATATCTTTATACTAATAAGCATGTAAACTACCCAAAACAGCGACGAGCAGCAGCGTCCAGTACTACGCTGGCTAAGCTGCCCTCAAAGCGTGAAGATTAAGGCAAATCCTCTCTACAAAGAGCCTATGTTCAGCAGTAGACTTTCACAAGCAATTATAATTTATTAAAGATAACGTATAGTTTATGTTCATAATTGCAATATTATTTTATAATATGAACTTATAAGAGTAGAAGTTCTCTTCCTTTAACAATCTATATGGGCGTATCAGGTAACTAAGTAAGTAATTCTTATTTTAGTGAAAACCGACGAAAGAAAATCCCGAGCTTCGATGTGATTTACGATCGGTCAAAAAATTTTAGACGGGAAATAAATCCTACACAGATATTGAGAGTTTTCTTCGAATAGCAAAAGAATGAAAATGTCATATTTAAATATTTTTTTAAATCGTCATAAAGACGACGTCTTCCAATTTCAGTTATGGTCATATTTTTCTTTGTTTATCAATCACTGAGGATGTTGTCACTGAAAGATTGTGCGCAAATATGAAAACATATTTTTCTACTAATAATTTGTTTTCATGGTATAAATCCGATTCGTTTCTTTTAATTTTATTGTTATATTAGCACACGGAAACTTGTATTGCTTGTGTATTGTGTTGGTAGTAAATAAATATCTTCCATTATATATTTTTGTTTGCATTAGTATAAATTTCTAATTGAACATTGAATTTCAATTATTGGATCGAAATTTTATCGTAAAATATTCATTAAATTTTATCGATTATTATTAACTACTGATTATAGGCCTTTTAAAATATGTCTACTGGCATTGGAATGAAAATATAAAATAATTGACCATAATTATCATTATGCATGCTCCTGGTACTGATACTGTGGTAACAGTGCTTTCCGTTACCAATCTGTGCAATTTATTATCACCATTATTATCGTTACAGCCCATTACAGGTCCACTAATGAACTGCTTTACCAAGGAATGCCACAAAGCATGATCCTCAGTCATCTGCATATTATGGATATTTGCAATAGTTGCCACCTCGACAGGTGGGTTGGCAATTGCAGGTTTTATTTTCACAGTCCCAAATACCAGTGTTTCATAAAAAATGTTAATACATTTTTCTTGTAAAATCCGTCGAAAAATGTAATAAGTTTAAAAATATAATTTGTGTCAGTAATACCGTTTGCCAGCTGTCGGAGATGGATTCCCACGTGGATTGTTATACTACAGTAATGATAGTCTGATGAAACGTACTGACCCACAGGTCTGTCATTTTTAAATTATTAGCAGGTATATTATTATCTTTTCACGCTAATTTTTTAGATCAATACTCCATACTTATATTATAAATACGAAAGTGTGTTCGTTTGTTTGTTTGTTTGTCCTTCTTTCACGTCGCAACAGAGCGTCGGCATGGCATGATTTTTTGTATGGGGATAGTTCGGTGGCTGTAGAGTGACATAGGCTACTTTTTTCTGCGGAAAAACATCTCATTCCCGTGGGAAAATCGAATATGTTGCACAAGTTTGTCCTTCTTTCACGTCGCAACAGAGCGTCGGCATGGCATGATTATTTGTATGGGGATAGTCCGTGGCTGTAGAGACATAGGCTACTTTTCAGCCGAAAACATATCATTCCTGTGGAAAATCGAATATGTTGCAAAATTACATTCAGCTAGGCGGCGCCACCGTGATTCTACAAGACGGAAGACGGTACGATGGACGAACACAGAAGGTCAGAATATCTGGATAATTATGTCTTTTTAGCAAAATTAAGATAAAAAATGTATGGATCTGTATTTTTCCACGCAGGACCGGGAAGAGAGCGATAAAAAACATAAAATTCACCAGCTGATTTTCTTCAAACGTTTTGGTGCATCGTGGAAGTGAAGTGGAAGCTCTGCTTTTGCGTTTCGTCTGGTGAGTGCAGGTAACCGGAGGCCCAATTCTCCCCCCCCCCTTCCATCAACATGGTAGCGGAATTAAATTTTAGACTACCCCAGGAGGGTACCAGCACCCCTGGAGAATCCCTCGATGAGCATCCACGACCATGCTACTCCACTCCTGAGCGTGGGTGCTCAGGCTGCCCGCGTATTCTGGGAGGGCAAAATTCCGCTCAAAACAATAACTGCTCGGGGCAAACTGAGCAACAAGACCAAGGCGACCCCTGCCACGCTATCCGTGGATTTATGCAACATCAGAGGACTTCACTCGAACCTAAACGCCGTCCACTACCATCTCGAGACGGCGAAGCCGGCCTTGCTCTTTCTGACCGAGACGCAGGTGTCCTCTCCGGCTGATACTTCGTATCTCTCCTACCCGGGGTACAAATTGGAACACTCCTTTGTGCCTCGGGCTGGAGTTTGCGTATACGTCAGAGAGGACATCTGTTCTCGACGCCTCGGCAGTCTTGAAGGTTCGGACCTGTCCATCCTTTGGCTACGCGTAGATAGCGACGACCATCCGCGCGTCTACGGGTGCCTCTATAGGTCCCATAACGGTAATGCCGAAACAGACCGACTCATCGACCACGTCCAAATGGCTACAGATTCCTTGCTACAACAGTTCCCATCCGCAGAGATCGTGACCCTTGGCGATTTTAACGCCCACCACGCCGAATGGCTTGGTTCACGTTTAACCGATCATGCGGGGAGATCTGTTTATGACTTTGCCTTGGCATATGGTCTGACACTGCTGGTTACTTCGCCTACGCTGATTCCAGATGTGAAGGATCATACACCTTCCCTGTTGGAACTTCTGCTGACCTCTCATCCGGACGGATATCAGGTTTCCGTCGATTCCCCTCTCGGCTCTTCGGACCATTGTCTGATCCGGGTGTGGTGCCACTCACGCCCCTCGCGGTTGCGTTCTGCAGGTTGCCGCCGTGTTTGGCATTACAGGTCGGCGGATTGGGACAGAATGCGGTCTTTCTTGCATCCTACCCATGGGGCGGGTTTGCTTCTCGCCGGATGATCCCAGCGCTGTTGCTGACTCTGTCACTGATGTGGTGTTACAGGGAATGGAACTATTTATTCCATCATCTGTGGTACCCATCGGAGGCGGATCGCAGCCTTGGTTTGGTCGCTCCTGTAAGACTGCATTACGCAGTAAGCAGGAGTGCTATCAGGCCTGGACTGAGGCTTCGGCGGCTCGGGATGTAAACACCAGCATGCTTAAAAAGAAGTATAACTTCGCCTCCAGGTCCTTCAAAAGTGTTATTGCCAAGGCAAAGTCAGACAGAGCACATAGGCAGAATTGGCAAGAAACTAGTTCGCCTTCCTTCGGGAACCCGTGCATTCTGGTCTCTCGCCAAGGCTGTCCAAGGGAATTTCTGTAAGCCATCACTACCATCTCTGCACAGGAGGACGACTCACTGAGAAAGCCGACCTTTAGGCTCACTTTTGCGTCCAACTCGACTCTTGATGACGGGAGAACACACCGCCGGCCATCCCGCGGTGTGAGTGCTCCATGCCGGATGTTCGGTTCTCACAGCGCTCGGTTCGCAAAGCACTCCTATCCTGGACATCCACAAGTCAAGTGGGTCTGACGGAATCCCCAATTGTGCTGAGGACGTGTGCCCGGAGTTGGCACCGGTTCTAACGCGTCTTTTCCGGTACTCCTACCCCTAGGCGTAGTCCCGAAATCATGGAAGACAGCTTTTGTCCAACCGATCCCTAAAAGGCGACCGCTCAGACCCGTCCAACTACAGCCCTATCGCCATCACCCCTTGTTCTCCAAAATAATGGAATCCATTATAAACTGCCAGCTCATGCGGTACCTTGAGGTCACCAGCTGATTAGTGACCGCCAATACGGTTTTCGTCGGGGTCGATCAGCTTGTGATCTTCTAGTCTACCTGACTCATAGATGGGTGGAGGCAGTAGAGTCCAGGGGAGGCATTGGCCGTTATTTGACATTGCGAAGGCTTTCGATCGGGTTTGGCACAAAGCGCTTCTTACGAAGCTCCTTCCTATGGGCTTCCCGAGAAATTGTGCAATTGGATCACCAGCTTTCTTGCAGATCGGAGCATCAAGGTCGTTGTAGACGGTGCATGCTCCGACTACAAGCCTATTAACGCTGGTGTTCCACAAGGCTGCGTGCTATCACCAACGCTGTTTCTTCTGCATATCTATGATATGTTGCAAACCGGTAGCATTCATTGCTATGCGGATGATAGCACTGGTGATGCTCTATACGCCGGCCGTGCAAATATTTCTCGGGAAAACGTCGCCGAGTACCGGAACAAACATGTGTTTGAAGTCGAGTCTTTGCTGAACAAAGTCTCGGATTGGGGGCGACTAAATCTAGTCCAGTTTAATCCTCAGAAGACACAAGTTTGCGCGTTTACCGCTAAAAAGAACCCCTTTGTCGTATCTCCTCAGTTTCAAGGCACTCCCCTTGTTGCCTCAGCCAATATCGGAATCCTCGGCGTCGACATATCGAGTGACGTGCAGTTTCGTGGTCACTTGGAAGAGAAGGCCAAATTGGCCTCTAAAAAGCTTGGCGTGCTCAGCAGAGCGGGACAGTATTTCATACCGGCACAACGCCTGCAACTTTACAAGGCACAGGTTCGGCCTCACATGGAATACTGTTCTCATCTCTGGGCTGGGGCTCCCCAGTGCCAGCTCCTTCCACTTGACCGCGTCCAGCGCAGAGCGGCTCGAATCGTGGACGACCGAGTCCTTTCCGATCGGCTCGATGCACTGTCATTGCGAAGAGATGCAACACTCTTTGCATTTTCTTTCGCATTTACCACGGGGAGTGCTCTGAGGAATTGTTCGGATTAATCCCAGCCGCCACATTTCACGAACGCACATCGCGGCAGAACTCCCGATATCATCCACACCATATGGATGATTGGCGGTCCACCACTGTGCGATTTAGAAGATGTTTTCTTCCTCGCACAACTTCCTTGTGGAATAGTTTACCACCAGCGATTTTTCCGGACCGATACGACTTAGGGACCTTCAAGAAAAGCCTACTCCTTTTAAAAGGCCGGCAACGCATCTGCAATTCCTCTGGTTCCCCTAGTGTTGCAGTTGTTCATGGGCGGCGGTAGTCACTTACCATCAGGTGAGCCGCATGCTCGTTTGCCCCCTCTCCTATAAAAAAAAATTGTAATTCACAGAATAGGCGATAACCTCGCAGACGATATTAATTAATCCGTTGATGCTCTGCCTACCCCGCAAGGGTTACAGGCGTGATTATAAGTATGGATCAGAAATACTATCACCACCTGTCACGCTTTCACCCTTAACTATTACTTAACAATGGTAGAAACAGTTCTTAGTAAGCCTTATTAATAAGCCTTAGTAATATTTATTGAACGGAAATGAATACAGTTCTTATATGTGGTTATGAATGAATCGGTATTACAATAAGAAAAATTGTGCAAAATTATAAGAAAAATATTTTTTGAGAGTTCTTAATAACTAACGTATACATAGTTTAAATTGATTCCGCTAGATGTCGTTACTAGGTTTTAAAACGCGGTAACGAAATGTTTCCTGACATGTACATAACTCCGCCGTTGAGCCGCGCGTCAATTTATAGTGCATACGGTACCTATACGCTTAAATTGTTTCTATTTCGTAGCTTATTCGACTACCTGCTTTCGATTTCGGTTATTTGTTATTTGTTTTGTGATTTGGTAAAGGTTGAATGGATTTATATTGGCTTTCATTTTCGGATTTGTGTATTTTCTTGGATCGGTTTTGTTGATTTGGTTGGTATTCCTTTATACATATTTAGTCTCTGGCTTTGATTTTGGATTTTGTTTATTTAGAATCGTGAATTGGTTTTCGTTGTTTTAGGTTGTTTAACAATATTTCAAAGGAATATTAATAGTATAGATAGTGTATACGGTACCTATACACTTCTTTTCGTTGGTTATATTTATATTGACTACTGCTTTCGATTTCGGTTTTCTGCGATTTGTTTTGTGATTTGGTTTAAGTTGATTCGATTTTTTGGCTATCGTTTTCGGATTCGTGTTGTGTCTTGAATTGGTTTTGTTGTTTTGATTTTAAAATATTTAAAAGGAATATTTATTCCTTTTAGATATTTTGGATTTGCTATTAAAAAATATTTAAAAATTTAATTCCATTTAGGTATTTTAACGTTTTTTTATAAATAGGTTTTCTTACTTCATAATGCCTCGCAAACGTAAGTCCAGCCTTTCAAGAGTATCTTCTCAAAGACAAGCGAAAAGATTAGCTCGATCGCTAGAATCTTTAGAAGATGCTGAACTGAAAGGCAAGAACAAGCAGAGCGTCAGGCTACTTTAGAGCATCTGAGACACCTTCTCAACGTCAGCAAAGGCGTCTTGAACAGACAGAGCGTCAGGCTGCTTTAAGAGCTTCGAAACACCTTCTCAAAGTCAGGAAAGGCGTCTTGAACAGGCAGAGCGTCAAGCTACTTTGAGCTTCTGAAACACCTTCTCAAAGTCAGCGAAGGCGTCCTGAACAGGCAGAGCGTCAAGCTACTTTAAGAGCTACTGAAACACTTGCTCAAAGTCAGCAAAGGCGTCTTGAACAGGCAGAGCGTCAATCTACTTTAAGAGCTACTGAAACACCTGCTCAAAGTCAGCAAAGGCTATTCGAACAAGCGGAACGTCAGGCCGCCTTAAGAGCCGCGAAAACACCTGATAAAACTCAACACAGAGTCATTGAGCAATCTGAACGTCAATCGACTATAAGGGCATCTGAAACACCAGAACAGACACAGGCGCGAAGAGATGCAAATGCACAGCTCCAAGCTGAACGTCGACAAAATTTTCAAAGAAACAGTTGGTCGGTTTTTAATGACGCAGCATTCAATTATGATCCGTTGATTGATTATAAAAATCACAGGTTAGTTGTTATCGGACTGATGGACAAGGCGTGTTGATTTTGCAGCGCTTTAAAATGGAAAGATGAGACCGCAGGCATGTGCTGTTCCAATGGCAAAGTGTCTCTTCCGTTACTTGGGAACCAGAAGAACCTTTGAAAACTCTCTTTATATGATGCTAATGAGTCGCGGCGCTTTTAAACAGGATCCGGAAATATAACTCATGCTTTCAAATGACGTCCTTCAGGTTGACCGAAATAATAATGCCGGGATTTTCGCCTACATTTACGGTGCAAGGGCAAATTTATCATAGAATAGGTTCACTTTTTCCAGCTGAAAACGAACAGCATAAATTTTACAAGTATATTTTATGGGTGACGAAGAAATTGAGGTAGACCGTCGCTGCCAATTTATCCAGGGTTGAGAGACACAGTGTTCACAATTCAAAGATTCTTGCATGCACGTAACATTTAGTCAAAACATTTAAAACTGCTTTAGAAAACCTACCTGAAGAGGATTATAAAGTCGTCATTCACGCAGATCGGACCCTCGAGGAGAGCATGAAAGGCGCTACAATGCACCTTTGATAAACGAAATAGCAGCCGTAATTAGTGGTGATCAATTTTCTTCACGAGACATTGTCTTGTGAGCACGTGATGATACGTTGCAACGGGTAGCCGATACACACAAGTTTTATGACGCTCTGCAATACCCATTGATTTATTGCAAAGGACAAGAGGGTTATCATTTTCAAATTCCACTCATTAACCCGGTCACAAAGGAGCCTACTCCGAACAAAAAAGTATCATGTATGGATTTTTATGCGTATCATATGATGTTGCGAGAAAATGATTTTAACCTCTCAGCCCGGTGTAGACAATTATTTCATCAATTTTTTGTAGACATTTATCTGAAGGTAGAAAGTGAACGTCTCCGTTATATATCATTAAATCAAAAAAAGCTGCGCGTTGAGAATTATACAATGTGTTAATTTTACACTTGATCAAACGAAATGTGCGGATACTAGATAAAAATTTTTTTTATGTAAATTATTTAAAAAATAAAAGCATTTTATTTTATTTTTTTGGTAAAATTCCCATCCTTCGGTTTTAAATTATTTTCTCTTTAAGTAAACGGTGTATTTTTTTCAAAGTAGTTTTATTTGAAAGTTAGAAAGATTAACTAGCAATAAAAATTAAAAAAACCTACGATATCAATTAGGAAATTTGTCAAAAAAATAATAAGATAATTAAATATGCGCAAATCAACATACCGATGGCATTCTTTGATGATTATTATTTTAAAAACGAAAAGAGATAGAATACATATTATTTTGGAGAACTTATACAGTAAGCTACGTAGTTTAATAAAACATGCTAAAAAGGCTATCTCAACGTACTAGTTTTGAAGTTACAGACCAAAAACTAAAAAGAAAAGTATTTTTTTAACAAAAAAAAATTATCTTATTATTTTTTTGACAAATTTTCTGCTTGATATCGTAGGTTTTTAATTTTATTGCTAGATAATCTTTCTAACTTTCAAATAAAACTATGTTGAAAAATACACCGTTTACTTAAAGAGAAAATAATTTAAAACCGAAGGATGGGAATTTTACCAAAAAAATTAAATGCTTTTATTTTTTAAATAGTTTACATAAAAAAAAAAATTCGATTTTTTACCGATAATTTTTTATCTAGTATCCGCATATTTCGTTTGGTCAAGTGTAAAATTAACACACTGTATACATTTACAAGATGCAGTTTCTAGCGACGCCAATGTAAACCCCAGAGATTTAGGTAAAATGGTAATTCTGCCCTCATCATTCGTTAACAGTCCCCGCTACCTACATGAGTACACACAAGACGCATTCGCCTATGTACGAACTTACGGAAGACCTGATCTTTTGTTACTTTTACTTGCAATGCCACATGGAAAGAAATAACCGAGGAGCTAATGCCGGGCCAAAAAAGTACTGACAAATACGATTTAGTTGCTAGAGTATTTAGATTAATAGTACAAAAATTAATGTATGTAATTAACAAAGGGAAAATTTTCGGAGAGGTGCAGTGCTTCATGTATTCAATTGAATGGCAAAAAAGAGGATTACCGCATGCCCACATTCTAATATGGCTTAAAGAGAAGTTGCGGCCCAGCCAAATAAACGACATAATAAGCGCCGAGATTCCAGATCCTGAGCAAGATAAAGAATTGTATGATACCATCGTCCGAAATATGATTCACGGTCCATGTGGAGCACGAAATTCAATATCGCCATGTATGAAAGAACGAAAATGTACAAAGAAATTCTCTAAACAGCTATTAAAAGAAACAGTGCACAATGACAATGGCTACCCTTTATACAGACGCAGAGCTCCCGAAGATGGTGGCAGGAAAGTTACAATCAAATCTCGCTCTGGAGCGTTCGAAACCTTAGATAACAGCTGGATTGTCCCGTATTCGCCCATTCTATGTAAAATGTTTAATGCCCACATTAATGTAGAAGCATGTAGCTCTGTCCACGCAATCAAGTATATCTGTAAGTACATAAATAAAGGAAGCGACCAAGCAATATTTAATCTCAGGAGTGAAGGTGAGGCAAATCCCGTTAATGAAGTACAGACCTTTCAAGCAAGGCGTTATGTCAGCAGTAACGAGGCAGCGTGGCGTCTCCTTGGCTTCACTTTACACGAAATGCACCCAACAGTTACTCACCTTGCTGTGCACTTAGAAAATGGAGAGCGTGTATATTTCACCGAAAGAAATTTCCAAGGAAGAATTGCATCACCGCCAAAAACTACACTAACAGCCTTCTTTCAACTTTGTCAAACCGACCCCTTTGCAAAAACGTTGTTATATTCTGAAGTCCCCCGCTATTATACTTGGAACACATCTAGGAAGGAGTGGAAACGCCGTATTCAAGGCGCGCCTGTTGCAAATTGGCCCGGTGTAAAGTCATCAGATGCCCTTGGTCGTGTGTATACCGTCCATGTAATTAATTTTGAATGTTTCTGTTTACGATTGCTGCTGCACCATGTTCGGGGTCCTACAGGATATAAAGACCTTAAAACTGTCAACGGTCAGAATGCGCAACTTATAGAGAAGTATGTGAAGCTCTGCATCTTTAGAAAACGATAATCACTGGGATGAAACCATGGAGGAAGCTGTGCAGTGCCAGTCACCAGCCAAAATTAGGGATCTTTATGCAACTCTCATATCATCTTGCGGGCTATCTAATGCACATAAATTGTGGGACAAATATAAAAGTACATGGCTGAAGATATTTTGCGAAGGTTACAGCAGACACACGCGAACATGACATACAATGAACACATTTATAATGAAGCACTTGGAAAATTGAAGATAAAGTAATGGCAATGGTAGGCAAAAAATTAAGCGACTTTGGAATGATAAGCCCTCAGCGAACAACCGAAAATGAACTAAGTGATGAAATTATACGTGAAACAAACTACGATATATCAGCTTTGCAGCAGCAAGTAGCCGAATTTGTACCCCGCTTGCTTCCCGACCAAAAACGAGTTTTTGACAAAGTATTAGGACAAATTGAATCTGGAAATGGTGCACTTTTATTTTTAGATGCCCCTGGAGGAACTGGGAAGACATTTTTGTTAAATTTATTATTAGCGCAAGTACGGAAAGATAAAAACATTGCTGTAGCCGTAGCTTCCTCCGGTATAGCCGCCACGCTGCTAAGCGGGGCCGCACTACATTCTGTTTTAAAACTCCTCTAAATCTAGCCCAGGAAGAATCGCCGATCTGCAACTTTAGCATAAATAGTGCACGATGTATAATGCTACGACAATGCAAACTTTTAGTGTGGGACGAAAGTACAATGTCGCATAAAAAAGCTGTAGAAGCACTAAATCGAACGCTCCAGGATTTGCGCAGCAATACCGATGTAATGGGAGGAATGGTCGTTTTACTGGCTGGTGACTTTCGCCAAACTTTACCTGTCATTCAAAAGGGCACACCTGCAGATGAAATTAAAGCATGCCTCAAGTCGTCTATTTTATGGAACAAGGTGACAAAATGCAGTTCAACTACGAATATGAGAGTGCATTTGTATAATGATATCAATGCTGGAAACTATGCTGACACACTATTAAAAATTGGCGATGGGCGGTTGGAAACGGATGCTGAGGCTGCGTTAAATTGACGAGAGATTTTGTAATTTAGTACAGAGTCATTCCGAATTAATTGCGAGCGTTTATTCAGATTTAACGAGCAACATGCATGAAGACAAATGGTTATGTGAAGGGCGATTCTTGCACAAAAATGAGAGCGTTAACAAAATAAATTCAGATATATTAAGCGAATTAGTAGGAGAAATAACAGTATTTGTCAGTAGACACAGTTATGGACACAGAACAGAGCACTTCATATCCCGTAGAGTTTCTAAATTCTCTAGAGTTGTCAGGTGTGACCTCACATAATCTTCAATTAAAATTAGGCGTCCCAGTTATGCTAATGCGAAATTTAGATGCTCCTCGGTTATGTAACGGGACAAGGCTGCGTGTGACATCTTGGACGGAACATAATCGTTGCTTTAATTTTGACAGGCGTAGGAAAAGGTGAAAATGTTATTATACCACGGATCCCTATAATTCTACAGATCTTCCTTTTCAATTCAAAAGGTTGCAGTTCCTATTAAGCTCAGTTTTGCAATGACAATTAATAAAGCGCAAGGGCAAACGTTACAGGTAGCGGGGGTCAACTTAGAAAAACCGTGCTTCTCTCATGGTCAGCTGTATGTAGCATGTTCGCGTGTGTCAAATGCCCAGAATCTCCACACTCTTTCCCGAATGGAAAAACATATAACATTGTGTACAGTAGCGTCTTAAAATAGTGTTCAGTTAGTTATTTTTCCAAAATTCCACAATCAATTAATCAGAATTCCACAGATCTTCCCTTTCAATTCAAAATTTCTTATTTAGCTCAGTTTCTTTTCAATTCCAAATGCTGCGCCTCTGACGGACCTATTAAGCTCAGTTTCCTTTCAACTCAAAAGGCTGCATCTCTGACGAATCTTTTATTTGGCTCAGTTTCCTTTCAATTCAGAAACCGCATCTCTGACGAATCAATTTAGCTCAGTTTCTTTTCAAAAGTCTGCATCCCTGACGGATAATTATGCTCAGTTTCCTTTAATTAAAAAAATATCCCATTTCCATTTGGAATAAACAGGCTATTTTTTCATGCTTTCCTATACGCTGCGTTTCAAAACATTTAAATAGGCTGACGAATCAATTTTGCTCAGTTTCCTTTTAATGGCTGCATCTCTGACAAATCTATAAAACTCAGTTTTCTTTCAATTCAAAAAGCAATGGATATTTCATTTCCCAGTGACCATGCGGGCGAAGCCGCTGGTTACAGCTAGTTTAAAATATTTTTTTTCTTGCTTTCGATACATTTTGTTCAGTTTATTTTTAATACAATTTTAATATTTTTTTAAGAGTGTCGTATCTCAAAACGGAAAAACGGAACCTTAAAAGGATCACTTTTCGTTTACTTTTCTTTCAGTGCATTTGTGGTATTTTTATGAATTCAAATACGGTTTTGATTTAAGTTATCCATGTAACTTTACTTGAGAAGAAGAATAAATGACAGCAATACTATCTTTATCAATGTACAATATTATATTATACATTGATAATGATAGTATTTATATTGATATACAAATATTGTTGGGAATGAGGGTAAAAAAATAAAAGGTGATACGAACAAATGAATGGTTATCTCCCACTTGTTTCAGCAGTATAAACACAGGCGGCTAAGAAGCATCAGTCTGTAATTCTAAGGGTCCCACTGTCGTTACTATGCCCGTTGGGGTATTCTACTAGTGTAGGCGAGGAAGGTCATGTTGCTGAGAGGCTGCCCTGTGTTACATTGAGATTAAGTGATGCTGTTGGTTTGCATACTTTGGTGTTATCATGTAATTGGTGTCCTGATAGTAAGCAGGGTTTGTAATCGAGTAGTGTTCTTTTATTTAAATACTTTTGAGAATAATTTCTAACATCAGAAGTGGAGTAGTTTCTTACAATATCATATCGATGAAGTAGACACCATCGATAATGATTTATTCTGTGAGTCTGTGAACAATGAACATGTTCAAGATCATTCCCACCATTACCTCAGATTTGATAGACCCCAAATCCTTGAAAGAGAACACCGATTCCTACCAAGGATCATTTGCAAGGCTCTTGAAATAAAAAAAAAAACATCCTAATTTCAATAGAAAAGTTGGATGGATGCTACCATCTGCATGAGATTCTATATTTGATTAAATAGAATCGAAACCTAAGCATACCACTGCAAGATGAATTCTTGCAGTGGTATGCTTAGGTTTCGATACTGTAAGCTCGTTTTGCGTAGATCGGACCAAAAATTAATATTCAAAAGCTGAAGGTAACTAGACCAACTATGACATTGGGACATCAAATACAGCAGTTCCCCTCGTCTGGTTTTCGTCATCCCTCAGTAGTTGCACTTGAAACGTTGGGATTTAAAAATAAGTACGATAAGATTAATTAAACGCATTAAAATCCGTATTAGTTAGTTTTATTCACAATCGATAATATTATATTAATTGTCATAATATCAATTGGTCCCATTGATATTGATATTATCAATGGGATTGATGTTATCGACACTATTAATAGAACAGTCGATAGAAGATTGAATAGAAGCCAATCAATGCACTCTCATAAGTTTTGTTTACGAAATCGCTAACATTTGTTATGAAAAAAATGTTAAAAGCACAATGAAAAGTATGATTTCAATTCATTCAAGGAAGTCAAATTTTTCTATGGCGAGGATGTTAAAATGTTAACAATAAATAATTCAAATCAAATAAAACATCAAATAACAAGTAAGCATTGTATCACTGTAAAATGTAAGTATGTTCGTAAGATCACAGCGACACTAATTATATTAATTTACTAGCGACCCGCCCCGGTTTCGTCTGGATAGGATCTATTCATGTAAATAACGCATTTAGATTTGAGATAGTCAAAGACTATTTATTTTATCAACTTTTCGTTTTTTTTAAATATCTTTAAATTTTTCTTGACATTGCTAGCTCTCTATCTAAAGTTCGTAAAGCTTCATCACAATTGGTTAAGGTAATCGGAAAATTTGCTTGGACAGACGGACAGACAATTTTTTTAAAAGGTTATTTATGTCCTTATAGCATGCCCCCTGAGTTGAATAGAAGCCAGTTATTTCAATATTACAGACAGACACTTTAATTTTATGTTTATGTTTAGCACAGATATTGACACTAAATTTAAAGTACTGTGAAATTTACCCTTAGCCCTGAGCCACCAAATTTTAATAGTCTACTCAGACTAAAACAACGACAGATTTTACAATTTACATAGTTATTGGAAAGTTGTTCCATGATAAGTAACAAAACTGTGCAACTGCCCAGGATAAATGTGTCACAAAATTTCGAATAATTCTTGGCATTATGCAATGCATCACAAATAGAATTTTTTTGTTACGGTATGAATGTACTTTCTCGCTCTTGGTAGTTTCTTGTAAACATTTAAAATAAATGTCTCGCTTCTAACACTTTAGGGTCACTATTTCAAAGGCTGCTTGCTTTGCAAGCTCACAGTTGCTTTGATAGCGGGAAACTTAAGTTAAAACGCAATGTTGATTTAGTCAAAATAAATATTATACTTTAAATTAATGATACATTTTCAACGGAAGGTGGCACGTTCGTTGGAAATTCTTGTAGAATATGCATATTTTCAATTTCTTCTTCATCATTAACAGTATTTTTAAGTTCATAGCATGACTTGGCATGTTTACTTGGAGAATTTGCCTACTCGTATACACACTACGCCGAATTTGCAGATCGCTGCTTCCTGTGTGGAATTAGGGTTTTGCTTCTTTGTATGGACTTTGTGTAATTTTTCAGTCGCCAAAGCCTCGTTCTACAAACAACAAAATGTATTGCGTGCAGATAAGGTTAGCACTTGCATAATATATTTCTTCTTACATTCCATGCTCTCTTTCCGTTTATTTAATATTACAATTTTTGTGAATAATATAACATTTAACAAAATCACATTTTTACGGTGTACGGTTTTAGAATAACTACTACCCCTTTCCGTCCCGTGGGTGTCGTAAGAGGCAACAGAGAGAAACAAAATAGGAGATCTGCAGCAGCGTTTTCCTAACAAAAACCAGAAAAAAAAGAGCCAGCGTGCAACTATGGCAAATATCCCCCTTATAAAGCAATTCATGGGGAGGCCTATGTCCAGCAGTGGACTGTAATAGATGATGATGATAATGAGAGTCACATTTATTCAAGGACCGTGTAAACTGTAACCGAGAAGTCTGAACAATATGCCCTTCAGATACCCCGGCTGTTCATAAATGGTGATGGGTTTAAAGTCCAACAGAAGGACTTCGTCATGCCTACTCATCTGTAATTTTTTTTTATGTTTATTACACAAAAATACAGTCGGTTATTTCTTATACTACTTTCGCCAAACTGCAGGGCAGTTTGTTGGCAAATACATCACCCACTTACATTCTATGTACCTACTGTAATTAATAACTTAATCTTAGATTTTAAACTTAAAATAGAAAAAAAAAAAATAAATAAGAAAAGTTAAATTTAAACTAAACAGTGTTATTTATATACTTAATTATATTTAAACTTATAAATATTTAAACTTATTAATAATTACACATTTAACTATTAATTAAGACTATTAATATTATTTTTTATTTATTTAGACAGTATTAACTATTACACGTATCCAGCAACCACGCTTTCAACTTTCTTTTAAATATTTCTTTACTTTTACATTCGTCTTCAGAAAATATCTCGTTAAAAATACGTGGTACTAGATATTTTCTCGTTCTCTTGCCGTAATAATTGTTAACCCTCAAATGCTCAACGTATTTCTTTGAGAAGTAATCCTAGTATTTTGCTAAATGTTCGAAATGTTTTAAACTCTAGAGATTTAAATTGATCTATTGCAATTAAATACTTAAGTTTTACATGTATAGGTAATATTCTAAAATTTTAAATCTATCCGTAATCTAACCGTATTCGATGGTAGCGCATAAGTATTACATTAGATACGATTAGATTAAGATGCGTGAATGCTTATATTTTCAGCATATTGCATAGGCAAGAGATCTTGATAATAAACAGAATTTTAAACACTTTTAAGAAAACGAGTGTAAAGCTAAATAACATATTTCTAAATCAATAATGTTATAATTACCTATGTTATAAGAATAAATTTTACATTTGTGTCGGTCGAGAAATTCGAAAAGTCTAGAATTATAGTCTTCTAAATTCCTTAACATTTAGCCTTGAACTATGCATGTTGAATATCACTTTAATAAAAAAGTTTTTTTTTATAGCTAAGTAGGGAAGAAATTCACGCTATGATACCAAGTGAAATATTTATATAACAGTGTGGCGGTGCTGTCACCGCTCACCACGCTACATACAATCCACACCAGCCTTGTGCGCGCTTCCGCACATAGTATACATTCTTCTTTCTTCTTCATAAGTTTCCAGACTACTGCTGGACACGGGCAAGATAGATTTGCCATAAACGCCATGCTTGAAAGGTGGATTGGCGATCATAGTAACAGTCGTTTCGCACCCTTGACGTTGCTCTCCGACGCCGGTTTGGGTATAAACATCTGTCGTAAATGCCGTGGCTTATCCGTCAACTATTGAAAGCTATGAGATCCTTTCAATAGTCGTAAGGGGCGACCATATGATTTCATATGGTCGCCCCTTACGACATCCACTGGTTGAAATGGTCTGATGGATACTCTGACGGCGCATATTCATATTTGTATGCCATTTTGTAGTCACCAGTACCTCATACAAAATCACCACACGCAGGAGAGGTTCATCAGGACATTCGGAAAAATGGTTATATTCTCCTTACAGCATTTAACCTATCGAAAGTAAACAGAAGTAGTAAACTGATTTTAGATTTTGAAACAAGTGTCGTTGAAAAAGCAATGCAAATTTTAATACATAACGAATCAAAAACAATAGCAACATAATAATATTTTCGGCATCAGAATTTATTAAATAATGAATTGCTACAATTACTGACGTGTAGCCAATTAGCGCTTTTGCTTTCACGCGCAAATAGTCATACACTTATAAATATTAATTAAAATTGTCTCAAATAATTAATCATGAGTCACCTCTACAGGGTTATTTTGCAATAACCGGTCAAATTTGCAGAGGAGGTTCAGAATAGATAACATAAGCGAATGGTGAAAAAAAAATAAACAAGACAAAAACTAAAACATTTTATCCTTTTTATTCTTTATATTCAAAATGTGTGGAAATTTATTATTTTAATTGCTTGTCATTCATAAATACGCACGCACACATTCGTAAGGGAGTATTGAGTTCGGAAGCAGTTGGTGGCGTTCGCCGCTCGCGCTCGGTTACAAATTAGGTATTTAATAGTTGTTTTGACTCGGTAAAAACAAACGCGTCTCCCTGCTCCCTTACCCTTTCATTACACCGCTAGGTACGTTCACCTGGCCGGCCTACAGTGTTGACTTGACCGTGTCCTCATTACGTAACTAGTATCCTATTTTTAAATTTTCGTAGGTAGTATTACTTGTCACAGCTAGAATTCTTCTGGATATCACCCATTTCATTACCAAGAATGAACATATGAACATAGACATCCCCAATAGATTAAATGTGGGTAAATAATAGTGGCACTAAGAGAAAAAGTTCCCGTAAGTATTCACATATTAAATATGAAAGAGACCTTGGATATGCATTAGAAAGTTTGTAAAATATCGCTGTGCTTTTAATCTTTCACAGAAAATACCCGGGGTTCTGTTAGTTAATCCTAATACCACATGAGTAAAGAAACCGTACCTTACTAATACTAAATTATGCCGCTATTAAATATTTAAAGGATTCCTGGATCATAGTAAGAAACTAAACATATGGCAAACAATTTATACCCGGCTAGCGCTTACACAGTATTACCGCGACACCTGTGCCATAGTTTATTTTGTCAAATAAGTAACAATTTTCGTCGTATATTTTAAGTGCATATAATTTTACGCACACTCGGTAGTTGCTTGCCAAATTGTTTATAGTTATACATAACAATGTTACGGATAAACAAAATTGAAAACTTTATTCATGTCACTTATTTAATTTTTATTATAAACACCTTATAATAAGTCTGTAAGGTTTCAAACGATTGAATCCTAAAATATACATCATCATCATCATTATTACAGCCCTAAACAAATCCAGTGCTGGACATTCCCACTGAGCTGTACACATCGACTTCCTGCATCTCTCACTATTTCGTCACTCCATCTAGTGAAGGGTCGCGCTACACTTCGCTGCAAAGAGGCTGTCATTCAAGAACTTTTCTGCTCCATCAAATATCGTTTTAGCTATATAGGCGGCCTATTGTTACTTCAGCTTACTCAACTTCTGGGCATTGTCGGTTAATTGAAAATACATACATAAAACAAATAATAAGGTATAATTAAATAAGCTAAATTGACATGGCGGCTATAAAGAATCCACTGGAATTAAATGAATTTAAAAACTGAAGTTAAAAAATCCCGTGGATATCTTAACAGGCGACATAGGGAAATGAAACAGGGGATTATTATTCGGCACCATCACCAGTTTTGATCATTTGGGAGTAGTTTTTTTTTAAAACAATAAGAATGACAAGCTGATGGTAACACCTAAGAGGATGCTGTGGTCCATATACATTTACATTTATCCTCAATTAAGAATCAAAATTCAGATGCGTTGTCACCCATGAGGACTAAGATGGAATGCCTCTCTTCCAGTAAAAAGGATCACCTGTTCTCTATACTCACCATACGAAACACAGCAAATTAAGCTGCCATTTTACGCTAGTATTCTGTGAGAGCTTGGTACTTTCCCGGTCGAGCCGATCCATACGTGCTACTACTGTAATATAGCTGCAGCATGGCTCTACCACGTATAAAGTAGTTAAGCAGTACCTTAAATTAGTTAAAAAATATGGGCAGCAGCATATTTCTGATAGCAACTAAAAACAATAAAAATCTGCGGTTGCCAACTCATCTGGCAACCATGGCAGCAATGGCAATTATCCCCTCTATAAGGCTATCTATGGGAGAAGCCTACGTATAGCTATAGATTTTGTTATTACGAGTGATTGTAAGAGGGATGAGTGCTCTTCAAATTTTATTAACTTTTGTATCCTAATAAGAGGTAAAACGGGAAATCTTTTTTCTGTTTCAAACGTTATATTAAAAATGAATTTATTTTTTTATGTTAAATACTGTACGGGACAAGTGAAAATAGTGAAATATAGACACTGATAGAACAACGCATAAATAGTCATAAGCGTTTGATATTATAGTTTAGTGAATTATCAGTATAGTTTAAAGTTTTATGTTATAATTTTATGATAGAATTAGTTTTAAGTTATGTATTGAATTTACAACTTTAATTTAGAAATGTATAGCTTTAGAAATATATAACTTTAATAAATAAAACAACACAATTGTTACGCGACTCAGCAAGGTAATAACATAGCATCATGCCTTGCTCTCGCGCCGCGCTCTGATTGGTCGTTGCATTCCCCGTCTCATGTACCGTATTTGTCGACCTAATCGAGGGCGTATAAAAGAGGCCATTTCCGTCGATCGACGACATGATTCCGCTTGCGCCGTCGCTCCCGAGCGGTCGTGCGCTTGCGGAATCATGTCGTCCCCCAGCTGGCGCCGCCGCCCCGTGCGGTTGCGTTCGCTGACCGCTCTTCCGTCCCTGTACGGTTGGGTGCCTCCACACCCCGTCCTTGCACGGTCGAGTTTTGCCTCCCGTGCCGGCTAGCACAGCCGCGCCCGTGCGGTTGTGCTTAGCTGTCCCGCCGTCGCCGTGTTTCCGTGCCCATGAATATGGGTTCGGGCGACGGTGGAGCTCCTGTCTCCGCCAGCCGCCCTGTGCGGTTGTGTTGTGCGTCCCGCACTTACCGTTGAACGGTGGTGCCCTCCCTCCTGTCCCCACCTGCCAGTGCCGCCGCCCCGTGCTGCGCTGGCAGTCAGTTCTCGCACATGCGATTCCCACTCATTTCTCCAACACCGTCGCACTTTGCGGCTGTGTTGGTTGATCCGCGCTTCTGTCCCCGGACGGTTGTGCCCCACGCCTCCTCTCCCGAGGGAGGTCGTCTCAGATGCGACAATAAAGCCTTCGGCTAAAGTCGATCCTAAGGTGGTGTATAGTGGTAGGCACTTCTTCAAAGTGAGTCCCACATAATCACGCAGCCGGCGGCGTGGTATGCCTGGAGCATTCACCACTCCTCCTCCCTGATACCGGAGGGTGTCCTTGCATTGGGCGCAAAAAAAAAAAAAAGTCGATCGACACAGTCGGCGGCCAGCTACATAGGAAGAAAAACTCCAAATATACAAGAAAGAAGATCTCAGTGGTTTTATTCCCCACTAACCCAGCAAATGATATAGGGCACATTTAATGGTCCTTCGTTAGCCGAATATTGTGGGAATAATTACCTGAAGACTTCGAATAAAAATAGTACTATAACGAATTAAGAAGACAAATTATTTGAAGAAAATCAGCTGACAGCATGGCCGTTACGCGCCCGAGGGAAGGCAGCAAGCCGTCGTCGTCCGAGGCTACTACCGGCGGCCGGTACCAGTGCGGAAGCCAGTACGGAATCGACAGCTACAGGACGACCACCACGGAGACTTGAATATACAGACACATCCGCGGCAACTGATCCATCCACCGTGACTCCGCCACCACAGCAACTACTCGACCGCCGCCACCTCCGCCTCGGCCGCAACCGCCCCTCACCTCCGCCTCAGCCGCTACCGCCCCCTCGCCTCGCACCCCGCCAGCGCCACCGCTCCTTCCGTAACACCTTCCGCGGCGACGACGCTAACTGCGTGCGAAGGCCAAACAGCTGATGAAGCCGCCCGCTACTGTCACCAGAGCAACTCGCCAAGAAACGGAAACTACTACAGTGAAGCGAGCTATAAAAAGCACCGCTGGTCCGTCGAAGCAAACCGAACTACAGGACCCCCGCCCGCCCAGCAAGAAGGGAGGAGGGGGGGATCTACGCGCAGTAGAACAAAGCAACTCAAGCTTGCAAAGGCGAAGGAAGATTTGCTACGCCTTCAAGTGGAATTAGCTGCAGCACGCCTAGCTGCCTTGGAAAAGGAAGACTCAGAAGAAGAAGAAGATGACGTCTCCCTCTACTCGAAGTCAGAAGTTAATGCAAGAGTGGACAACTGGTTGGAAAATCAAGTGAATTGTACGATGTTAGCAATCACCAAAGAACCTCACCATCACATAGAAGAACCAACAACCGCCCACATAGAAGAACCAACGACCGCCCACATAGAAGAACCAAGGCCGGCGAAGCATGAAGAAACACGTCAGTCACCGGCGGGAGGTCAAACCGACGTAGCCCTCCTAGCTGAAGCCATCACTGCCGTCAGCGCCCAACGACCTAAGTTCATCGAGTTACCATTCTTCAATGGATCTCATCAAGAATGGCTGCCCTTCCGCGCCGCCTACTACGAAACAGAAGCGATGTTCAGCACAGTTGAAAATACAAACCGACTCAGAAGAAACCTAAAAGGAAGGCCAAAGAAGCAGTTGAAGGCCTACTTATGACCAACGCACACCCGGTTGAAGTAATGAAGACTTTGGAGTCAAGATTCGGAAGGCCAGAGTCAATAGCCATGCTGGAGATGGAGACGCTTCTAGGTCTGCCGCGCCTTACTGAGTCACCGAGGACATCTGCATATTCGCGACCAAGATCTCTAACGTAGTGGCGACACTGAAGACTTTGGATTGTTTTAACTACATGTACAATCCTGAACTCGCGAAGACAATAGTAGACAAACTGACGCCAACTCTGCGATACAGATACTACGACTTCAGCCAGGCAGCCACGTGAAGACCCTTGCCTCATCAAGATAGAAAATTCAAAAGGGAAGCAGAATTGTGTGGACCCCACGCGCTGCCCGAACAGATGGCAGCACCTACCAGCCGCACCACAAAGGAAGACTCAAAGGGTCAACAATGTGACTGAGAAGACACACATACCAAGGTGCGTCGTATGTGAAGATACGGGGCACACCAACGCAACAGAATGTGAACAATTCAAGAAGGATGCAAACGCAAGATGGGACATGGCCAAGTCCAAGCGTCTGCTTCAGGTGTCTTCGTTTTAGGAACAAGACACCACTGCCGACCCAAGTCATGTAATGTCAACAGCTGTGTACTCATCACAAGATGCTGCACTACGAAAAGAAGTCAGAAGATACAGAAGTAAAAGAAAATCAAGAGGCAACAGAGGTCATCAACTCAACTTGGACCGTCAAGAAGCAATCATACTTGAAAATCCTACCGATCCAGGTGAAAGGACCAAAGGAGCTGTCAACACCTTCGCGTTGATGGACGATGGGTCAACAGTCACGCTAGTCGACGATAGCATAGTAACAAGCGTAGAGCACGGGCCCCATAGATCCACTAAAGATAGAAACCATCAACGACAAGAAAGTATCAGAGTCAGCATCAAGGAGAGTCACCATCAAACTGAAGGGCTCAACGATCATGAAGAGCAAATACAAACACGCACAGTGAAGAACCTGCAAGTCTCATCTCAACGGGTTCCACAGGAGCTAGTGGAAGAGTGTCACCTCTCTCGACATTCAAGAACATCTCACATATGCAAACGCGAAGCCGCAAGTACTGATCGGTCAAGATAACTGGCATCTTCTGCCAACATCAGAAGTAAGAAGAGGAGACAAGAACCACCCAGTGGCATCCTCACGCCACTAGGTTGGGTACTCCACGGAAGCCAGACACGAAGCTTCGGACAGACGATCGATTTCGTGTCACATATCGCAGAGAATCCAGACGAAAATCTAGAAGACTCGTGAAGCGATACTGAGATGGACGCGCTCTGCATAAAACCTAAGAGACCGAAGACTGATCCAGAAGAACAAGCACTTCGTATCTTGAAAAACACCACAACGAAGATAGAAGAAGGAAGATTCCAGACCGGTCTTCTGGCGCAAAGACGATGTCAAGTTACCAGACAACTACGAAAACTCACTGAAGAGGCTCTTCAATATAGAAAAGAAAATCGATCGTGACCCCACATTGAAGAAAAGTACATGGAACAAATGGACGCTCTCATTGTAAAGGGGTACGCCGAACCTGCCCCAAAACAGAAGACAGCGGGCAAGACTTGGTACCTACCTCACTTCGCAGTAATCAACCCAATGAAACCAGAGAAACTACGGGTGGTGCATGATGCCGCAGCCAAAACCAAAGGGGTGGCACTTAATGACATGCTACTACTACAGTCGTTACCAGGTGTCGTCATGCGCTTCCGACAACACATGATCGCCGTTACGGCGGACATCAAGGAGATGTTCATGCAAGTCAAGCTGCGAACACAAGACAGGGATGCATTGCGTTACCTGTGGCGTGGGAATCGACGAGACAACCATCCTCCGGAAGAATACAGAATGACATCCCATCTTCGGAGCGTCAAGTTCACTTCGACAGCAATCTACGTCAAGAACCTGAACGCCAAACAGCACGAGGAAACTCACACAGAAGCCGCAGCTGCCATCATACAGAAGCATTACGTCGACGACTACTTGACAGCTTCAGAAGCCTCGAAGACGCCAAACGCATCACGAAGAGTGTGCGAGACGTGCACATGAAAGCCAGCTTCGAGTTGAAACAGTGGAAATCGAACTCAGCGTCACTCCTAGAAACACTTGGAGAGGACAACCAAACAGAAGACATGGAACTCTACAAAACAGAAGAAAAGACTGAACGAGTTCTGGTGTTGTCTGAAGATCAACTCAGACGAGCTCACCTTCAATCTCAACTTATCCAGAATACCCTCAACGCTCATAGAAGGCAAACAGCCGACGAAAAGGGAAGCACTGAGAATAGTGATGTCACTTCGACCCACTCGGATTCGCCTCGCCTATTACAATCAGGGCAAAACAACTCCTCCAGGAAGTCTGCGCAGAGGAACAGCATGGGACGACAAGATCGACGACGACCTGGAGAGCAGTGGGAAATGTGGATGAAGCATCTAAAAGGTCTCCACGAGGTAGCAATCCCGCGGCAATATTTACTACAGCGACGCCGCCTCTAGAACTCCACGTCTTAAGCGATGCCAGCGAGTCAGCCTACTTGTGGTTCTCTTATGAGAGCAGTAACAGCAGACGGCGAGGTCCACCTATCCTCATCATGGCCAAAGCAAAGGTAGCACTGTTAAAATTGACGTCCATCCCAAGGCTGGAGCTACAGGCAGCAGTCATGGGCACCAGACTCGCAGAAACAGTGATCGAAGAACACGAGGAAACCTGACCGCAAAGTATTCTGGACGGACAGCAAGACAGTACTAACCTGGATAAGGACAGGATCACGTTCATACAAACCCTACGTAGCTCATCGTCTAGCAGCAATAGAAGAGAATTCAAAAGTCAACGACTGGCGCTGGGTTCAGACAGCTAAATGTGGCGGACGACGCCACGCGGGACGTACCAACAGCATTTAATAAAGACCACCGATGGTTCAAAGGGCCTGACTTTATACCTAACAGAAGACTCTGGCCGACGGAAACCACAAGAGCAACAACGGAAGAACCTTCCGATGAAGAGAAAACACATCATGTAAGCGACAAAAGAAGATTGAAGCTTGCCGAGGGTCTACCTGATCCAGCGAAATTCTCCAGCTGGGACCGACTCCGATATTCAACCGCACGTGTTCTGCAATTTATTCAACTCTGCAGAGCCACCAAACAAAGAGTCAACTACAGAAGAACAAAGAAGAATAAAGAGGCTGATCCCGCTTGGAAGAAAAACAAATTCACAGCAAAATATCAGACGCCCACGACGACGAAAAAGCGGTCACCAGAAGACATGAAGCTGCTGACGGTCACAGCCGAGCTGCTTAAAACAGCTGAAGAACTCCTGATGCGATCCTCCCAAGAAGAATCCTTTGCGGAAGAAATAGACAGCCTAAACAGCGGAAAGCCGATCAACAAAGAAAGCCGTCTTCGCCAGCTCAGCATCGAGTCAATAAACAGCGCACTACGACTTAGAAGCCGTATTCGGGTCGGTCGGACATGGAGGAGGAATTCAAGAATCCGCTAGTAATTGACGGTGATCATCATACGGTCAAGCTCTGGGTACAGGCTATACATCGTCAACTCCATCATGCAGGTGTAGAAGCCACAGTCAACGAGCAGACAGCAGTATTGGGTACTAAGACTGCGACCTATCGTACGCACAATACTACGTAGATGCCTATTCTGCAGAATGAAGACGCAAGTACCGCCGCATCCGAGAACCGGGGACCTACCAGCATGTCGGTTAGCTCATCACAAACGCCCTTCCCTTCACAGGGTCGACTATTTTGGACCTCTCGGTGACCGTCGGACGAACTCGACAAAAAGATATGTGGCTATCTTCACATGTCTCACGACGCGAGCCATACATCTGAAGTCGCCGGATCACTTAGCGCCGACTCCGCAGTAATGGCATAAGGCGAATGATTGCTCGGCGAGGCTGCCCAACTGAAATATGGTCAGACAACGGCACCAACCTGAAGGCCGCCGACAAGGAATACGACAGGCGGTCAACGCGGCGACCGCAGAAGAAGCAGCAAAGAGGACCATCTCCTGGCGACACATACCACCTGGAGCTCCACGGGGCGGAGCCTGGAGCGAATGGTTCGCTCTGTCAAGACCGCGCTCACCGCAACGTTACATGAACGTCATCCAACAGAGGAGGTCCTCACGACATTACTAGAAGTAGAATACACGGTCAACAGCCGCCCGCTGACCCACGTCTCAGTCCGCCCAGAAGATCCAGAGGCCCTCACTCCTAACCACTTTTTGTTGGGGACGGGCGTGTACCACAGCCAGGCACTTTCACTGAACAAGATACCATCTCACGGTCAAGTTGGCGAGCTGCGCAGAGGCTAGCCGACATCTTCGGCTACGCTGGGTGAAAGAGTACCTTCCTGAGCTTCAACACCGGCGGAGCCCCACGGACGAGGCCAGCAGCACGTGTCGACGACCCTACAGATCGTCGACCCCAACCTGCCCCGCAACGTGTGGATACGAGGAAGAGTCATCGCTACATATCCGGGTCCAGACAACGTCGTGCGGACGGTGGACGTGCTGACCAGGGAGGTGTCCTACGCCGGCCAGTGAGGAAGTTGGTGATCCTGCCTCACTACAGACGTCGAGCCCGCACCGGAAGCTGATGCGACGCGGTCGCACGGCGAGTGATGTGCGGGACAAGTGAAAATAGTGAATATAGACACTGATAGAACAATGCACAAATAGTCATAAGCGTTTGATATTATAGTTTAGTGAATTATCAGTATAGTTTAAAGTTTTATGTTATAATTTTATGATAGAATTAGTTTTAAGTTATGTATTGAATTTACAACTTTAATTTAGAAATGTATAGCTTTAGAAATATATGACTTTAATAAATAAATTCCGTCGATCGACACAGTCGGCAGCTATAGGAAGAAAAACTCCAAATATACAAGAAAGAAGATCTCAGTGGTTTTATTCCCCACCAACCAACATACAAATGAGCCTAGGGCACAAATACATTGTAATATAATATATCTCGGAAGGTACCAGTCTCTTACCTACTTCTGCCGCCAACTAACAGTGCTTGCCCTGCTGTGTCTCGGATTAATGGGTATAGAGTTTCAGTATGATTACAGGCTAGGTACTCCATCTTAATCCTTATAGCGTGATGTGGTGGTATTTTTTGCAGATTAAAAATTAGAAGTCACAGAATAATAGTTTTATTAACAATAGAATGACAATGTTTATATACTCATAGCCACGGCTAGGTCGGGGTTACGGGTCTACGTCTCACTAGCACTAAGGTTTGCACTTATAATTCATTGTAGGTAGCAGAAGGTAGGTGAAGGACGTACCATCCTGAGTAATTGGCCGGCGTAGGTGGTAGTCGGGCCCAGGTGGTAGTGCCCGCGCCTAGGTCATCAGCCGACACATAGCAGGGTGGCTGATAAAGTCCGGCCGCCTAGATAGATCCGGCGGCTGGTGTCGGTACTTCGCTACATACCTTGTGAAGTCCCGTTAGGAAAAGACTGGTAGACAAACCCTGAAATAGCGCAGGGTAGTACCGCATGCGATGTAGGAGCAGGCCAGTGACTCAGGGTGGTGAGGACTCGATAGAAAGATAGGGGTGGCTCCAACACGCAGCGGTTTACTGGAGATGAGCCGTAACAAGTATTCGATAGATCCAAATAAGTAAATTAAAGATTTTAGAATATTAAGTTATTTATTATAATAAACAATATCAGATATTTATAACAACGCATCTGGAGCGATTTTTGTTCGAATACATACATACATAAACACTCACGCCTGTCACCCAGAGGGGTAGGCAGAGACTACGGACTTCCACTTGGCACGATACACGTAGTTTTACAGTCCTGCTGTGACCTTTTCCTTTATATATTGGGACTATAACGGCTTTGCACCTTCGGTACCCGCTTCCAGTTCCCAACATAAATTAAACAAAGTACAGCAGGCCTGCCACCACTCCCTCTCCAGCCCTTAGCATTTCAGTGATACTCTATCATATCCGGCTGCCTTACCTGCTTTCATGCTTTTCATTGCTTTCATTATTTCATCTACTTATCTCTACCTCTCTCCACTTCTTCAGATTTCTTTTCACTTAATTCAGACGACCCTTCACTCATAAACACGCTTTCAAAGTATTCCTTCCATCTCTTTAAATTGAAATTTCATCATTCAGCATACGGCCATTCTCGTCTCGTATAGCATTCATTCTAGGCTGTTTTGAATTTCCCTAGCAGTTCTTACGAGTTTCCAGAACATTTTAATATTTGCCTGGAAGTTATCAGATATCCTTCTATCATTCTTATCCGTTCTTTCTTGCTTTCCTTTCAACAACTTCTTTTACTCTCTTATTTATAAGTCTAAAGTCTGCCTTTTTTCTCAATCTCATTCATACCGCCAGAATTACCAGCTTTGGTTGCCAGTAAATCTAGCCATGCTCTCTTCTTCAACTTCCATCCGAATCTCATCATCCCACCACAACGTATTATTTTTCCTTTCATTCGTTCTCTTACTTACACCACATACTTCGGTGGCTGCATCCACCAAAACTTTCTTAACATTATTCCATACAGTCTTCAGGTCTAAATCATTCATACATATTTCATTCAAACCATTTATATTCTCCTCAGTCTACATTTCTACTTCTCTTTCACACCTTCATCTTGTAACCTCTCTGTTCTTATACGCTGTAATGCAGTGGTAGACACAGATGTCCGATGCCGCCAACGCCTGGATAGACCATTAATTCGGCATAAGACCAAGTAATGATCCGTCCCTACGTTGGACCCCAGTAAACTCTTGTATCTACCACTGCGCTCCGCATTCTTTCATCCACAATTATGAAATCTATCATGCTTCTATCATCACCTCTTCCCATGTATACATGTGAATCCTCTTATGGCGAAAAGTATTCGTCACAAAAGATTCTTTTTCCTCACATACGGCGAGGAGGTCTTCACCATTCTCATTTACACTTTCATCGCCAAACATTCCTAATATCCTTTCATAACTAGACCTCTTCACCCCAACCCTTCCATTAAAATCTCCTAACATAATGATATTTTCATTTCCTTACATTTCATCAACATCATCTCTGGCCATGTCCCAAAACTGCTCTCGGATATAAGTGGGCTTAGACATGTCTGGGGCGTACACCTAGCACAAACAACTTCTTTAGCCCACTTTCATTCGTATCCATAGCAGCCTTGGGCTTATACATTCATACTCTTTCACATTGACCCATTTTTCTGAAAGGATGACACCGACTCCCTGGCATGCCGCTCGGTCTCGTCTATACCAGACCAGTAATCGGTATACATGCCATATGCAGTGGCATCCTTTCCTTTCGTTCGTCTCATTTACATAACACATCTATTCCTCTATCATTCATCATTTCGCATATTTCATCCATCTTATCATTCATTGCTCCACATACATTCAGCGTAGCCAGACGGGCCTCCGCAATCCACTTTTCGCCCCTCCGGGAGACAGAACGTGACGGGTGTCGAACCTCGTCGCCACCCGTCACGTTCTGTCTCCCGTCACGTTTTTGTTCGAAGTTGGCTGCAAGTGCCTATGGACTGCAATAGCCCTTACATCAGGTGGATTGTATGTTTACTTAGGTATCACTTCAGTTTTATAAACAAAATATAGTTTATAAGCTATTGATAAAAGGAAAATTATGAAAATTGTGTTACTTTTTATGCATTTGTGTTAATCGTTTTTAAGAAAATGCACGGAACAAAAGTTATGCAAAAAAATATACGCTTTGGTAGTACAAAGGATGTTAATCGTATGACAATAATGCACTCGTATAAAAATCAATAATACTTTATATTCTAGGCTTAGTTACAAATTCTTAACAAATAACTTTGTAAAGATATTCGTTTTCGGTAGACGTTGATATTATTCAAAAACTTTATTAACGGTGATCCAGTTAAGGAAGTTGGCCACAAATCCTTTATGATCTCGTCGCACGTGATCAGGCAACATAAGATGTTCCTTAATCCCCGAGTTCATGGAAGTTTTTTAAAAGTTTATCAAATAAGCCGGAAAATATTCTTTTAATAAATTCTTATAATTTAGCTTTCTGGGATATTCAATTTACTAGTTACATTTATTTTTGTAGGTATTTTATAATACGCTTTTGCAACAAAAACCTTTTAAATGTACATTGTCTGACTTTTATTGTATCAAACTTTCATTATAGGAATTCCATTATAAGGTCGGAAAACGATATCATTTCATAAAATCACAGCCAATGTTATTCAAAAACCTATTACAGCATACATCCTGTGGGCTTCATTCTTCAGTTCACCTTTCCTCTGTCGGTTCTTGGCGCTGGACTAGGAGATGGGCAGCAGCATTATTCACAAACTAAATTTTTAAAAATATGCGATTGCCTACCCGATTGTCAAGCGTGGCAGCTATTGCAAATGAGGCAATATTTCATGGAGATCTATGTTCAGCAGTGGACTATTGATAGGCTGTAATGGTAATGGTGTAGTTTTAAACCAATTTAATGCTATAACTAATACAGGAAAGAAATTAATACTTATATAGAAAACAACTACAAAATTAATATAAATTAGGGGAATAATATATAATAACCCATTACAATTTTCAACGCATTTGTATGCAGCTATTACGAATTTCATCGTTCTAATATAGTAGTTTAGTTCTAATATAGACTGTAAATGAAGCTGTAAATCTCTCAATAAAATAAAATAAAATAACCTGTGAGATGGCATCAATATAACGTATGATAAGTGACAATGGTGCATTCAAAAGTAAACGAGAAGCAGAGCACGAGAAGTAACAGAGGAGGGATGAAAACACACTACAATTATTAGTTATACATTATAGAATAACGGTGACTAACGAGCACACAGTCCAGGTACATGGATGTTGAAACCCATAGATTATTCATCTATTCTCGATTAAGAATAAAAAAAATAAAAAATCAAGTACCCCTGAGCACTTAGGTGGAATGAAACAGTTTCTAATAAAAAATGTCTCCGGTTCTTTACACTCACCATATGAAACACACGAGCATTAAACTTCTGCTATTTCACGTTATTTATAACATTATTATTTATTTACATGTCCTCACCAAAACTTTGACGATTATTTATCTCCTAGATGATCCCAGCGGCCTACAAAATCTTTAAATATAAATAAAGTTTAAGTGTTTGTCTGTAATATCAAAATAACTGCCTGCCTTACCTGAGGGGCTTTTAAATTTTTTGTCTGTCTGTCTGTCCGGGCCTTATTTTCGAAAAAAATTTAGTTTAAATTTAATATTGATAAAATAAATGGTTTTTGATAATATTAAATATAAATAACGCCAGAGTAATAGATTATAGGCAGAAGGAACTTTCATGTGGATTCCAAATGATGGCGCTCGTTTCAAGTTGACTACTTACAAGAATAATAAATAAAATTTAAATAGTAAGCGGGTTCCAAAAATCCCTGCACGGTCTTAAGATGAAGCCGAGATTCCTAAAAGATTTTTTTAGAATTATTTATATGTGCTTACAAAAATTCAGCTCTGTGACCATTTCGACACCTCACTCTTTAAATGACAAACGAGCACACAGTCCACTTGATTGTAAGTGAATGCTGTGGTCCATAGACATTATTGCTACATTTATCTTCTATTACAAATAAAATTCAGATGCGTTGTCACCCCTAGGGACTAAAACGGAATACGTCATTTCCAGTAAAAAAAGGTATACGAAACACAGCAGCATTAAGCTTTTAATATCATCAGTTATGATATTCTGCTTTACATCCTTTCCCTTTCTATGGTCTCACCCGAAGCACTGGATTGGTTTTTATCATATCTTCGAGGGCGGCAGCAGTCGGTTAGCATCGACGATATATTATCACCTTTGTTGTTTTCTATATTTATTAATCACATTACCCAAAACCTTCAAAAACGCAAAACCTTCAATCTGTATACCGATGACTTGCAACTGTATACATAAGCGAGTATTGATGATATTTCTACAGCGGCGGACATGATTTACAGGGACCTTGAGTACATTAAGAACTGGTTTCACAGGTTTGGCCTAACGGTCAACCTATCAAAATGTCAGGCCATAATAATTGGTAGTCGTCGGATGATTCAGAGATAAACAATAGCTCTACCTCCTATCGTTTTTAACAGTACCGTGATTAAATTGTGTTCTACTGTGAAGTAGAACACAATTCTACAATCTTAATCAAGAACACAATCTAAGTTGATTCCACTTTGAATTTTAAAACTCAAGTTAAGACCGTTAGCCAGAAAGTCACGGTACCCTGCGTTCCCTCTATCGCCTAAAATATTTTCTCCCATCTGGTATCAAGAAATTGTTCGTGTTTTTTTAAAGTTTAATTTTTCCTGTTTTTTTTGTTATTTCGACCTGAATGCAGATCTTCTCAACAACTATGACCGTCTTCTGAATAACTGCATTCAATTCATTTTCAATCTTCGAAGGTATAACCATTGACCATGTGTTAACATATCATTCTCAATTAAAATGGTTACCTATATGTCAGCGCCGTAGTTTGTGTGCACACACTACCCTTCTTTATTCTATCATGTTGTCTCCAACTACCCCTTCCTATTCAACTCCTTACTTTCAGGTCCTTTGGGAAACTAAAGGAAAACATTTCCTTTGAAAAAGAAAACCTTCGCTCAACAAACAATCTTCTTCTCCTATGTTCTTCCCATAGCTCTGGACTTGTTCGTTCTTCTTTCCCTATTCATTATTTTCTCCTTTGGGACGCACTCCCCTTCCAAATCAGGACAGCTGGTAATCATTACCCATTCAAGATGAAATTTCGGGAACAGCTACTCAATAAATTGGCAGAATCATCACAGTAACAGTATGTCACATCTTTATTACATATATATTTTATTTATAGGATATCTATTGCGCATATATATTTATATAAATTTATGTGAATATATGTATATATGTATATCTTTATGACTATATACACCTGACATTATAATAAGCACATATGCATAATTTTTATTTAGTTTATTTTATGTTTGTAAAGTTCCATTTATATTTCCATAAATTACAATTTTTTTGTTATTTTATTTTTGTATTATCTTATTATTTTTTTCTACACCTACTTCATTGTATCTCTGCATCACCCCAAGGTAGACTGGTAGATAAGGTCTCAGGCATTAAGTCCGCCTATATACCACGTATGTTTTAAATAAATAAGTTGCTATTTTATGCTGGTATTCTGTGAGAGTGTTGTCTTACCAACTCATGCGTGATACATCCATAACTGGAGGGTGGTTCTATCACGTATACACACATACATACATAATTAGAGGCTATAAAGCATTTTATATTATTTGTCGGTGGAAGTTATTTATTCACATTGAAGCTTAATTTGTTTTCCATATTCCACTGTGCCATTCGTATCCTTCGCCTTACATCACTCAGTTGTTCTCGAGCCGATAACGCTGAACATCCGTATCAGCTGTTTTCTTCAAACTTTGAGTCATAGGTATGGTGATTACTGCAACGCACCCTTTATTGGTGCTGCCCAACCATTCGTCGATTTTAGCTAACACTTCGTTTTTTCTAACTAATTACAATAATATTACTTTCAATCAGCTCTTTTTAATCGTCTATTTTTTAATTTTGTGACTCAATTAGCAAGGTTTACGCAGTAGTTATTGTTGCTACTGGTGCTATTTTTATATAATACATTAAAAACCAGTTCCATTTAAATTTCAACATTATTACCATTACATGGAATAAAAATATGGACTGAATACGTTATCAAATGACATTACACGCATACTGTCATCATGTCGATCCGTTGTTCCATTGCTGCGTGTAAGAACAAACACAATTTCCCATTTATTATATTACTAAGGACATCGATATTTTAAAAAATAAGTTATACATTTATTTACATAACATAATATACAATATTTTATTATATACAATATTAAAATCTATAAAAAAAAAAAAAACTAAAACTAGTAATTTAATTATCAAACAGTCCTACTCCACGCGGTAAGAACGCTGGCTGCGCTCTGAATGGCTATACTTAGCCTTTGAGCGAGAAAAGAACCAGCCCTCTTATCACCAGCAGCAACGACCAGCCGCGAATGGAGTCCTTTAAGAACTTCACCGCACGTGACCCCACGGACCGATAGTCTCTACAGCAAATGGCACAATATGTAGTCATCCTCAGAGTCTCATATTTGCGCCACTTACTCAGTTCAGCTGCTCTGATGCCGCCCCGGCTCTAAACGAGGTACCCTGAGATGAGAGGCCGCCAAAGTGTCTACGCAAGTACACCACACTAGGGCTTTACCTCTCCCAAGTGACCAATCTCATATCGTCGGGTCTCCCACATCGTATCTAAATATTCACAAGGCTCTAAAACCGAGGGAACATTTATAGAGACAAGAGCCCTTCGGATGACATCGTTCAAAGAACCGTGCCGTGAAAACCTACCAGCACTTTTTCACAAGAAAGTCCGTGGAGTCCAAACTTGTCGACGCTGCTACCACAGGCACTGATGGGGTTGACAAATCGCCGCCCTAGTTGATTCCTACAGCGATGCGCAGCTTTCCCCATCAAGTAATGCCGAGATTACTTGATGGTAAAGCGTGTAACCATTGACTAGATTCCTTAGTCGAAACAGCTAGAAGGCGTGCCTTATCTTGGTCACTATGGAAATTATGAAACAAATCTTTCTGCACCTCTGTACCAGCGGAATAGCCAACTGTTTTTGTTGGTTAACTTCAGTGGAACATTTTCGCTGGACAGATGCTATGTCTGTCTGCCTTCGTAGCAAAGCACAGGTCTACTTTATTATTTAAAATTATGTTACATAAATTACTGACACTATGCACGAAAGCAAGGAAAGCATGCAATGCAACGCTAGAAAGATTTCTCACACCTGTAGTATTTAAAGTTAAATTTAGAATTTTTTCTATAGCTATTTTAAGATTATTATCAATATAATATCATAATAATATCATCAACATAATAATATCAATATATATATTAATATCTTTTAAAATATCCGAACATTTCCAGACTGGACTCGAGCGGAGTAAGTATGTAAATCTAGGTACAAGGAGACAATATTTTAAAATAGTAAGCGCAATGTTGGGCTTAATTTATACAATTTATCAACGTGGTTTAAAAACTGATCAAATTTTGTTTTTAAAACAGGTTTAATACTATCGAAAACAACGGGGTACCTAGCAGATATAGTGATTCCGTACTGACAGTTTTTATTCCTGAAGAAATATGATTGAAATTTTGAATTAAAGTGTTAGAACTAGATAAATTATTTGAAATAAATATTTCACATTTATTGCTATTTGTTTCAAGACGAATATTTTTAAAATTTCGAAAAATATGAGTAAGATCACTGAGGACGTCATCTGCTCTACCTCCCAATGTACCGTCGTCCAGGTACCAGACATTCAGCTTGGATTTCAAATTTGAAATAATGGGTTGAATTCCAAACTGAAAAGTGCTGGACCTAGTGGGTCACCCTGCTGAACACCGACAGCAGAATCGATAACATGGTTTCGTAGTAAATTTCGGGGTATTGTTAGCCACTTTTTCAGCAGGTTACCTATCGATAGAGTTAAAAGCATTCCTTAGGTCAACCTTCACAAGAACATCTGCTTCAGAGTTTGTTAAAATGTACGCACTGAATGTGCCGCCGCCTCACAGCCATTTCTAGTGCAAAGCCTAGTTGAGTAGGCTGAAATTTTGTCTTAAGGTTACAGATTATGTACCTGCAAGCTAATTCGAAATGTGGAACCAACGGCAATAGATTGGACGTTACATCCTTTTTTTGAAGGCACATAATCTTTCCCCATATAAGAATGGAATGAAATTTGGATTAATATTACCAGAAAGCATAAAGTTACATAATTTTGTAATGTTAAGAAGTACCCGCCGGCGTCACCGGCAGAAGTGTGTACAAGATCTTTAAAATGTTGAGGCGTGATTCCGTCAATGCCGCCAGCATAGCTATTCGAAATGATGATAATTGCTTCTAAAGTGTCTTTTTCAGAAATTTGTAAAGGTTGCATAGAAGTCTTGGGAGGCAGCGGTAAACCCTGAGAAGGATTGACCGAAGGATGTTTCTGACGAAGGCTTTCAAGAGTTTCGACATTACGAGTTAAGTCGCCATCCATTACTTTCCACTCAACTACTTTTTTAAATCAAGTTTTAAGTCGCCATCCATTACTTTTGACTCAACTACTTTTTTTAAATCAAATTTAGGTCGTGGTCGAGATAAATGAGTATTAATTGGGTAATCTAAATTTTGAAAAGATGTCTCTTTTAGTTGAGACGTAATTGATTTATTTATTGTTTTATCAAAAAGAAAATGGGAATACGCGAAAGTAAATAATTTTTGCCAACTCTTTTCACCATTAGTGAAATAATTTTGAATAGTGCATGACAATGTTTTAGCAAGCTGCATCCTCGCGCCTCTAGGAATTCTTTTAACCACTGGTACATTACGATGATAATTGTAAATTTGCTCCGAAAAAAGGTAAGAATTTGTGTCATTTAAAAAATTAAATTAACAACAAGAGATTTTTTCATAGTAATGCTTTGAAAATGTGAAAGTAAATATTACTAAAAATATTACTTATGTACCACTTAATTAAGTAGAACCTAACAAGTCAGTCTGCTTGAATAAGTTCCAAGCGCTTATCCTTTAAATATTTTGGTACATTGCCCTAGTTCCTCTTAAGTCTTATACGATTGCACTCTATCTGGATGCGTTGTACTTGTGCCAGGAGGAATTATACATTTCAGATCCAAAATTAAAATTTGATTACAAGCCAAATGTTTTGTTTCAACATAAACATTAGCCAAAATTATATAAAAGCCACACGCATAATCCACTTTACTCATTTTTTTCAGCGAGTTAATGCTATATGCACATACATATTATATGAAGCAAAATACGCAAGACTATGCTTCTGTATTAATGCACTAATACATTTATCTATCCATTCATCTGTCCATCCATTAAAGCCCTTAAAAAGTCCACTGCTGCAATATAGGCCTCTCTCAAGGAATTTCACAAAACAAAGTCAACAGCATCCATCGAATTCCTGCATGTATTACCAAGTCGTTAATTCATCTAATGGGGGTCACCCTACACTTCGCGTAGCTGAAGTGGCCATAAAACTTGAGGAACTGATAACCGATGGGGAAGAAAGATTCAGAAGTAGCAGCCTCGTACTGGTAAGTGAAAATATTCATATGTTACCATCGACGCTTGTAAGCAAGGTCATTGAATTAAATACCTCAAATGACGTCACCGCACACCATTAAATTATTGTAAATAAAGCGTGGGGTGCTTTTTCAGTTATTTTATGATGACGCTAATTTTACAAATATCCACAAAAATATTTACAACAAATGTCATCAAGCACCTCACGCTTTTTTACAATAAAATATTTTTTTTTTGTTAATCACTATTTTCTTATTTTAAACTTATTAAAAATTATTTACTACTTTGTAGTTCGGTTATTTACAAAAGCGTGTTTTTTAGTTTTTTAAATTATTTTTTTTTCTATTTTTTAGTGCGGCTAACTACAAAAACGTGCTTTTTTTTGGGAACGAAGTTCCTTTTCGCAACTTACAGTAGATTGAACTGGCAGAAATTGTAGTTGTTTTATGAATTATTCGTAAATCCTGATGATCCTGGCAAAGATAATGAGACAAACTATTTAAATTATTGCATTTTCATCGGTCCTTGATAAGTGTGCGAAGTTTCAAATCAATCCGACGTTTTGAATGGGATAAAAATCACATTCAAAAATTCCTTTACATAGTGTTCCGTACTGGAACCATATTTTTAAATTAATATTTATTGTCTATATATTTATTTTCTTATAAACTTTCGAGTGGCAACAATTACTAAATTAATAGGTTTATTGAATTCTTGGTCTGGTAACAATCCTTTTTACGCGAGAAGCCGCGCTTGCGTCTGATTGGCCGAACGGCGGAGGACTTACGCCGTACGCCGAAACGTTAAGAACTTTCTCTTTCGAAAATTATTGTGTGTGTCCTTTTATTTTTACAACGAGTACTAAACAATTCCCGAAGATACTGTGCCTGACCTATGGACTACTATTCGGAGAGACAGGGTTATATCCCTTCGAGTCACCTAATCAGCCAGCTCAGCGAGCCCTAGCAGCGTGAGGGCGAGTGAGCGGGGAGACCGGTGAGTTACCAGACCCTTAGCTCTTTCCTGAACATAATTTTTCGAGCCGCATTTTTCTTTATTGTTCGAGTTTGTTGCCACTCGTTAATTACATTAGTTTCATATTTCATTTCGTTACCTTTTGGCAATACATGGCGGAATCATCGTTGCATTCCCGATATTTTCGAACGCGATATCGTTTTAGAAAGTAAAGCATACTTTAGAGAAATTGTAGATTCTAACAGAGATGAATTTCTTGCGTTCAAAATATCGTTTCCCAACAACGTAAATTTAGTAAAATTCAATCAAAGATAGAAAAATCTTATTTGAAACAAAAGAATTTTGACAAAGAGGAACAGTTGGCCATTCGTAAACAATTTAATGACTATTACTATGCAATTATTTCCCATGTAAACAAGATAAAAGGTTTAGAAGAGGAGAATAGGCGCACAAGTCGCATGCTTCATGAAAGTACTATTAGAGAATTTCATCAACCTCAAATATGTACGCAACAAGTTACCCACTTTGCCATTACCGTCATTTTCGGCGATTCAACCGATTGGCGATCGTATTTCGATTTATTCAGTGCGTTGGTACACAACAATGATGCTTACACGAATGCAGAAAAATTTAGGTACTTATTGTTGACCCTGAAAAATGAACCATACAATCTAATTAAGTCGATTCCTGTTTCCGACGACAATTATCAAATGGCATGGCTCACTTTAATCACACGTTATGACAATAAGCGTTCAATCGCGTCTAAGCACATTGATCGTATTTTGGATATTGAATGTTGTTCTGAAAGGTCGATTATTTCGTTACGTAATCTTCTGAATATCTACCAAGAAAATATAAAGGCATTGGAAGCTATGGGTTTTCCTGTAGTGGAATGGAATTTTTGTTGTTCCATATTTTATTACGTAAAATACCAATTAGCATTCGTAAACGTTTTGAATTATCTTTAAGTAAGCCATCAGATATTCCACACAAGACGGTCTTATAAAATTCATTGAGCGGGAAGTTTCGGCTTGTGAGTTTTTCGAATGCGGGCAGTTTAAAAAACTTGCGTCGTCGAACCCTACGAGAGGCGCGTCGACGTCGGCGACAGCACGGCGCGTCGGGTACTCGCGACCAAGGTGACTTCGACGAACTGTTCAAACGATTCTCGCACGTGCGGGCAAAAATAAGGTTAAGCATTGCGTGAAATGTGAAGCTCAACATTCGTTGACTAAATGTCCTGAATTTTAAACTTCTCCTAGAGATAGGTACACCTTTCAAGGGTAAAATGTTTGTTTTAATTGCCTGAATTTGGGGCACGATGTTAAAAATTGCAAGTCCATTTATGTTTGTCGTGCGTGTCATAGGCGTCATCATAGTTTGATTCATTTTGAATCTCAAGCGCTACCGGTAATTGTAGAGGATAGTAGTTCTATTTCACTCTCTCCCGCGGATCACGTAGTCGAGCGAGAATCAGATGATACTCGGGTAGCAATGACGACGTCGATGAATTCTACGCCTGATTCTGATGCGCGCGCGCTGTCCAATGCGTACTCGATGTGTGCTAAAACTGTACTCTTATCTACGGCGCTCGTCGATGTATACATAAACAAACAAAAGCGGTCTACGATCCGATGTATAATCGACACGGGTAGCCAGGCTTCATTTATAACTGAATCGTGTACAAATCAGTTAGGTTTAAAACGGCGAAGTGCCAGTATACCCGTATTAGGTATTGGGGAAAATAAGCCAGTATACCCTAAGGGTGTAGTTACAGTATGCATGAGTCCCATAGGAATGGATCAACCTTCGATTCTGGTTGAAGCATTAATTTTGCCGAAACTTATTTCACGCACGCCTAGCGTGCCCTTACCGCATACGGGGTGGTCACATATAAAAAATTTAAAACTGGCTGATCCTAATTTTCATTTACCGCAGCCCGTTGATATGCTAGGAGCGGATATACTATCCCATGTATTATTAAGTAACGTAATTAAGGGGCCGGTTCACCGATAGCTATAAATAGTATCTTTGGTTATTTATTGTTGGGCAACCTCGAATTCAGATCGAATACCTTACTCCATCCAGGTGTGTCTAACTCATTCTCCGATGACATTGACCTCCGTAGGTTCTGGGAGTTAGAATCTTTACAGAAGGAAGAAAACCTTCACTCCTGAGGAAAGTTTATGTGAGTCTATACACATACACATACTCGTGACGAAACAGGTCGTTACGTGGTTGCTCTGCCGTTTAAACCCGATGCACCACCTCTTGGTGAGTCGCGGGATATTGCGCGTTCTAGACTTTTAAAACTTTAAGCTCGATTAGAGCGAAACCCGTCCCAAGGGCGAATATCACTCGTGCCTTCAAAGTATATGGATCTCAACCACATGGAGCTGGTTGATAGTCCTCAAAGATGGGACGACCTATTACATTCCCCACCATTGCGTGGTTAAAGAGGCTAGTGAGACGACCAAGACTCGCGTAGTCTTTGATGCTGGATGTAAAAGTTCAAACGGCATTTCCCTCAACGATATTCTTTAACGGGTCCTAAGATGCATAAGGATATTATTGACGTTGTTCTAAAATTTCGTACACATTGTATCGCACAGCCTATATAAAACAAATGTATCGGAACATTTTGGTTCAAGAGTCTGATAGGGACTACCAGCGCATTCTGTGGCGCTTCACCATAATTTTATACGTGAATATCGTCTTCGTACCGTGACGTTTGGGATTAGCTCTTCTCCTACCTCGCTCTTCGGGTTATAAAACAGCTCGCTCTTAATGAGGCTGAACAATTTCCTCGGGTACTTCGAAACCAGGTCTTTGTTGACGATATTGTCAGTGGCGCAAATGACCAGGCTGAGGCTCTTGTCCTTCAACAAGAGCTGATTATTTGTCAAACAGCAGGCTTCGAACTCCGAAAATGGCACAGCAACTCGCCCGCGATACTCGCGGCGGTACAATCACCAATTTCACGGTGAGCGGGAACTAATTCCAGTTGCACCCATGGAAAGGGATACGAAGACGAAGGTCTTGGGTCTCCAGTGGGATCCACAGTCTGATCAATTTAGTTTTAGTGTTTCAGTTTCTATACAAAATGTGACTAAGAGCTATTCTCTCACAGATTGCAAGATCTACGATCCTATGGGATGGCTATCCCCGGTCACCGTATACATAAAACATTTAATGCAGTTTTGTGGATTTCCGGGGTCGATTGGGATGCTCCTCCCCTATTGAAATTATCAATGCTTGGAATAGCATTCAGGATTTAATGTCCTATCCGACATCACCATACCAAGATACATATTTCCTACTCATCGCGAAAGTATTCAACTTCACGGGTTTTCCGATGCCTCGGGAAGGCCTACGCTGCATGTGTATATGTCCGTCATATAGAAAACGGTATAATTAAATCATATTTGTTGGCGAAAACGAGTTGCACCCATTTCACCTTGTTTGTCCATTCCTCGCTTGGAGCTTATGGCAGCTTTATTATTAGCCCATCTTATAGTCAAGGTTAAACGAGCATATGATCACATAGAGGACGAAGATATATATGCCTGGTGTGATTCTTCCGTCGTTTTGGCGTGGCTGCTCACCACCTTACGAATGGAAGACGTTTATTTCGAATAGGACAAGCGAGATTTTGTCTATAATTCCTGCTGCTCAGTGGAGACATGTGCCCTCTGCTGACAACCCGGCAGATACACCATCACGCGGAATGTTACCATTAATATTCACTAAAAATAATACCGTGTGGTTTTTCGGTCCGCCCTGGCTTTCTCAGACAGAGTCCCAGTGGCCTGTTCAAGAATAATTTTTAAAACGAACGACGAAAACCGTAACCTACCTGTAGCGATGGCTCGCGTGTATAGCCAACTTCTTGATGTCGAAATCATACCTAAATTTTCTTCATTAAGGAAACTTATTAGTGTTACAGCGTTTGTATTTCGTTTTATAATATATTAAAACATAAAGTGGACAAATTAAAACCAAAATATACATATTCGCAACATATCACTGTTTCTGAATATAGATTCTGTCTTAAAAGACTTATTCGCCAGGTTCAACATTACAGTTTTCATGACGAGATTAATTATCTTTCACAAGGAAGGTTCCTTCTAACCAACAGAAAATTAAATCCATTTATCGATGAAGATCAAATCTTACGTGTAGGTGGACGGCTACATAAATCGCTTCTGCCATTTGGTCAAACATCAAATGATATTACCCAAAAACATCCTTAACTTTCTTATTAATTGACGACGCCCATATAACTCACTTACATGCAGGTCCGCAATTTATTCAGTATCAACTTTTACAGAAATACTGGATCATTTCAAGTCGTGACGATATATTGACAACGTCTGCATCGGTGTGTTCGTTGTTTTCGTGCGCGTCCTGTGCATCCCCAACCACGCATGGCGCCGTTGCCGGCAGTGAGATTGAAGCCGGAACGTCCGTTTCTCAAAACAGCGGTAGACTTTGCTGGTCCATTTTACGTGCGCGCTAATAAGGTGCGAAACGCGAAGGTGGTTAAATGTTATGTCAGTGTTTGTATGTATGAGTGTTAAGGCGATTCATCTAGAAATAGTATCCGAATTGTCTACAGAAGCATTTCTGGCAGCGTTACGACGTTTCACGTCTCGCAGAGCCTTTGTACCGACATTTACTCAGACTGCGGCAAAATTTTACCGGCTGTGACAACTATCTTAAGGGTTTATATCAATTTTACGGGATGACGCAGTCAGAGTCATCTTCATAACAAAACCTTACAACAAGGCATTACATGGCATTTCCTTCATATGCGTCACATTTCGGTGGATTGTTTGAAGCAGGGTTAAGCTTTAAACACCACTTTTACCGCGTGTACGTAGTGCAGACCGCGGCCCGCGGGCATGCAGCCCGCCGGTCGAATACTGGTGGCCGCCGACAGCAAAATAATACTCTCGTACATTCGAAAAATATTGAATTATATTCCAGAATAAAACCAAAATATGTTCGAAAAGTAATTTGAATCTCGCGCGCGCGCTCTTAAGTGCGCTTATCGGTGCGCCGTGCATGCGTCGGTAACAGCGGTCAGTAATGTTAAATTCTTTTCTTGAGGAACCGCCGCGGCCGGCGGCGACGACGGCAGCGCGGTGGCGGCTTATCCACGGGTTATATTGTTAGAGCAAGCGAGATAGCAATAGTCGAATTCCCGATTGCTCGCGTAGGTAGATACACGAAGCTTCGGAGTCGGTTTCGTGATTTCTCCAGACAGTTTTCGACTCTATACGCGCGGTATAAAGCCACGCTAACCGTGGCGACCGACAGTTCGGTTTTAATTTGAGTGAAGTGTCAATAGTTCTAGTGTAGATTTTAACTTGACTAGCCAGTGTCATATATTTTGATCCACATTCAACGTAGATTTTCCGTCAAGTGCCGTGTATAATTGTGTTGTGAAATCGTAAGTAAAACTCTGTTATTAATAAGTGTTTCCCTACCTATTTAATCAATTATTTTTGGTAATTTAAAAAAGGATGGGTAATTTAAGTAGGTACTGTAATTGTTTTTAGGAGCTGTGTTAATCCTAGCCAGGATTAGAACGCAACATGGACAAGCCAGGACCTAGTAAAAACATGTAAGGTTAAAGTGAAAATCGACAGTTTCAAGAAATTTGGACTGAGAAATACTTTTTGTATGGTCGCACAAAGTCGTTTGTTTAATTTGCAAATTCTGTTGCATTGCAAAGGAATATAATGTAAAAGGCACTATGAAACGCAGCATCCTACTTTACCAAGTTAACAGGCGAATCAAGGAAGCAAAAATGTTGTCTTTAAAACGGGAGCTTATTGGTCAGCAAGCTATGTTTACAAAACCATTCAAGATTCGGAAACAGCTACAGAAGTTAGTTATGAAATTTCTCGAATGATAGCAAAGCAAGTCGCCCCTTCAATGATGGGAATTTTGTAAAAGAATGCATAAAATTGCCGCTAAGAAAATGTGTCCAGAAGCAAAAAAGTTTGAGAAAATTCAACTGAATCATGACTATCCAAAGACGAATTATGTCTTTGTCAGGTAATATTGCGGAACAATTAAATGAAAAACTAAGATCATTAAATTTTTTCATTAGCACTCGACGAATCCACTGATATTAGTTCCACAGCTCAACTTCTGATATTCATACGAGGTGTTACTCAAGATTTTGAAGTCTTAGAAGAGTTATTAGGAATGTGTTCATTGAAAGGTCAAACCAGAGGAGTTGATATACTCAATGTACTTTTGGATGAGTGTTCAAAACTGATTTGGACTTATCAAAATTATCGGAGTTGCGACTGACGGTGCTCCTTCGATGATTGGTGTCAATTCTGGGCTAGTTACTTTGCTGAAAAGCATCTGCAAGAAAAAACATAAACGCTGAAGATCTCATGCAGTTTCACCATTATACAAACCCTCTGTTCTAAAAATTGAATTTCAAAATGTCATGAAAGTGGTAGTTTTGACTGTAAATTTCGTAAAATCACGAGGACTCAATCACAGGCAATTCAAACAATTCCTTGATGACATCAAGCGAATATGGAATTTACATATTATACAGAAGTAAGGTGGCTAAGTCGTGGATTGACACTGGAACGATTTCTAAATTTAATAGAGAATTGGAATATTTCTGGCGGAAAAGCAAAGGATGTCCCGGAACTTAAAATCCTGATTGGTTGTGTGATTTGGCTTTTTTAGTTGATATTACAAATCATTTGAATGTCTTGAACACACGGCTTCAAGGCAAATATCAACTGATATCCCAGCTCTACGCTCATGTATCATCCTTTCAATGCAAGCTGACACTTTTTAGATCGCAATTGAATTCTGGAAATTACAATCATTTTCCGAATTATAAGAAAATGGCTGAAAAATTCAACAAAACTGCGATTAATTTCAGTTATGTAGAAAAGCTAGATATTTTGATTCAATCTTTTCAGGACAGATTTTCGGAGTTTAAAAAAGTGAAACCTCTGTTGGACATATTCAGCAATCCTTTCACGATTTCCAGTTGAAAATGCGCCAGAGTCAATGCAGTTAGAAATTAACGACATTCAAAACGACCAAGATTTACGCAACAAATTCAACGAAGGAGACTTGCTGAACTTTACCGCTGCATTGATAAAAATACGTACAAAGTGTTGCGCATAAACGCTCTGAAATGTGCCATCTTATTTGGTTCTACCTATATATGTGAACAAACCTTTTCAATACTAAATAATAATAAAACAAAAAATCGAAACCGCCTTGCAAATGAAAGTTTGGAAGCAGTTTTACGTGTTGCTACAAATATTGAGCCAAATATAAAAAGATTGTAAGCACTAACAGTGCCACTTCAAATTAATAAATTCTTTTTCAATTTTAATACATTATTATCAATTCTTTATTGTCTTTTATTACCTATACTTCTGGCATCCCGCCATCAGTTCATAATTTGCCCGGTGGCCCTAGTCTTAATAAGTCTGTGCATCACTGGCGTAATAGGTACGAATACCTGACTTATGATGAAATGCATACATTGTTGTGTCAGATCGAGGCAGTGTTGAATTCGCGCCCACTTTGTGTTAAGTGCAGATCCTATCGATCCCCTGCCCTTAACACCTTCTCATTTTAATAGGTGGACCTCTTACTGCTATCCCGGATATTTGTCTAACTGATACGAATGCCAGTAAAACTAGGTGGCGCTGGATACAACAGAATGTTCAACACTTTTGGAAGCTGGAGTCATAGTACCTTCATGAAATTCAACAATTTAACAAATGGTTTTCGGATCAGGTACTCCCATTCGTGAAGGTAGCATTGTTGTGCTGCGAATAATCTCCTCCCTTACAATGGAGACTCGCTCGAGTTCACGCATTACATCCGGTACTGATAGTGTTACTCGCGTAGTAACTCTACAAATAGGAAACAAATTTGTTAAGCGTCCAGTCGTAAAAATTTGCCCTCTTCCATTGGAATAAAATGAATTACGAATGTCCAACCTAGTTCATAATTTATGTTAACTGATAACTCCATTTCTTCTTTAGTTTTATTTTATTTATTCAGTTAGTTTAACAATGTTTTTCTTTCAATACTTTTACGTTGTGTTTAAACTTTAAAACCTCACGTCTTTTAAGGTGAGCGGCATGTTCCGTACTGAACCATATTTTTAAATTAATATTTATTGTCTATATATTTATTTTCTTATAAACTTTCAGTGGCAACAATTACTAAATTAATAGGGATTTATTGAATTCTTGTCTGTAACAATCCTTTTTACGCGAGAAGCCGCGCTTGCATCTGATTGGCCGAACGGCGGAGGGACTTGCGCCGTACGCCGAAACGTTAAGAACTTTCTCTTTCGAAAAATTATTGTGTGTGTCCTTTTATTTTACAACGAGTACTAAACAATTCCCGAAGATACTGTGCCAGTGACCTATGGACTATTCTATTCGGAGACAGGGTTATATCCCTGAGTCACCTAATCAGCCAGCCAGCTCGCCGAGCCCCAGCAGCGTGAGGCAGTCGAAGGCGGAGACCGGTGAATTACCAGACCTGCACTTTCCTGAACATATAGAATATATAGATACATAAATAAAATAAAAGCGTGTTAATAAAAATAAATCCGACCTAGTAAACTATTATGACAGGCTTGCCAGGAACCGCTTCAAGGAAGCACAAGTCACTTCATACACTTATTCGTCACGTCATTAGGCTTCATGAGGTCCATTACCATTACAGCCAATCAAAATTTAGCTACTGGACACAGGCCTCCCCAATAGATCGCCTCATAGGGATATAATGGCCATAGCTGCCATGCTTGGCAACGGCAGTTTATTTATTATTCGGATGCTATCAGAAACATGGTGCTGCCTATCTCCTGATTTATTTTCCATCTGTCGCCTCTTACGACACCCACGCGATATGGAATAGAGGATATTCTTACACCACCACTACACGGTTATTCATTAGATAACAAAAAAAATATAACTATACATAAATACAACGTATATACATACACAAACATATATAAATACTTATTTATTCTCGATAAAGGTAGCCCCTCTTCCGGTCAGTCGAGTAAACAGAAAGTGTTGACTTGATTTAAGCAAAGGAAATAGAAACTTCCATTAACAAGAATTAACAGAACCAAGAGGCAAGATGAGCTGACTCATTAGGGGAATTATTTATGTGAGTGCCCTGAGCGTAACATTTTACCTTGAGAATGTAATGAATATTTTGCTAAAAAGATAGATCATTGAGATAAAAGGCTAACGTAGGTAACACTTTGTAATATTTTAAGTAATTATATTTTAATAGCTGGATAAATTCATTATAATATATAATATTGAGTATAATGCAATGTGACTGTTTTGTAACAGACTAATAATGATTTCTTATATTTCCACGAAAGCTACTCATGAACGCTACGAATGAACAAAACTAATTTAATGGATTTTATCGTGTTTAACTTTAACAATTTTAATATATTACATTTCATTTATTAATATATACAATATTAAAAAACTATAATAAAAAAAATAACTTAATTTTCATACAGTCCTACTCCCCGCGTTATCGTGCCAAGAACGCTGACTGCGTTTTCTCGCTGAATGGCTATACTTAGCCTTTGAGCGAGAAAAGAACCAACCCTCTTATCTCCAGCAGCAACGAAATTTAATTCCCGCCGTTTCAGGCAGTTTTCAGCACCCATGGTCACGCGTAGAACAGAATAATAACTTTAATTTTTGCTCTGTTGCAATAATATAACATTCCTTGATTACATGACACAAATTTTAAAAATGTTTTTTTGTATAATTTATTTTTAGAACTAGGTCAAAAATGGGTGAAAGCCACAAAATTTATTTGAAAATTCTTCAATGTAATATTAAAATAATTTTATGTAATGACGTAAAAAAATTCAAGTCTTTAAATCTGCTTAGGTTTCTGAAATGAGAAGAAACGAAAAAATACACACTGCAGGTTTTTTGAGGATGAATGAAAAAACACATACAAATGTACAAACTGTCCACCTTATGGTAAGTGGATGCTGTGCTACAACCATAATTAGCTGTAGCATTGATCTACTACGTAAACGTTCCTCATTAGTCATTTTTACAGTCGAAGTATAAAAGTTAAAAACATCAAAAATAATAGACCCATCAGTAACTTAATTATGTTGTATGACAAAAACTAAACGTAAAAAGTTGGAGGTCATCAGTATATATCAGAATTCATCAAACAATCCACCGGAGGTATCATCTATTCACAATCTCATACATATGCCAGCCATCTTCCTTCTCGACCGTTTCAAAGAAATTGGATGACGCATCATACGACTACACCATGCGGTTTGAATGCGATTTTGTGTGGTGGCAGCTTAAAAGGATACATCACCTCTTTCATATCGTGGGTATCGTAACGGGTGACTGTGGGAAATGCCAGAAAAATCGTATTGTTTCTGATAAATGGCGGTACAAACATGTCATTTACACTGAACTTTATAAACAGAAAACAGGAACAGGCAGCAGCATCAATGGTGCAACATTTGTGAGTAGGTAACTGGAACACAAAGTAAATATTTTTTTAGAGACTGTTTTCACAAAACTGTGTGTGTATGTGAGATTAATTTAATCACTTATTAACACAAACATAGATACTTCATCATCATCGTTGGACTTCTCAAGAGTTTACAACCTGTTTGGGTTGCCGGTGATATTAAACTTATTCAAATTTAAATTCGATTCAAAAATATGGTTGTCTTCATATTCAAATCCTAAATTGATAGCTCAACACTGTTTGGTTTCTTAATAATTTAAATTAATATTATATACAACTATTATATGAATTCATTCTAAGGATTTACATAACATTTAAGAATAGGATGCTTATATTAAAATGAAACAAATTGCAACAAAGCAAGAGCAAGAGAATCTTAGAATCATTTAAATTAATACCACTTCTAAATATAATTGCACACGGCATTCCATTTACCTACCACTCACGTAAAATTCGAAATTGAGAACACCGTGTGAAAATTATCGCATCAAATTATAGACTTTTAACTGATTTTTCGCAACTTAAGGATGTTTTTCAATTTCGACGACGTAAATATTGAGAGATCCGGATTCGGTGTGACGCAGTTACGCTATTCCACGCTTTTAGAGCTGCCTATAACATTTTTATTTAAAAAAAAACTTGCGTTTTAAATAAGATGTCACAAGGGTCTACTTTGGAATTATGTAAAATATTATATTTGACAGAGAATTTAAATTGTTTGGGAGTTATAAAGGTTAATGTTTATTGCTGAAATATTACTTGTATTTTAAATATTTATTTACATAACATAATATACAATATTAAAAACTATAACAAAAAAAATTAAAACTAGTAATTTAATTATCAAACAGTCCTACTCCACGCGGTATCGTGCCAAGAACGCTGGCTGTGTTTCCCCGCTGAATGGCTATACTTAGCCTTTGAGCGAGAAAAGAGCCAGCCCTTTTATCACCAGCAGCAACGACCTGCGGATGGAGTTCCGAATTATTTATATTAAAATGGATAAACCTAACTACTACTAACTTAACTACCACTAATAAATTCTAATCGGTGTACCTCAGGGCTCGATTCTCGGCCCATTCCTATTTCTAGTGTATATTAATAACTTACCTTCCCTTGTAGGGGATAATCATGATATAGTATTATTGGTTGATGATACTTCCTTAATTTTTAAACTTAAACGTCAATCATTTAAATGTGACGAAGTGAATAATGCTATATCAAAATTAGTACATTGGTTTAACGTTAATAAACTACATTTAAACAGAAATAAATCTAAATGTATTAAATTTACAACATCGAATGTTAAAAATCTGAATACCAATGTCTTTTTAAATGAGGAAGAACTGAGCCCTGTTGAATCCACTGTTTTCTTGGCATCACTCTCAACGCAAAGCTTCAGTGGGGCCCCCATATATTCAAACTAGCAAGCAGACTAAGTTCTGCAGCCTATACTGTAAAAAAGATTAGAGTTCTCGCTAGTGTCGAGACAGCTAGATTAGTTTATTTCAGTTATTTCCATAACATAATATCTTATGGGATTTTGCTATGGGAAAATGAGGCTGATTCAGAAACTACTTTTGTTTTAGAGAAGAGGGCCACTAGAACTATTTACAACCTAAAACTGAGAGAGTCTCTTAGAGATACACTTAAAGAAATAAATATATTAACTTTGGCCTCACAGTATATTTACGAAAATTTTATGTATGTCCACAAAAACAAAGGTAGTTTTAGTAAAGTAAAAGAAGTGATATACACTCTGTAAACACTAGGAACAAACACAAGCTAGTGATACCAGTTTCTCGACTCCACAGAGTCAGTAATTCATTCTTGGGGCAATTTATACGCTATTACAACAAGGTCCCGGAAAGTGTACAGGCTCTCTCTATTGCCAAGTTTAAATATTTTGTTAAGCTGAAACTGTATAAAAAGGATTATTATAATATAAATGAATACATAGTTGATAATAACCCCTGGGAATGAGGTGGTCGCTTCCAAGCAGTTTCTAAAATAAATTTTGTAAATAGTTTGCACAACCATTAATGTAAAATTTACTTTAAAAAATAAGACCCGCTGGGTTTCGTGCTGGTTCTTCCCAGAACAGAGGTTTTTATGTAAAAAATGACTTTCAATAAGAATTACACATGTGACCTATATTGAATAAAAAATTATTCTATTCTATTCTAACTATACTATTCCTAAAAAAAAAGAATTAAATAGAAAGTTAAGAAATGTAAAAAAGCAACTAGGGGAGACTGGGGCCACAATTAACAAAAATTGAATTTTTAGTTGTACCTTCTAAATGATTAAATATTTAGACTTCATTTTTATGTGACATGATGCTTTAACTATTCAATTATCAAGTTATTAACATAAATCAAACATAAAATAAATGACGTCTTAAATGGAACATTATTTCTCAAAAAAGTCAGTTGTTAATTCTTACCTCATCAACGGGGCTAGAATTAACAGCTCTGGGGTAAGTATTAACATTATTTTATGCCAACTATTCAAGAAAAAAAACAAATATACAACGTGGCCGCTACAATGGTGACTTTAATTTAACACATGGTTAGGGCTAATGCCCATTAATCATATTAATTTTGACAGGTTAAAATAACTTGTAAATAGAAAAAATTTTTTTTTCTATCAAACTTAATAATAAAAAAGTAACTAAAATTGGGATCATCCTTGCAAAAATTCATTCATGAAATTACTTACCTAGCTGCCTTACGTTAACTCGGAGCGGCCACGCGTCGCTTCGCGCGCTGGCAACCGCGCATTCCGTCTTGTAGTTACCTACTCGTAATCGGTCCGATTCTTTGACGGCTCATTATCAAAGAAACCGAGTGGCACCGGAGAGTACCTACAGCGGAGGCGCTTAGTCAAACACTTATCATATCACCCTCTCTTGTTACTATTAGTTACAACTGTCATCACTAATCACTGCTTTTATTTGTCTTTATTTTAAATTTTCTTATTTTCAATGAGACCAACGTGTTGGCGGATACAAAGAGCTAAACGGCGTTTCATGTTTTCCCGCACATTTGAAAATAAATTGTCACTTATAGCCATTTCCCTCAATTTCTCAAACGAATTTATTATTCGATGGCGTAATTGTTCCACCAAATCCATGTTCTCCGCGTACACATCGTCTTTGAAGCACCCCCAGAAAAAAAAATCGAGTGGCGTAAGGTCTGGCGATCTTGCTGGCCACCTACGAGGTCCAAATCTACTAATCCATTGTGCACCAAACGTGTCATTTAGCCACTGCCTGGCTGTTGTTACAGTGTGTGCTGGCGCGCCATCTAATTGGTACCACATTTGTTGCTATCGATGGACGTTTAGGTTGTTTGTGTATTCCGATACGACGTATCATTTAGTAGATTAACAAACCTTTCTCCGTTCAAAGCCCCATCAATGAATATGGGTCCGATGATGTTGTCACCGTGGCTAGCTGCCCAAATATTTACCGAAAATCTGTACTGATGGGCTGACTCCCGCCAAACGCGCGGATTTTGGTTGTTGGGTGCCCAATGGTGCAGATTATGCTGGTTCCACATGCCGTTTCTGGTGAACGTGCTTTCGTCAGTCCAACAAATTTCTTTTTTCTTTTCTTTTTTTTTTAGATTCGTTACCCCCACACTAGGATTTTCTCCTGTATCGTGGAGGCATTTTACAAACATAAATTGCACGAGGACAAACTTCCAGACCCGGAACAATTATCTGAGCCATACAGACCCCCAGCGCAACAACTAATTGCTGCGCTGGGGTCGCGGTATGTGATGAGAGTATACATAGGATACGCTTTAGTATCCTATGGACGGTTCTGTGATGGACTTGAAAATGCCTAGCGCTTTGGCGAAGGCTAGTTTTAGGCTGGTCTTCGAAATATTGTATCACATTTTCAGTTAACTGGATTGGATTTTGTCGTGTAGGCGGTTGATTAGGGCGTTGAGACCTAGGACTAGCCGGTTTTCGCGGATGCGCTGAAGAGCTCCTACAATAGTGCGAGGATGAGTAGGGTATTGTCTTAAATGGCCATATCTCTCGCGATATGTCCTTATCGCAAGGGCGGCATTTTGACGACATTCTCCGTAAATTAGGATCATGTCCGCATTTTCAGCTGCTGTGTAGTTCGGATGTGTATTTGCCATTACGATTACAAGTTTACACAAGCACTAATAATACAAATAAAAACGTCCGTATCGCAAGAGATGTAAACGTTCCTACTAGATTAGAAAACGAAAACAAAACAAAGCGTCTTTATCGCAGTACCATAATCTAATTACTATTCTAATTACACAAAAATTTATAAATAAAACAATAGGTAAGCGTCTTTTTCGCGGAAAAGTTCACAAAAATATTAGTCGACGTAATTATGCGCACTACTGTGAAGGACACGGATTCGGCTAGCACTAAAAAAGCAAAAAAAGAATTCGATTTCGGTGCAGCGGGGTGGGAGGGCGCGCGTCGGCTGCGCTGCCCGCACGCCGACAAAGGGATGTCTCTTTCCTTCAATAGTATTGCTTATTCGTTTTAATTCAATGATGCGATGTTATGATCCGTGAGTCCGTGGCCCCGGCAAATGACCGCTGCGCGACAGTTCTCTAAGTACAGGTTGCTGTAAGATGCTATTTTCTAAAATTTTAAATAAATCCGTAAATAATAACGTTTAATGGAAATATAATTTCTTCATGAAACGAAAATGGGAAAACGTATATGTGTGTTAAATTAAAGTCACCATTGTTGCTGCACGTTGTATGTATGGATTTATTTTTTTATTAATAAAAGTGCTATTAATACAGATGTGATTTTGGAGCATATTTTTTTACATAAATTGACATTACAAATCACAAAATATCTAAACTTGAAAAAAAAAAACCGTTTAATTATTCGTTAAACTATTTTAGATATCAATATTTTTTGGTCACTTTTCCTTAACATTTATCAGTTTTGCACCGGTCATCAGTTATAGTTTCTATGCGAAGAATTAAATAGTTAGGCAAACAACTTAATCATCACGAGATGAGGTACAAAATGGTATTTTCCTTAAACTTACACAACATGGATAAAATGCAGTTTTTTAAAAATCATCAAATACTAAAAAACTATCAACGATTAGGAACTAAATTAAGTATAACAAAAGGATTCGTACTCATCATCTGAACTACAATTCAGGCAATTGAATGATGTGTTGTCACTTTTGATACACCCAGCTTGGGCTCAGTCATTGCAAGAGATACATTAAATCCTGTCACCATCTGATAAATCTTTATTATACCAGACGACACAAACAATACATAAATATTCATTTTCTATAGAGTCACTGCTTTCTTTTAACATATTTTTCTTTACTTTTTCTACTTTGTCGTCTATATTTATTTTTCTGTCTCCTTTTGCCTTGCTTTTACCTGTCCCTTTACCCTTTGCTTTATCTTTTTCGTTCCCTTTCTACTGGTTTTGACTGTCATTTTCCTCTTTTTCAGTTTTTTTAATATCATTGTCTTTTTTCTAAAGCTTTCTTTCCTGGAGTATCGGTGAGAATGGTAGATTTTTTAGCACTTACGATTAAATTGAACTTGTGGAGTAGCTTTTCAGTCAGAGGTCTTCTTACCATTTCCAAGAAATCACTAGCATCTTTTTAGCTTAGGGCTAGGTTTTTTTGTAACCCATTTCCGCTGGTGCACCCGCTTTAAAAAAAAAATTGAATACTGAAAATAGTGAAATGTGGCAGAGCCCAAATTCTTTTGCTACATTTCGGTAATTTCTGTTTTGCTCCATCACTTCTAACACAGTCAAATCGTAGGCCCATAGATTTGGTGCCTCGAGTAGTTTTTCTTTAATACGTTCTCATGCTGTCATTAAAAACATAAAATTATTACTTATACACAAACAGTCAGTTTCCTTGTTAATACTAGCCCTCGCATCCGGGGTTGGTATTAGCACGTTAATACTAACCCCGCCCATTTGTTAATTATAGCCCCAAAGGCATATTTTTGGTTTTAAATAACATAAAAATATATTGGTTAATAAGTTAGTCAAATAAATAATGAAGCGTTATTAAGTATAAAATATGCTTCTGAGGAAACAAAAAGTTCATTTTGAGCATAAATCAAGAAATTATAAAGTTAAAAATTTTCGTTACTTGCATAAAAAATAAGTCCGGTATGCAACTCAGTCGCACGATGCACAGAGCACAATTGATCAATCCCGAGTCATGCGGCATGATCTATTCGGCGTTTAAAAGCACACGCTGTAGGTTTAGTATATATAGTTTTAGAAAAATTCGCTTGTTAAAACTTACCTCTATTTATTGTAGCCCCGGCTTCCCCTACTGAGGATTTTTTTTGTGTTTATAGTTATATACTTTAGAAACTGAAAAAAAAACTAATTCGCAACACAATGATTCATATGGTGACACTGTGTTACAAATAACTTCACCTCAATCCTAACTAATGACACCTGGTAAAAAATGATTAGCCTTCATTATATACTGCTAAAACATATTACAATTTCTGACATTTATAGTCAACCAAATATACTAATATTCGCATTCAAATCACACACATCGTTATCATCTCACGATCCATTCTGTCATCCACCCTCTCATTTTTAACTGCTTGATATTTTTATGTCGCTCCAAACAAAACTAGCATTAATCAAATTAGCATTCAGGAAAGTTTTTTTCATGGAAAGGAAAATTTGATAGCCTTTAAAATTACTTAACTGTCTTCATTATTATTACAATATATGTAACTTATTAAATTAATTTATCGAATTTTGAGTGATATCATATCACGCAAGCTTGGTATACCCAGGTGCAATGTGGTTCTTCCATTCTAGTAAACATCAACCTTGTTTCTGTTTAACTGATAAAAACCTTGACTTAAACAAAAGGTACTAGCTAACATTTCATGATTATATTAACAGAAAACATAGCAAAATGTCTGTCAGAGAATGATGTCACTCCAAATTCCAGTCATATGACGTAAATTAGTTTATGAACAATAAATCGTAAATAACAGTAGAAGTGAAAAATTGTCGATAACATACTAGCGAATACCGTATGCGTACGGTTGTTTACAACTAACATATAAGAAATTTTTATATTTCTTTGTTAAGCTGATATACTTTTGAATCTAAAACATGTCTTTACTGAAGTTTCGAGCTCACAAAATGTTGATGTATCTAATTACTCTGTCGTGTGCCTTTATAATAACTTCATTGAAGATTCTATGTAGCTGTAATCAAAAAGTCTGTACCAGTTTATAATTGATGCCATATCCGAACAAGTACTTCTTAACCATGACTTTTTTCTGGTCTATCCTATAGTGACTTCTTACTACATCCGCAAGACTCATACGCCTCCACCACACATCAATAAAATGTTTGGCTTACCCTATTCTCTGGCCCTGGGCACGGCGCTAAGCAGTGGTGCACTTGTAGATGTATTCTATTTTAAAGGGTAAATTGATCCGTATAAATAAAGGTAATTCATCCCCGTCTTTAGATATGAAAACGAATCTGTGGGCTTCTTTGTTTGAAGTTGGTCGCATGATAGCGAACTCTCAGCTCTCAAATCTTAAATGATGTACATATTATTAAAAAATATACGAACATCTACGCTTAGATAGAAAATAAAATACATTTCATTCCATAATTACACTTAGATGTTAATTAAGAACGAATATATAATTTTTGTTACGCATGCCAATTTTGAACACATTCTAATGCAATTTTCAATACTGATAAACTAACTACTAAGAAATAAACGACCACAACATGAACAATTAAGCGATTTAATAATATATAATATTTATTTTCTTACAAGCCCTACAATTTAGTAATGGTTAATGCAATCGTCATGGTAATAAAAATCCAAGAATTTATACGACTGTTTCAACATTCGAAAGTTACAAACGAACACGATGCCTCTTTTAAAATACGCCTTGGTCTTTGCCTTATCTTTCGTGACATTTTGTGAGGCGATTACAAAAAAGCCATATTATGATTTAAAGGATGCCCCCGAGTTGTTCGAGAAATTTCAACATGACTACAACAAGCACTATCAAAACGAAAACGACAAGAAAAGTCACTACGAGGCGTTTATTACATCTCTTTTAAGGATCAATTATTTAAACTCAATTCAAGATTCAGTTGTATTCGATATAACCAGTTTCGCTGATTACATAGACGAACATTTATATCATAAAAACGTAAGTTTTAAATATCTACCTTCTTTATCTAGAAAACTGTTCAAATCTGTACTCACATAAATTTTTTTGATAATTTTAAATTCGATATATTCCTTTGATATAGAAAACAAAACAATTATATTTATTTTTTTGTTGGTGTCTGTCTGTCACTTTAAACACAATAGGCTCTGAAACTACTGGATAGATTTTGGCGTGGTTTTGCTGAAATAGAATATTATGTTATATAATATATTTTTTTCGCTAACGGTAAAGTGAAGATTTCACCATGCAAAAGGGAGTGTATAATATATTATATCATCATTATTGTCATCATTACAGCCTCCCCCAAGGAATGCCACAAAGCACAGTCCTGAGCCACCTGCATTCATCGACTTCCTGCATGTCTTACCATGTTGTCACTCCATCTAGTGGGGGGTCGCCCTATGCTTCGTCTACCGGTACGAGGCTGCCACTCGACAACCTTTTTTCCCCATCGGTTGTTGGTTCTTCGAGCTATATGGCCGGGCCACTGCCACTTCAGCTTACTAATCCGCTGAGCTAAGTCGCTCACTCTGGTTCTACTGCAGATATCCTCATTTCTAAGTTTATCACGTAGATAAACCCCGAGCATAGCCCTCTCCATAACTCGCTAAGCGACCTTGAGCTTCTTTATACGGCCAGCAGTAAAGGACCACGTCTCAATTCCATAAGTCGTTTCTCGTTTTCAAGTTTTGAGGTATACCTGACGAGAAGATGTGTCGTAATTTTTGAATCCGTCGATTGACCTCTCGGTCGAAGTTGGACTTAGCTAGTCGGACTATTTGTCCCAGGTAAACATACTCGTTAACAACTTCGAGCTTAGTGCTCCCAACAACTACCAGCATAGGTGTGACATGGACGTTATACATAATCTCTTTTGTCCGTGTTCACCTTAAGACCTATCCGTTGGGAGGCACTATTGACGTCATTGAGCATAGTGCTTAGATCCTCTAGTGATTCTGCCATAAGGACTATATCGTCGGAACATCGAACGTGAGTGATGTACTCGCCATTGATTTTAATACCGTATCCTTTCCAGTCCAGTAGCTTGAAAACGTCTTCCAATGCAGCGGTGAAGAGTTTCGGGGATATAATGTCACCCTGTCTTACACCTCTCTGCAGTTGGATAGGTTTCATACTTTGGTTGTGTACTGGGATAGCCATAGTAGCCCTACTGTACTAACACTTCAGCACTTCGATATACCGACAGTCAACTTGCCACCTCTGGAGGGACTGTAACACTGCCCAAATTTCGACGGAATCAAAGGCTTTCTTATAATTCACATACGCAAGACATAGTGGCAAATTGTACTCCTCGGTTTTCTGTACAATTTGCTGAAGGGTGTGTATGTGGTCTATGGTGCTAAAGCCTTTTCGCAAACTGGCTTGTTTGGGAGGCTGGAAGTCGTCGAGTCTGCGTGCGAGACGATTCGTAATGACTCTCGAAAACAGCACGTAGACGCGGCTCATCGCGCGCGGAAGGGAAAGCGGTCTGTAGTTCTTCAAGAGAGCATTGTCGCCTTTCTTAAAGAACAAGAACACCGTACTTCTGTTCCACGCCTCCGGAGTAGTGCCACCATGGTGGACGGAACTAAAGAGCTTCTAAAGAACTTTAAGTACCAGTTTTCCACCCGCTTTTGGAAGCTCCGCTGTAATTCCATCCTCGCCCAGGGACTTGCCATTTTAAGCTGCTTGAGAGCCATCCTAATTTCGCTCAGGCTAACGTCCGGGATATAATCAGAATAGTGTTAGAATACTTGCTCTTGGATCGTTACTCACACTTGCGTGTGGCTCCAACGATGGTGTGTACAGCTGTCCACAGAACCTCTCAATCTCACACAAAATCTCAGGTGTCCCGGAAACGATGCTGCCACATTCGGTCTTCAGCTTCGACAGTTGGCTCTTTCTGGCAGACAGATCTCTGGCAAAGACTTAGGAGCCCTGGTTCCGCTCGATGCATTTGAGATCTGTCTGTTCAGTTGCGTGTATGCTGTCAAATCCACTGAAGACTGCAGCTTCATGTACCGTCTACTAGCCATGAGATTAAGAGTTTGATCGGAGAGTTTTTGTGTTCTTCTGCGGCGGGTCTTGCAAAATTTAGCTCCGACCGCATGGACAGTTTCCACGAGCTTGTCAATATATTATATAACATATAATATTTTTGTATGATTTACAATAAGATAATTAAGTATAAACAATATTAAAAATAATTTTAATTATCAAGAATAAAATTACAAAGGTATTCCAATAAATCTGCGCGTTGATTTCGCGTGCTTTACCTTTTTTATTTTACTTTTTATAACCCAGCGCTTGACCAATCCCACCTGGTGGTAAGTGGTGATGTAACTCTAGATGGTAAATCGCACTGTCTTAGCTTAACAAAAGCCTATTCACTCTACAAAAGCCTATATATTATATTACATAGGCCTTTAAAACTTTGAAACTTCACCTATGAAATTACGATTTTGTTACACTTAACTGGAAAAGAAAAACAACACGTTATACATAGTAGAGCCATGCTTCAGCTATATTATTATGGTTGTAGCACGAATGGGTCGGCTCGACCGAGGTAGGACCACGCTCTCACAGAATACCAGCGTAAAATAGCAGGTTATTGCTGCTGTGTTTCGTATGGTAGTGTATTGTGAGAACCGGAGACCCTTTTTACTGGAAACGAGGCATTACATCTTAGTCCTCAAGGGTGACAACGCATCTGCATTTTGATTCTTAATCGAGGATAAATTTAGATGTCTATGGGCCTCAGCAACCACTTACCATCTATACCATATTACCATCAAACGAGCACCAGGTGGGCTGTGTCCTCGTTTGTCTACACCATACTATATATGGAAAAAAACAGCAGAAAGCAAGGAACATTTATAATACGGCACTATATGTACTTAGTATATTATGTATGCGCTTGACATCAAAATTTATAACAACAATACAAAAAAACAGCATATATTTTAATTTTCATTCCTCTCGCATGTGTTCGCAAACGGACCTTAGCTTAAGGGCCTTATTACACTGACAATTTGCAAGCGAGTTCAAAGCGAGGCGAGTGCGCAGCGAGCTCGCCACGAGTTTGCAACGAGCGCGCGGTGAGCCCGCCGCGAAGACACCGCGCCACAGAATAAGTATTAGGTCCTTACATATGAAATTGGCATTTTGTACGGGAGGAATATAAAGTCAATTTTTTTTGTAAAATATATTGAATTAATCAAAGTATGCACCGTTGTTATCTATGCACTTTTGCCATCTAATAGGTAGTTCATTGATCCCTTTACTAATAGAACCATGGGGGCGAGAATCAATAAACTCTTTGAAGGCGGTTCGGACTGCCGCATCGGAGTTGAATTTTTTTCCTTGTAAGAAGTTGTCCAAATTCCGAAAAAATGGTAATCTGTTGGAGCAAGGTCCGGGGAGTACGGTGGATGTCGCAGACATTCCAATTGTAGCTCATTTAACTTAGTGGTTGTTTGTTGTTCAGTGTGTGGTCTTGCGTTGTCGTGAAGCAGCAGTGGCCTAGAGCGATTGACCAATCTTGGTTGTTTAGCAGCTAGTTCTTCCTTCATGGTTTGCAGTTGCTGACAATAGATATCTGCCGTAATCCTTTGGCCAGATTTTAGAAAGCTGTAGTGAACGACACCGGCGCTAGTCCACTAAACACTCACAAGTATCTTTTTCTGAGTCAATTTTCGTTTAGGGCAGGATTTGGCTGAGTCTCCAGGGTTAAGCCATTGCGACGAGCGCTTCCGATTATCGTACAGTATCCACTTTTCATCACAAGTAATAATTCGATTTAAAATCCTTTTATTATTGTGTCGGTTGAGCAAAGTAACACAGCAGTCGACGCGTGTTTGCAAGTTCGATTCACTCAATTCATGAGCTACCCATTGTTCAAGTTTTTTTACTTTCTCGATGTGCTTCAAGTGGATTAATACAGTTTTATCACTTACCCCGAAGCCTGCGGCTATCTCTGAAGTGCTTTGTGATGGCTCCGCTTCTAAAATAGCCTTTAATTCTTCATTTTCCACTTTGGTCTCCCGCCGTCCACGGGGTTGGTTCTGAAGGTCGAAATTTCGAGAACGAAAACGTTGAAACCAAAAACGTACCGTGCTTTCCCTTATAGAAATAGAAGTCAAAAATTGTTTTGACTTCTATTTCGATAAGGGAGTATAACGCAATTTATATTTTAGAAAAATATTCAGTAATAGATTTGGCCTGGGAGCAGTTTTATGAAACTATAGAAGAAGATAAATGTGAGTGATTTATTTTAAAGGTACTCCACTTCACAATCTAGGCATAATTGTAAAAAAAATGTGTGGCAAAATAATGTCTGACAAAATTTTAAGGTGCCTAGAGTCCACTGGGCCGATGTCGACTACGGTGACAATTTTCGAATCCGGCAGCTGTCAACTGCACTGAAAATAAATAAAATAAATATATCCACTACCTCATATTATACAGTAGGTACCGCAAGAGGTGACAAAAGCGAAAATGAAACAGGAATGAGCAGCTTGATGTTTCTGATAACAACTGAAAATAATAAAAAGCTGCGGTTGCTAACCCGCCTGTCAAGTATGGCAATAATTGTGAAATTACTGTAATAAGGCAATCTTTAATATAAGGGAGGCCTATGTTCAGCAGTGGACATCTGATATGCTGTAATATGGGGCTGAGTAGGCTCTGTGGATTAAATAATGATGTGTGGATTAGATATAAGTTATATAGTATATATACAAAGTTAAAAACTAAACTTGAATGAATTTGTTAAATGAAATACCTAATATCTACGTATATATATATGTTATATATATGTTATATTACACAAGTTCACAAACAAAAACAGTTAAAACATTAAAACTATATATACAGAAAACAAAAAAAATATCACATTAAAAATTTACTTCAAAATTTTCGAAGCCAAATCACTATCACAAACGAAAGCGCGCAAAGAAATAAGGTAGGTAATAGGCGCGAACGTGATTCACAAATCTAAAAGTAGAACACAAAAATCAAATTAAAGCAAATAGGTACTTAAATTGCGCTCATCGACTCGTCAGTCAAGGCCAAAGGCCGTGTTACAAATATTATAATAAATTGGATTAAAAATAACATTCAAGTTGATCTTTAATAACTTAGCTGATGTTTTTTTAATATTTTGCTGATTTTTTTAACTATTAATAATTAATTGATATGAGTAAACTGAGAGAGAGGTCAATATAATACTAATACATATCTCACACACGCTCATGCGCGCGGATAATGCCCTCGCACTCATACCCAGAGAGGCATTAAAATTAAGTCTAGGGGATGATTGACCGCTTGGATCGGTCTGCCTTCTTGCAAAACATTTTAAAATAGTTGTCTGGCTAACTAACATATAAAAATGGAGCTTCAGAATGTAAGTGAAATTGAGTAATTTTTTGAGAGGTTTTGAGAGATTGGTTATTGACCACGGTTGTTGAATACGGTTGTTCTATATCGGTTGTTCACTATCGGTTGGTCACTATATTTTTCAGACGATTTCTTCAGTTGACTATTTCTTTAAATTGTTCGGTAGTAACTTACTACTACTAGTGCTATCTGCTTTTATTATCACTGTTACTGGCTGCTATTATCAGCTATTATGTTGTACAACTAGCTATTACTATCACTTGTATAGCTGCTATTGTCAGCTACTATGTTGCTAGCTACTATTCACTATGTTCTATATTCAGCTAATTCTTGGTTCTGCTACTAGTCACTTCAGCTAAAACTTGGTTCTGCTACTGGTCACTTCAGCTACTACAATGTTACTGGGCCCCGAAGCCATAAGGTAGATTCGAGCGTTACTTTAAAGTGAGCCGCTTGCCATTGTCCGTTTTGCCTCTTTATTGCATAACATTTTCTCTATACAATTGTCTTAAATTACAATTTTTCTATACACAATTACTTCTTACGCTAAAGTACTATACATTGTTAAATCGGTAATTTAGTTCTCTATTAGCATATCATATAGGTTTCTTAATATATTAACAATGTAAAAAGTTATTAATCAAAATATCACAATTTCAAAAATTTCAAAATTTTCTTTATGTAGGAAATAAGTATGATTACGCTAAATATTCTTTTATTTCCTTAATCTATAAACCTTAATCTAATTTAATACCATGTTTACAATTCTTTTAGAGCATAAAAATTATTTCCATCATTTTCGGGACTAAATATTACGCAGTTAGTTAATAATTTCTAAAATGTTCTATTACGTGTCGCGCTCTGATTGTTCGACATTTTTTTTGAACAAATAAGAGTTATTTTCTTAGCTATTACCAAGTGATGCTCTATACTATAATACTAAGGCTGTAAACATGTTGTAAAATTACATTAATACACCTTTTACTTAAGTTTGTCACAAATACTTTTCTTAATTACACTTTTGTTTCACATTTCACTACGTTTTTAAACACTTTTCGCCGTCGCGAACAATTTTGATCGCCTATAACTATTACTTTTACCATTTGAATAAATATATTGCATCGACTGTATCTCGATGATTTAGATTTATAAGTATCACTATGAAAGTACTTACATTATTTTGATAAAAAATCTGCATAATTGGTTCCTCAACCTTGAAGATTTTGCGGTAAATTCATTAAAAGTACTGTGAACATTATTAAAAAAGTTGGATACTCCTTTAAAGTTGGAAACTAACATCACTTGTTTTTTACAGGAAAAAACGACACATGTCGGCTAAGGCACTATAAAACTATTGACATTTATATCCTGAAACCATCATGGGCATAATTCGAGACATCAGAAATTTAAGAAAATATTTTAAAATAAACTTTTAAAAAACTCTGAATACATTATAATAAAAAATGTTGAATTTAAATACGTGTTTCATTACAAAAAAAAATTATTAAGATTTTTTTTATTAGATTGGTAACTCAGAGACCAAGTACTCGCTGTAAATTTAACAGTACGTGAGCTACCCGGGTTCGGACCCCGCCAGGACCAGTTGAGTTTTTGATGGCAACTTTAGTGCTGTATAACCACGTGCGCTATGGTGACTGAAAACAGAAATAAAAAAAACTGTGAGGAAACAGTCATATCTAAGAAAAAAAATGGGAACATGTAAAGTTCGCCAACACGCATTGGAGTACTGCGGTAGCCTAAATACTCCATAAACACTCTTAAATTGAGAGGAGGCCTGTGTCCAGCAGTCGGATGTTTAAAGGCTGTAACTTTTATTTACTTAGGTTGACCAAACTAGCACAAAGTCCACCTTATGGAAAGAAGTTGCTGAGACATCACAAAGACATTTACATCTGTCCGAATCAAAATGGGAAAATGCACAGATGCACTGTCACTCTTGAGGACGAAGATAAAGTGCATCTTTAATAATGAAAAGACTCCTAGGATTATTTTGGCATATGAAGATTATCTCCTACTAAAGGTTATAAAACCGATGGTGAATAAGAAAATATTATAATAATCTACGTTATTCATTCGTATAAATTCTACTTTACTGTGAAAAATGCGTTAGTCATGCTAATTTAAAAAGAAACACTGCATCCTCGGATAGTAAAATCGCCGATTTTACGGAAAATCTTAAAACTTTTGTCGTCATTTTTATGACTTTTACATAAAAAGAATGACAGGTTACGGAGTTTTAAAAAATAATCCCAGTGCAATAAGATTTTATCTGCTGATTCTTCAAGTCATTAGATGTTCGTTAAATAAAACAGAAGAAGACGTCGGAATAAAAAACAAAAACAGGTTTTTTTGTTTAAAAATATTCTAAAAGATGACTACTTTAAAAAAAAAGAATATTTGATACATTATATTGATGTATGGAATTCCGATGTACGTGTGTTCGTAATTCTTCTCCTCCTAAACTCCTTGACTGATTTTGATGATATGCTTTTACTGGATACTAATGGGGTCACCTAGATGATTCTTAGCAGATCCAGAAATCACCCGTTCGAAGCCGAGGCTGATCACCAGTTTTTTATAAAAATTATGCTTACAGCTATTCTGTACCTAATTATGTTTGCAGTACTGCGCAAATGAAGATGTCCACTTCAACAACGATGAAGATATAATACAACAATACACTAAAAAACTTTATTACATACCACTCATAATTTTACATAAATGCTAAACATAGGCCTCGCTTGTAATCGCCAAGCTTAGCAGACTGATTGTCAAACACAAAACCAACGTGCCTTTGACGAAATTTTTTTTTGCCCCCTATGAATATTTAATTTATTAATGCGAGGCTATTTATTGGAAATTACCAGATTTTACAAAAAATTTAATTTTTTCAACTGAATACAACATAACCCTGTTTCTTAACCTGTGGTAAGTGGCCACCATAGCTCATGGACTATATAATATGAATACATTAAATCAATAGTTATTATCATGTGGGTTGGTGAAACCGTCGTAGCGGCACAGTGCTGGCACTAATAAAAAAATGTTTATCAATTTTCATTTTTCTTAACGTCATACAAAATATGATGTATGGGCGGCAAAATAATGTATAACCCATACGTACATAAACAAGCCTATAAAGTTTTTTTAGATATATGTTTAACAAATATATAAATTATGTACTTATAAAAATAAATAAATTACGTAAATTATATATTAATATAAGTACAAATGAGCTGATAATGAGATCCCCGTGTAGTGGCGGGTAAGAATACCCACTATTCCATATCTTCCCGTGGGTGTCGTAAGAAGCGAGAGAGGGACACTGAGGCAGAAGATGGAGTTGCTACTAACTTTCTGATAACAGCAAAAATCGATAAAAAACTGCGGTTGCCAACCCGCTCGCCAAGCGTGGCAACTATGGTAATATACCCTCCATGATCAACGACACAAATAAACGACCCCCAATCCCCGGTGGCCCCGCTATTCCTGACTACGTTGGCGACCATGGTAACGGCAGGGCAGGGGTGCTAAGAATCTCCGGTGGAAGTTCATGCACTCAACGCATGCACCTTGAGGACTGACGAGAAAATCCTGGAGCTGGAAGAAGAGATATACAAGTTGCGCTGGGATATTATAGGATTATCTCAAGTCCGAAGAGAGGGGGAGGACAGGGTAATCCTCGAATCCGGCAACTTGTTCTATCACCGGGAGGGCGACTATCTGTCCCAAGAAGGTGTCGAATTTATCGTCCACAAGTCTCTCGTTAAAAATGTTGTAAAGATTGGAAGTGAGTCAACGAGGGTTGCATACCTTGTACTCAAAATCACCAAACGGCATTCACTGAAGGTCATACAGGTTTACGCACCAACCTCGGCCCATCCCGATGAGATGGTGGAGTATGAGGATATTCCTAGAGCCATGCATTCCTCCAAAACCCACTATACGGTGTTAATGGGAGACTTCAACGCAAAACGAGGCACAAGAGAGAGCGGTGAGCTGAAAGTAGGGAAATTCGGAATAGGACAACTTCATGAAGAAAGAGGGACTCTTTATGATAAACTCTTTCTTCCAGAAGCAGCCCCACAGGAAGTGAACTTGGTCGAGCCCCGACGGTTCGACAAAAAACTAGATTGACTTCATTAGGACGACCAGACGACTACAGTCCAATGATGTCTCAGTGATCGCGAGGAAGAAAACTGGCAGCGATCACCGAATTATGAGAGGCACATTGAACTTAAATATTAAGTTGGAGAGGTCACGTCTAATGAAGTCACAGCTCCATCCCCCTCGTGCTGTAATCAAAAGCCCCGAAGACTTTCAACTCGAATTATGAAGTGGACGATATGGCTGACAAGCTTGTGAAAACTGTCAATGCGGTCGGAGCTAAGTTCTGTAAAACCCGTTGCAGAAGAGCACAAAAACTCTCCGATCACACTCTTAATCTCATGGCTGTAATACGGGAGATGAAGCTGCAGTCTTCAGCAGATTTGACGGCATACAGGCAACCGAACTGACAGATCTCCAAATGCATACGGCGGAACTTACGCAACTTCAATACAGCTCGTAATGAAGAAGCAATCCAGGGCTCGTAACGAAGAGGGCTTCAAAGTCTTTGCCAGAGATCTGTCTGCCAGAAAGAGCCAACTGTCGAGGCTGAAGAGCTAATATGGCAGTATCGTTTTCGGGACACCTGAGATTTTCAGTGAGATTGAGAGGTTCTATGGGCAGCTATTCACGCCATTGTTGGAGCCACACGCAAGTGTGAGTAACAATCCAAGAGCAAGTCTTATCCGACAATACATACATACATAAACACTCACGCCTGTAACCCAGGAGTGTAGGCAGAGACTACTGACTTCCATTTGGTACGATCCTGACACACCTCTCTCGCCTCTTTTACATCCATATATCTACGCATACACGCTCGTCGGTTAAGAGTACTCCTAATCTGGCCCATTTTCAATATAACGCCAATTTGGTCGATAGACCTTCGTCTAGGGCGTCCCTTCCCGACTCTGCCGTTCATTTCTGCAACATAAATTTGCTTTGTCACTCTTTCCTTGTTCATTCTTTCTACATGACCAAACCACCGAAGTATTCCTTTCTTAATGCTGGTCACAACGTCAGCTTGCAAACCAGACTTTTTTCTTATCACACAATTTCTCACCCTGTCATTCAGATTCAGCTCTAGCATACTCCTTAATGACCGCATTTCTACAGTATTTATTCTACTCTCGTGCTTTTTCTGCCAGACCCAACTTTCACTACCATACATTAATGTAGGGATTAATACAGCACTATGAATTTCCATACGTGCCTTTTTTGACACACACTGACTTTTCATAATAGCGTGTAGAGCCCCATTTACTCTATTTCCTGCGTTCGTCGTTCTATATTCTTATCGTATCTACCATCCCTGATAAATACACATCCCAAATATACAAACTTATCCGACAATATTTCGATGATATCCCGAACGTCAGTCTCAGCGAGATTAGAATGGCTTTCCAGCACCTTTAAAACGGCAAGTCCCCGGGCGAGGATAGAATTACAACGGAGCTTCTGAAAGCGGGTGGAAAACTGGTACTTGAAGTCCTTCAGAAGCTGTTTGATTCCGTCCTCCATGGTGCAACTACTCCGGAGGCGTGGAGCAGAATTTCAGTGGTCTTGTTCTTCAGGAAAGGCGACAACGCTCTCTTGAAGAACTTCAGACTAATTTCCCTTCTGAGCCGCGTCTACGTGCTATTTTCGAGAGTCATTACGAATCGTCTCGATCCAGACTCGACGACATCCAGCCTCCCGAACAAGCCGGTTTCTGAAAAAGGATTTATCACCATAGACCACATGCATACCCTTCGGCAAATTGTACAAAAGACCGAAGAGTACAATCTGCCACTATGTCTTGCGTATGTGGACTATGAGAAAGCCTTTGTTTCCGTTGAAATTTGGGCGGTGCTGCAGTCTCTTCAGCGGTGCCAAGTTGACTGTCGGTATATCGAAGTACTGAAGTGTTTGTACAGTAGGGTTACGATAGCTATCCGAGTACAGAACCAGAATACGAAACCTATCCAACTGCAGAGAGGTGTAATACAGGATGTCGATATATCCCCGAAACTCTTCAACGCTGCATTGGAAGACGTTTTCAAGCTACTGGACTGGAAAGGATACGGTATTAACGTCAATGGCGAGTATATTACTCACCTTTGATTTGCCGACGATATAGTCCATATGGCAGGATTGCTGTAGGACCTAAGCATGCTCAGTGACCTCAATATTTCCCATGTATAGGTCTTAAAATGAACATGGACCAAACAGAAAAGACCATGTGAACGTCCATGCCATACCTATGCCGGTAGTTGTTGGGAGCTCTACTATCGAGTATGTTTACATTGGACAAATAGTCCAACTAGGTAAGTCCGACTTTGACCGAGTGGTTTCAACTCCAAGTATTCAACTCCGCTGGGCAGCGTTCGGAAGATCACGAAACATCTTCTTTTTAGGTATACCTCAAAACCTAGAAACAATATTGCACAGCTAGTGCGTGTTGCTAGTGATGACTTATGAGATTTTTCAGACGTGATCCTTCACTGCTGGCCGTGGCTGCATTAGTTAATCTGCATTTGGAGACTGTACTGACTGAATATAGTTTTTTTTATAATAATAAAATTATAATAAAAATTATAATAAATATAATAAATAACGGCGAAATTTCTCCGCCGCCTGGATAGACTACAGAAAGGCATTCAACTCGGTGTCTCATACATGGATGAAGAGGGTCTTCGATCTGTACAAGGTTGACTGTACAGTTAGAGACTTCCTCGGGCAGTGTATGGGGTAGTGGAGTACGATCCTATGTCATTTAGGTGAGCGGATAACGGCTGCGGAGGACCACATAAGGATAAGAAGGGGTATCTTCCAGGGTGACTGTTTGAGTCCAATTTGGTTTTACCTCTCTCTTAACCCTCTCAGTACCTTACTGGAGGGCTCCGGGAGGGTATTTCAGCTTCAGAAAGGACATACAAAAGTCACCCACCTTTTCTATATGGATTATCTCAAGTTATTCGCCTCCAGTCGCTCCCGTCTTATGGAATTGCTAAACATCACTTGTGATTTTAGCAATTCTATTAGAATGGAGTTGGGACGGATAAGTGTGCGGTCCTTCATGTTGAGAGGAGTAGGGTAGTTAACTTTGAGGGCATAGACTTATCTATGCCCATCAACATAAGGACCCTTTCCGAAGCTGAATCATACCGATACCATATATACATGAATACCGATACCATATATATATATACATGAAACAATCAGTTTGCGATATGTTTTATGCGCGCTTGACCAAAGTGCTTAACAGCCTTTTATTGGGCGTGAATAAGACACAGGAATATAATGATTGGGTCATGCCTGTCCTCATGTATACCTTTGGCATACTCAGGTGGACTCAGACCGAACTGAACGCTCTGGATAGAAAAGTCCGCGCTGTTATGACATCCCATAGGATGCACCATCCGAGATCGTCGGTGATGAGGCTGTACTTGCCGCGGAAGCATGGTGGGCGTGGCTTTCTAAGCGCGATCACCATGCATAATCGCGAAGTGTGCAGCTCCCGTAATTACTTCCTGACGAGATCGGATGATCCATGCTATAAGGGCGACATTTCTTGCGATAAAGGGCTTACCCCTTTATCCTTAGCCAAAGACCAATGGCAAGACCCGGCAGTACAGTGCATTTCCAACCATGAGATCGTATGGAAGGAGAAGGAGCCCTATGGGAGGTTCTACATGAGCCTTTCGTAGATACGCTCGCCTCCCTTTACTGGCTACGCTTCGGTGACCTCTTTGGGGAAATCGAGGGTTTTGTCTGTGCGATACAAAATCAGGTTATTAAGACCAACAACTATCGGAGATACATCCTAAAGGATGGTACCGTCGACATCTGTCGAGCTTGTCGCCATCCCGGTGAGTCACTTAGGCATGTCATTTCCGGTTTTTCGGCTCTTTCTAACTCTGAGTACTTGCACAGACTCAATCTAGTGGCCAAGATTCTACACCAGGAGCTCGCTCTGAAATAATGTCTCATGGATCAGAAACTGCCTTATTATATGTTCATGCCGGAAGCCGTGCTCGAAATTGACCGCGCCAGGCTCTACTGCGACCGGGCCATCTCCACAAAAGCCTGATATTGTGCTGATGGACCGGGCACAGTCAAGGATATTTTTGGTCGACATGACCATTCCGTACGAGAACCTCCTGAAAGCCGAAACAGATAAGAAATCAAAATATCTGGACCTGGCTCACGAGGTGACCGACATGTGGGATGGTCTGCCGACCGAAATTATTCCTCTAGTTGTTTCTGCGAACGGGCTAATCCCGGTCAGCCTCTCGGGTCATCTGAGGCGACTGGGGCTCCGTGACGGACCGCTCCAGGCTCAAATGCAGAAGGCGGTGCTCCTCAATACCGCCCGCATTGTCCGCCGGTGACTTTCCCTTTCTCCCTAACCCTCGGCTGTTTGGTCTCCCCTGCCGAGGACTTCCATCTGGTTGGGCTTTTATTTATTTATATATTATTTATTTATGTTAGTATATTTAATATATATTTATGTATATTTATCATTTCCTCTTATATATTTTTTCAGCCCAACCAGATGGGAAAACTATATAGATACTCCAAAAATAATAATAATAAACATTTATTCATTACCACCAATAAAGTTACAATGAGTACGCACAGAAATGTCCAAAATCACATAGTGTTGTAATGGATGGGGCTCAAATATTGCAGTTGCCTTCAACTCTGCTATTCTGCCATCGCCCAACATCGAACTCTACAGTTCGCGCGCATCCCTGCTCATATTGCATTTAATCACAATTACTGTTCACGTTAGGATACATACCGTGAATTCCGAGTATTATCCAGTTAAAATTAGAAATTAAACATATATTTTTTATTTTCATTATTTATTTATTATTTACATATTTTTTAACATAACTATTACAACAATATAAACAATAAGTAGAATTTTTTTTTTGATTTTAACGAGTCTAACGTCTTTAATCTTGTATTAGTTGTTTCCCCACCTACTAGCGATGTTATAAATATATTTACAGGCTGGCCCTGCAATTAAGTAAAAATAATCCGATTATGACAGTATTTGATCTCTTAGTAAGTGAAATCTATAATTCTTTTTAAAGCTCGTCTTACTTGTCATAGTGCGTTTTTTGTATAAATATTCTGGATTCTTTGTATTTATTACGCCGAATAACAAATGAGCATAAATAAGTTTGAGACGACCCTGCATTTGTTCTTTAGATTCTACTATTTTGATATTTCATAAGCAAACTATTGAATTCATGATGGGAAGAGTGAATAAATTATTTTAGTCCATCAGTGTATCATTTTATTTAATATCATAATAAGAATAAATATATGATGAAGTGGCAACATGGTATTTAAATAAAACTAGTTTTACGGATTTTATCGCGTTTATTAACTTATTTTATATTCCCGACGTTTCGAGTACTTTACAGCACCCATGGTCACGGGGGGGACTGAGGTGTTTGACGTCTCAATGTCATAGTTAACCACGGCTACCCCAGATTAAAATTATTAATTTTGTTCCGATCTATGCAGTATGAACTTACAGTATCTTGAAGTCTTACAGTTGTATGCTTGGGTTGGGAAATAATTTTATTAATTATAGGATCCCAAGCAGATGGTGGCTAGCACCAGCCATCTTCTATTGAAATTAGAATGTTTTTGATTTCAATAGCCGCGCGAATCATATTTGGAAGGAATCGGTGTTCTTTAGCGAGTTTGTGGTCTATCAAATCTAATGTAGTGACGGGGCGATCCTGTACCTGTTCACAGACTGAAGACCTCCCGGGCGTCGATTATTCACATCAGCTATGTGTTCTATAACGCGGGTTTTTATTCATCTTTTAGTTTGTCCTATATAAAAGAGACCACATTCACAATCAAGCTTGTACACTCCTGCATCTTGCAGAGGGACATTACACTTGACTGATGGTAAAAACTGACTAATCTTCGTCGGCGGCTTGAAGTATGTTTTAATGGAAGCATGCTTTAAGATGTAGCCAATCTTGTCAGTGACACCTCTGACATATGGCAGTACAGCAGGCACTCGCTCGACTGTGGCTGGTTTCACTCGTTCACTGTGACGTAGGCGCGGGACCAGAAGCTTATTGTCGTGCAAAACTTGCTTGAAGTGTTGGAGCTCGGCGGCCAGGTGTTTACTGTCACATATCCCTCGTGCTCTCTGAAACAAAGATTTACCCACGGAAGCTAACTGTGAAGGATAGTGATGAGAATCTCCGTTTAAATATCTATCTGTATGGGTCTTTTTTCTATATACAGTGTGGCTGAAGGTATTACCAGGATTTCGAATTACTAACACATCTAGAAAACCTAAAGAATTATTTTCCTTTAACACCATTGTGAACTGAATTTTAGAATTTATGGAGTTAAGATGGTCTAAAAATGCAGTTACTTTATCTAAAGGTAGAATTGTGAAAGTGTCGTCTACGTACCGCTTATAGAATCTTGGATTTACGGGAGAAGTAAGCAGGGCTTTCTCCTCAAAGTCTTCCATGAATATATCGGCGACAATGGGAGATACAGGTGAGCCCATCGCCACACCATTTACTTGCTTGTAGAACTCCTCCTTCCACAATAGGTAGCCAGATGTAAGGCAGTGTCAGAGTAATACTGCATATTCTACGGGCATGTTGTTTTCCTCCAGCTTTCTATTTATAATCGAGATACAGTCTTCAACAGGTAAGCGTTGAATAACCTACGCAATAAACCAGAACACACGATTCTCCGTTCAGATAAGGGAAATGCCACGGTAGTCATGGATACGTTAGATTATAATTCTAAAATACAAGAACTTTTGTCGGATGAAAGCACTTATATAAAGGTTAAAAACGACCCAACAAATAACACACTTAAAACAACTAATGACCTCACAAATAAACACTCCGAAAAATTAAATCTGGACGTAAAATCGATAATACCTACGTGTGCCAAACCTCCGAAGTTGTATGGGTTACCAAAAATACACAATCCCAATGCTCCACTTCGTCCCATAGTGAGCCAAATCGATTCAACAACTTACAGATTGGCTCAACACTTAGCGAAAATACTCTCACCGTTTAGGGGACATACAAGAGCACACATAAAGGATTCCTACCATTTTGTCAGCGAGATTAAAGACCTACATCTGGCAGACAATGGAACTTTGGTCAGTTTTGATGTGCAGTCTCTGTTCACATGCTTACCTGTTGAAGAATGCATCTCGATTATAACTAGAAGGCTGAAGGAAAACAACATGCCCGTAGAATATGCAGTATTACTCTGACACTGCCTTACATCTACATTACACTGCCTTACATCTGGCTACCTATTATGGAAGGAAGAGTTCTACAAGCAAGTAGATGGTGTGGCGATGGGTTCACCTGTATCTCCCATTGTCGCTGATATATTCATGGAAGACTTTGAGGAGAAAGCTCTGCTTACTTCTCCCGTAAATCCAAGATTCTACAAGCGGTACGTAGACGACACTTTCACAATTCTACCTTTAGATAAATTAACTGCATTTTTAGACCATCTTAACTCCATAAACTCTAAAATTCAGTTCACAATGGAGTTAGAGGCAAATAATTCTTTAGCTTTTCTAGATGTGTTAGTAATTCGAAATCCCGATAACACCTTGAGCCACACTGTGTATAGAAAAAAGACCCATACAGATTTTTTTTTCTCTATATTTCAACAAAGTAACAGTTTTAATTACTATATAATTTCTTCATGCCATTAAACACAATTGTGTTTGTCTTGGCACTGCACAGTTTGCTCTAATATATTATTTTACTTATACTTTTATTTACATAATATATAAATCAACCTTTACTTAAACTAAATATAAAGTACTATTTTACTTATTCTACTATTTTAAAAATGTGTAAAAGAATAGCAAAAATTTTTGGTATATACATTATTTCATATATAACTTATAGTAGATATTTCTTACACTGCGATCTTTTTTTTTATGGAGAGGGTAGTTTTTGACATTGTTTACAAGAAATAGTGAAGCTAAAATGTGATTGTTATTGTCTTCGATTGTTCACCTCGCCTATACACTATACTGCAACTTAATTACGCGCGAACACACGGAATATAATATTTTAAGGAATAGTTTGTTTTTTGAATGTATTTTATTTGGTTACACGTTTTGTTTATTTGTCCGTTTTTTTGACAATATATTTGCATTGATAAATATAAATTATCATGATTATCATTAAAATATTTTTTTTAAGAATTCTAATTATATGAAAAAAAAATTAAGTTTTGTTTTTATGTTTTGTGCTGTTAGATGGCTTCTTAATTCTGTAGGTAAATAATTTAATAGGTATGGTATTAGAAATTTACGTGTTCTCTTACCGTAGTAATTATTCGTTCTGATTACTGAATAAGGTGTTTTATTCCTAGTGTTATAATTGCGTTCCCTTGGGGTTGGGTCCATCGAGTACTCATAACATTCTTTCAAAAGCATATATTTCACCTTTTTATGTATGGGTAAAACATTGCAGTACGTGAAAAAGTATGAGTAGTCATTCCGATATTTATCCTTAATGTGTTGAGGCAAAATAGATTTTAAAAGTCTTATTTGTAAGCTGTATATTTTATCTAGATAAGTGCGGAATGTTCGCCCATAGCTACTAAGACCATATGACACTATCGATTCCACTAGAGCGTTATATAGGCTTAAACGAATTTTAAATGGAACTGTATTACGAATAATATGAAATTTCGCTAGGACTGCTCTTAATTTACCACACGTAATCAATACATGCTTTTCTCATCTAAACATTTGTTTATTTCGTCTGTAAAGTTAGACAGTAACTGTGTAGTAGATTTTTTTTTGGCTGAAATCCATATTGAGATACCGAAATAATTTTATGTTTTTGAAAATAGTTATGAAGTTGGTTGGATATGAATTTTTCTATAATTTTGACAATTATTGGGAGTATAATAAAAGGCCTGTAATTACTGTAATCGTCTTGACGTCCACTTTTGTAGATAGGTCGTACCAAACCTAACTTTAAATCTGTAGGATAGATACCTGTACTACTGTTAACTTACTTGGCAATTACTTTAGCAATTTTTTCTGATATAGCTTCATCCCGTGTGAACGAAAGAGGTGCGACGCATGCAAGAACAGTCAGATATTTCACAGATAGATATTTAAACGGTGATTCTCATCACCATCCTTCACAGCTAGCAACCGTGGGTAAATCTTTGTTTCAGAGAGCACGAGGGATCTGTGACAGTAAACACCTGGCCGCCGAGCTCAAATACATCAAGCAAGTTTTGCACGACAATAAGCTTCGGGTCCCGCGCCTACGTCACAGTGAATGAGTGAAGTCGGCCACAGTCGAGCGAGTGCCTGCTGTACTGCCATATTTTAGAGGTTTCACTGACAAGATTAGCTACATCTTGAAGCGTGCTTCCATTAAAACATACTTCAAGCCGCCGAAGAAGATTAGCCAGTTTTTACCATCAGTCAAGTGTTATGTCCCTCTGCAAGATGCAAGAGTGTACAAGCTTGATTGTGAATGTGGTTTCTCTTATATAGGACAAATTAAAAGATCAATAAAAACCCGCGTTAAAGAACACATAACTGATGTGAATAATCGACGCTCCGGGAAGTCTGCAGTCTGTGAACACATACAGGATCGCCCCCGTCATTACATTACATTTGATAGACCACAAATCCTCGCTAATAACACCGATTCCTTCCAAGTATGATTCGCGAGGCTATTGAAATCAAAAAACATCCTAATTTCAATAGAGAAAATGGCTGGGTGCTACCATCTGCTTTGGATCCTATAATTACGTAAAATCGATAAAACCTACGTGTGCCAAACCTCCGAAGTTGTATAGGTTACCAAAAATATACAAGCCCAACGCTTCACTAGATCCCATAGTGAGCCAAATCGGTTCACCAACTTACAGATTGGCTCAACACTTAGCGAAAATACTCTCACAGCTCAGGGGACATACAAGAGCACACACAAAGGATTCCTACCATATTGTCAGCGAGATTAAAGACCTACGTCTAGCAGACAATGAAACTATGGTCAGTTTTGCAGTCTCTGTTCACATGCTTACCTGTTGAAGACTGTATCTCGATTATAACTAGAAGGTTGGAGGAAAACAACATGCCCGTAGAATATGCAGTATTACTCAGACACTGCCATACATCTGGCTACCTATTGTGGAAGGAAGAGTTCTACAAGCAAGTAGATGGTGTGGCGATGGGCTCACCTGTATCTCCCATTATCGCCGATATATTCATGGAAGACTTTGGCGAGAAAGCCCTGCTTACTTCTTCCGTAAATCCAAGATTCTACAAGCGGTATGTAGACGACACTTTCACAATTCTACCTTTAGATAAAGAAACTGCATTTTTAAACCATCTTAACTTCATAAATTCTAAAATTCAGTTCACAATGGAGTTAGAGGCAAATAATTCTTTAGCTTTTCTAGATGTGTTAGTAATTCGGAATCCTGATAACACCTTGAGCCACACTGTGTATAGAAAAAAGACCCATACAGATAGATATTTAAACGGTGATTCTCATCACCATCCTTCACAGATAGCTTCCGTGAGTAAATCTTTGTTTCAGAGAGCACGAGGGATCTGTGACAGTAAACACCTGGCCGCCGAGCTCAAACACATCAAGCAAGTTTTGCACGACAATAAGCTTCGGGTCCCGTGCCTACGTCACAGTGAATGAGTGAAGCCGGCCACAGTCGAGCGTGTGCCTGCTGTACTGCCATATTTTAGAGGTTTCACTGACAAGATTAGCTACATCTTAAAGCGTGCTTCCATTAAAACATACTTCAAGCCGCCGAAGAAGATTAGTCAGTTTTTACCATCAGTCAAGTGTTATGTCCCTCTGCAAGATGCAGGAGTGTACAAGCTTGATTGTGAATGTGGTCTCTCTTATATAGGACAAATTAAAAGATCAATAAAAACCTGCGTTATAGAACACATAGCTGATGTGAATAATCGACGCTCCGGGAAGTCTGCAGTCTGTGAACACGTACAGGATCGCCGTCACTACATTAGATTTGATAGACCACAAATCCTCGCTAAAGAACACCGATTCCTTCCAAGTATGATTCGCGAGGCTATTGAAATCAAAAAACATTATAATTTCAATAGAGAAGATGGCTGGGTGCTAGTCGCCATCTGCTTGGGATCCTATAATTAATAAAATTAAATCCCAACCCAAGCATACAACTGCAAGACTTCAAGATACTGTAAGTTCATACTGCGTAGATCGGAACAAAAATAAATAAATTTTAATCTGGAGGTAGCCATGGTTAACTATGACATTGGGACATTAAACACCTCAGTCCTCCCCGTGACCATGGGTGCTGTAAAGTTATCGAAACGTCGGGAATATAAAACAAGTTAATATAAAAACAGAAATAGAAACGTTTTTATTCAATATAGATTATAAATAATACTTATTGAAAGTCACTCTTTTGTTTAATTACCACTGGTTCGAAAAAAAACCTCTAAAAATTTCGCGAGCGTCGGTGCTTCACGTCAGCTATATGTTCCTTTACGCGGGTTTTTATAGACCATGGGTGCTGTAAAGCACCCGAAACGCGCTTCCCGAATTAAAATATTAAAATTAAACGTGATCTGATAATCCGTAAGATTTTCATTTGATGTGTAGTGTTTGCGGAAATAGAAGAAATCATTATATTGTTTATGTATTATAAAGGTGTAATAATAATAATAATATCCTCCAGACTGAATTTCGGTCACGGCGGCCAGACTCAACGGGACTAGCCATCGGCACAGGACAGGATTATAGTGCCTAAGCGTTTGGGCGCTAGCACAGTGTGCTCTCTATTCCCTCACTGTCATAGTTGACTCTCGTGGTAACGGGCCATATATTATATTATTTCATAAGAACGAGACGCCGGTTTTAAAATAAAACACATGTTTATGGTATATTTAATAATTAAAAGTAAATGTATAACTAATTTTATACCGTCTGTTATGCTTGCTTTTATATTTTTCAGAAGCAAATTTTTTTAATATATAAAATTATATTTATACCTTAATCAAACCACAATTTCGGTCAGTTCGATCTTCAAACAAATCACAAAACCTATTACTTTCAATATTTTCTAGGAATAAATAGTAAATATTTTATAATATAATATTTTATTATATACAATATTTTATTATACAATATTAAAACTATAATAAAAACTAAAACTAGTAACTTAATTATCATACAGTCCTACTCCTCGCGGTATCGTGCCAAGAACGCTGAATGCGTTTCCCCGCTGAATGGCCATTGAGTGAGAAATGAACCAGCCCTCTTATCACCAGCAGCAACGACCAGCCGCGGATGGAGTTACTTTAGAAACTTCACCGCACGTGGACCCCACGGATCGATAGTCTCCACAGCAAATGGCACAAATATGTAGTCATCTCTCAGATACTCATATTATATTATAATTAGATCAATTCAAAAAAAATGTCACTTCGTAAATTTCCACCTGATGATAAATGGATGCTGTGACCCATAGACATCTACATTTATTCTCGATTTAGAATCAAAATGCAGATGCGTTGTCCTCAGATTAAAATGGATTGCCTCGTTTCCAGTAAAAATGGTCTCCGATTATTTATACTCACCATACGAAACACGGCAGCAATAAGCTGCTATTTTACGCTCATATACTATAACTGTTAGTTTACGCTGGTTTTCTGTTTAGACATGCCAACGTAACTTTTAGTCAAGTTACGTTTGTAAAACTGGTACGGCAGGCGACAGGGTTTGCATGCTGCTACGCTTTTGTCTGACAAAGGGACATACATACATACATAAACACTCACGCCTGTCACCCAGAGGGGTAGGCAGAGACTACGGACTTCCATTTGGCACGATCCTGGCACACCTCTCGCCTCCTTTACATCCATATATCTACGCATACACGCACGTCGGTTAGGGTACTCTAATCTGGCCCATTTTAATATATCGCCAATTTGGTCGATAAACCTTCGTCTAGGGCGTCCCTTTCCGACTCTGCCGTTCACTTCTGCAGCATAAATTTGCTTTGTCACTCTTTCTTCGTTCATTCTTTCTACATGACCAAACCAAAACGGGACATTTTAACGTATTTTGTGTACTGTGGGACACGTCGCTTTAAAGCGGAGCTGTCCTTCTCATAGGGAGACGTATGGTTACGTTACACATAAATCATAGGTCGAGTTTTGTTCAATTAATGTTAATAAAAAATTTCTCGATTCCAATAAAGAACTGTCAATGTGTTTTGCTTTATTTACGGCTGCTTGAACTCATGTACTTCAAAGCTGGAGATATTTTATCGTAGCTTCCTGATGATATTGAAAAGTAGTAAGAATGATTTTATAGTGTTAAAATTGACATGGTAGCTACAAATAGTATATACGGCCTGAGTTGAAAAATGGCCCCCATTCTGAGCACTCTTGTTTATTGATCGATTGTCTTAACATTAAAAGCGTATATGATGTCAAAATTATAAAAAAGGGCCGCCATGTTGAAATTCTTTAACATATAGATATTCTATACCGATTATTTAAGTATACTGGAACCCATATCGATGTTTTAATAAATACAACAAAACATTTCAATTTTACGAAAATTAAGACTCTCAAAACCCTAACGCTTCAATGAAGTATAGGTAATTATTTAAAAAAAAGTGCTAATTGAGCATACGTGGCCCTCTTTGTTTGGTGATAGTGAATTTTCAGTTCGTTTATCACACTAAAATCTTAAAAGTTATCATCAACATTATCATCATTACAGCCCTTCACAAGTCCACTGCTGAACATAGGCCTCCTCCAAGGAATGCCACAAAGCACGGTCCTGAACCACCTTCATCCATCGACTTCCTGCATGTCTTACCAGGTCGTCACTCCATCTAATGGGGGGTTACCCTACACTTCGCCTAAAGGTATGAGGCTGCCACTCGAGAACCTTTTTTCCCAATCGGTTGTTGGTTTTCGATCTATATACGGCCCATTGCCACTTCAGCTTACTAATCCGTTGGCTATGTCGGTCACTCTGATTCTACTGCGGATATCCTCATTTCTAAGTTTACGCAGAGAAACCCCGAGCATAGCCCTCAGCGAAGGAACACGTCTTAATTCCACAGGTCATCATTGGCAAACACGCACTGGTTGTACTGTCTTGTTTTCAAGTTTTAGGTATACCTGACGAGAAGATGTGCCGTAATATATTATTAAATATAAATATTAGTATCCATGCTGAGACAGAAAATAAATTACATTTTAATCTTTAACGTATCTTGGATGTTTATAAATATAATCATTTTAAGTATGCCCATTTCGGAAACGTTGAAATGCATTGTTTCACTGGGAACACGTTCAATACTGATAAGCTAACTGCATTGAAATAAACGTGCATATCATGGCCAATTAAACGATTATATGAAATGTATTTTTTTCTTTACAATCCCTACAATTTAGTTTACGTTAATGCAATCGTCATGGTTATAAAAATCCGGCCATTTATTAGACTGTTTCAACGTTTTGCAGTTACAAACGAACGCGATGTCTCTTTTAAAATACGCCTTGGTCTTCGCTCTGTCTATCGTGACGTTTAGTGAGACGACTAAAGAAAAGCCATATTATAAATTAAAGGACGCTCCTAAGTTGTTCAAGAAATTTCAAAATGACTACAAGAGGCAATATCAAGACGAGAATGACAAGGAAAGTCACTACGAAGCCTTTGTAGCAAATCTGATAAGGATCAATCATTTGAACTCAATTCAAGACTCAGCTGTGTACGATATAAACAAGTTCGCTGATCACATAGCAGAAGATAACAAATTATTGTTCGGATATCAAAAACTATATAGGTAAGTCTTAAATTTCTGTGATAAATTTGATTAAGCAACCCATAATATGTATGCATACTTATTGGTATGGACCTCTTCTGAGCCAGGAGAATTTGAACATATTAAATGGTATAATATTATAAAGATGTTCCCCTTCACTATCTAGACATATTTTAAGTCTAACAAAATTTTGAGGTGGCTAGAGTTCGCCAGGCCGATGCTGACTACGGTGACAATTTTCGAATTCAGCAGCTATCAACTATGCAGAAAATATATTCTTATTCTTCTTCATTATCAACCCATATAAAACCATTTGTGTGTAGTAAGTTTAGAGATCGAATGCATCTCACTAATATCCTGAAAATTCCTTGGTCGAATTTTACAAGATGGTGACATGATATTTTTAATAGTGTGTTTTTGTGAGTGTGTCGATGATGAGAAAAATAACCTATATGTATGTGTATGAATTCTCTTCCATCGCATAGGTAACACAATCTAGACTAGATCAGCCGTTTCAGACTTAGCAATTTATAACTGGACATCCTGTATATTGTGTCAATATACACAATGCTAATTATACAATTAACCATTAAAAAGTACAATTTAAATGTTTTGAAGGTGTTTCAGCAAAGTAAGGAAAAGAAAATGGTAAAGCACGTGCAGTGTGTAATGACACGAACCATTTTGTGCTACTTTTGAATACCCTATAACTTAAAAACCATTAGACCTAGAGACTTACAATTTTGCAAACCTAATGATGTAGTTTTTTTTCGGCGAAACTGACAATCCCGAACGCTGTTTGTTCCGATCTTGGTCCCTTTTTCACATTAATGTTACTGGTGGGATAAACTTTATCTCTATATCGAATTAAGCATTAAATAATAAATAAACCTAAACCAAGCTCTCTCCCGCGATTAGAGCTTGTATCCACGATTCCATTCAGTTAATGTACCAATATAACTGAACATAGGCCATTATCTGATTTTAACTGATTATACCTATTGCTTTTAACATTGGAATAAATTTACTTCATCGATTCATTCGATTCATTCGATGATTTAAATTTATTATGGATAAGAGCTTATTGTATATTATTAAAAAAAATAACTCCAAAATCGATTCCTTAATCTACGTTACATCCATTAAGTAAAAAATACAGTCAAACTGACAACCTTTTCTGCTTATGCAGTTGGATACTAACATCACTTGCTTTTTTCAGGATAAAACATACAAGGCATTTAAAACATCATAAAACTTCTGACACCCATAACCCGGAATGTCAGAGTCAGAATTCAAGGTATCAGAAATTTAACAAAATGGATGATAATCAACACTCAATAAATAATATTTAAAAACAAATTGAATTTAATTCAGCGGAAATAGTATTAAGATAAAATTTTGAAATATTGTTACGAGTTATGTATTAAGCTAGAGCCGTGGAAGCTCAGAGGCTAAGCACTCGCAGAAAATACAAAGTATTTAGCTAGTCGGGTTCGACCCCCGCCTGTACCAATGGTATTATTTGGTATTAGGTGATAGAACTCCCTTTCTGCCTACGAGTCTGTCTGGGTCGGTACCTCCCACTTACCTTTTTCTGCTACATTCATTTCATTCAATTCCATCTTAGTCCATTTCCATCTTACCCTCCGCGGCCGAACTTGGTTGGCGGCGGAGCCAAAGCGCTCGATTTTCCTGGCAGGTGGAGTTCCTGATGCGCCTTGCCTGAGAAGGAGAATAGGGAGAAGTGGCTGCCATGGGGCGGCCACAGCTGGTGGTGCCGCGGATGTGTGCGAAAGCATCCCCGTGGCCCTGCCAATATGCGGCGAAGGTGGAACACCATGGGGTTTTAGTCAGTGCGAGTCCGACATAACCCGTCCTTGCCCCCGTGAGTCGGGTATACGTAGGCATTTCCCCATATAAAAAAAGTGTTCTTAACTACTGCAAGCCGCTTACCACTAGGTGGAGTCGAAGCTATTTGTCCCTTCAGTTCAATAAAAAATGCTCCACAACGCAATCAAAGATGAGAGAAAACCTGTGTTCAGCAGTCCAGGCCCTTTAAAGATAGAATTTAATATTAAGAAAATAGGAACTAAGAAATATTGTGTTCCAATCATTTGTGTTACTTTTGATTTAAATTAGTTTCTATACAACACAGTTTCAATAGAGGGGTAGAGCAGTTCAGTCGAGCAGTGAAGAAAAATATCATGAGGAAGTTTGAGAAACAAAAATATTTTAATGACATGTGAATTTCGCTCATTTGTACTGGAGCACCACGCTTTTGTCTTGTCCACAAGAGAGAGGTAACTGAAATTGTCTGGCGCAGTTCCGCTATGGAAAAGCCTTCGATTCAAACGATTGTAAGTATTTTGTAGACTGCAGACATTTAGGAGCAGATGTTTCAAATCAACTACGATCAATAAACATCAATAAAATAAAGTGCCATGTCACTACACGCACTTTATTTGAAATCAAAAATTTGAAAATAAAATTATTTAATTCATGGGCGGCAGTAGTCACTTACCATTAAGTGAGCCGCATGCTCGTTTGCCCACTCTTATATAAAAAATCTGTGCAAATACAGTGTATCGAAGAACTTAAGTCACGACTTCAGAAGAATGTAAAAAAATATTAAATTCTTTTTAGTTTTTAAGTCGGTTTTTGCTTTTTTTTTAAAGTTTAACCGAGAAAAACCAGCAGTGGACGCCGGTGCTCGAGGTGTTCCTGTATAGGACAGTTACGATACTCTTTGGCGTGGTGTCATAAGTCATAACATATAGGGGAAAGCGAGGTGTCCACGTGCCATTACATTTATCACGTACCCGGCAGTGGAGGAAAACATCGTTAGAAACTCACATGACATTTGAAGTCCGCTACGCATTGGGGCAGCGCGGCGGACACTTCCTTGCCATAAAGCCCTCTCAGAGATAAGAGGACGACTCTGCTCAGCAGTGGGACGTATACTCGTATATGCTGTAACTTTAACTTTAACATTAAGCGGCTCAGACGCGTGATATACGGGTGTGAAACCGCGAGGCACAGCTAGTTTAAATATTAAAGTTAAAACTAAAAACTTAAATTAACATACATACATACATATATACTGACAAAACATTAGTACTGAAAGTAATTTCTTTATTAGAATTGCATAAACAATTCTAGATAGTATATGCAAACAAGCTAGTAGTGTCAACGGAAATAAATCTGTGATTGCAGCGGATTGTACTCCGCCTCGAGCTGTTGTTATTTCCTTCCCTCAAAAGTTATTTCGTATCCACCATTGGAATCAAACTGGGTATTTTTTTGGAATGGTAAAAATTTTTGGGTAAGCCCTAATATATAATAAAATTCGATATTTCTGGAAATGATGATAAAAGACTTTTTCGTTTTTAATTGATTAATTGGTCTTACACCGCTATTGTACATAATATTATTATTATACATATTATAATAATAATATTTACATATATGCTATGATCATGACGTGAATCAATAGAAATAATATAAGAAAACGGTGACATTTTATTTTGTAATGACTTATAAGTACAAAACTAAACTCTCTTAAGTAAAAAAAGTTACTTCTGAAAGTCATTTCTGAGAGGGTTATAGGGAAAGGAATTGTCCACCGTGCTGCTCTAACTCTGACGTTCTATGTTGATTATAATTTTTTTTTTAATTCTCAGAGATGCAGGTTTTCCTTTACTGCCGAACACGTGGCAAATCAGCAGTTAACCAATTAACACTTTCATTGGTGCCGACAGGCACTGGAACCTGGGTTGCCTGAGTACTTTGTACCGTATATTTACATGAGAGCTTAGCGCCTCAGCTACCGTAGTTCTTACTGATTGATTTTTATATAGGTACACAGAACAGAATAACATCAAAACATGAACAACATGATAAGGGCAAAATTACGATCCGGATGGTATTTCAAAACATGTGCAATTGTGCATGCATCATGATATTAATTAACAGTAACGAGTTTACGGCACAAATACTTATAAACTATTTATAAAACTTAACTACAAAGTATATTATAATTTATTACAACAAAACCTTATTTACAAAGTATATATAAAACGTACTTTATGAAATTGTTTATTTTGTTAATAAATATGTCGATATTTTTTCTATATTAATCAATAAATCATTATAGAGGCGACACATTCTTACTAGAGGATTATGATAGGACGTATTATTTCTGTTAACTTGCAAAGCAAAAGTGTTTAGCAAAATATAGCGACGATGAAGCTTAGTTAGTATTAATCTTGATAAATGGAAAGAGAGTGGGAGAACATTCGCGGCAGAAATTTCCATAGTTTTCTTATATTTCTATAATTCATATATCGATCATATATATCACAGACTGTAATAATTCCATCAAAGCCTAAAATATAGTTCACTGCTGAACCACACCACGCTTGGCAGGCGGGTTGGCAACCACAGCTTTTTTATTATTTTGTGTTATTATTAGGAAGATTCTGCTAACCATGTCTTGTTTTACATATGATTACGTAATAGCGGCTTTACTAATAATGGAGTATATTAAAAAAAAACTAGGAGGTAGAACTTCTTTCTTCTTTCCTCCTAGGATCATCGATATATTTTTTGATGGTCGTGCTACAATCACAATAACTATATTATGATTGTAGCACGAATGGGTCAACTCGACCGGGGAAGAACCACGTTCTCACAGAATACCAGTGTAAAATAGCAGCTCAGTGCTGCTGTGTTTCGTATGGTAAGTGTAGAGAACCGAGACTCTTTTACTGGAAACGAGGCGTTACATCTTAGTTCTCAGGGTGGCAATGCATCTGCATTTTGATTCTTAATCAAGGATTGATGTAGATGTCTATGGGCCACAGCATCCACTTACCATCAGTTGGACTGTGTGCTCGTTTATCACACTTATTATATTAAAAAATAGGAGTCCTTTGGTTAGGTCTTGTCTACTTCTGTCGCCAAATAGTCGTGCTGGCTCTGCTGTATTTTGGTCTGAAGGGTATAGATAGCCAGTTAGATTATAGGCTGTGAGGCATTCCAACTTAGTTCTCAAAGATGACAAAGAATCTGAAGTCTCCTTGTAATTTGGCTGCAGGTGTCCATGGACTACCGCTACCACTTACCATTAGATGGACTAAAAGTTCGTTTGTCACTTCAGTTTTAAAATAAAATATATCATGTTCATCACTCCGTAAACAATTCATTGCTGGAATTGGGCTGCTCTCATGGTAAGGAGGTTTTGCCCAAATTATAGACTTAGTAGGTGAATTGGCGTACTCATAATAACTAACTGCACCAAGACAGCGCATTAACACTGTTTCCCGTCACTGCTCCGGTCTGGAATCTTTACATAAAGTCCTCCACATCGAATTTTGATCACGGTGCTAGTCTCCGTTGAGACTCGTCACCTGCGGAGGACATGATTATAGTTCTAAGTGTATGCACAAGCACCACCTGTGCTTACACTATCTATTACCTCAAACTCATAGTTGGTTGAGACGGTAAACCGTCACGACCAGAGAGAGATTACTTTTTTTAGTTAGGTAGTGTGTACGGTCTTCACAAACCGCACATTTCCGCACATCAGCATTTTTACCTTATTGTTTCATTTTTCATTCTCATCAATTCAGTACGCAATCATTCGCCGTCGCTCAATGTACTCACTATCAATAATATCAGAATAAATTACATAATCAGTTCAAGTCTTTATGATTTTTATCAACTTCTAAGATTGTACAGCACAGCAGCTCGTTCATCTTAATGGTCCTTCAAGCATTGATCTAGTGCCGGTAAGATCTAAGCGGGACCACGCGGTTCGACAACGTGTCTTCGTTTCGTTTATTGCTGCCCGTGTATTACCGCCTATTCAGCAAAAACTACACGTGACTTTTTCAAGCAATTGCGCGGTGAACAAGTTCCTGCTACAGCATACATCACTACCAACAGCAGTGATTGGTAATCACCACTCCATCAATCACGATAAGCATTTTTTGCCTTTGTGTTTCTATGTCTGAAGTGCAATAGCGAATCGGTCGAGTCGGCCTCCAACAAGCGGGTCTCACCGACGAGATTGAGAAGGCGCATATATTGCATTAGGAGCACTTGGCAACAGCATCATCTCCGTGACTTAGAAGCAGCCGTCACCGGATTATTAATCAAATCGTCCATTAATCAAAAAAAAATCAAAAAATGGAAGATTTACTATCAACTCAGCAACAACTTCTTCAAGCAATAGAGCAGTTATTCACCAACTTCAAGAAAGATGGAGCTGAAAGAAAAACCCCATCTAACATATCAAGGTGACTGGAGACTCTGGATCAGTACTGGAGAGAGTTCCAAGCCAATCATATTAAGTTGTGTGAGTACGAGGACCAAGACTACACTTATTTCTCAGAAAATCACTTGAAAAGCAAAATCATATTACACTGACTACTGATCTATACTGATCAAGAAAAGAAGTCAGTTCTGAGACCTGCTACTCCTTTAGCCAGCGTGACTTCAGATTGGCGTCCACCATCAACGACTGCATCAACGGCTGCATCAGCGACCCCATCAGGTCAGGCCAGCACCAGCCGAGCAGATAGAGGTAACCACAGCAAACTTGACGAGATGTACCGGAAACAAAAAAACAATTTTAAAGCACTAGAACGAGCAATCAATACCACTAATCTTGAGTTACTTACCGAAAAGTGGGAGCTCGAGGACAGCTTACGTAACTTACAACTTCGCTGGAACGCCGTGGACTCCTTACACTGGGAGATCGACAGCGAGCTTACCACAGAAGACGTGCAGTACGAAAAAACATACTACATGTTTAAAGACAGCTACAAAAAGATCAAAAAATCAATCAACAGCAAGATGTGGTCCGTATCTCATCAAGAGCATTCCACGCCAAAACTGGAAATCCCAACGTTCAGCGGCAACTATCAGTAATGGTCATCTTTTAAAGGTCTCTTCATGGAAATCATCCACAAGAGTAAATTCATTTCAAATGTGCAAAAATGCAATATTTAAAAAGCGAGGTCAACGGAGAAGCCGAGAAACTAATACAACACCTAAATATTAGTTCCGAAAACTATGAAACATGCTGGGAAATTCTGAATTATCGGTATACCAACAAACGATTTATTTTCAGTTCTCACATGAACACGCTTTTTGGCTTGCCAGCAATACAACATCAAAAAAGAGCATCAACAACAAAAGAGTATCTAAGCGCCGTGATAAACTTAGCCGTGAACACATCAAGTTGGGATCCTTTGGTTGTACATTTGTTGATGCAGAAACTGGACACTGATACACACATTGACTACTTCGAATGTCTTGAAGATCCGAGGGAATTGCCTACGCTATCAGGATTTCTGACCTTTTTGGAACTGCGATTCACAGCATTAAAATCGTCTTGACGCAAGCAAGAAGTGCCGCGGAACAATCAGCAAGCTACCTATCAAGATTCCAAAAAAGCTCAATATTCCAAGCCAAACCCGGGTGCATCAACTAAAGCATTTATCAATCATACAAAGGCGAAATCAAATCATTGAAATCGTTAGCAAGGAATGAATACACGTGTCCATTGTGCAATGAACAACATGGCATTTTCCACTGTAAATCGTTTCTAGATCAGACACCAGAAATAAAACGTAAAACAGTGTCCGTAATTAAATAAGCGCTTGGAGATTTTTTAAATTAATATGATATAAATATAGATCAGTTTATTACAATAAAATATAGTTTTCAGTTGTTAGATTTAAAATTTTAGTTTATATTTTTTAGATTTAAATGTTTAGTTTAGATTTTATCTGAAAGCAACAACACGTTATTAAAGTATTATGCCAAGTACTAAATATTTCTAAAAATAATGATTAAATACTCATTATATTACCTACAAAAAAGTCGGTAATTAAATAAGCGCTTGCAGATTTTTTTACTATTATGATATAAATATAGATCAGTTTATTAAAATAAAATATAGTTTTCAATTGTTAGATTTAGAATTTTAGTTTATATTTTTATTTCGATTTTATCTGAAAGCAACAACACATTATTAAAGTACGAGTATTAAGCCAGATGCTAAATATTTAAAAATAAATTATAAATACTCATTATATTACTACACTAAAAAGAGTCAGTAATTAAATAAGCGCTTGCAGATTTTTTATTATTATGATATAAATATAGATCAGTTTATTATAATAAAATATAGTTTTCAATTGTTAGATTAGAATTTTAGTTTATATTTTTTATTTCGATGATCTGAAAGCAACAACACGTTATTAAAGTATTAAGCCAGATACTAAATATTTCTAAAAATAAATGATTAAATACTCATTATATTACTACACTAAAAAGAGTCGGTAATTAAATAAGCGCTTGCAGATTTTTTTATTATTATGATATAAATATAGATCAGTTTATTATAATAAAATATAGTTTTCAATTGTTAGATTTAAAATTTTAGTTTATATTTTTTATTTTGATTTTCAATTTTATCTGAAAGCAACAACACGTTATTAAAGTATTAAGCCAGGTGCTAAATATTTCTAAAAATAAATGATTAAATACTCAGTACATTACTACACTAAAAAGAGTCAGTAATTAAATAAGCGCTTGGAGATTTTTTTAATTAATATGATATAAATATAGATCAGTTTATTACAATAAAATATAGTTTTCAGTTGTTAGATTTAAAATTTTAGTTTATATTTTTTAGATTTAAATGTTTAGTTTAGATTTTATCTGAAAACAACAACACGTTATTAAAGTATTAAGCCAAGTACTAAATATTTCTAAAAATAAATGATTAAATACTCATTATATTACTACACTAAAAAGAGTCGGTAATTAAATAAGCGCTTGCAGATTTTTTTTACTATTATGATATAAATATAGATCAGTTTATTATAATAAAATATAGTTTTCAATTGTTAGATTTAGAATTTTAGTTTATATTTTTTATTTCTATTTTCGATTTTATGTGAAAGCAACAACACATTATTAAAGTATTAAGCCAGATGATAAATATTTCTAAAAATAAATGATTAAATACTCATTATATTACTACACTAAAAAAAGTCGGTAATTAAATAGGCGCTTGCAGATTTTTTTACTATTATGATATAAATATAGATCAGTTTATTATAATAAAATATAGTTTTCAATTGTTAGATTCAGAATTTTAGTTTATATTTTTTATTTCGATTTTCGATTTTATCTGAAAGCAACAACACATTATTAAAGTATTAAGCCAGATGCTAAATATTTCTAAAAATAAATGATTAAATACTCAGTATATTACTCCACTAAAAAGAGTCAGTAATTAAATAAGCGCTTGTAGATTTTTTTATTGTTATGATATAAATATAGATCAGTTTATTATAATAAAATATAGCTTTGAGTTAAATTAAAAAGATTTAAAATTTTAGTTTATATGTTTTATTTCGATTTTTGATTTTATCTGAAAGCAACAACATGTTATTTAAAGCATTAATTCAGGTACTAAATATTCCTAACAAAAATAATGATTAAATACTCATTATATTACTAGACTAACGAGTCAGTAATTAAATAAGCCATATTTAATATAATGAAATACTCAAAACTCAAATATTTTTTGGTAGTCATAATTTTTATGTTTTATTAAATTATGGTTTTAAACTTTGTATTTGAGTTTTAATATACAGATTTCTGAAAGAAAACCGGTGAATTAAATCTGGTAGATAAGTAACACTGATAAAACTAACGCTTAGTTGGATATCCAACAAATATTTACAAATCCAACTAAGCGTTACTCGGCGAACGTTGCGATAATCTTCATTGATGCATGATACCAACTGGGTAATAGCCTTCCACGTTGGGGTTTTCCCGTCGACAGCTGATATAAAGTTAGAGATGGACCTCGACGTAATATTCTCCTTGCTTCGCAGGCTCGCACTGGTGCGTATGTCCTGAACCTGTTCGGCGTGATAAGTAGCTTTTTGAAATCCCCGCTTGGATAGGTTCAAAATATTCATATTGGAAACAATAAAAATACTATTTCAACAAAAGCATACTGATAAGCAATGAACAATAGTTATATTCTCTCCTACTTACTTGACTTAGTAGTCTGTCACTAACTATTGTATCAATCACACCAATCATCTAAAATATTATTAAATACGTTTTATAAAAACTATGACTGATAATAATTATTATAATTTATTTTATATAAGCATTGTATACAAAGATAAAGATATAAATCTTTGCACCATCATATAAAAATAATTGACCCGGTGGTCAAGGCCCAAGTTACTACAACCAATAATAAATGGAATACTGTACAAAGTAGACATCCGATCAAATAGAACCTAACTTTTCATCATGTGAATGGTAACTCAAATTATTAAAATTAAATAAGATTTATACCTGAAAGTATTTTAATTTGTCATATTTTAAAATAAAGAAATATTTCATTTGGTACAATTAGCATTGATCTGTATTTATATAACTCATGGAATATTATTGCTTATTAATATTCAAACTTTAGATGTTCATATGTGAATATCGCTTTGCTTAATTGTTATTGCGCTGATCTTGCACTGTACTCATGCAAATACGGAATGGGTCAACATATAGCGGTCGATGTTGTAACTAAAATGAGATCCATTACAAATATGTTTACTCAAAATTAATACTTTGTAAATGAAAAGCTTTTTTAAATAGCTATTTTAATTTTAATTTTAATAAGCCGAATTTTATACTATTCGTTAATACATACTTATCTTATTAATTAATATCACAAACGTAAAAGTCTGGATGTTTAGATGTTTTCGGATGTTTGTTACTCAATCATTATATAATACTGAACCGGTATGGATGAAATTTGCATAAAGATAGAATATAGTCTGAAAACACATGCTAACGCTAGAATAGCTGAACGGATATGGATGAAATTTTTTATCTTGAAAAAAGTACGGTTCCTGTGGATAAAAATGTAGACTGCGTGGGCGAAGCCACTAGCGATCGCTGCATACAGAAAGGCCCAACAATACAAAACGTGTTCATGCGCAATAATGTTTGTACCTGTAAATCGAACTGCAACCATCAATCAGGCTTTGTAGTCCGCTCGTAGTACAAACCACTAGACCATTGCGATCAACACCATTCGTTAAATAAATAATTGATATAATATAGAAAGATGAGAATTAAAAGTAGAGAATTGGGGAGGGGGCCTTCAGATAATCTTCAGTAGCTCTTTCAAGTTTAAATTATTAACGCGATTGAAATAAAGTTAGTTTATTGAGACCTATCAATCAATACGGTCAAGTTAACAAACCTGTTATGAAATTTCTCAAACAAAAAGAATCACTTAAATTAGAATGTATCTGTCCTGCACCAAAAAATGAGGTTATACGTCATGGAAACTTATTGCCAAACACTATACGTAGTATTGTCTGCGGTCCATCGAATTGTGGAAAAACTATCTTAGTTATCAGTTTATTGTTACATCAGAATGGACCACGTTTCCGCAACCTTTATGTATATTCAAAGTCTTTATATCAACCTAAATACTTATTTTTAGAAAAAGTACTGCAGAAGGTAGCAGGCACATCTTATTACAAGTATAATCATAATAATGAAATTCTGAGTCGACACGAAGCTTCACTTAACTCAATTATAATATTTGATGATGTAGCTTGTGAAAATCAGAACAACATATTATTTTGCCATGGGTCGACATAAGAACATTAACTGTTTTATATTAATCAAACGTATACGATACCTAACCAACTAGTAAGAGATAACGTTAACCTGATCATATTGTTTAAACAAGACGACATAAATCTGAGACACATTTATGATGAACATGTAGGGTCTGACATGACATGGTCTCAGTTCCGTGAAATGTGCTCAACTGTGTGGAGTAAACCTTTCAATTATGTTGTTATAAATAAAGACTGTGAACGAAATAAAGGCTGTTACAGAATGAAGTTTGATACATTCATACTAGTAGACTAAAAGTTTAAATAGCTGCTATGTCATAAAGCAATCAGTTTCATTTCAGTAGTCAAACAGAGTACAATCCTTTACAATGGAACGAAATCTCAAGAAACAAATTGTAAAATCTGCTACAGCTGTAAAAAGAAAGGTAGAAATGATAAAAGATGCAAAAAATGCAAACAATCTGGCTTTGGAAAGAATATTTAAACCTATCGTTGATCCGCTTAATATGCTTACCAGAAAAACTGAAGAAAAGAAACATTTAAATGAAGATACAGAGCAAACTCACCTTATAAAAAAACTAAGTACAGCGAAAGTGAGTCATCGATTTCTTCAAGTGATGTGTTTGAGGATCCTGTTAATAATGAAGAAAACTCAGATAACGATGTTTATACAACATCCAACAAAACCCTCACTCACTCGCTTCCTGCGGATGATAATGACGCGAATGAAATTTCGTTTAAATCACTTCAATCAACACCAAGTATTGCAAATGATTCTTTATCATGGTCTACGTCATCTGAAGTACTAAAAGATGTACCTTATGGTGTCAGACATGAGCGTGGGAAACTAATGCTTGGCACAACTCGCGTCTATGACGATGGTCGCATCTTAAAAATTGGAAATCATAGTTTGAAAAAACTCCAGGCTTAAAAGAGTAATTGTTTGAAAACTTAAAAATACTTGAAGATTTACAAAATTATAAATTGTTATTTTGGATACTAATGCACACAAACGTAATTGTGATTAATCCAAACCGATTAACAGTAAAAGGATTTAAATATATGCGAGTGATCAAACCATTGTTTAAGTACTCGAGAAATCATAAAAGTAGTGTAGAAAGACTTCCAAAGGGGAAGGAGTTGATATTTTAAAATAAGTTAAAAAGATAATGATTTGGTTTACTGGAACGATCCAAACGAGTTAGTGGAACGATTAAAATTACTTTGGATCATGGGCAGCTGGTAACATAGGGTTTATAATGAAATGTATGCAATAATCGAAGAAAAATGTAAAGCTAGCATCATAAAAGACATTAAATATATTAAGCTGCCTACAGGAGGATTACGCAGTACCATTTCATTACAGAAGCCGACAAGACGAAAATGAATATAGACAAATTTGGTCATCACGTTCATAAGCGTTTGGACTATCTGAATGCACTGATATTCTCAGTGATACTTTAGTAAGAACAGACGCAGGTGACTTTGATTTAAAATGAACAAGATTAAAAGGACTGCAATCTCCTGAAAAGACGATGAGGCTTTAAATAAAGAATATGTGTATAAATGTGTTCAAGAACTTAAAAATGAAATGAAAACAATTCAGAATAATATCAAAAAATACCTTAAAAATTTAGAAAAATTGACTACTATCAATTTCAGTACATTGTATTACACGAAAAAGGAAATCGACCTCATGATTGCAGCAAAACCTACACAAAATGAGTAAACAAGCAAGAAATTTTTCTCGTCAACATACAATTATTAAAGGAATAGATGATTTATGGCAAGCTGATCTGATTGATTTTCAAAAATATTCAACGTTTAATAAAGTATATAATTATGTTTTTGTAGTAATCGATGCTCTATCGAAATACGTGTGGGTTAGAGCATTGAAATCGAAACATAAAAATTGTGTCAAAAATGCGATACAAAGTTTATTATCTGAATCAAGACGAAAACCTAAAAATGAACAAACTGATCTTGGTACAGAATTTTATAATGATTCTCTTAAGAACTTAATGAAAAATTATAATATAAATCATTATTCCACGTCCTCCGTTAAAAAATTCCATTGTAGAACGAGTAATAAGAACTTTAAAAACTCGCCTTTACAAAATATTCAGTCTATGCGGACGATATCAATGGTTCCAAAATAATTTAGATTTTGTGTAAAGCAATATACTTTATATCGCATTACAAAATTCAAGCATATCAACGTTAATGATTCAAATGCGATTTTAGTTATGTCAAACATCAAGAAATCTCAAAGCCTAAGATACGCCAAGGACCAAAGTTTTGCGTTGGCGATTATGTTCGTATAAGCAAAACAAAGGAGATTTTTTAAGGCTGTTACCCTAATTGGTCTACAGAAATATTTCGTATCGTTAAAGTCATTCAAACCAAATCCTCAAACTTATCAACATAACATAACATAAACACTCACGCCTGTCACCCAGGGTAGGCAGAGACTACGGACTTCCATTTGGTACGATCCTGACACACTCTCGCCTCCTTTACATCCATATATCTACGCACACGCTCATCGGTTAAGGGTACTCCTAATCTGGCCCATTTTCAATATATCGCCAATTTGGTCGATAAACCTTCGTCTAGGCGTCCTTCCCGATTTTTCCGTTCACTTCTGCAACATAAATTTGCTTTGTCACTCTTTCCTCGTTCATTCTTTCTACATGACCAAACCACCGAAGCATTCCTTTCTTAATCCTGGTCACAACGTCATCTTGCAAACCACACTTTTCTCTTATCACACTATTTTCACCCTGTCATTCAGATTCAGCCCTAGCATACTCCTTAATGACCGCATTTCTACAGCATTTATTCTCTCTCATGCTTCTGCCAGACCCAACTTTCACTACCACATTAAATTAGGGACTAACACAGCATTATGAATTGCCATGCGTGCCTTTATTGACACATTCTAACTTTTCATAATAACGTGTAGAGCCCCATTCACTCTATTTTGCGTTCACTCGTCGTTCTATATCCTTATCATATCTACGATCCTCAAGCAAATAAACATCCCAAATATACAAACTCATCCACTTGCTCAATCATCTCCCTTCTATTCTTATTTCACATAACGTTCTACTTACTTCTTTCAAAACCATCTTTTAAAGACCAGTTCATTAAAGTAACCATATTGGGACTATAACGGCTTTGCACCAGTCTTCCGGTACCCGCTTCAGTTCCCAACATAAATTAAACAAGGTGTACAGCAGGCTGCCACCACTCCCTCTCCAGCCCATAGCATTTAGAGTGATACTCATCATATCCGGCTACCTTACCTGCTTTCATGCTTTTCATTGCTTTCATTATTTCATCTACACTTATCTCCCTACCTCTCTCCACTTCTTTCGGAATTTCTATTTCACTTAATTCAGACGACTCTTCACCATAAACACGCTTTCAAAATATTCTTCCATCTCTTTAAATTAGAAACTTCATCATTCAGCATACAGCCATTCTCGTCTCGTATAGCATTCATTCTAGGCTGTATTGAATTTCCGGCAGTTCTTACGAGTTTCCAGAACATTTTAATATTTGCCTGGAAGTTATCAGATATCCTTCTATTATTCTTATCCGTTCTTTCTTGCTTTTTCTTTTGATTTGGAGGATGAGTCGCTCGCGTCCGAAGCTTTGACCCTTACATTAGCCCACCCACACGTGTCTTCCGAGTGGTGCTAAACGAACAACAAAGCCGAAAGTATAGACTCGGCTCCTCGCCGTTTGCGCGTAAAAGCTACCACCCTTAGTTCGCACCATGAGCGGATTTAGAATTTTGAATATGGCTAAGAGGAAGTTGAAATCGGAAGATGCTGGGAAAGGAGAACATGGATAGTCAAAATGCGATGAAAGCAAAAATCAAGGAGGGTATAAAAGCATTTAAGAAGGGATAAAAATACAGTCTCAGTTAAAAAACTAAAATCCAAAGACAGCAACTCTATAAAATATGCCTATGCAGCTGCAAAGAAAATATTTAGTAATAAAAAGGAATAAGTTGTATTCCTCTTCCAAAGTGTGGAGGACTTTACCGCTTATTCATATTTGTGGGATTGTGAGCTTTAGGATCATTAGCTGGTGGAGCAGGGGTATATCAAAGGCTGTTAATGATTCAAAAGCAGCACAAAAGAGTCTTCAGGAATCTGAAAGACATAACAGAATGATGGAAGCGGTTGCTCAAGGAAAAGGATTATATATTAAACCTCATAAACAAGGAGCAGGTTCATATCTTAACCCTCAAAAACTAATTACGGCTACCCAGACGTGCGCTCACTAATCTAGACATATTAGAACACGCAAGTGACATTCCATACTTTGCGTTTTCATGAGAAATAAATTACCTTTGAAACTGAGAAAGATAAAATGTGGAATATCGAATTTGGATAGCTATAGAAATCCTGGAACGCATTGAGTAGCCTTTTTAAAGCACAATAAATACGTAGAATATCATGATAGTTTTGGTAATTTAAAGCGACAGTTAGAATTAGTTAAATATATGCATAACTTACCTATCAACTATAATTATGCACAACATCAAGCGTTTGGAGCTACAAACTGTGGTCATCTTTGTCTAAAATGTTTAAAAATTACTGGAAAAGCATTTATATAGTGTATGAAATAAATAAACGTATCAGTATGAAAATGTCTTTCACTGTGTCAATAACTGGGACAGGAGCCTCTTTTTCAAAAACCTATTCACCGACATTGGAACTATGAGGAGACTACGAATGCGGTCTTTTACATTTTCAACTTTCAATTCTATACCCAATATAGATGAAAGAAACAATAAATTTTATTATAGTGAAAAGAAATGATGAAAATTCCTGAAGGGTCTTACTAGCTTCAAGATATTTGTGATTATCTAAAAATAACATTAAGAACACTGTATTAAAACTAACTTGTAACAATAATATTGAAAACAAATATTTTTGCTCTGAAGATGTTCACTTTAATAGAAGAATCACTGGGTAAAATTTTAGGCTTTGGTATGGAAACAATAAAAGAAAATATAAGTACTGAATCAAAGTATCCTGTCAACATTCTATCGACAACCATCGTGCGGATTTAATGCGATGTAGTTAGTGGTTCATTTGTCAACGGGAAAGCAATCCATATAATTTATGAATTTGTACCTAATGTACCGCCTGGTTATCGAATAATTGAAATACCTAAAAACTTAATTTATTTTCCTGTTAACCAAAGTACTATAAGTGCTATCAATATAAAGCTGTTGAACGCTGAGAATAAAGAGATAAATTTACGAGTGAAGAAGTACAACTGTATTTACATTTCCGAAAAAATGACAAATTTCAATAAAAGCCCACCTACGTCGTGTATCCAAGTCAGTTCTAAAAGAACATCTCATAAAGGCACACCTCTTCAGCTAAAAAAGAAGCTTACCAAGACTAACAAAGAATTTTAAGCTAGTTGGCTTGATAAAATGAATATTTTAAACATATCGCAACAAATATCATACGATAACAGCATTGAGTATCATTCATATAAGCCATATCTCACTAGTTTTAACAAGAATTACGAAATACTTATTCCTATTAATTAGCAAGACCTGTACGTGCTACCTTCACTCAGTAGTTTATATATCGAGGGAAAAGAGAACGTTTATAACAGCACCACGAATGAAAAGGTATCAATTAAAATAAATTAAAAACATTTCGTTAATAATCCAGCACTATTTCTATTTCAAGACATAAGATATGAACTTAATGAAGTAGAAATAGATAAAATTAAGAATGCGGGTATCACTACTACAATAAAATCTTATCTATCTTTAAATTAAAATGAATTCAAATGTGCACGAGTTTGGGGCTGGTCAACTGCAGGAACAAGCAATACTAGTGGTGGAGCGTTTTCTGCATCTATACCATTGAACAACATATTAGAATTTGCAGAAGATTAAAAAAATATAATTAATTGTAAACACGAGTTAGTATTATTACGAAGCAATGCGATAAAATTAAATACAGGTGAAGTTGTAGATGATATTATAATAATAAAAATTATTTGGAGCTCCACAATCAAAGTATCAGATCATGAAAGAATCAACCTATTAAAACATTTAGAGAAAGATAGAGCTATTCCATTAGCGTTCCGTTCCTGGGACTTATATGAGTATCCATTGCTACCCAAAACACGTAAACATACTTGGTCTATAAAAACTTCATCGCAAATAGAGAAACCACGATTTGTTGTCATCGCCTTACAAACCAACCGCAAACATAACGCGGCATTATCAATGGCAGAGTTTGACCATTGTCACGTACGTGATGTAAGAGTCTTTTTAAATTCATCATATATATCACAGACTGTAATAATTCCATCAAAGCCTAAAATATAGTTCACTGCTGAACCACACGCGCTTGGCAGGCGGGTTGGCAACCGCAGCTTTTATTATTTTAAGTTGTTATTAGGAAGATTCTGCTAACCATGTCTTGTTTTACATATGATTACGTAATAGCGGCTTTACTAATAATGGAGTATATTAAAAAAAAACTAGGAGGTAGAACTTCTTTCTTCTTTCCTCCTAGGATCATCGATATATTTTTTGACGTGGTAGAGCAATGATTCAGCTATATTATGATTGTAGCACGAATGGGTCGACTCGACCGGGGAAGAACCACGTTCTCACAGAATACCAGTGTAAAATAGCAGCTCAGTGCTGCTGTGTTTCGTATGGTAAGTGTAGAGAACCGGAGACTCTTTTTACTGGAAACGAGGCGTTCCATATTAGTCCTCAGGGGTGGCAATGCATCTGCATTTTGATTCGTAATCAAGGATTGATGTAGATGTTTATGGGCCACAGCATCCACTTACCATCATGTGGACTGTGTGCTCGTTTTTCACCCTTATTATATTTTAAAAAATAGGAGTCCTTTTGGTTAGGTCTTGTCTATTTCTGTCGCCAAATAGTCGTGCTGGCTCTGCTGTATTTTGGTCTGAAGGGTATAGATAGCCAGTTAGATTATAGGCTGTGAGGCATTCCAACTTAGTTCTCAAAGATGACAAAGAATCTGAAGTCTCCTTGTAATTTGGCTGCAGGTGTCCATGGACTACCGCTACCACTTACCATTAGATGGACTAAAAGTTCGTTTGTCACTTCAGTTTTAAAAATAAAAATATATCATGTTCATCACTCCGTAAACAATTCATTGCTGGAATTGGGCTGCTCTCATGGTAAGGAGGTTTTGCCCAAATTATAGACTTAGTAGATGAATTGGCGTACTCATAATAACTACAACTGCACCAAGACAGCTCCATTAACACTGTTTCCCGTCACTGCTCCGGTCTGGAATCTTTACATAAAGTCCTCCAGACCGAATTTTGATCACAGTTGCTAGTCTCCGTTGAGACTCGTCACCTGCGGAGGACATGATTATAGTTCTAAGTGTATGCACAAGCACTACCTGTGCTTACACTATCTATTACCTCAAACTCATAGTTGGTTGAGACGGTAAACCGTCACGACCAGAGAGAGATTACTTTTTTTAGTTAGGTAGTGTGTACGGTCTTCACAAACCGCACATTTCCGCACATCAGCATTTTTACCTTATTGTTTCATTTTTCATTCTCATCAATTCAGTACGCAATCATTCGCCGTCGCTCAATGTACTCACTATCAATAATATCAGAATAAATTACATAATCAGTTCAAGTCTTTATGATTTTTATCAACTTCTAAGATTGTACAGCACAGCAGCTCGTACATCTTAATGGTCCTTCAAGCATTGATCTAGTGCCGGTAAGATCTAAGCGGGACCACGCGGTTCGACAACGTGTCTTCGTTTCGTTTATTGCTGCCCGTGTATTACCGCCTATTCAGCAAAAACTACACGTGACTTTTTCAAGCAATTGCGCGGTGAACAAGTTCCTGCTACAGCATACATCACTACCAACAGCAGTGATTGGTAATCACCACTCCATCAATCACGATAAGCATTTTTTGCCTTTGTGTTTCTATGTCTGAAGTGCAATAGCGAATCGGTCGAGTCGGCCTCCAACAAGCGGGTCTCACCGACGAGATTGAGAAGGCGCGTATATTGCATTAGGAGCACTTGGCAACAGCATCATCTCCGTGACTTAGAAGCAGCCGTCACCGGATTATTAATCAAATCGTCCATTAATCAAAAAAAATAAAAAATGGAAGATTTACTATCAACTCAGCAACAACTAAGCAATAGAGCAGTTTTTCACCAACTTCAAGAAAGATGGAGCTGAAGAAAAACCCCATCTAACATATCAAGGTGACTGGAGACTCTGGATCAGTACTGGAGAGAGTTCCAAGCCAATCATATTAAGTTGTGTGAGTACGAGGACCAAGACTACACTTATTTCTCAGAAAATCACTTCGAAAAAGCAAAATCATATTACAACGACTACTGATCTACTGATCAAGAAAAGTCAGTTCTGAGACCTGCTACTCCTTTAGCCAGCGTGATGACTTTTTGGCGTCCACCATCAACGACTGCATCAACGGCTGCATCAGCGACCCCATCAGGTCAGGCCAGCACCAGCCGAGCAGATAGAGGTAACCACAGCAAACTTGACGAAATGTACCGGAAACAAAAAAACAATTTTAAAGCACTAGAACGAGCAATCAATACCACTAATCTTGAGTTACTTACCGAAAAGTGGGAGCTCGAGGACAGCTTACGTAACTTACAACTTCGCTGGAACGCCGTGGATTCCTTACACTGGGAGATCGACAGGGAGCTTACCACAGAAGACGTGCAGTACAAAAAAATATACAACATGTTTAAAGACAGCTACAAAAAGATCAAAAAATCAATCAACAGCAAGATGTGGTCCGTATCTCATCAAGAGCATTCCACGCCAAAACTGGAAATCCCAACATTCAGCGGCAACTATCAGCAATGGTCATCTTTTAAAGGTCTCTTCATGGAAATCATCCACAAGAGTAAATTCATTTCAAATGTGCAAAAATGCAATATTTAAAAAGCGAGGTCAACGGAGAAGCCGAGAAACTAATACAACACCTAAATATTAGTTCCGAAAACTATGAAACATGCTGGGAAATTCTGAATTATCGGTATACCAACAAACGATTTATTTTCAGTTCTCACATGAACACGCTTTTTGGCTTGCCAGCAATACAACATCAGTCATCATTGGACCTGAAAAAATTGCACGACACTACAAAAGAGTATCTAAGCGCCGTGATAAACTTAGCCGTGAACACATCAAGTTGGGATCCTTTGGTTGTACATTTGTTGATGCAGAAACTGGACACTGATACACATGACTACTTCGAATGTCTTGAAGATCCGAGGAATTGCCTACGCTATCAGGTTTCTGACCTTTTAAATGCGATTCACAGCATTAGAATCGTCTTGACGCAAGCAAACACCGTGGAACAATCAGCAAGCTACCTATCAAGATTCCAAAAAAGCTCAATATTCCAAGCCAAACCCGGGTGCATCAACTAAAGCATTTATCAATCATACAAAGGCGAAATCAAATCATTGAAATCGTTAGCAAGGAATGAATACACGTGTCCATTGTGCAATGAACAACATGGCATTTTCCACTGTAAATCGTTTCTAGATCAGACACCAGAAATAAAACGTAAAACAGTGTCCGTAATTAAATAAGCGCTTGGAGATTTTTTAAATTAATATGATATAAATATAGATCAGTTTATTACAATAAAATATAGTTTTCAGTTGTTAGATTTAAAATTTTAGTTTATATTTTTTAGATTTAAATGTTTAGTTTAGATTTTATCTGAAAACAACAACACGTTATTAAAGTATTAAGCCAAGTACTAAATATTTCTAAAAATAAATGATTAAATACTCATTATATTACTACACTAAAAAGAGTCGGTAATTAAATAAGCGCTTGCAGATTTTTTTTACTATTGTGATATAAATATAGATCAGTTTATTAAAATAAAATATAGTTTTCAATTGTTAGATTTAGAATTTTAGTTTATATTTTTATTTCGATTTTATCTGAAAGCAACAACACATTATTAAAGTACGAGTATTAAGCCAGATGCTAAATATTTCTAAAAATAAATGATTAAATACTCATTATATTACTACACTAACGAGTCAGTAATTAAATAAGCTATATTTAATATAATGAAATACTCAAAATCAAATATTTTTGGTAGTCATCATTTTATGTTTTATTAAATTATGGCTTTAAACTTTGTATTTGAGTTTTAATATACAGATTTCTGAAAGAAAACTGGTGAATTAAATCTGGTAGATAAGTAACACTCATAAAAATAACGCTTAGTTGATTTGTATCCAAATAAGCGTTACTCGGCGAACGTTGCGATAATCTTCATTGATGCATGATTAACTGGGTAACAGCCTTCGTTGGGGTTTTCTCGTCAACTGATTTAAAGTTGATCAGAGAATGCTGCCAGCAGTCGGCTGATGGAATAGCCTCCAGCTCGTAAGAGAGGGACCTCGACGTAATATTCTCCTTGCTCGCAGGCTCGCTCTGCGTGCGTATATCCTGAACCTGTTCGGCGTGATAAGTAGCTTTTGAAATCCCCGCTTGGATAGGTTCAAAATATTCATCCTGGAAACAATAAAAATACTATTTCAACAAAAGCATACTGATAAGCAATGAACAATAGTTATATTCTCTCCTACTTACTTGACTTAGTAGTCTGGTTCACTAACTATTGTATCAATCACACCAATCATCTAAAAATATTATTAAATACGTTTTATAAAAACTATGACTGATAATAATTATTATAATTTATTTGCGAGTAAGCATTGTTTAAAGATAAAAGATATAAATCTTTGCACTCATCATATAAACAATAATTGACCCGGTGGTTTTACACTACAACCAATAATAAATGGAATATCAAAGTAGACATCCGATCAAATAGAACCTAACTTTTCATCATGTGAATGGTAACTCAAATTATTAAAATTAAATAAGATTTGCCACCTGAAAGTATTTTAATTTGTCATATTTTAAAATAAAGAAATATTTCATTTGGTACAATTAGCATTGATCTGTATTTATATAACTATAAGGAATATTATTGCTTATTAATATTCAAACTTTAGATGTTCATATGAACATCGCTTTGCTTAATTGTTATTGCGCTGATCTTGCACTCGTACTCATGCAAATACGGAATGGGTCAACATATAGCGGTCGATGTTGTAACTAAAATGAGATCCATTACAAATATGTTTACTCAAAATTAATACTTTGTAAATGAAAAGCTTTTATAAATAGCTATTTTAATTTTAATTTTAATGCCGAATTTTATACTATTCGTTAATACATACTTATCTTATTAATTAATATCACAAACGTAAAAGTCTGGATGTTTAGATGTTTTCGGATGTGTTACAAATCATTATATAATGGCTGAACCTATGGATGAAATTTGCATAAAGATAGAATATAGTCTGAAAAACACATGCTAACGCTAGAATAGCTGAACGGATATGGATGAAATTTTTTATCTTGAAAAGTACGGTTCCCGTGGGATAGAAAATAGTAGACTGCGTGGGCGAAGCCACTAGCGATCGCTAGTTACACATGAAAAGGCTCCAACAACAATAAAAACGTGTTCATGCGCAATAATGTTTGTACTGTGTGGGAATCGAACTGCAACCATCAATCAGGCTTTGTAGTCCGCTCGTAGTACAAACCACTAGACCATTGCGATCAACACCATTCGTTAAATAAATAATTGATATAATAGAAAGATGAGAATTAAAAGTAGAGAATTGGGGAGGGGGGCCTTCAGATAATCTTCAGTAGCTCTTTCAAGTTTAAATTATTAACGCGATTGAAATAACGTTAGTTCATTAAAACCTATCAACCAATAAGGTCAAGTTAACAAACCTGTTATGAAATTTCTCAAACAAAAGAATCACTTAAATTAGAATGTATCTGTCCTGCATCATAAAATGAGGTTAAACGTCATGGAAACTTATTGCCAAACACTATACGTAGTATTCTCTGCGGTCCATCGAATTGCGGAATAACTAACTTAGTTATCAGTTTGTTGTTACATCAGAATGGACCACGTTTCCGCAACCTTTATGTATATTCAAAGTCTTTATATCAACCTAAATACTTATTTTTTAGAAAAGTACTGCAGAAGGTAGCAGGCATCTTATTACAAGTATAATCATAATTGATTTGAGTCTAAGAAGCTTCACCTAACTCAATTATAATATTTAATGATGTAGCTTAGAAAATCAGAACAACATATTATTTTGCCATGGGTCGACATAAGAACATTAACTGTTTTATATTAATCAAACGTATACGATACCTAACCAACTAGTTACAGATAACGCTAACCTGATCATATTGTTTAAACAAGACGACATAAATCTGAGACACATTTATGATGAACATGTAGGGTCTGACATGACATGGTCTCAGTTCCGTGAAATGCTCAACCATGTGGAGTAAACCTTTCAATTATGTTGTTATAAATAAAGACTGTGAACGAAATAAAGGCTGTTACAGAATGAAGTTTGATACATTCATACTAGTAGACTAAACGTTTAAATAGCTATGTCACAAAGCAATCAGTTTCATTTAAGTAGTCAAAGAGAGTACAACTTTACAATGGAACTAGATCTCAAGAAACAAATTGTAAAATCTGCTACAGCTAAAAAGAAAGGTAGAAATGATAAAGATGCAAAAATACAAACAATCTGGCTTTGGAAACAATACTTAAACCTATCGTTGATCCGCTTAATATGCTTACCAGAAAAACTGAAGAAAAGAAACATTTAAATGAAGATACAGAGCAAACTCACCTTATAAAAAAACTAAGTACAGCGAAAGTGAGTCATCGATTTCTTCAAGTGATGTGTTTGAGGATCCTGTTAATAATGAAGAAAACTCAGATAACGATGTTTATACAACATCCAACAAAACCCTCACTCACTCGCTTCCTGCGGATGATAATGACGCGAATGAAATTTCGTTTAAATCACTTCAATCAAGACCAAGCATTGCAAATGATTCTTTATCATGGTCTATGTCATCTGAAGTACTAAAAGATATACCTTATGGTGTCAGACATGAGCGTGGAAAACAAATGCTTGGCACAACTCGCGTCTATGACGATGGTCACATCTTAAAATTGGAAATCATAGTTTGAAAAAACTCCAGGCTTAAAAGAGTTATTGTTTGAAAACTTAAAAATACTTGAAGACTTACAAAATTATAAATTGTTATTTTGGATACTAATGCACACAAACGTAATTGTGATTAATCCAAACCGATTAACAGTAAAAGGATTTAAATATATGCAGTGATCAAACCATTGTTTAAGTACTGAGAAATCATAAAAGTAGTGTAGAAAGTCTTCCAAAGGGGAAGGAGTTGATATTTTAAAATAAGTTAAAAAGATAATGATTTGGTTTACTGAACGATCCAAACGAGTTAGTGGAACGATTAAAATTACTTCTTGGATCATGGGCAGCTGGTAACACAGGGTTTATAATGAAATGTGCAATAATCGAAGAAACGTAAAGCTAGCATCATAAAAGACATTAAATATATTAAGCTGCCTACAGGAGGATTACGCAGTACCATTTCATTACAGAAGCCGACAAGACGAAAATGAATATAGACAAATTTCATCACGTTCATAAGCGTTTGCGACTATCTGAATGCACTGATATTCTCAGTGATACTTTAGTAAGAACAGACGCAGGTGACTTTGATTTAAAATGAACAAGATTAAAAGGACTGCAATCTCCTGAAAAGACGATGAGGCTTTAAATAAAGAATATGTGGATAAATGTGTTCAAGAACTTAAAATGAAATGAAAACAATTCAGAATAATATCAATACCTTAAAATTTAGAAAAATTGACTACTATCAATTTCAGCATTGTATTACACGAAAAGGAAATCGACCTCATGATTGCAGCAAAACCTACACAAAATGAGTAAACAAGCAAGAAGAAATTTTTCTCGTCAACATACAATTACTAAAGGAATAGATGATTTATGGCAAGCTGATCTGATTGATTTTCAAAAATATTCAACGTTTAATGAAGAATATAAATATGTTTTAGTAGTAATCGATGCTCTATCGAAATAGGGTTAGAGCATTGAAATCGAAACATAAAATTGTGTCAAAATACGATGCAAAGTTTATTATCTGAATCAAGACGAAAACCTAAAAATGAACAAACTGATCTTGGTACAGAATTTTATAATGATTCTCTTAAGAACTTAAAGAAAAATTATAATATAAATCATTATTCCACGTCCTCCGTTAAAAAATTCCATTGTAGAACGAGTAATAAGAACTTTAAAAACTCGCCTTTACAAAATATTCAGTCTATGCGGACGATATCAATGGTTCCAAAATAATTTAGATTTTTTAATAAAGCAGTATAATAATACTTTATATCGCATTACAAAATATAAGCCTATCAACGTTAATGATTCAAATGCGATTTTAGTTATGTCAAACATCAAGAAATCTCAAAGCCTAAGATACGCCAAGGACCAACGTTTTGCGTTGGCGATTATGTTCGTATAAGCAAATACAAAGAAGATTTTTATAAAGGTTATACCCCTAATTGGTCTACAGAAATATTTCGTATCGTTAAAGTCATTCAAACCAAATCCTCAAACTTATCAACATAACATAACATAAACACTCACGCCTGTCACCCAGAGGGGTAGGCAGAGACTACGGACTTCCATTTGGTTCGATCCTGACACACTTCTCTTGCCTCCTTTACATCCATATATCTACGCATACACGCTCATCGGTTAAGGGTACTCCTAATCTGGCCCATTTTCAATATATCGCCAATTTGGTCGATAAACCTTCGTCTAGGGCGTCCCTTCCTGACTCTTCCGTCCACTTCTGCAAAATTTGCTTTGTCACTCTTTCCTCGTTCATTCTTTCTACATGACCAAACCACCGAAGCATTCCTTTCTTAATCCTGGTCACAACGTCACCTTGCAAACCACACTTTTCTCTTATCACACTATTTTCACCCTGTCATTCAGATTCAGCCTAGCATACTCCTTAATGACCGCATTTCTACAGCATTTATTCTACTCTCATGCTTCTTCTGCCTGACCCAACTTTCACTACCATACATTAAATTAGGGACTAACACAGCATTATGAATTGCCATGCGTGCCTTTTATTGACACATTCTAACTTTTCATAATAACGTGTAGAGCCCCATTCACTCTATTTCTTGCGTTCACTCGTCGTTCTATATCCTTATCATATCTACGATCCTCAAGCTAAATAAACATCCCAAATATACAAACTCATCCACTTGCTCAATCATCTCCCTTCTATTCTTATTTCACATAACGTTCTACTTACTTCTTTCAAAACCATCTTTAAAGACCAGTTCATTAAAGTAACCATATTGGGACTATAACGGCTTTGCACCAGTCTTCCGGTACCCGCTTCAGTTCCCAACATAAATTAAACAAGGTGTACAGCAGGCCTGCCACCACTCCTCTCCAGCCCTTAGCATTTAGAGTGATACTCATCATATCCGGCTACCTTACCTGCTTTCATGCTTTTCATTGCTTTCATTATTTCATCTACACTTATCTCCCTACCTCTCCACTTCTTTCGAATTTCTATTTCACTTAATTCAGACGACTCTTCACCATAAACACGCTTTCAAAATATTCCTTCAATCTCTTTAAATTAGAAACTTCATCATTCAGCATACAGCCATTCTCGTCTCGTATAGCATTCATTCTAGGCTGTATTGAATTTCCCGGCAGTTCTTACGAGTTTCCAGAACATTTTAATATTTGCCTGGAAGTTATCAGATATGCTTCTATTATTCTTATCCGTTCTTTCTTGCTTTTTCTTTTGATTTGGAGGATGAGTCGCTCGCGTCCGAAGCTTTGACCACCTTACATTAGGCCCACTCACACGTGTCTTCCGGTGGTGCTAAACGAACAACAAAGCCGAAAGTATAGACTCGGCCTCGCCGTTTGGTAGCGGCAAAGCTACCACCCTTAGTTCGCACCATGAGCGGATTTAGAATTTTGAATATGGCTAAGAGGAAGTTGAAATCGAAGATGCTGGGAAAGGAGAAAATTGCCTCATGGATAGTCAAAATGCGATGAAAGCAAAAATCAAGGGGGAGGGTATAAAAGCATTTAAGAAGGGATAAAAATACAGTCTCAGTTAAAAAACTAAAATCCAAAGACAGCAACTGGCTATAAAATATGCCTATGCAGCTGCAAAGAAAATATTTAGTAATAAAAAGGAATAAGTTGTATTTCTTCCAAAGTGTGGAGGACTTTACCGCTTATTCCATATTTGCGGGATTGTGAGCTTTAGGATCATTAGCTGGTGGAGCAGGGGTATATCAAAGGCTGTTAATGATTCAAAAGCAGCACAAAAGAGTCTTCAGGAATCTGAAAGACATAACAGAATGATGGAAGCGGTTGCTCAAGGAAATGGATTATATATTAAACCTCATAAACAAGGAGTAGGTTTATATCTTAACCCCTCAAAAAACTAATTAGACGGCTACCCAGACGTGCGCTAACTAATCTAGACATATTAGAACACGCAAGTGACATTCAATACTTTCGCGGCGTTTTCATGAGAAATAAATTACCTTTGAAACTAAGAAAGATAAAATGTGGAATATTGAATTTGGATAGCTATAGAAATCCTGGAACGCATTGGGTAGCCTTTTTAAAGCACAATAAATACGTAGAATATCATGATAGTTTTGGTAATTTAAAGCGACAGTTAGAATTAGTTAAATATATGCACAACTTACCTATCAACTATAATTATGCACGACATCAAGCGTTTGGCGCTACAAACTGTGGTATCTTTGTCTAAAATGTTTAAAAATTACTGGAAAAGCATTTATATAGTGTATGAAATAAATAAACGTATCAGTATGAAAATGTCTTTCACTGTGTCAATAACTGGGACAGGAGCCTCTTTATCAACAAACTATTCACCGACATTGGAACTACGAGGAGACTACGAATGCGGTCTTTTGCATTTTTCAACTTTCAATTCTATACCCAATATAGATGAAAAAAACAATAAATTTTATTATGGTGAAAAAGAAATGATGAAAATTCCTGAAGGGTCTTACTAGCTTCAAGATATTTGTGATTATCTAAAAATAACATTAAGAACACTGTATTAAAAGTACCTTGTAACAATAATACATTGAAAACAAATATTTTTTGCTCTGAAGATGTTCACTTTATAGAAGCGAATCACTGGGTAAAATTTTAGGCTTTGGTATGGAAACAATAAAAGAAAATATAAGTACTGAATCAAAGTATCCTGTCAACATTCTATCGACAACCATCGTGCGGATTTAATGCGATGTAGTTAGTGGTTCATTTGTCAACGGGAAAGCAATCCATATAATTTATGAATTTGTACCTAATGTACCGCCTGGTTATCGAATAATTGAAATACCTAAAAACTTAATTTATTTTCCTGTTAACCAAAGTACTATAAGTGCTATCAATATAAAGCTGTTGAACGCTGAGAATAAAGAGATAAATTTACGAGGTGAAGAAGTACAACTGTATTTACATTTCCGAAAAAAATTACAAATTTCAATAAAAACCCACCTACGTCGTGTATCCAAGTCAGTTCTAAAAGAACATCTCATAAAGACGCACCTCTTCAGCTAAAAAAGAAGCTTGCCAAGACTAACAAAGAATTTCTTAAGCTTAAATTAATATTTTAAACATATCGCAACAAACATCATACGATAACAGCATTGAGTATCATTCATATAAGCCATATCTCACTAGTTTTAACAAGAATTACGAAATACTTATTCCTATTAATTAGCAAGACCTGTACGTGCTACCTTCACTCAGTAGTTTATATATCGAGGGAAAAGACGAATGAAAAGGTATCAATTAAAATAAATTAAAAACATTTCGTTAATAATCCAGCACTATTTCTATTTCAAGACATAAGATATGAACTTAATGGAGTAGAAATAGATAAAATTAAATTTGGGCATCACTACTACAATAAAATCTTATCTATCTTTAAATTAAAATGAATCCAAATGTGCACGAGTTTGGGGCTGGTCAACTGCAGGAACAAGCAATACTAGTGGTGGAGCGTTTTCGCATCTATACCATCGAACAACATATAAGAATTTGCAGAAGATTATGAAAAAATATAATTAATTGTAAACACGATTTAGTATTATTACGAAGCAATGCGATAAAATTAAATACAGGTGAAGTTGTAGATGATATTATAATAATAAAAATTATTTGGAGAGTTCCACAATCAAAGTATCAGATCATGAAAGAATCAACCTATTAAAACATTTAGAGAAAGATAGGGCTATTCCATTAACGTTCCGTTCCTGGGACTTATATGAGTATCCATTGCTACCCAAAACACGTAAATGCTTGGTCTATAAAAACTTCATCGCAAATAGAGAAACCACGATTTGTTGTCATCGCCTTACAAACCAACCGCAAACATAACGCGGCATTATCAATGGCAGAGTTTGACCATTGTCACGTACGTGATGTAAGAGTCTTTTTAAATTCATCATATTATCCTTATGAGGGACTGAATGTCAGCTTTTCAGAAGATAAGTTTTCTTTATTATACGAACAGTATGCGAGATTTCAACAGTCGTATCATGGACGCCGGTCAGAGTTGTTGATGGGTTTAAAGGAATTTAGAGACGTAGCGACATTATTTGTAATTGATTGTTCAAGACAGCACGAAACTTTAAAAGGTTCGATCGACGTGAGAGTTGAAATCGAAACAGACCAAGAAATACCAGATCAGACAGCTGCTTATTGCTTGATTTTAAACGATTGTATATTCGAGTACAAACCACTGAGTAATATCGTTAAGAAAATATTATGAATAGCAATACAATAATCGTAGATCTTCAAGGATTCAAAAATAGCAAAAATGAATTTATAGTAAAAGAATTTGCTATAGCCACTCTAGAGTACACCAAAATATTCCTAATGAAACCTCCTTACCCATTCACTTCACTATCTCTTGAAGAGAAAAAACAAATTTGCTGGATTGAAAAGCACAGAGGGTATCGATGGAGTGAGGTCGTTTGTTGATTATAGAGAGTTTCACAGAATTATCAAGACATATTTGAAAGATAAAAAGATTTTTAAAAGGATGTGAAAAATAAAATGGGTACAAGATCTTTATGATGAAAATAATGCTATCATAGATATAAATTGCTTAGAGCTCCTAATTTAAATACTCTTTGTGAAATTTATTGTAAAGATACTTTACTGTATAACTATTTTACTCATAAGAAAATCTGTGCGTTAAAAAATGTTTTATGTATTAAGAAATGGTGTTTTGAAAACAAAGTGATTGTTTGATTTTTCAATAAAATACATGTTAATAAAAACTTTATCTTTTGATTTATTAAACTATCCTTGTGTTCGAGGAGGAGAAAAAAAAATAATAGTTCCAGTTCAGCAAAGATTTGTATTATTAAAGTAACTGTTTTTTTTGTACCACATTGCATTTTAACGATGAAGTGAAACCTCTTCTGGAGAGAATTGGGGCCTTCAGCGGCAAGTAGCTCGAGCGAAGCGAGAGCAAGTGACGCAGAATCCCCAATTCTATCCTACTAATGAGGAGAATCGAAAACACTTGTCAAGTATTAGACACCAAATAGAGCATTTGAAGAGAAGTGACACTGACACAGAGTTGAGAGATCAGTTATCAAACCACGACCTACATTAATATGTGGTTATTTATCTTCTGCTGGGAGCAGCTATACTAGCATCAGCATTATTTGCTTTGCGGAGCCTACGCCGCAGATGCACCGCACGTATACAAGCGCCCTCTTAAAGCGAAAGATCAGTTGGCTTGAATGTATAGTTCATTGGTACGAGCCCTAACACAGAGCAAACAACATCGGTCGAGCCCCGCGGTATCGCAGTTACGTCATCGGGTGAACTGAGTGCACGCGCACTAGATAAGTCGACGTCGCCTACAGTTTGCAAACGTTTTAGTGATCTTAGTGCAGTGTAGTGAAGTGTGAAATTTATAAGTTTTGTAATTGAAATTTATAAGCTAATTTTGTAGTATCATCATCATTATCAATTTGTACCTATCAATCATCACCTGTTCTCTCTCTCTCGCCCCGCAGCATGTACGGTCTTTACAGACCGCATATTTCTGCACATCAGCATTTTTACCTTATTGTTTCATTAGAATAAATTACATAATCAGTTCAATTTTCTATCATTTTATCAACTTAAGATTGTACAGCACAGCAGCTCGTACATAGTGTCTATCACGATTTATGGATACCTGCTACCATTTTTAAACACAGTTAAAAGTATTTTGACTTCTTCTTCTTCATCAGTAGTGCTGTTCAAGGAGAATTGGTCTTAATCAAGCTTGGCAGATGTATAGACGAACGCAGTACCAGACGTCGCGCACCTTTCACGCTGCTATTCTCCACCAGTCTGGTTATTATACGTCTGGACACGAGGTGGTACGTTTATACGGCAATCTATTGAAAGGCATTAAAATTTTCTGGCATTTCCTATTACTTGTGATGCAATTATTGTATTCATCTCTCCGAAGCTGTATTCTAAACATTTTAGATTACATCTTACAAGCACCACATCAAGGTAGGTAAGCGCAAGGGTAGGGTAGAACTACTCAATGTCTCTGCGTTAACACGTACTTTTAGGATACAATGAAATATTTTGCGTTATTGATACAGCCGTTAGGGAAATAAAACTTAATTAACGAATTTTATTGCGTTATTAACGGGTTTTTGTCCGAAACGTCGGGAGTTAAAAAAGTTTAAATTAAACGCGACAAAACCACACCATTTTATGTTCATTCTACATGTATGTCTTAGAGTGTAACAACTGCGGTGAATTGTGGTAACTGTACGCAATGATTTCAACACATCGAATGCCACATGGCCGTTTACATGCAAGTTTTCTACGCCACTGTTCTCTAAAAAAACGTTAAATAAAAATATAACCATTCAAAATAATATAAAAATACAACACAATTCTTATGTCACGAGACGAACGCATTGTATTGCTGTCACGTCGTGTTCAATGATGAAGAAAATCTTCACTATTTAATGTGCTCTCGAAATCAGTTTGGAATGCCGTAAGTTCATTACAACTTTGAGTGATATGATATGAAAGATGTTATAAATTAATTGGCTAAGATCCATGTAAGAAAATAATTATGAAATGTCTTACCTAGTTTGAAGAGCACCTCCCTCCCTCTCTCAATCGCATGCACTATCACCGCCATCACTTATCCCACCTACCACTACAATAAGAAAGACATACCACCGTCAATAATACGGCACGTGTTTCGCTTCCAATATCTTTCTCCTCCTACAACTTTCATCTCCTAACCTATAACATTAATATAATGGATTTCCGAAAAGTAACGCCTGATTCTATTAATGATATTATATGATATGAAAATTAGTTTTACTATGGCGTAATACAAGAAAGTCAAAGGCAATTACAAATAAGCATTAACTAGTCTGCTTAAATCCTTTTTAAAAATAACCCGTAATGACTATCATAAAGGGCTTTCGCTAAACGATATTTGATGCCGCGTAAAACCACACACGTCGACGGAAACTAAGCACAGCGGCTTTGACAAGCCATTCACAACGAACGTTAATGGTTGCTTTATTTAAATCCCAATTCAAATTATGAAATAAAGATAAATAAATATTTATGACTTGAAGACAAAATTCAAGATACATTACAAACACACCTTTGCAGTCCACCATTTTGTTACTAGGAGTTTTCACTTAGATTTCAAAGAACTTGAAAAATAAAGCCTACTCTTTTTTTAAAGGCCCGCACTGGTGTTGCAGTTGTTATAGGCGGCGGTAGTCACTTTCCATCAGGTCAGCCGCATGCTCGTTTGCCTCCTCTTCTATTAAACATAACATAAGCCGTTACAGTGCATGAAATTAAGAAATGAGTAGAGGCACGGTACGGTTGAAGGTTTAGTAAAATAATTAATATATTTATTTATTTCTCCTTTATCAGTGGGCACAATTCTACAGCTAGACTTGGGCCTCTCCCGCCTTATTGTTGGCTTTTAGAGTTATGTAAGAATATGTAGTTATGACATGGTTGCCAACTTTTGCAAAGAAAAATAAAGATGTAGAACATGTATTTTACTTAAAGAAGAGGTTTAATATTCAATAAATTATCGTTTATAAGAAAATATGGTACCCAGAATACTTTCCAGGCTTGCGGTATAGAAATCATGCATATTAACTATTTGTCTTTAAAGAACACCCCAATCTTATTTAAGTTAAGCACACTCTTCCATGCCTTAACTGTGAAAGTATAGTTATAACTTGAAAATAAATTTCAGTGTACCTACATGTAAGTAATTTGGCGTTGATCATATATTAAGTAATATTCAAAGTGCGACTGCTACAATGTTACCACTATACTGGGTGACATTTTTTACCGTCTGGAAAATAATATGGTGTTTTTGTAAGTGGAATAGAAGCTATTCTCGAAAGTATTTATAAAATATAACTGATAGGCAAAATTTCTGAAAATCCAAAAAAAAATACATAAATGCAATTCATCCTACGGCATTTGCGTAAAAGTAAATTTATAAATAGGTGATATTATTTTAAACGGCGTGGGCTACGATCGCTAGTGAATGAAAGTTGTAGCACGAGCGAGACGCATGCACATTTATTTCGTCCTTTCGGCATTTATGTCGCCGCCAGGCGGCCGAGTATGGGCGTTCGACACATCATTGTAGTCAACATTTAGAATAAGGTGTATTCAAAAGACCTAGCTACAATACTTGGCTTCGTAATAATAATTTTATGCCTACCGTATACCGTGGCCTACCGTATAGCCGTGGTAGCTCAGATAGTTAGCGCTCACTGTAAGTTTCACAGTACGCGAGCAACCCGGGTTCGATCCCGCCGGCACCAATGAAATTGTTAATTGCAATTTTAAGTGTTGATTTACCGTTCTCGGCGGTGAAGGAAAACATCGTGAGAAACCTGCATGTCTGAAATCAAAAAAATATTTCGAAGACATGTGAAGTTCCTCAACACGCATTGGGGCAGCGCGGCGGACTTTTCCTTGCCCTAAAACCCTCCCAGAAATGAGAGGAGGCCTGTGCCCAGCAGTGGGACGTATATAGGCTGTAACTACCGTATACATATACTACAACATCTTAGGCGTATTTAGAAGTTCGAAATCAACTTATTGACAAACTACACTGATTGATATTTACAAAATTATACTACATTATTGTTATTTACAAAAATTTACCTTTTAGCGATATAGCAGTAATTGTTCAAAATGTCTACCGTTTCTTTCTAAATGCAAACTAGAACGTCTTCGTAAATTGTTTGTTAACCTTTCACTAACACTTTGTGCTTCTTCTGTGTACACTAATCGTTTTAGTTCGACCCACAAATAAAAGTCTAGAGGTGTTACGTCTAGTGATCTCGCCGGCCAGTTCACAGGTCAACCGCGACCTATCCACCTATTGGCTATCTTGTCGAATTGATTGTACACGTTGTAAATTCCAACGCGAGTAAACTCGTCGCACCGTCTAAGTTTTCACCAGATAAGACATAAAATCTCGCCATTGCTAGGTTTACATTAAAGTATTGCTACATGTTTACAATAACTATCAGCGGTATTGGTACATGTTTACAATAACTATCAGCGGTATTGGTACATGTTTACAATAACTATCAGCGGGCATACGACGTCACGCCGCAGCTCATCGCAGGTCACTGAAATGGGAGCGCGGGCGGACTACGGCCTTGCGCCTGCGACCCTGAGAGAGGACAAGGACAAAGAGGCCTACGGGACGGGTGCGGCGACTGGCAAGTGCGTTACAAATTCATTGTTTTAGTACCGCTCGTAAAGTAGGGTGCGTATGATTTGAATTTCGATACTTCTTAATTGATTTATTCATTTATTTCAAAACTTTTGTTTTTATTTTTAAGTATGGATAGTTTACTACAGATTTATAGTATTTATTGACATTTGAACTCGCGGTTCTTAGCTGCAATTAATTGCTACACTACTGCGGTACGGAGCCATCCAATTTAATATCTATTGTTTATAATATATACCGTTTTTAGTGTTTGGTTAAAATTAAACTAGCAAAAGTTCAAATATTTAAAATTTTAAAATTAATTAAAATTGCACTGAAATCTCTTTCGATCAAAGCTTCAGCCAACTGTAATTCAATATTAAAAAGCTTTGATATTTACTGGAGATTTTCCATACTATTGCGATAAATATTTACATATTTAGTCCTCCAGTCATCCTTCAACAATATTTGATCAAAGTTCAAATCCCTTGTCTTATAATTAAGCCCCTTAAATTGTTTTAAGCAATATTCTATAACTATAAGGCGTGAATTTCTTTAGCCTATACTTGTGTTAATTAATTGTTTTTCTTTTTGTTCAGAAAAACATTTGCTGTCATGAGTTCAATGCGAAGTTTGCGTTCTTTTTTTTTAATTTCTAATAAGATTATGTTATCATCATCCTTACTCATCTCCTTTCTTGATTATGCCAAACAAACTTGAGCGTATACACAATAGCTAGCTATTAGGTTCATATTTAGTTTGCGGAAATATGATTCTCTCCGAATTTCCTTTAAAGCTCAAGTTGTTACTCATTCGCCTTCGCCGAAATTAACTAATTATTTCTATTCTGTACTGTATATTGTTCAATCCTATGACTCTATGCTATTTGAAGGTAAAAAGTTTCTTGATCATAACATGCCAGATCGAGTTCTATGGTCAGCCGAAGAACTTATACTTGCGCCACATTCTAATCGAACTAAATACTTTTAAAATTCCTTCAGGGTCAAGATGCGAAGTGCAAGGTGCACGTAAATAAAGACGTTAAAAATCATTACCTATCATTGTTGTAATTACTTGTCATTAAAATAGTGACATTTTGATTTTTCTTCTTAACAGGTCGTTACATTATCTAGTGAAGACCGTCGCACTTAAGAACCTTTCATCCCCAACGGTTGTCGGTTTTTTGAGCTCTATCTGATCCGTTGGAGTATGTCAATAGCTCTGGTTAGTATGTGGATCACTAATTCAAGAAAAAAGAAATACATTCAGCAAATAAAGAAATATTTTTCAACTTTATATTTGTGAAATGAATTAGTATAGTACTAAAATAAATTTAATTTTCCTGACAGTTATATATATTTCCTTTTGTAATGCTTGTTTATAAGTTGTTTCATGTAATTATTAGTATTGTGTCTCGTATTTTACTATTTCCACTTAATAAAATAGGGTATTTTATAATAATTAAAATAATAATGTCTCGTTATTATAAATTTAATTAAAACATCGTAACGCTGACTTTCATTTAATATTAAAAGTAAAAATCAGATTTAGTCTAGGTAAAATGGCCACAAAGTGGTCAAAGTTAGGAACAGTCTATAAAAATAAGAACTTTAATTAGAAAAATATCACTCAAAAGACAAAAAATGCAGTTTGATTAAAATTATAAAAGAAAGCTGAAAGCGCTGCCACTGAATTTTGAACCTTATTGCGTTTTAACAAGTTTGTGTTGACGCACGATATTCTTCTGACCAATTTTGAAACATGGCCACGTTTATGGTAGATATTAAGGAAACATTGACATTGTAGTAGACATTCAAGTTGTTGATGCCGTTAAGATAATTCACCACCACATTTCGTCCCGGTGTCGTAAGAGGTGACTATAAGAAATGGCAGAAAATATATGTAAATGAAAATAATGCGATATAACCATTTAGCAAATTTTGTAACAAAACAGGTTGGGGTGGGGTGGGGTTTCTCTGCAATATAAGAACTAATTTACTAATGCTCTCTTTATTTTGATACAAAGATATCAAATAATCAAAATTATTTTTATTAAAAACAATAGTTTCCTAATCGTAAATATTTTAATTAAGGATCAGGCGTCGAAGAAATACTGACAATGTTTGAGCATTTAGTTGATTGGACGACCATTCATTGCATGTTTATTAATTTACTTATTATCATTATCATCATTACAGCCCTTCACAAGTCCACTGCTGAACATAGGCCTCCCCCAAGGAATGCCACAAAGCACGGTCCTGAGCCACCTGCATCGACGAGGTTGCCATTCGAGAATCTTTCTTCCCGATCGGTTGTCGGTTCTTCGAGCTATATGGCTGGCCCATTCCCAATTCAGCTTAATAAACCAGAGTAAAAAACATGGACTAAACAAAAGTCATTTGTAATCTCCATATCACACCTATGCCGGTAGTTGTTGAGAGCATTAAGGTCGAAGTTCTGGGACAAATAGTCCGACTAGGTAAGTCTAACTTCGACCGAGAGGTCAATCGACGGATTTAACTCGGCTGGGCTGCGTTCGGGATATTACGACACATCTTCTCGTCAGGCATACCTCAAAACCTCAAAACTAGATTGTACAACCAGTGCGTATTGCCAGTGATGACCTATGGATCTGAGACGTGGTCCTTCACTGCTGACCGTACGAGGAGGCTCAATGTACTTCGCGCCACAAGCGAAATACATCGAAGCCTAAATCGCGCTTTCAAAGTTCCGAATTAAAAACAGTATATATAGAATAGCTCCGAACTACCACACGGAGCGTTAGCCGCTCCCCGGGCAGAACACCTTGCCCGGCGGGTGATCTCCCCTTTTCCTTCTACGGCCACAGTAATGATCCCGACGTGATGTGAACACGCAACCAACAACCTTCGGAAACTACAACTTCAAACCTTCGTCGTTATCCTCAAGAACCCCTACCATTCACTCCCAAGAATCGACTTCTGCAGTCTTCAGCTCCTGTAAGCTTGTCCAACTTGTCTTCATCTCGACTCACCGCAGATTTATGAGGCAGACTTGTGGCACTTGCTTCAGCACATCGTTCTCACCGGCATCACTTGCAAGTGCGTAGTACGGCATGCATTACACACCGGGATATCGTTCGCACCAGCGTCACTTGCCCTTACGCACACAGCATGCATTCCCCACCTGCACTAAGGACACACCGGCAATCGGACTGCACTATCGACCTCCGGTCTGAGCAGGTGGGTGATGTGGCGGCATTGTCGTCGCGCCACAAGCGAAATACATCGAACCTAAATTGCGCTATCAAAGTTCTGAATTAAAACAGTATATATAGAATAGCTCCGAAATACCACACGGGCGTTGGCCGCTCCCGGGCAGAACACCTTGCCCGGCAGGAGATCTCCTTTCCTTCTACGGCCACATACTTATCTACACTAATATGTATAACAACAATAATTTGTTTGTTTGTTTGATTGTAATGAATAGGCTCATAAACTACTGGACCGATTTTAAAATTCTTTCACCATTCAAGCTACATTATCCACGAGTAATATAGGCTATATTTAATTTTGAACAAAAATAGGGTTCTGTAAGATATTAGGGTTTTCGGACACAAGGTGTAAAAATCAACCAAAAAGTTACTTATTTTGCGTACCCTGCCTAAACTATTAAAGATAGAACCATAAAATGTTCTAAGTAATTGTAGATCTTATAAATATCTACAAAAGTCCGCGACACACTATACCTATCTATGTCGAGTGAGGCACAATAACCATTTTTATTGAAAATCTTGATTTTTTTGGACTACATTTAAACGCGTTTATTTTACTCATGCTATTAATCCTTATCAAAAAAATTATTTCATCACTAAGTACAGTTAATGTAGATAATATTTGGTCTTTGAATGATTAAAATTGGACGTTTGGTTCTGAAGTTATAGCGAAATTTTTATTTCGATTTCTGCTGCACGGCCGTTGCAGTAGGCGTTACCAAGGCCCGGTGAGCGTGTGGGAGGGGTTTAGATCTATGAGTAAGTACCCGCGCGGCTCAGTCGCGCGGTCGGCTCCTACGCAGCGGTCGTGCGTGAAGTCTAATAATTTTCGTGCGATTTTTTAGGTTTCTTTATTTAAACTACACCTACGCAAAAGTTCTTCTCAGAGCTAAACAACAGTTCTTCTTAGAGCTAAACAACAGTTCTTCTTAGAGCTAAACAACAGTTCTTTTCAGGGCTAACCAACAGTTCTTTTCAGGGCTTACCAACAGTTCTTTTCAGGGCTAACCAACAGTTCTTTTAGAGCTAGAATATTACACGCTAATAACATTATCTTAAACATTTGAAAATGCCTAAGAGAGCCAGGTCTCAACTTTCTAAACATAGTTCTCAAGCACGGGCAGCAAAAATACGTCGTATGGGAGAATCTTCACCTGAACGTTCACAACGCCTTGCTGAACAAAATCAGAGAAACTCTCAGGTACGCGCACGAGAGTCAGTGTCGAACGTTCACAACGCCTTGCAAAACAAAATCTGAGAACCTCTGAGTTACGTGCACGAGAGTCGAGGCTGGAGCGTTCCCAACGTCTTCATGAACAAAATTTAAGAACCTCTGACTTACGCGAACGAGAGTCGAGTGTCGAGCGTTCGCAACGCCTTGCCGTACAAAGCTTGAGAACCTCTGAGCTACGCGCTCAAGAGTCGAGGCTGGAGCGTTCCCAACGTCTTCATGAACAAAATGTAAGGACCTCTGACTTACGCAAACGAGAGTCGAGTGTCGAGCGTTCGCAACGCCTTGCCGTACAAAGCTTGAGAACCTCTGAGCTACGCGCTCAAGAGTCGAGCCTGGAGCGTTCCCAACGTCTTCATGAACAAAATATAAGGACCTCTTAGTTGCGCGAAAGAGAGTCGAGTGTCGAGCGTTTGCAGCGACTTAGAGCTCAGGCAGAGAGACAGCAGTTGTCCACAAATAGAGTTCGCAATCGAATTTTAGCTAACAGCAACAGACTGGCTTTCAGATATGATCCGCAGTTTGATTATGCACAAAGCGTCCGTCCAAATCGGAGTCATGAATAAGATCTGCTCTAACTGCTCTGCCAAGAAATGGGCGGACGAACCTAATGGTATGTGCTGTGCTTCAGGTAAAGTTTGTCTTCCTAACCTGCAGGGCCGCCAGAACCAATAAAAATCTTTTGACTAATAACCATCCATTATCTGGGCATTTTTAACAAACAGACGTAAATACAATAGTCTTTTCAAATGACTTCGTTTGGCGCAAAAGAAATCAGGAAGGAAATTTTATGCCCACTTTTAAAATTGAAGGACAAGTGTATCATCTAATTGGTAGCCTTTACCACCATCAGGCCAAAACCACAGTTCTTGCAAATATATTTTATTTCGGATGCAGACCAGTTATCGTTGCGATCAAGCATCGCACCAACCTTAAAATGGATTTAATTCACGAATTACAGACCGCTTTAAATAATCATAACGTGTACATACGAAGTTTTAAACAAAACTTAGAACTTAACTCCTCAGATAATTTAAAGTTAATTATTCATTCAGATCGCACTCCACAGACAGCACAAAGAGGCAGATATAATGCTCTACTGTAAACGAGGTAGCTGTTCTCTTGGTCGATGAAGACAAGGTCCCAGGGATATAGTCTTACACGGTAGAGACGGGCAGCTCAAAAGAGTTTCTGAGCTACATCGGTCCTATGATCCACTACAGTATCCTATAATGTTTGTGACAGAAGAAGACGGTTATTATTTGACTATCCTCAGCAGGGTTCTGCGCGTAATAAAACTGTGTCGTGTATGCAATTTTATGCATTTAGATTAATGATTAGAACTAACTCTTTTAATCCGTTACATTATTACAGAGACTTATTTAGTCAATATTGTGTTGACATGATGGCAAAATGATATCGGAAAGATTAAATTATATTTGTCGGAATCAACAAAGACTGAGGGCTGATGACTACATTCATCTCAGAGATGCCTTAAATCATGACGCAAATGTTGACCCATCAAATATCGGTCAACATGTCATATTGCCATCGTCATTTACGGGTTCTCCGCGTTTCATGCACGAGAAAACGCAGGACGCGATGACGTACGTTCGAAATTATGGTAGACCTGACTTATTTGTCACTTTTACATGTAACCCCGAATGGCCTGAAATAAAAGCCGAGCTGCTACCAGGACAACGGTCTTTCGACCGTCATGACATAATTTCACGTGTATTTCATTTAAAGATGAAGAAATTCATCAAATTATTTGTCAAAGAACAGATATTCGGTAAAGTAAAATGTTATATGGCAAGTGTGGAGTGGCAAAAGTGCGGTTTACCTCATTGTCATTTGCTGTTCTGGCTAGAAACTAAAATACAACCAGATGAGATCGACAGTGTCATAGTTGCGGAGCTACTCGATCAACAAATTGATCCGGTACTACACGACATTATAACTAAAAATATGGTACATGGACCCTGCGGAGAACATAATTTAGCTGCACCATGCATGAAGAACGGTGTCTGCACAAAAAATACCTCGCCGTTTCATGAACGATACCCAGACCGGAGAGGATGGGTATCCAGTTTATCGTAGGCGCGATACAGAAATGGCGGTCGGAGCACTACGCTACAAATCAGGGCAACATGGTGACGATAGATAATAGGTGGATTGTTCCATACTCCCGCTACTATGTAAGACTTTTAACGCTCATATAAACGTGGAGTATTGCCACTCTGTCCAAGCCATTAAATATATATGTAAGTATATAAATAAAGGTTCAGATCAGGCAACTTTTAGCCTTAGAAACCCACACGATGAGGTCGAAAACTATTTAAATGGCAGGCACATCTGAAGCTGTCTGGCGCTTATTTGAATTTCCCATTCACGAGCGGCATCCTACTGTAGTGCATTTGGCCGTTCATCTAGAGAACGGTCAAAGTGTATTTACACCAGGACAGCTCATCAAGTTGTCCAAAACCCACGCAATACCACATTACTGGCATTTTTGCTCTCTGTAATGAAGATGAATTCATGAAAACTCTTCTGTATCATGAAGTCCCGCAATACTATACATGGGTAAATAATACATTCACTAGAAGGAAGCGTGGTGAAGATGTAGTTGGACATCCGGGGATAAAAAAGATGCCGCTTTAGGTAGAGTCTACGGGATAAATCCATCCCAATCAGAGTGTTTTTGTGTGTCGGTCCGACCTCATTTGCATACCTAAAACTGTAAACGGTATTGTCAAAGAGACGTATCAAGCAGCTTGCCGTGACCGAGGTTTACTTGAAAACGATGATCATTGGGGTAACACTTAAGCGAAGCTTCGTTATCACATTGTCCAAAAACTAAGGAGTTGTTCGTAGTCATACTTTTATTTTGTCAACCATCGGAACCATTGAAGTTATGGGATAATTTCAAAGATCAGTTCTGTGAAGATATTAGACATCGTATCAGACAACAAAATCAGGATAACACTTCACCCTTCACTGAAGTCATTTATAATGAAGTATTAATTGAAATAGAAAACAAACTTCTAGAACTAAACGACAAAAATTTAAGTGATTTTGGATTACCTTCTCCCGTTCGTACCCAGAATAATACTATTGACACAATGGTACAACAGTATAACAGCAATGATCTAACAGCGTTTGTTAATGACAATGTGCCAAAATTAGTACCAGATCAAAGACATGCTTATGAGACTATTGTGGACAGCGTGAACAATAAATGGGGAGATTATTTTTTTGACGCACCAGGAGGCACCAAGACTTTTCTCGCAAATTTGATACTTGCTAAGATACGGCAATCAGGAAGATAGCGATTGCAGTTGCTTCGTCAGGAATTGCTGCAACTCTCTTGAACGAAGGAAAACTGCTCACGTTTAAACCGCTATCCGTATCTTTAGATCAACGGTCTACGTGCTCTATTCGGAAAATGGGCCTCTTGGTAAGTTGCTGCAAGATGCGTCGTTGGTAATATGGGATGAATGCACCATGAGTCATAGAGCTCATGTGGAGGCCGTGGACCGTACTTTAAAAGACCTCCGAAGCTCTGCTAATGTCATGGGTGGTATCACTTTTGTATTTGCTGATTTTGACAAACGCTTCCTGTCGTCAACAGAGGTACGCGAGCAGATATTATGAAGGCATGTTTAAAATCGTCTCACCTTTGGACATCTGTTCAACATTTGAATTTGCGTACTAATATGAGAGCTCATCTACATGGAAATACTATAGCAATTTTCCACAACAGCTGCTGAAACTGGAGAAGGAATTTTTCCATCTTTAAATTTGGGCACCGATTATGCGGTTACTTTGGATGAGTCTCTAGGGCAAATAGTCTATAACGATAGTCTGATAGATGCTATATATCCTGACATCGAAAACTTACATCAAAATGATTTTCGTTGGCTGTGGTAGAGCAATAGTTTCTCCCAGGAATGAAACAGTCAACGAAATAAACAATTTAATTATGCAGAAAGTACCGGGTGAAGTTATGCTATAAATCCATAGACAACGTCACTAACATCGAGGACGCAGTGCACTACCCCAGGAATTTTAATTCTCTGAACCCGCTGGGCTTCCACCTCATGAACTGTCGTTAAAAGTTTCCACGCCGATAATGCTTCTCAGAAATTTAACCCCCCAACATGTAATGGCACGAGACTTCATAAAGGAGCTAAAAGATAATTTAATAGTTGTAAGATTATCACCGGCCCTGCAGCTGGTGAATTAGCTCATATACCAAGAATACCCATGATCCTACTGATTTGCCTATACCCTTCAAAAGGCTCCAATTTCCAGTAAAAATTTCTTTCGCACTCACGATAAACAAACCCAGGGCCAAACATTCAAATTAGTAGGAATTGATTTACGAAAAGAATGTTTTACGTGGGCAACTTTACGTTGCCCTATCACGGGTCAGGGCTCCTGACCATCAGTATATTTTGTTACCAGAAAATAATATAACGTCAAATGTTGTGTATAGAGAAGTCTACAATAATAGCTTTTTTCTATCCTAAAACAACAGGTTGCACTCCGGGACTTAACAAATAACATCCACAGAAAGAAAATCTGTTCAGCCTGCGGATAGTGACTGCTTCGTCGATGTTAGTGTCGGTGTCTGTGAATTGACCTGGGAATCATTTTGTTTGCTGACCGTGTCTTTCCTGGGTAGGCTTTTGCAGCGGTAACCGACATCCACGCGGGCGGGCCGCAGGCGACCATAGTACATCTATACAAATAAATAAAATTGAAGTGTCTGTTTGAAATGTCAAAATAACAGCTTTTTACTAAATGCATATGAAAGTATATACGGTATTAAAGACAATTTTTAATATCTTTGTCTTTTTGTTCCGGCTAATCTCCTAAACAGCTGGACCGATTTTGACGGGACTTTCAGATCATTCTGGACAATCTGAACACTGGAAGATAGCTGATGTTATAAGGGGTAACGTAGGCTTCTTTTATTTAAAAAAAAAAGAATTTGGGTTACGCGCAAAAAAATTAAAACCCATGAAATCCAATTGTAATAATTTTTACGCGGGCGAAGTCGAGGGGGACAGCTAATTTTAAATAAAATTGAAGCATTTGTCTGTAATAATGAAATAAGTGGCATCTGTTAATCTCAGGGGATTATTTCCACGCTATTAAGACATAAACAAACATTCTTAAAAAAACTGTTTGTCTTTCTGTCTGTCTGCCTGGGCTAATCTTCGGAATGGCACCGATTGTGATGAAACTTTACGAACAGATAGAAGGCAATTCTAGAAGGGATCTAGGCTTTTTTTAAAGAAAACTTGATAAAATAAATGGTCTTTTATTATCTTTAATCTAAATAACGCCAAATTAATAGATCCTATCCAAGCGAAGCCTGGGCGGGTACCTAGTTAATCAGTAATGTGTCTCGTGTATCAACTTGTAACTAATAGAGTATTTAATCAAGTCCTGGTTACTGTAATCCCTCAAGGTAAAGTGTAAAAAAACACCGAATCACATTTATCCTGAAGACATAAATTAGGAGAGTCCACACACACATTTATAAACAATAATGACACGAGTGCAACCTCGCACTCGTGTCCGCGCTTAGTTTACGCCTTCCCTTTTTAATCAGCTTTTTGTTCATTATGAACCTTTTCTCCACTACTCGATCACAATAATTATAATATTTAATTCGTGTATTGAAAGATTTATGGTACAATTTTCGCACTAATTCCATCCGCTCAATTTCACCATCGAACATCGCGACAAAACTCGCGATACTATCCATACCATCTGGATGATTGGCGGTCCACCAACGTACGATATACAAGAAGTTTAATTCCTCGCACAACTTCCTTGTGGAATCGTCTACCACTAGCGATTTTGCCGGACCGATACAACTTAGGGACCTTCAAGAAAAGATCAATCTCACTTTAAAAGGCTGGCAACGCACCTGCAATTCCATTGGTATTGCAGTTGTTCATAGGCGGCGGTCGACACTTACCATCAGGTGAGCTGCATGCTTGTTTACCCCTCTTCTATAAAAAAAAAAATTTTTATGAACGAGTAATAAAAATACTGCACCCGCATTTCTAGTTCTTCACAAGATGAAGTTATAAAAAACTCAATCATAATTTAATCAAATAATAATTTGTTATTTCTAGGCCTCCAAGATGGAAACCGTAATGTGGAATATTATTTTAACTCTTAATTTTCTTTTTCTCGCCGTTCCAATTTCACGTTTTACGATTACATTTCTGTAAAAATAAACCTTTGTTTTCGTGCCTTCATCTTTGATTCATCGTATGGTAAGTCCTGATACTCTTACTGGTACAGATTGCCTCAGGCATTGAATCCCCTTGCTTATAAACCACGTATGTACGTGGACTTTTAAATAAATACATAAATGATACGACTGAAATTATTAATTGTAATATATAAATATATTCTGCGGTGAAGGAAAACGTCGTGAGAAAGCCTGCACGTGTGAAGAATAAAATATTTCGAGCACTGTAAAGTCCACCAACATGCATTGGAGCAGCATACGGTAACTGTATACTAATTTTGTGGCCAATTTAATGAATTTTCAATGATGTACTATTACTGTTACACTAGTGTAACTTGTGCTCCTTTAATAATTATTTGTATAAAACCGTTATTTTATAAATCCTTATCCTTCTTACCATAATCATCATAATCATAATCATCATCACAGTCACAACTTATCAAAGTCCACTGCTGAACATTGGCTCCCCATTTCATCGAATCATAGGGGAAAATTTGCCATAGTTGCGGCGCTTCGTGAGCGGGTTGACAACCGCAGTTTTTATTATATTGAGTTTTTATCAGGAAGATGATGCTGCCCATCTCCTCTTTCAGTTTTCCTCTGTTGCCTGTTACAACCGTCACGGGATCATATATAATAGTGGATAATCTTACGTCGCCCTACATGCAATACCAATTAATGTAAATTCAGTATTTTTACCATATACACATGGACCGTTTTGTGTAGATATAATCTAACCCACAACTAGCCAAAATAATGATCCTGAGACTCCTTTTGCAATTTATTTCCAAGTATGAAAGACTTCTAAAAAATAACACGCAATCCCAAAATCAACATTCAATTTTCCTAGTAGTAATGTAGATAACGAAAGCGGTGTTGTCTCTCTGCAATGTCTTTAAATTCTATAGAATCGAAGCGCATTTTATTTATATTTTAATTCTCTTTTTTTTATAAAAACGTTACCTCCACCCTAGGATTTTCTCCTGTATCGCGGGGACATAGATTTCACAAGGACAAAGAACCAGACCCAGAACAATTATTTGTAGGCCATACAAATACTTGTTCCGTGCGCGATTCGAACCCGCGGCTCTTAGCGCTGCAACTCATTGTTAAGCCACTGCGCCACGGAACCGTCTTTTAAATATTAGATATGTATTTCAAATTGTATTTTAAATATTAGATATGTATATCAGTAATATCTGCGGTATCATTAAAAACTATGTAATGTTTAGCAATAACTAATGAAAATATGAAACATAGACTGCAAGTACTTGGCGCGACGCCCACGCTCATGCATTTAAAATAAATGCTTAAATTATATGTTTCTTTTTATATATATATATTCATTCATTCGTTCATTCATTAATTAAAGCCTGTCAAAAATCCACAGCTGAACATAAGCCAGCGCTTGGTAGGCATTTTATTTTTATATTTCTAAAAAGTACATTAAATATCTAAATAAACACATAACTAAAACATAACTTTACCATAATATAATTATAACGAGTTCGAAACCGGCTAAAAATTGGTTGTAAAACGGTTCTGATAAAAATGTTAAATATATATTGCGCCATTGCGACGTGCAACGACCTTCTTTGAATAAATATTTTATCCACGCGCGTATTTCTGACGGCACCGTTGACACCATTTATTCAATCGTCAGAGCTGCCTTCCAAGTTTCCTGAAGACGTTTCCTTTACCGCTATACCGAGAAACGGTGAATCTCATTTAAAGGGAACGGAAATTAAAAGTTTATTTTGATGTTCAGTCATTTTTCAATTTGTCTGCGTAACTATCATTATATAGATAAATAAAAAATGAGATAAGTATGAATAACGGCTGGTCGAATAGACGCTGTCCCACTCTGAACTAGGTGTCGTCATGAGATAATGACTATTCGAGGGCTACGTTGTCCGGTTCAAGTCATCATAGGAGATGATGGCTGATCGAAAGGACGCCTTAGCTAGTGTTAGTTTGCTCGAGGTCAAACGTTGCGTATGTGTGCGTAAATGTCCAAAGATAGGAACAGGGTAACTGTTCATGTTTGGATAGACGAGCGGACGGATTGGTGATTAATAGTGTTTGTTACAGGAATTCATGAAGGTACACACCCGAGGACGGCATGTTAGGGCTGGCCGTGTAGGCGCATCTATAAAATACCGGTTGGATTGAGACTGAGCGAGAAGTTGCGTCACTCTAGTGAAGCGTCATGTCGATGGTGGCGAGTTGGAATTGAGGGTATTTCGAGAACCCCCCACCCCCCACTCGTTTGTGCAATATAATGTTCAGTGTAGGTAGGCAGAGCGCGAGAGATTCCTCTTGAGTCATTCTACGAGTGAAGTCATTCTACGCGTGCTAAGATAGAGTCGTGGTTCTGTCCGTTGTGGTGATTCTTCTGGTGCAGCCAATGAGGATGGTGTTGCTGAGAGGCTGTCTTGTGTTACATTGAGATGGGTAGTGTTGCTGTTGGTTTGCATACTTTGGTTTTATCATGTAACTATGTCCTTCATGCTACACCAGTGAGTAATTGTGATGAGGTTATAATACGGTATGATCGAAATAATCAGTATAGTAATTGCCTATACTGATTGTATAGTGCAGTACCCCGTTATTGCCACTAATGATTAACTGCGTCAGCAAGAGAGCAAGTTGAATATCCGCTCTCACTTTTACTATTTTTAACAACTAACCTTTCCTGACGTATTCCTGATAGTTCCGACATTAGAAGTGGGATACAGTCCCTGTTATCGCCCACATATAATCTTGGAATAGTGTGAGGGTTATTCCGTTTTTGAAAGACTATGATGCGCTTCGCGTTGATGCCTTTCTTTTTATATCGTATTATATGTCGTAATGAAATTTGCTGTCCTATTGATGACACTAACGTATCATTAAAGTGTAGAGCAAAAGTTTAAAGTGAAATGTTTTATAAATGTTTTAATTTTATTTTGTCGTGCTTTCATTGGAATATTTCAAGTGTGTTTTATAAAGTAACTAGCTGTTACCCGCGGCTTCGCCCGCATGGTCACTGAAATGAACTATCCATTGCTTTTTGAATTGAAAGAAAACTAAGTTTTATAGATTTGTCAGAGATGCAGCCATTAAAATAAAACTGAGCATAATTGATTCGTCAGCCTATTTAAATGTTTTGAAACGCAGCGTATAGGAAAGCATGAAAATAGCCTGTTTATTCCAAATGGAAATGGGATATTTTTTTATTAAAGGAAACTGAGCATAATTATCCGTCAGGGATGCAGACTTTTGAAAAGAAACTGAGCTAAATTGATTCGTCAGAGATGCAGTTTTATGAATTGAAAGGAAACTGAGCCAAATAAAAGATCCGTCAGAGATGCAGCCTTTTGAGTTGAAAGGAAACTGAGCTTAATAGGTCCGTCAGAAGTGCAGCATTTGGAATTGAAAAGAAACTGAGCTAAATAGGAAATTTGGAATTGAAAGTGAAGATCTGTGGAATTTGATTAATTGATTGTGGGAATTTTGGAAAAAACTAACTGAACACTATTTTAAGACGCTACTGTACACAATGTTATATGTTTTCCATTCGGGGAAAGAATGGAGATTCTGGGCATTTGACACACGCGAACATGCTACATACAGCTGACCATGAGAGAAGCACGGTTTTCTAAGTTGACCCTGCTACCTGTAACGTGTGCCCTTGCGCTTTATTAATTGTCATTGCAAAACTGAGCTTAATAGGAACAGCAACCTTTTGAATTGAAAAGGAAGATCTGTGGAATTATAGGATCCGTGGTATAATAACATTTTCACCATTTCTTACGCCTGTCAAAATTGTAGCACTGATTATGTTCCGTCCAAGATGTCACACGCAGCCTTGTCCCGTTACATAACCGAGGAGCATCTAAATTTCGCATTAGCATGACTGGGACGCCTAATTTTAATTGAAGCTTATGTGAGGGCACACCTGACAACCTAGAGAATTTAGAAACTCTACGGGATATGAAGTGCTCTGTTCTGTGTCCAAAACTGTGTCTACTGACAAATACTCTGTTATTTCTCCTGTTACTTCGCTTAATATATCTGAATTTATTTTGTTAACGCTCTCATTTTTGTTGCATGAATCGCCCTTTCACATAACCTTTTGTCTTCATGCATGTTGTTCGTTAAATTTGAATAAACGCTCGCAATTAATTCGGAATGACTCTGTACTAAATTACAAAAATCTCTCGTCAATTTAACGCAGCCTCAACATCCGTTTCAACCGCCCATCGCCAATTTTAATAGTGTGTCAGCATAGTTTCCAGCATTGATATCATTATACAAATGCACTCTCATATTCGTAGTTAAACTGAATTTTGTCACCTTGTTCCATAAAATAGATGACTTGAGGCATGCTTTAATTTCATCTGCAGGTGTGCCTTTTGAATGACAGGTAAAGTTTGGCGAAAGTCACCAGCCAGTAAAACCACCATTCCTCCCATTACATCGGTATTGCTGCGCAAATCCTGGAGCGTTCGATTTAGTGCTTCTATAGCTTTTTATGCGACATTGTACTTTCGTCCCACAATAAAAGTTTGCATTGTCGTAGCATTATACCTCGTGCACTATTTTTGCTAAAGTTTGCGGCGATTCTTCCTGGGCTAGATTTAGAGGGAGTTTTAAAACAGAATGTGCAGTGCGGCCCTGCTTAGCAGCGTGGCGGCTATACCGGAGGAAGCTACAGCCACAGCAATGTTTTTATCTTTCCGTACTTGCGCTAATAATAAATTTAACAAAATGTCTTCCCAGTTCCTCCAGGGCATCTAAAAAGAAAAGTGCACCATTTCCAGATTCAATTTGTCCTAATACTTTGTCAAAAACTCGTTTTTGTTCGGGAAACAAGCAGGGTACAATTCGGCTACTTGCTGCTGCAAAGCTGGTATATCGTAGTTTGTTTCACGTATAATTTCATCACTTAGTTCATTTCGGTTGTTCGCTGAGGCTTATCATTCCAAAGTCGCTTAATTTTTTGCCTACCATTGCCATTACTTTATCTTCAATTTTCCAAGTGCTTCATTAAGAAAAACCTATTTATAAAAAACGTTAAAATACCTAAAAGGAATTAAATTTCCTTTTAAATATTTTTTAAAGCAAATCAAAATATCTAAAAGGAATAAATATTCCTTTTAAATATTTTAAAATCAAAACAACAAAACCAATTCAAGACACAACACGAATCCGAAAACGATAGCCAAAAAATGGAATCAACAAACCAAATCACAAAACAAATCGCAGAAAACCGAAATCGAAAGCAGTAGTCAATATAAATATAACCAACGAAAAAAGTAAGTGTATAGGCACCGTATACACTATCTATACTATTAATATTCCTTTGAAATATTGTTAAACAACCTAAAACAACGAAAACCAATTCACGATTCTAAATAAACAAAATCCAAAATCAAAGCCAGAGTCTAAATATGTATAAAGGAATACCAACCAAATCAACAAAACCGATCCAAGAAAATACACAAATCCGAAAATGAAAGCCAATATAAATCCATTCAACCTTAACCAAATCACAAAGCAAATAACAAACAACCGAAATCAAAGCAGGTAGTCGAATAAGCTACGAAATAGAAACAATTTAAGCGTATAGGTACCGTATGCACTATAAGTTGACGCGCGGCTCAACGGCGGGAGTTAACTACATGTCAGGAAACATTTCGTTACCGCGTTTTAAAACCTAGTAACGCATCTAGCGGAATCAATTTAAACTATGTATACGTTAGTTAATAAGAACTCTCAAAATATTTTTCTTATAATTTTGCACAAATTTTTTCTTATTGTAATACCGATTCATTCATAACCACATATAAGAACTGTATTCATTTCCGTTCAATAAATATTACTAAGGCTTATTAATAAGGCTTACTAAGAACTGTTTCTACCATTGTTAAGTAATATTTAAGGGTGAAAGCGTGACAGGTGGTGATAGTATTTCTGATCCATACTTTTTTTTTTTTTTTTTTTATAGAATAGGGTGACAAACGAGCACACAGTCCACCTGATGGTAAGTGGCTGCTGTGGCCCATAGACATCTACATCTATCTTCGTTTCCGAATTTAAATGCAGATGCGTTGTCAGCCATGAGGACTAAGATAGAATGCCTCTTTTCAGTAAAAGGGTCTCCGGTTCTCTACACTCACCATACGAAACACAGCAGCATTAAGCTGCTATTTTACGCTGGTATTCTGTGAGAGCGTGGTCCTTCCCCGTCGAGCCGACCCATTCGTGCTAAAACTATACTATTAATATAGCTGCAGCATGGCTCTACCACGTAAAAAACTTACACCACTTATAATCACGCCTGTAACCCTTGCGGGGTAGGCAGAGCATCAACGGATTACTTAATATCGTCTGCGAGGTTATCGCCTATTCTGTGAATTACGATGCACCAAAACGTTTGAAGAAAATCAGCTGGTGAATTTTATGTTTTTTATCGCTCTCTTCCCGGTCCTGCGTGGAAAAATACAGATCCATACATTTTTATCTTAATTTTGGTAAAAAGACATAATAATCCAGATATTCTGACCTTCTGTGTTCGTCCATCGTACCGTCGTCCGTCTTGTAGAATCACGGTGGCGCCACCTAGCTGAATTTAATTTTGCAACTTATTCGATTTTCCCACGGGAATGATATGTTTTTCCGCTGAAAAAAGTAGCCTATGTCACTCTACAGCCACCGAACTATCCCCATACAAAAAATCATGCCATGCCGACGCTCTGTTGCGACGTGAAAGAAGGACAAACAAACAAACAAACAAACACACTTTCGCATTTATAATATTAGTATGGATATTAAAAAGAAGCAATTAAATGTAATAAAATTTGGTTAGCCACAAAAACAGTATTTAAATCAATTTGTTAGCATTCAAAGATTCTGTTTCCAATAAAAAACGAAAGGACCACCCCAAAGCCGCGTACATTTTTTAATAATAATCATAATCTTTATTATTTTTACTTGCTTACCCTCTAAGTGCTTATAAAAATTTTATAAATATGAGTCACTCATTGCAGCTTATATAATTAATATGCTGTACTAAAAAAATTACAGCTGTCCAGAATGTCAAAAATTGCCGATTGTTTTAATAATGTTTGCTAGCCATGATTTGCTGACCAATTGTCTATTTCTGCTGCTAGATTACATTTCTCTGCTGACAAAAACATGAATATTATGCTAACCCTTTAAATAACACCCATATAAAAAGTTCGGGTGATTGTTTGTCCTTCACATTAATGATGTTGAAAACTACATAAATGGAAGCAATATACTACTAGAATATACTGATTATTTTAAACTAACTCAAAGAAACATGAAATATTTTACTAGCGAACTAATAGCGGGTGCGGTCCTGAATATGGTTTCAGACTGCAGACTACTCGGAGCGAGATTTCATTTAATTAAAAGAAATGTAATAAAATCCTTAAAACTAGTTTCATTTAAATGTGTAGTGTTCGCGTAAACATAAGAAATCATTAACTTCACAACGGATAAAATGCGACAATAATATTGATTTTTTTTTTCTTTAACCTTAGACGTTCGCACGATTAGTAGTGCAATTCATCATATAAGTTCGGATCAGCATAAAAGACGCAAATCGCAATATATATTTCCAACTAAATACATTGGTTAAGCCTGATGATGTAATCAAATTCAATCCTTTTGAACCGAATGTCCGATTTTTTTAAAAGTCTGGAATCAGCAAGTGAGGATACGATAATCGTAACTTCAGTAGTTCGTAAGGAATTTCACACCAAAGGTCTGATTCTTCTTTTGTTTGTGGTAGAGTCATACTGCAGCTATATTATGGTCGCAGCTCGACCGGGGAAAGATCATACTCCCACGAAATACCTATCGTAAATCGTGAAATAGCAGCTTAATGCTGCTTTGTTTTGTATGGTTAGTGTAGAATACCAGAAATGCAAAGTACTGGAAATGAGGCATTCTTAACCCTCAAGGGGGACAAGACATGTGCATTTTGATGCTTAATTGAGGATAGATGTAGATATCTATGGGCTACGGCATTCACGCGCCATCAGGTGAACTGTGTGCTCGTTTGTCACCCTTATTCCATATTTTTTTTTTTTTCATAAATATTCTATAATTTAAATGTTAAGATGGGAAATATACACACAGTATTTCTAAAAATGCATACTGTAATGCTAAAGCTTTCACTTAAACAACCTTCCATTACTACGCAGTATTAGTTAAGAAACGTTAATGTACACATTATGCTTGCTACAGTCCAAAGCGCTCCTTTGAGATCGTTGCATTAAGCAAAGATTTAAAATTCATTTTGAAGAATTTACATTGTTATTTTTACTATTTATTTTATTACTTTCTTTTATCATTTTCATTATTAACTAGATTGTATTTTATATAACGATGAAAACGAGAAAGCGGTCTGCCAGAAGTAAGTGGCTTGTGGCCGAGAAAGGAAAAGGGAAGATCTCCCGCCGGGCAAGGTGTTCTGCCCGGGGAGCGGCCAACGCTCCGAGTGGTAGTTCGGAGATATTCTATATATACTGCTTTTACTTCGGAACTTTGATATTGCGATTTAGGCTTCGATGTATTTCGCTTGTGTCGCGACGACAGCGCCGCAACATCACCCCCCTGCTCAGACCGGAGGTCGATAGTGCAGTTTAGATGTCGACGAATGTGTAAGTGCCAGGGAATTGCCTTTTAGTCTGCGGTGAGTAGAGAAGAAGGCAAGTAATCTGCGAGAGTGCCGTGAAGCAGAGGCGAGCAGTAAGGCTCAGAGCCGTGCCGAACACTGTAGCGCAGAGAGTAGCTTGAAGGAACAGGAATCATTATTCCAGTGCTGCGATGAACCTTTGTAAAGCTAGATGACTTTGCAGGATGTGAAGACTGCAGACAATATCTGCTCGGGAGCGAATGAATAGGGTACTTGAGGACGATGACGAAGGTTTGAAATTGTAGTTTCCGAAGGTTGTTGGTTGCGTGTTCATATCACGTCGATTGGTCACCACTGTGGCCGGTGGAAGGAAAAGGGAAGATCTCCCGCCGGGCAAGGTGTTCTGCCCGGGGAGCGGCCAACGCTCCGAGTGGTAGTTCGGAGCTATTCTATATATACTGCTTTTACTTAGGAACTTTGATAGCGCGATATAGGCTTCGATGTATTTCACTTGTGGCGCGACGACAGCGCCGCCACAGGCTGATTTAGTCCACGGATACTTGCAATTAATTTCAAAGAGACGAATTGTTACACCTAAGGACTGTAATGAGAAATTTGAACCAACTATAGCAAATACTCGCTATGAGGCAATCTATGGGAGAATCATATGTTTAGCAGTGGACTTTTATAAGCTGTAATGGGTCATCCATAACAACTTATAAATATATAGACTTAGAGTATATATGTATTTACTTAATATCTATGTCATATATTCTCATTTATATTGCCCAGTGGCCCTTTTTTATAATTGCGTAACCGTGATGTTACAAAATTCATTCTTCAAAAACTTGGTACGAAGGTTTAGAAGTAAGAGAATTGCTTATATATATTACTCACTAAATAATTTATTAACTGTTAGCGCGTAACAGTTACCTGCTATGTTAGAATGCCATCTTCCATTGTAGGAAGGATTTGCCATGTCGTCACACTTGACAGGCGGATTTGTGACGAAATGTCTCGCATCTTAGACGTTGTTCCTCGTCACGATCACGTCCGATCTGTATTGAAACTGGAATAAAATATATGGACTGGGACTACAGCTGCAGCAGAACAGCAAAATCACATGGAATCGGGGAGCGGAAAGTCGGGTAGCATTTGTTTTGTGTGCGTTCATCATAGACGAATCGAGGTAAATCAAAAGATCTATGTGGCAAAAAGCGATATACGACTTTTCACCATTCGTGAAAATTTCAAGAAAAAAAAACAATAAGCTTTAAAAACTATGTAGTCTGCTGTAGGCGCAATATTTTACAATTTGTGGACGCATCGCCATGCATTTAATTCCCCGCGTCGTCTGCCGTGCGCCGAGTCAAGTCAAACTCGGCGCACTTTGCTCGTATCTAATGGATGCGGTTTTGTGGTAAATATCTAGTAGACGAATTATTGCGATTACATTCAAATCGATTCAGTGAGTCTATTCAACGCTAGCTGTTACTCAACAATAATTGATTTATAATATTACTTAATACGATGAATCAAAAGATGTCAGGATTAAATCGATTGAGAATATTTTAATTTAGTAGATCAAATAGGATTAAATATCAGAATACGTCTTCTTTTACTACGTCAATCCGCTTTTTTTGGCCACGAACGCAATTAAAAAAAAATAAACCCGATGAATTCAGAATAAAATTATCGCCTCTTTCACTTAAAACAGCTTCATTGCATAAAACGTTTTTATAGCCTAGCTATGTAAGTGAGTAAATCGACCGCGTGAAGTGTTTCTCGAGACTGAGCCTACAAAGATAAACCAATGCTTACAAAGCAATAGTAATGCCGCGTCAGAGACATGTAAGTTGATGGAAATGGAGTGGAGCTCCATTATGGAAAGCTATGAAACATCATTTGTTTCGCCTAATGTAGTGTCAAAAGTGTTTAGTACTTATTTGATATTTTCGGGCATGGTTAGAACTAATGTCGTCATAAAAGGTCTAGGAATTTAATATTTTAGCAAGCGCAATTTTCTTACCGCATTTTGAAAATATTTCAAAGAGCTATTCTATGTGATGGACAACAGTGAAGGGTAAGTGCCCTTCACTGTTGTCCATCCCTCCTTCAGTTTCAGTACTTAAATTTAAAAAATAGTTTGTTATTATTTCCTTGTAGTAATATTTTAGAAAAGAAACATAAAATGTCACTAACTGAACAACCCTGTGGTCTAGGAGTCAGCTGTGCCGCAGGTTCTGGGTTTTAAAACCCATCCATATAAATGCAAATCAAAAACACAAATTGTTTGTTAAAAAAACTTTGTTGTGTTTGTTACAAACATAATATTAAACTATATGAGCACCGGTGGCGTAAGATAATCCCTCGCCCTCCTTTGTACCGAGTGTGTCTAAAGAGTTGGCTATGAGAAAGGCAAGAAAGGACATATGACATCCGTCCAAAGATGACTGATGACATACAGGTATAAAATACCCAGATCAGCAACGTCAAGAGTAAGCAGATTCAAAGGAAAGAGAAATCTAATACAGCGATCGTCAATCCACCTGACAAGCGTGGTAATTACGGCAAACCTTCATACAATAGGAAAGGCTCATTAATAGCAAGCCCATGCTGAGGACTTACTCGTCGCGAACATAATCTTGCGAGACAACTTCGCCTTTAACCTACGACGAATGTACTTGGCCATATAACTTGCAAGTTTCGTAGACATAAATGTAGAACTATAACCCACTAGACAAAGTACACAACGGCTGGATGATAGAGAGTCAAAACACGTAGCTCTAATGCAGGCTCAGGATCATGCTTTTATAACAATATTAAGGAGCGGACTAAATTACGGACAGCAATGATTATAATATATTTTACTAGTGATCCGCCCGGATAGGATACATTAATGTGGCGGATTTAAGGTAATCAAATGCCATTTATTTTATGTTTTAAATCCTCAAGTTTTTCAGATAAAATATAGCCTAGACTTTGCTCTATCGATTCATCCATGTAGAGAATTAGCCCGGGCAGACAAACAGACAGACAATTTTTTTTAAAACGGTTATTCATGTCTTAATGCAAATAACTCCCTCAACTCAATAAAAATCAGCTATTTGGATATTGTAGACAGATCTTCAATTTTATTTATATGTAAGTATAGATTAATATTATTATGGCCTTAATACAATCTGCCAGTTGCCAAACAAACACATTTTATAATGAAGCTACACGATGCAGCAACAAGAAGGTTGCATTGCAATGTTTTCCCCGGCATGGGTGCCACATAGCCGGTGCGGTGTCTCGACGAACTTAACTTCACTGTGGCACACATACGGTAAAAGCTGAGCGCTAAAACGCCTATTTGTTTGTTTACTCTCCTCTTACAATACCCGCGGGGCAATATGCGATAGTGGATATTCTTTGACAGCCACAGCCCTATACAATACCCCATAACATATATAATTTACTTCATAAGCCCTTTGCTGAACATGGGGTCCCGGGAATGCCACAAAACACAACCCTGAGCCACTTGCATCTATCAACTTCCTGGATGTTTTACCAGCTCGTCATTTCATTAAGTACACTTCGTTTACCGCTATGAAGCTACCATTCTAGAATCGTTTGATTCTAGAGTCGATTGTCGGTTATTCAGTTCGCCGGCCCATTGCAAATGCTCCCTGCAATGAACCAATTGCCACTAATTGTTAATCGGTTCAAATAAGCAATTTAAAATCACTTGTTATTTCACAAAATTATTGTAAATTTTTTAACCAATTCTTTTCCAAGAAATTTAGAAAAAATCCTACAAAATCCTGTATAGTTCTTAAGATAATTTAAAATTTTTTTTACAACCGACTTCAATATAAATTATTAAGAATAACTCAAAAAACTATTGGTCAGACCTTGATCAAATTTATGTGGGACCACATGAGAAGCCGTGGTAGCTCAGATGGTTAGCGCTCGCTGTAAGTTTCACAGTACGCGAGCAACCGGGTTCGATCCCCGCCGGCACCAATGAAATTGTTAATTGCAATTTTAAGTGCTGATTTACCACGTGCTCGGCAGTGAAGTAAAACATCGTGAGGAAACTTGCATGTCTGAGAAATCAAAATAAAAAAATGTTTCGAAGACATGTAAAGTTCGCCAACACGCATTGGGACAGCGCGGCGGACATTTCCTTGCCCTAAAACCCTCTCAGAAATGAGAGGAGGCCTGTGCCCAGCAGACGTATATAGGCTGTAACTTTACTTTTTTACATGAGAAGCACCAGCTTTCAAGTAAAAAGAGAATCATCGAAATCGGTTCACCCAGAAAAAAGTTATGAGGTAACACACTTAAAAAAACATACAGTCTAATTCAGTACCTTCTCCTTTTTGAAGTCGGTACAAAAATGTGGCACAGCCTTACTCAAAATAATAAATGAGTGCTTACTGTCAAGGAAAGGCCGTGCGTGGACTATTTCATAGCGATGAAAAATATTGGAACATTTTTTTTCTTCTTGACAGTACGATTATTTTAGTAACATTTCTTGCTGTAATAGTTGGTGGTGAATAGGTTAAATACAACTCCACATATATACATATTGAAGTGTCTGTCTGTAATATCAAAATAAGTGCCTTTTATTGAACTCAGGTTTTTATTTGTATGCAATTAAGACATGAATAAGAATTTGTAAGATGTCGGACTAATTTTCGAATTGGCTTAACCGATCGTGATGAAACCTCACAAACAGATAAAGAGCAATTCAAGATAAAGATTTTCTTTTGGAAATTTTAAAATTGATAAAATTAAATTAAATGTTTATTAATGATTATTAAAAAAAATGACGCCACATTAATAGATTACACTCAGGATCCGGAGCAGGTAACTAGTTATAAATAGTAAAGTAAGTAATTATACAAACTTCGATAACGTATACAAAAAGCATATTTACAGTCCATACGTCCTGCGGTTGGGACTGTATCTTTCTATTTCTGAGAGGGTTGTAAACCAATTAGTCCACCACACTGCTTTAGTACGTGTTGGTGGATATAATATGTCCTAGAAGTAGTTAATTCCTCAGGCATGCAGGTTAGGTCAAGATTTTTTCCTTTATAGTCGAGCATGTGGTAAATCAGTGCTTAAAATTACAAAGAAATGCACCCTAATTTCTTTGCATTTTTTTTTGTGGAAGAGAAGGCAAACGAGCATGTGGCTCACTTGATGGTAACTGATCACCGTCGCCCATGAACATCCGCAACACCAGGGGAATTGCAGGTGCGTTGCCGGCCTTTTAGGAAGGAGTATGCTCTTTTCTTGAAGGTCCCTAAGTGACATCAGTCCGGAAAAACCGCTGGCGACAGTATATTCCACAGTTTGGTTGTGCGAAGTAGAAAATTCCGAGTAAATCACACACATGCCCTTCTGGGGTCAAAATATCAAAAAAAAGCTCTGACCTGAGCAGTCCGGCTCATATGAAATTAAAAGAGGTTTGGGATATTTAGTCTGTAACCAATTGTATTATAATAAGTTCAGAAACATAGAAGAGAATAATACTCAAGTCTTATTACTACATAAATCATAAGACCAACAGTATCGAAAATTTTATGAAATTTGCTTTCCTCGTTTTTCTAAACATCACTAATTGGAAGCAATCTGAAAGGCTTCGCTAATAATTTTTGTTTCAAGCTGGAAAATTAATAAAATGAAACCCTTTATCTAAAACTGAAAAGTAATCTAAGAAAGGTCTTTTGTGTGCTTACTTATACAATGGGTAAATTTAAATTTTAAATATAAATATTTATAAGCGTAAAAAAATCAAAATTTAATATATTACTCTAATCTATAATAAGCGAGTGCTTGATTACCTGGGTAGTGGCGGTGTCAGAATATCCACTAGAGGCGACAGAGAGAAACAAATCAGTTCCTAATAAAGACTAAAAATAAAATCTGCGGTTGCCAACCTGCTTGCCAAGCATGGCAACTATGGAAAATATATCCCTATGAGGCAATCTATAGACAATCTATATGTTCTGCAGTGGACGACCTAGTTACGACGTCCAACTTTAGTCGAGCGGTCAATCGACGGATCCTACTCGATTGCGCAGACTGGAATTAAAATATTATTTCAAATGGCGCATAGTTATAATTTATTTTAAAACATGCGAAATATACCTTTCTATGTAAGTATCTCACCTTACCTTTTGTTATTTGGATTTGGATTCACACCACAAAGTGAATTCATTAATTAAGCTTAAGAATATAGAGAAAAAATGAGTATTTGAAAAATGTTGCAATTATATAACATAGAGAGCCGTGGTAGCTCAGGGGCTATGCTTTCGATAATTATTTTTATTTACTTTCATAACTCATCAACCCGAGCTCGATTCCGCCGGCACCAATGAAAATGATAATTGCAAGTTTAAGTGCTGATTAACCACGTGCCCAAGAGGGATGAAAGAATATCCACTAACGCATATTGTCCCGCGGGTATTGTAAGTGGAGACAGAGGTAAACAAACAAATACACAAAGTTCACGTGGTAGAGCCATGCTGCAGCTATATTAGTAGTATAGTTGAAGTACGAATGGGTCGGCTCGACCGGGGAAGGACCACGCTCTCACAGAATACCAGCGTAAAATAGCAGCTCAACACTGCTGTGTTTCGTATGGTGAGTGTAGAGAACCGGAGACCCTTTTTACTGGAAAAGAGGCATTCCATCTTAGTCCTCACGGGTGACAACGCATCTGCATTTTGATTCTTTATTGAAGATAGATGTAGATGTCTATGGGTCACAGCAACCACTTACCATCAGGTGGACTGTGTGCTCGTTTGTCACCCTATCCTATAAAAAAAAAAAAAAAAATAGGCGTTTTAGCGCTCAGCGTTTACCGTTTGTGTGCCACAGTGAAGTTAAGTTCGTCGAGACGCCGCACGGGGAAAACATTGCAATGCAACCTTCTTGTTGCCGCATCGTGTAGCTTCATTATAAAATGTGTTTGTTTGGCAACTGGCAGATTGTATTAAGGCCATAATACAGGGTGGGCCAGAATAAAGTTCACTTTTCTTTGGCAAATAGATCGTCATACGTGGGAAGTAGCGGGGTGCGCGGGGTGTGATCGGGTCACGCGTCTTACGCAATTTTAGTTCGCCATGAGTCAGTTCACGGGGGAGCAGCGCGCGTTCGCGGTTCAAGCGTTTTACGAAAATGGTCATTCTTACATTATTGTGCGGCGTATGTTCAGAGTTAAATTCAATTTACGGAGTATCCGGCAGTGTCCTAGTATTCAGTTGCTAAAACAATGGCTGAAGAGGTTCCAAGAAACTGGTTCGACGCTACCAATGAGACGTCAAGGTCGCCCCCGTACTTTACGCACGGAGCAAGCGATTCAGGAGGTTAATCGATCTGTCCAAGAAAATGCGGAACTCTCTACGCGACGACGTTCAGCGACTTTGGGGATTTCGCGAAGCAGCTTAAGACGAATTTTGAGACAAGATTTGAAGCTTCATCCTTATAAGATCCAGTTGGTGCAAGAACTTTCCCATGATGACCATACAAAAAGGGCGTCATTTTCCACCTTGATGTTAGAGCGGTTTTCCAACTTCGGGAATATCCTTTTCTCGGACGAAGCCCACTTTCACCTGAACGGATTTGTCAACAAGCAGAATTGCCGTTTCTGGAGTGCTGAACAGCCTTTGCGCAAGCATCAAAAGCCACTCCACTGCCAAAAAGTGATGGTTTGGGCTGCCATTTCAGCCAAAGGGCTGATTGGGCCTTATTTCTTTGAAAATTCTCGAGGTCACGCAGTAACCGTTAATACAGACCGTTATGTGGAAATGCTTCAAAAGTTTTTAAGGCCAAGCCTTTCTGGGCTGCAAGAGTACAACTCCCTGACCTGGTTCCAGCAGGATGGGGCCACCTGCCACACGTCTAATGCCAACATGGAGGTCGTACAGGAGCTGTTCCCCGGTAAAGTCATCTCAAAGAGAGGTAACATCGAGTGGCCACCACGAAGCCCAGACTTGTCCCCACCGGATTTCTTTTTGTGGGGATTTCTCAAGAATAAGGTCTATTCCAATAAACCGAGGACAATTACTGCCTTAAAAGCGAACATTCGAGCAGAAATGGCGGCCATATCGACAGCAACGTGCCGGCGTGTTTTTGAAAATTTAAAGTCCCGCTTAGAAGAGTGTTTGCGGCGAGACGGGGAACACCTAGACGATGTTATTTTCAAGAAGTAAATTAAATTAATGTTAAATTAAGTTACTTTTTGAATAAACTCTCTAAGTATTATCAGTCTTTTTTTATATGGGTTTCAAAAGTGAACTTTATTCTGGCCCACCCTGTAATATTAATCTGTCTACAATATCCAAATAGCTGATTTTTATTGAGTTCGATAAAAGTCGTAAGCGGATATCATCATCAAACGTCGTTTGATGGTAATATCCGCTTACGACTCTTCTGCTCGAAACTTAGAATTATTTTTACATACATTTGTAACCGCGGTTAGCGCATTAAAAAACTTACAATACCTGATTTAACTGATTTTATTATATTACGTACCGCTTTAAAGAAGTTAGATCCCGAAACAGTTCGTTCTTTCGAAATGCATTCTTCATCATCATCATTACAGCCCTTCACAAGTCCACTGCTAAACATAGGCCTCCCCCACGGAATGCCACAAAGCACGGTCCCGAGCCACCTGCATCCATTGACTTCCTGCATGTCTTACCAGGTCGTCACTCCATCTAGTGGAGGGACGCCCTACACTTCGCCTGCCGGTACGAGGCTGCCACTCGAGAACCTTTCTTCCCCATCGGTTGTCGGTTCTTCGAGCTATAAATGCATTCTTGTAAGGATAAAAGTCCTAAATTTAAAAGTTTAACCGACTACGTAAAGGAACAAGCTACACTACAGCTATATTACAGCACTCTTATCATTCGACTTCGACTTCGAATTCGAACCCGAATCACCGACCCACCGCAAAAGCTCCACAACCCCAATCTTATGTCGCTACGGCCGATACATACAAATGTTTGTGCAAGGATATTGTGCATGATCATTTATACAAGTGTCCGGCATGTTGTAAGATGACAGCAAACGACCGTTATAAATATGTTAAAGAACGACACGCTTGTGTAAATTATTTGAGTTATACATAAGGCAGGGAAATGCAACTCTAATTCTAAATGTAAAATTTGCAAAGGTAAACATCATAGTTTACTTCACTTTGACGTTTTCGAACCTGTTAACGCTCGCGTTGTGACCACCGCCGCCGAGTCATCGGGGACAACGCGCGCGACCGTACCGACAGCAGCTGCCCCCGCGTCGTCGCCCGATGTGCGTAGCAAGAGCGTTTCGTTGTGTACAACGTCCATTGCCGAGTCGCTATCAACGCAATCTTGCGTATCCGAAGATTTATTTACACGCAATGTATACACTACAGTTCTCCTATCCACTGCAACGGTTATGGTACGCGACGCATATGGCACGAGCCGTAGTGTGCGTTGCTTATTAGATAGTGCATCGCAGAGCAATTTCATAACGACGGAATGATGTGATAGATTAGTTTTATCAGTAAATGACGACAATATAAAGGTAAAGGGTATCGGGGTTTCAGAAAAATACGCAAAGGGAGTTGTGGCATTCCAGTTCACTTCTCGTTTTAACCTTAACATAAGATACAATATTTCGTCGCTCGTCGTCGATAGAATAACAGATGACTTACCGTCTAAGCCTGTCGACGCATCCGCTATGCCGTTCTTACAAGGTTTGCCGTTTGCTGATGATAAATTATTTGAGCCATCACATATCGATGTTTTGATCGGTGCTTCTTTATTTTCGCAACTTTTATTACCCGGTATAATAAGGGATAATTCCGCTGTACCGCCCGCTATACAAACCACGCTCATCATTACGTCATTATGGGCACCGTGCCCGCTCTTCCCGCTCGCAAAATGTAAACTTGACGTGTTGTAGTGACATTACCCGCACACGCAGATGAACACCCGCTACATACGCTAGTAAAAAGGTTTTGTCAAATAGATGAATCTCCTTTGAGAACTCCTCCCACGCAGTCCCCGGCTGAGACAGAGAGTGAGCATTTCTTTCGCGAAACCACTAAACGTGACAAAGAAACAGGCAGATACATAGTCTTGTTGCCTTTTCGGGATGATATATTTCGCTTGGTGATACTTATGAAACCACTCGGAAACGTTTTCTGGTGTTGGAGAGGAAGTTTGAAGCCGCTCATGAGTTTAAGGCCGCGTATGACTCAGTTATCCACGAATATTTAGAGAAAGGCTATCTGTCACCCGCGCCGCTTGTTGACAGTGATAATTGCTATCCCGTATACGTCATACCACACCACGGTGTTTTGCGTACAGATAAGACCACTACTAAACTTCGCATGGTTCTCGACGCGAGTCATAAATCGAATCGAATATCTCACTGAACGACATTCGCCATAGTGGTACTAATTTACAAGGTGATCTGTTTGAAATTATTTTAAATTTTCGTCTTTTCGCTACAGCGCTTTCCGCTGATTGTAAACAGATGTTCCTTCAAATTTTAATGAATAGGCGTGATCATATAATATCGTTTTCATTCGCAAGAAGAACTTATCGCATATGAATTTAATAGGGTTTGTTTTGGACTAAGGTCCAGCACGTACCACGCGCTCCGTGTCATTCAGCAACTCATTGCGGATGATGGAGATTCATTTCGGCTAGCAAAGATAATTGCTTCTCGCTATATCTATATGGACGATATCGTTTTTAGCGTTATATCAAAGGAAGAAGCTACATCAGCTGCTAATGAGCTGATTGAGTTATTTAAACGTGCGCAGTTCGATTTAGTAAAATGGACATGTATGTAATTTCGACTCGGTCTTAAGCGCTCTGCCTTCGTCATATAAGATGTCTGAGCCTGTTGAATTTGATAAAACCGCTCAGTTAAAAATGTTGGGCTTGAGTTGGGATAAATTTCGCGATTGTTTTGAATTTAAAGTAACCACGCCTGATGAAAAGTGTTCAAAACGAATCATTTTAGCCACTGTAGCTAGAATTTGGGATATAATAGGCTTCGTAGTGCCTTTATTCGCTACTCGAATTCTCATAAAAGATTTGTGACAGTTGAAACTTCATTGGAATGATTGTCCACCCCAGCATATAGTCGAAATCTGGAAAAGGTTTTGTATGGAGTTACCGCTACTTAATGACGTCAAAATACCATGACATTTGGGTGTTTTCGAACATTGCGTTGTACGACTGATCGGCTTTTCCGATGCTAGTGAGCGTGCTAATGGAGCAGTGGTATACGCCCATATTACTCACGCAAGCCAAGTTACGACGCGACTCGTCTGCGCCAACTCAAAGGTCTCACCAATGAAGCCTTTGTCTATCGCACGCCTCAAGCTCTGTGCTGCCGAATTACTGGCAAGACTAATTAGACGCGTGCACGACACCTATGATTCACGCTATCATATTAGTGAGATGTACGCGTTTACAGAATCAATGGTCACACTTTGTTGGATAAACTCTTCTCCGCACCGCTGGCAAACCTTTGTCGCCGACCGCGTCGTCAAGATTATTGACAATTTACCAGCCGCTAATTTTCATCACGTCGCGGAAATAGATAACCCAGCTGATTATTTATCGAGAAGTCTTACACCCGAAAAGCTAATATCTCATCCATTATGGTCACAAGGTCCGCCCTGGCTCGTATAAGACCTCTCGCTGTGGCCTATCATCAATACAGACCATAATAGTATAGCGCTAGACAACGTACCGGTAGAGAAACTAACCGCACACCCCATTAATACGTCACATCCAGAAATGTCTCTAGTTCAGGATCTTAATAAACGCATCTCCTCATGGAGTAGGCTCACGCGTATCCTTGTTTATGTCTGCAGATTTATAAATAAACTTCCTCGTTCCGGTTCCATAGCAGTTAACGCGTTCGATATATGCGCCGCCGAGCATATGATAATAGGCGATATTCAAAAAAGACATTTTGCATTCGACATACGACAGCTAGGAGCCGGTAATAATTGCTCTCCTGCGCTAATGAAGCTTAAACCATTTTTATATGATGGCCTTATCCACGTTGGTGGCCGACTTACCAACTTCGCTGAAAGTTCAGAATACAAATATCCGATTATTTTACCGCGTCACGACGCTCTTGTAGAGTCGTTGATCGACTATTATCATAAAAAATATTTACATGCCGGCCCGGAGCTGCTCATGTCTTTGTTAAGGCAACGATTTTGGATCTTGTCTACTCGACGAATTATTCGGTCTAGAATTAATAAGTTTAACGTTTGCTTTAAATTAAAACCGCGCCCGCAATTTCTTTTAATGGCTACGCTACCGGGACATAGAGTCACGCAAGCAGAGAAAGCTTTCGCTCATACTGGCTGTGATTATTGCGGCCTTATATCGTATACGCCTTGCCTTACTACGCACGCACTCCACATTGAAGTAGCCACGGATCTTTCCACTGTGAGTTTTATCGCAGCTTTAAAGTGCTTCCTATAGCGACGGGGTCCCGTGAAATGCCTCTACTCTGATCGTGGAACAAATTTTGTAGCCACGCGATCTTATCTACAAGACTTATATAATTTTATCACAAAGGAATACCGCCTGCGTATAAAAAAAGAATTGACCGAAAATCGCATTGAATTCAAGTTCATAGCGCCTGCCGCCCCACAATTCGGTGGTTGTTGGGAGAGTATGGTAAAATGTGTAAAGAACCATCTTTTTAAGATTATTTGATAGCATATCCTTGCGTATGAGGAGTTAATCATAGTCCTTGCTCAAATAGAATGTTTACTAAACTCTCGTCCTCTCACTATGCTTAGCTCCGATCCAGCTGAACCGACGGTTTTAACACCCGCACATTTTTTGAATACGTTACCATTACACTCTCTACCTGCACCTGATGTGGAATCTTCGCCAATTAATTTGCTTCAACGACACGCACTTTTAGATAAATTGGTCCAATCCTTTTGGCGTCCTTGGAGAACTGAATATCTGCATCAACTACAGGTGCGGCAGAAATGGACTCAATCCTCGGTCCCCGTAAATATGGGCACAGTTGTCGTAATAGGACGGTATAGTTCGTGTCGCAACAGTAAAAACGGCAAGGGGTACACCCGTGCGACCAGTGGTGCGCTTGTGTACGTTGCCTACGCAATAATAAACTCTACATCTTACATATTTTGTTTACATCTATGTATTATATTCGCTTAGCTTTAGATAACATTAATTGTATTTATAGCATCATATTATTATGCTAGGGGAGTCAAGCATCTCCGAGATTATTGTTATTTTCTTATTAGTGTGCGTTTGCTGGGTCTTTAATTGGGATATGAGATTGTCGTATTTTATTGCATCAGTGTGGTCTAAGTTTCCTGTAAGCGTTTTGATAACAGAACCTAATGGGTTAATAAGACCGCGCTTGAAGCGTATCGAAGGTATGAGTTGTTTAATCTTTTCTACAGCTAAGTTTCTTAGATAATTTACTTGTGTTTTCATATTTTGGAATTCATTTACGTATGGCTTATGGATGTCTACTAAACTGCTAAATTTTTTATATTTATTGATATTAAAATTTAAATCATCTTTTATGCTACTAAAATCTAACTGCTTAACTATAACCCACTTATCTACTTCCTTGTATGATTGTCCTTGCTTTACGGGTAACATGCCTGGGTTATGCTCGACCTTTAGAAGTTGAAGGCCTTGGGTCTGGATCATCAGATTCAGGTTCACGAAGATCGCCAACAACCTGTGGAGGGCGTTTCACATTTTTGAGGTGCACTTTAGTTTTTCTTTTCCCTATTGTTACAGGTATTATGTTTCTTTCAATATCACCTTGCACTTTCGCCTTTTGATACCTAGGCTTATCCTTACTTTTCCTTATGTTAATATCTTTAATAAAAACCGTATCACCTTCTTTAAAATCAATTCCAGATTCCCACTTTTCTTTTCCTAACCTTTTCTTTATCTGTATGGACTTTTCTGAAAGATACCTATATAAGTATTTGGTTCGTCTCGTGGTCTTTAATGAGTTGCTGTGTATATGCCTTTTCAAAATCTACGTCGAATATTTTACCTGAATCTGTATGACCAAATGCTACTTCAAAGGGTGTTAATCCTGTCGTTGAATGAATAGTATGATTATATGCCATGACTGAATATGTCATGACAGATGCAGCGTCTGTGCATTTATGTTCATATTTTGCAAGTCTGTATATTTCAGTTATAGTGGAATAAAATCTTTCGACAATGCCTGTCGAATTGGGGTTATTGGGAGTTGTGATATGAGTTTCTATTTTATACATAGATAGGGGCTGACGCATAAGTTCGTTATTGAATTCGGTGCCTGGATCAGATGATATTTTCTTAGGAATTCCGTACATAGAAAAATATTTAATTAATGCTCGCGCTACTTCAGCGGTTTGTCGACTTGCAACCTCTAAGGCCTGTCCTAATTTGCTAAAGGCATCCACAACGGTTAAATAATACTTCTTCTCAATAGTAAATAAATCTATAAATAGTTCCTGAAAAGGCGCATCCTGAGTTGTTGTGAGTTGTAGTATAGGTTTTATTGGTTTCCTATCGTACTTCATTAATCTGCAAGGTTCACAAGCATTTATAACGGCAGCTACAGTGTCTTGCATATTTTCCCAGTAATAGTTTCTGCGTATTCTTATCATAGTTTCTTTCACACCGCGATGACATGTTTTTCCTTCATGGTGTTTGAGAATGACAGCTTTTTGTTCTTTTTCATCCTCCACATATACTACGCGTTGTGTACATTCAAAGAATTGTACTGCGTCCTTCTTAAAGAGTTCTATAATAACTTTTGCAAATAATTTCCTATGCTCAGCGTTCTCGAAATAAATAAAGTATCGACTCTTAAATTTTATATATTCCTTTAAAAATTGTTTTATTAATTCTTCGTTTTCTAGTGGGAGAAATACCTCTAGTACTTTTGTTTTCTCAGATAAATTTCTGACTTGTAGTTTATTTTGGAACCAAGAAAATACTAGGATCTGATTTGGTTTAGTATCTATTGCCTCGCTCAAAATTGGGATTGCTGTTGACTCCGGTTCAACATTTGAGTGTATCGTGTCTGTGCTACTACTGTTAGTTACAGATGGTACAGGGTAGTTTTCTTCGAACAATTCTATATGATCCGTTACACTCGAGTCTGAGTCTGAAATTATCACTGTCTCTGGTTGAGGTTTAGGTCTGTATTTTTCGAGTTCTTTCAGTTGGCGTATTACTTTTTGTATGTCATCGTCATCCACATTAACATCCATCGATGCGTCGTCTAAAGCATTAAGTTTTATGCGAGACAAGGCATCAGCATTGGTATTTTGTTTGCCGTTTTTATAGACTATTGTAAAATCGTATTCTTGAAGACGCAAACGCCAGCGTGTTAGTTTGCTGTTAGGCTCCTTAAGGAATAGAGCCAAGCAAGGGTCTATGGTCTGTATAATTTGAAATTTCTGTCCATACAAGTAGGGCCTAAAATTTTACAGCCCAAATGATGGCTAAAAGTTCCCGCTCTATTGTGCTGTATCGCGACTCGGTGTCACTAAGTGTGCTGGCATATGCATAGGCTTATCTGACCCTATTGGTCCTTGTGATAATACTGCACCAAGAGCTACATTCGAAGCGTCGGTAGTTAATATATACGGTTTAGTCGAATCCGGGTATTGTAGTAGTGGAACACTGGTCAATATTTTTACATTTATGAAAAGCATCTATATAATTTTGGTCTACAATTATCTTATTCCTTTTCAAACACGACGTTAGGGGCTGCGTGATTTTCGCAAAGTCCTTTATAAATTTTCCATAATATCCAACCAGCCCAAGGAAACTTTTGATTTCGGTGGTTGTCTTAGGAAGAGGATAATTCTGTATTACTTTAATTTTGTCATCGTTTGGTCGCAGCCCGTCTTTAGTTATGGTGTGTCCAAGATATAAAACTTCTTTTCGGAAAAATTCAGATTTGTCTAATTGTATTTTCATGTTAGTCTTTCGAAGTCGGTCAAAAACTGTACGCAGTTTCTCCATGTGTTCTTGTAGACTAGCGGAAAAGATAATAACGTCGTCAAGGTATACAAGGCAATGGATTCCTTGCAACCCTCTTAAGACGTTATTCATAGCCCTTTGAAAGGTGGCGGGGGCTGTCTTCAATCCAAATGGCATCCTCAGGAACTCATAGTGTCCATTTTGGGTGCTGAAGGCAGTTTTCTGTCGGTCATCTTCATTAAGTTCAATTTGGTGATAGCCGCTGGCCAAGTCGAGTGTCGAAAAGTATGTGCTCTTACCTAGCTTATCGAAAAGGTCTGCGATATTTGGAAGGGGGTACTTGTCATCAATTGTAATTTCATTTAGCCTTCTGTAATCTATAACCATTCTGTATTTAACTTCGCCCGAAGCATCAGCCTTTTTTGGAACAAGATGTACGGGAGAATTCCATGGGGAGAAAGATTCCTGAATTACGTTATCTAATAGAAGTTTATCGACCTGCTTGTTTATCTCTGTTACTAATGGGGGCTAGTCTGTAAGGTTTTGTGAATATAGGGTCCTCGTTTTTAGTCCGAATGAAGTGTTTAACCTGATTACTAAAACTCAAAGGAATCTGTTCACAATAAAATATATCCTTGTATTCCTCGCATAGTTTACGAATGCTATGTCTTTCCTCTTCATTCATATGGTTTAGTCGTAACTTGTTTAAATTTTCAAGCAATAATTGGTCCGTTTCTAGATCAGAGTGATCTATAGAATTTACATACGATTTATCATCCACACATTCACAAATTTCAAAAGGTTTCTTAATAGATTTATTATACAAAATACGTTAGATTTGTTGATCTAACGTATTTTGTATAATTGTAGTGGCATAGCCATTCTCACATTTTACCAATGCAGAAGGCGTGCGCACTCCATCACAGAATCGGGTATAATTCAATATTCCTTCACCATAAAACATGTTAGCAGGTAATTTTGCTCTAACTTCAGAACGAGGTGGAAGTATTACAATATATTCTACGCTATTGTGTATTATCGGTATTCTAGAAGAATTTGTAGTAAGTACTTGTTTCTTTAAATCTATTACAGCTTCCAACTGCTTTAATAAATCATTCCCAATTAACCCATCATAACGAGAATCGACATTATAAAGATAAAATTTATGTTCGTCATTACTTTGAAATATAGAAAATAGTGGAATTTTAATTACCTGATTGTGTTCGCTAGATCCATGAGTGCTTATAACCTTAAAGGGTTCATTTGTTATATAATTACGGTAGTATTGATTTGCTTTATCGGCTTATAAAAGAACGGTGCTTCCTGTGTCTATCATAAAATTAGCATCTATTTCCGGTATATATATGTATGGTAATTTTAGATTTAAGTCGCAATTCAATTCTATTATTTCGGGTGGTTTTCGGAGGCTTTTACTTGAAAATTTTCAGTCTGTGCCGACATGTCATTATCCTCTGAATCATTGTTTTCGTCGGCCTCTATTATAGAATTTTCTGGTATGAGTTCATCTTCATAATAATTGTCGTATGATTCCTCATACATGTAATTTTGAGGAAATTCGTAGGGATAGTATGATGGATAAATTTCTAATTCGTTTAGGCGGAAACCTGGTTGAAAAGGCTTTGGAGGGGCAGTTCTCATGGAAACATCAGTATCATTAGAAACCTGCTTATTATGCACATTCTTATTATTGGGATAATTAAAATGCTGAGAGTTACCAAACTGTTGCGGTAACATTGGTTGCATGGGGCTATAGCCCGGGGGTCTAAATCCAAAGTTTGGTCGGTATCCAAAATTAGGTCGGTATCCAAACTGAGGTGGGTGATATTGCTTAGGGAAACTCATTTGCTGTTGAGGCTTATTTTGTGGTAACGGAATCCTCATTTGTCTACTATTGGGAATGCCAAACTTAAATTGAGGTGGTGTTCCGAGATTCTGCCTAGGGGGTTGGTTTTGTGCTAACATTGGTCTAAAACCTGTAGGCTGTGTTGGTATTGCGAACTTAAACGATGGTTGTTGCACTAGTGTACTACTAGATTGTGGCTTAGACGTATGGCTAGACTGTAACATTTTACTACGCATCTGATATTGGTCATAGAAGTTTACTTCTTCTAGAACTATACTTAGTGCTTCTTCTAGTGTGCTGGGTGTTTTCAACCTAACAATGCGCACCATATTTTCGGATAAATTATATAAGAAAACCTGCAGAGCGGTGTTATTATAAATAATAGTTTTACTTATTTTTAAGTTTTTATCACCAATTTGATTAACCTTCGATAATAACACTGATTTAACGGATTGTATACGACCACAAAAATCTATATAATTTTCATTTTGGTGTTTCTTTAAAGTTTCTAATTCTATGGCTAAACATTCTTCGCTACGTGGGTCGCCGAAGTGAGTTAAAAACAATTCCTTGAATTCGGCCTACGTCTCTATATCTTCCCGTTCACTGATAAGCGACGCAGCCTCGCCCGTAAGACGACTAGTAATGATTTGCATTATATATTCATTTTGCACATCGGATGATTTAAAGTTATTTATTATATATTCACATTTACGCAAAAATAAATTTAAATGATGCTTATCGCCGCTAAATGTTGGTATTATTTTAGTTAATTCATTAGGGATAAGTTTAATTTCCGACATTTTTAATAATTTATTCACTGGTTCTACACAAAAATAAAAAATAAAATAAAATATTTATTATAACTCTACCAGTTCCACAAATGTTGTAAGGAAAATTCGAGTATAAGTACTAATCTATTATGTATTAACGTGTCGAGTAATCTTTAAATTAACCAGCACATGTTACACAATCAAAACTTAATATAATGTATAATACTTAATATAATATACTCTATAACTTTATTGAATGATATGGGACTTATTATTATGTACGTATTACAATTAATTTAATATTGTTTTAATTTTTATTTAAGTAATATTTATTACACTTAATACTTTATAAAATTTACGTAAGATTAGTATTTGAAACCCAAATAACAGTCAAAATGGAAAATATCTAATTCCAAGTTTACTAAGGGATATGAAGGAGGTGAAGAGTCGTATTCACCAGCCCACAGTGCCCATCATCAGCTTCACGGCTCCTTATTCTCGACGAATTTGTTTTGGTTCGCTGGATCACCACGCTGTATGGATCGACCGCCGATGCGCGAAAATGAGTAAAATTGTATACGCGATATTCACGAACGGTGGCACAGCTTTTCCGGTGATCCTACCGCGGCAGCTCAAGCAGTGGAGCTGCCGAGAGCTTTTTTAAAACTAAATACAAACTACGTGTTCACAGAGAGAGATGTGAATTTATTCTGACCATTGTCTTTTACAATTCTTAATCCTATGCTTACAGGCTACTTAAATTACTACATACTCGGCGTTTATGTATTTATGCTGATGGACGCTTTATCTGTATTATGGGTGGTGCTGGTGTAACCATAACTACCTTTCATTCATTCCATTCATTCCTTCTTGCGACCAACAACCGGGAAGAAGAGGAGTCTAAGTAAAAACACGCCCGCACGCGGAAGCGCGACGGCCAAATAGCGTTAAGAAACGAATTGATTAAAGATAATATTAAAAGTGAAATTACTGACAAAACTAAGTTAAAAGTGTATTAAGATAGTTTTACAGCATATTCATAACCCTAATATATTAGTATAGACTGTCGTTTTGATAATAGTTAAGATAAACAACTTTCACTGCATAAAGAAATATCGACCAATCAGAGCGCGTCGTATTGTAGAACTTTCTAGAAGTTTTTTTTAATAAACTGCGTAATAGTTGATCCCGAAAATGATGGGAATAATTTTTATATTTTGAAAGAATTATAAATATGACATTAAATTAGCATAAGGTTTATAGATTAAGGAAATGAAAGAATATTTTGCATAATTAAACTTATTTCCTTTTTATAGTGAAATTAAGGAATTAATGTACCCAAATGTAGTGAAAATTCGGGACATTTGGTTTAATAACTTTTTATAATGTTAATATTTTGAGTAACCTTTATGATATACTCATAAAGGACTAAATTTCCGATTTAATAATGTATAGCGTGTTAGTATAGAAATTGATCTTGTATAGAAAATATTGTAATTTATGCCAATTATTGTATAGTGAAAATGTTATGCAATAAAGAGGAAAAATGGACAATGGCAAGCGGCTCACTTTAAAGTAACGCTCGAGTCTACCTTATGGCTTCAGGACCCAGTAACGTTGTAGTATGAAGAACTACCAGTGACCAAGCGGTAGTGTGAAGAGCTACCAGTAAGAAGCGGTAGTAACCAGTAGTAGCTAAAGTGACTAGTAGCAGAATATAGTGAATAGTGAATAGTAGCTAGCAACATAGTAACTGATATTCGCAGTTACATATTTGAAAGTGATAGCTAGTTGCATGAAGTGTTAACTGATATTCGCAGTTACATATTTGAAAGTGATAGCTAGTTGCATAAAGTGGTAACTGATATTCGCAGTTACATAATATTTGAAAGCGATAGCTAGTCGCATAACGTGGTAACTGATATTCGCAGTTACAAGTGATAGTGATAACTAGTTGTATAACGTGGTAACTGATATTTGCAGTTACACAAGTGATAGAAATAGCTATTTTAGTTGATAATAGCAGCTAGTCAGACAGTGTCGATAAAGCCAGCTACTACTAATAGATATTTGATACTACCAATCAACTCAAGAAATCTTTTGAAATATATAGTGACCAACTGATAGTGAACAACCGTAGTTGAACAACCGTATTCAACAACCGTGGTCAATAACCAATAGTAAGAAGATTTCCGCCGTACAGTTGAGCAGTCAAACCGCTGGCCACTGCCTTGCCATTTGTATTCTATTTCGTGCATTTTGATTTAACCTCAGTCCACAGAACCCCAGCTGCACCCACAAAGACGGTAGTAGAAGTATCCTCCGGAACCTATAGGTGTAGGACGTGAGCGACTCGCGGAGTACTTTCGATAACACTTACTCCCGAGTTTCGCCCGTCCGGCACACATATTGTGTCACGCTCGCTGTATCTATTTAATTATCATACACTTAAAATCACGGTCGTGAATTGTGTCAATTAAGTGTGAATCGCGCAGGAAAACTAGGAGTGTAACACGCGAGTGTCAACCTCAAGTACGAAGAGAAGCTGCAGGCGTTCTCCAGGTGCTTACCTTCAGTTTTATGTATCGGTTGCAAATTTTAACGAAGTCCAATTCCAACTACCTATTACAGTCCACTTTATACCAATTTTTAAACCACGTATCACCAATTGAAATTGGTGATGCGTGCGTTGATATATATATTTCTTTAAATTTATCTCTAAGAGACTCTCTCGGTTTTAGGTTGTAAATAGCTCTAATGGCCTCTTCTGTAAAACAAAAATAGTTTCTGAATCAGTTGCATTTCCCCAGCAAAATCCCATAAGACATTATGCTATGGAAATAACTGAAATAAACTAGTCTAGCTGTCTCGACACTAGTGAGACCTCTAATCTTTTTACAGCATAGGCTGCAGAACTTAGTCTGCTTGCTAGTTTGGATATATGGGGCCCCACTGAAGCTTTGCGTCGAGAGTGATGCCAAGAAAAACAGTGGATTCAACAGGGCTCAGTTCTTCCCATTTAAAACACATTGGTACCCAGATTTTTAACATTCGTTGTTGTAAATTTAATACATTTAGTTTTATTTCCGTTTAAATGTAGATTATTAACGTTAAACCAATGCACTAATTTTGATATAGCATTATTCACTTCGTCACATTTAAATGATTGACGTTTAAGTTTAAAAATCAAGGAAGTATCATCAGCAAATAATACTATATTATGATTATATTGAGAGTCGTGATGTCAGGGCTTGGTTGCACGTTTTAAAATTCATTGTACACGAACAGCATAAGTTTGATCACCGTTTGAATTCATCATCAACATCAACGTCATTACAGTCAGTCATAAGTCATGTGCTGTCTTCATCAAGCGATGCCAAAAGCAAGGTCCTGAGCAATAAGGATTCCTGAGGCATCTATCGACTTCCTGCATCTCTTGCCAGGTCGTTACTGCATCTAGTGAGGGGATGGGGATATCTATACAAATAAATAAAATTGAAGTGTCTGTTTGTAATGTCAATATAACAGCTTTTTAGTAAATGCATATGAAAGTATATACGGTACTTATAACAAAAAATCTATTTTTAAATTTTTTGTCTGTCTGTTTGTCCATCTGTCTGTCCGTTTGTTCCGGATAATCTCCGAAACGGCTAAGCTGATTTTGACCGGACTTTCACTGGTAGATAGCTGATGTTATAAGGAGTAACTAAGGCTACTTTCATTTTAGAAAAAGTATTAGGGTTCCTCGCAAAAAAAAACCTATGAAATCCAATCGTTTCAAATTCCACGCAAGCGAAGTCGCGGGGAACAGCTAGTTTATTACTAATTTAACACGTGTTCGATAGAATGATGTAAAGGATTTGTAGGGACAAAACCTGTTTCATCATTATCATCATCATTACAGCCCTTCACAAGTCCACTGCTGAACATAGGCCTCCCCCACGGAATGCCACAAAGCACGGTCCCGAGCCACCTGCATCCATTGACTTCCTGCATGTCTTACCAGGTCGTCACTCCATCTAGTGGGGGGACGCCCTACACTTCGCCTGCCGGTACGAGGCTGCCACTCGAGAACTTTTCTTCCCCAACGGTTGTCGGTTCTTCGAGCTATATGACCGGCCCATTGCCACTTCAGCTTACTAATCCTTTGGGCTATGTCGGTTACTCTGGTTCTACTGCGGATATCCTCATTTCTAAGTTTATCACGCAGAGAAACCCCGAGCATAGCCCTCTCCATAGCTCGCTGAGCAACCTTGAGCTTCCTCATACGGCCAGTAGTGATGTACAGTACCGTTTATCTGCAAGCAAATAATACAAAAGATACATTTAGGACAGTGACGTCCGCTAAAGTTGAATTTGAAGAGGGCGGCGGACCTTTTCAGATCTTTTATGTGCTTGCTACTCTGAAAATTACCAATATAATTTTAGGTGTTGTAAGCTAACACACTTATAGAGCTTAAAACTTTTACTATATGAACATTATGAATTGTGAATTTGTATTACATGTTCAAAATATTATGTAATAATACGAGTATATAAATATTTTGTGTCATCATAAAACTTAACTAGTGGTCATCCAGCAGTGGAAATTCAACCGTAATTAAATACGTGGTACAGCCATGCTGCAGTTATATTATAGTTCTACCACGAATAGGTCGGCTCGACCGGGAAAGGACCTCGCTCTCACAGAATACCAGCGCAAAATAATAACAGCTTAATGTTGCTGTGTTTCTTATAATTAGTGTAGAGAACCGGAGACCCTTTTACTAGAAACGAGGCATTCCGTCTTTTACTCAGGGTGACAACGCATCTGCATTTTGATTCTTAATCGAAGATCACTCACCATCATGCTCGCTTGTCACCCTTATTCAATAAAAAAAATCATTAAATTTTTAAGTTTGTATTTCAAACAATTTGTATTTCATTTTTAACTGCACATTATTTTATATGTGGTAGAGCCTTGCTGCAGCTATATTAATAGTATAGTTGTAGCATGAATGGGTCGGCTCGACCGGGGAAGGACCACGCTCTCACAGAATACCAGCGTAAAATAGCAGCTTAATGCTGCTGTGTTTCGTATGGTGAGTGTAGAGAACCGGAGACCCTTTTTACTGGAAAAGAGGCATTCCATCTTAGTCCTCACGGCTGACAACGCATCTGCATTTTAATTTGCAAACAAAGATAGATGTAGATGTCTATGGGCCACAGCAACCACTTACCATCAGGTGGACTGTGTGCTCTTTTGTCACCCTAATTCTATAAAAAAAACATTAATAAATATATTCAACACATGTATCGAATATATACAAAATATAAAATAAACGCCTTTTTGCCTTGACGTACTGGGAGTGTACTCCACAGACTATTAAAAAGGAACATTTGAAATCACACAAAATTTAAAATTAATTCAGTCAATCAGTCATTTCTGGGCAATATTTTTAAATTAGTTGGCGACAATTAATACTCAGAGCGATTTTTCGACTTCAGACTATTATACGTTTAACTTTGACAGTATGAACGTAAACAAAGAAACACACATTTTGTTACATATTTATTATTACATATTATTACATGAGTATAATGCGGATATTGAAGAGGGTAGAACGACTTTGTCTGTAAGAGCGAACATGACAGCACACAGCTTACACGATATACTGAAGAGCTAAAAGTTACGCTTTTTAGAGCTTACTGTACATCACTTTGCACCTGCTGCCTGTCATTCAGTCCCAGTCTACAGCGAAGCCACACGACGATTTTGACTTATAACAACAATGTTCGTTAAGTACGGAGTTTGGTGCAAGACTTTGCAAGTTCTGAAACTTGTCTTACTGGTATAATAAAGGGAAGTCTAGAGTGTTTATTAGACAATAAAATGAAGTTTATTACTTCACTTTATTATTGTTCGCATTTCGCGATTCGAAGATTTATATACGCGGTGCGTCTTTGTGTAGTGCAGGCCAGCTATAATGTCATACTGAAAATTATAGCCGACAGATTTTGGCAAGCGAGCTTGCAACCACAGCTTTTATTTTAATCAATATTAGGAAGATACTGCTGCCCAATCCCTGATTTGTTTCCTTTGTCGCCTCTTACGACACCCACGGGATGATATGGGTAGTGGATTTCTTTTTACAGAAGCAGGGCAAATAAGTATGCGGCTCACCTGATGGTAAGTGTCAACCGCCGCCCATGAACAACCGCAATACCAGGGCAATTGCAGGTGAGTTGCCGACCTTAAAAATACTGAGCTCGTTTATTGAAGGTCCCTAAGTCCTAACGATTCCACAAAGTAGTCGTGCGAGGAAGAAAACTCGTAGTATCTATAATATCACACAGTAGTGAACCGCCAAGCATCCAGATGATGTGGATGGTAAAATTTGGTGAAATTTGGCGGCTGGAATTAATCCGAACAATTCTTGAGAGCACTCCTCGTGGTAAATGCGATAAAAGATGAAAAGGATGCAAAATATCTTCGCAATGTCAGTGAATTGAGCCGGAAAACTCGTTCGTCGATGATTTGAGCCGCTCTGCGCTGGATGCGGTCAAGTGGAAGTAGCTAGTACTGGGAGCCCAGGCCCAGAGATGGAAACAGTATTCCGTACAGCGCTTTGTGCTAAACCCGATCGAAGACCTTCGCAATGTTTAAAATAACGGTAAGCCTTGGACTTTACTTCCTATGCCCATCTATAACTTAAGCAAGCCAGAATTTCACCAGCTGAGCGACCCCGACGGAACACGTACTGGTGGTCACTAATCTAATGGTGATCAAGGTACCTCATGAGCAGGCAGCTTATAATGGTTTCCATTATTTTGAGAACAAGGAGGTGATGGCGATAGGCCTGTAGTTATATGGATGTGAGCGGTTGCCCTTTTAGGAACTGGTGCACCAGTCTCCATAAATTCGGGACTACGCCTAGTAGTAGGAGTAACGGAAAAGACGTGTTAAAACCGGTTCCGACTCCGGAGCACACGTCTTCAGCATAATAGGAGGGATGCCCACTGACTTGTTGACGTCCAGGGTAGGAGTGATTTGCGCATCGACCGCTCTGTAAACAGCACATCCTGCATGGAGCACGCACACTGCGGGATGGTCGGCGGTGTGTTCCCACGTCATCGAGAGTCAAGTTGAACGCAAAGAGAAACCCTATCTGAGTCATCCTCCCTGTGCAGAGATAAGAGAGATGGCTAACAGAAATTCCCTTAGACAGCCTTGACGAGAAACCAGAATGCACGTGTTCCCGAAGGAAGTCGAACTAGTTCCTCGCCAATTCTGCTAATGTGCTCTGACTTTGCCTTACAAAGCCATTACACCGTAATTTTGATTGTGACTTGATTTTGTATAATGTATTTTAGAAATTATTAATTTATGGCTGTTATGTAATTATTTTATCATTCTATAATGTATTTATGTTATTATTAATGATTGAGATGTTTTTGTGCAAATGATATGGATCCTTGTTTATCGAAATAAATAAGTTTTGATTTTTATTTGATTTGACTGATAGTGCTAATTTCCTCCAGCAACTTTGCCGACGATATATAATTTGGACTTACCTAGTTAGATAATTTTTCTTGGTAAACATGCTGTAAACAACTTCGAGCATAGTTTACCCAACAACTACCGGCATAGGTATTACATGGATGTTACATAATATGACCTTTGTCTTGTGCATGTTCATTTAAAGACCTATCTGTTGGGAAACACCAAATCATTGGGCAAAGTGCTGAGGTTCTCCAGCGTTTCTGCCATACGAGGGTGACACTGAAAGTTCTTAGAAAATCAAAAACTGAACAAACTAGCAAGTTATTAGTTTTATTATATCTTTTCAAAATAGTGTCCATTTACATCAATACATCGCTGCATCCGATGGAACCACTGAGAAAAGCACTTTGCCCACTCGTCCTTAGGGGTCTCTTCGACGGCATTTTGAAACGCAGCCACTGCTTCCTCGGTGTCCATAAAACGTTTTCCTCGAAGTTTTTCTTTTATTTTCGGAAATAAATAAAAATCGCAAGGTGTTAAGGTGTTAATTGTTAAACTACCACTCTGCAGTAACTATTTTTCGATCCTCTAAAACAATTGTTGCGTAATGACCTGTCCTTCCGAAGAAAGAGGCCACCATTTTTTCCCACGCTTCGGCCTCTCTTCACTTTAGTTATCAACTTCTCGGAAGGAAACACCCAGACAGCAGACTGTCTCTTAGTTTCAGGATCATAACAATAAATCCAGCTTTCGTCACCCGTAAGTATGTCGAACACAGCATTTGAGTTACCTCCGTTAAATCTTTGAACCATTTCACGACACCAATATACATGACGAGTTTTGGGCCTCTATCAAATTATGAGGTATCCACGGGCACAAAGCTTCCTGACCGCTAAATGTTCATGGAGGATTTTGTGCACTTGACTCATACCGATGCATAAGCTTGTCCGAATCTGCTGATAAGTCATTCTTTTTCAGTCTCTATCATACGCCGCACAACACTGATGTTACCTTCAGTCGTCGCCGTAGAAGGCCGTCCTCACGCAGATCATCGGTGAGATTAGTGCGACCACGTTTAATCTCATTAAACCAGTTTTAAACAGTGGCACGAGATGGGGCTTCATTGTGAAAGGCAAATCGAAGTCTATCATAACTTTCTTGTTGACTTAAATGACATCGAAAGTCACAAAAATCATTGTACGAAAATTTTCTCGCGTTAAATTCATGCTGACGTGACACAGACAATTTTCAATTTGCCGCCAAATCGTAAACAAATGACAAATTAATAAAATATATACACAATAATATTTGCAAAGAGTTCCATTTTCAAAATTTGAACTTATTTTTTATTATATCGTTTACAAGTGGCCAGTTCTAAAACTTTCAGTGTCGCCCTCGAAATATTCTAGAGACATATTTTCGGTCACAGCAGCCGGTCTCAACGGAGATCCTTCTGCGCAGGACAGGATTAAATATATGACACGAGTGTGGGCAAACACACGTGCACTCTCTATACCCTCACTCGTAGTCCTATAGGACGGCAATCCGAAACGACCGGAAAAATCAGGCGCAGGACCAACAGCTTTACATGCTTTCCGAGGCACGGGGCTGAAATACCGCCAACTTCCTGACTCAGGGTTGCTACTGAAAATTTCTTGACAGAAAAACTCAACAACAAATTTTGGGCCAAACTGGGATTCGAATCCAGAACCTTATGATCAGCAGTTGCACTTATAACTACTTTCACTTAACCGCATCCAGTAAAGAGCGCCTTGAATCGTCGACAATCTAGTTCTTTATTCTGATCGACTCTGTGAATAGATGTTGAAGCCCTTTGCATTTTCTATCGAATTTACCACGGGAAGTGTTCACAGGAATTGTTGGGAATAATTCCAGCCGCCAAATTCCACCAACACCCATCGAGACAAAACTTACTTACTTACTCATGCTTAACGGTCCACCACTGTACGATTTACTAGTATTTCTATTATTATATATGATTACAATTTCCCTGGTGTTAGTAGTTTCCCATTCCTTACCATTATTTTTACATACAGATCGTTGTAGCGTACGGAATTTGAACCCAAACTCGCTGCCCTTCTTTCAATAGTAAATCTTTCAATAATATATAAGAAGAAACTGTCAGTTGTAGGACTGCACGCCAAAACGAAAACTTCTTAGCCTCACAAACTTGTAAACATTATTTTGGGTTGTTAAGACATATTTTTGTAGAGTATTTTATTAGAAATTATTTTTATCAACGTATTAATATAGTAATAAAATTTTCATTTATTGCGCTGTTGTACATGAAAAGAATGATTATATATAAATATATATATATATATATCAGTGCTTTTCCCCACCCGAAAAGTGCCCAACGTGCCTGAAGAAGTTGTCACCTTCAAAAACCTTTACATTTGGTAGAAGGTAGGTTAGGTAGAAGCTAAAGTAATAATAAATACTGAAGATCCACAGACCTTATAATCCTCACTTATGTTATGTCGATTTATTTACTTTGTGATATGTGCGATCGTTAATATATTTTCAATGCAGAATATAACATTGTGTTCATCGCATATTGTCATCGGTCTCATTCAGTAGACATCGGGCATAATACGAGGCGGCTCATGCAGGATTTACACAGATCGATTTTCACTATGTGGCAAGGCCTCTAGCCAAATCGCCTCAGGTCACAACGCCACAGTATTCAAATTCGATAAACATCGCATGCAATTAGTTTATTAATTTTGATAAGTTTGATAATTGATCCATTGCTGTGCGACCAAAGTCGAAAGCTTTTTATTTTAAGTTTTGCTCTTGCGATATAGTCAACTGGGATTTATCTTTTCGCATCAGATACTTGTGACTTGCCAAGCGTGAACATAAGGAAAATCCTCTGGCAACCATGGCACAATTCTACAAAAGTACCATGAAAATCTTGTCTATATACGAGTGGCAAGCGGAACATGTAACATTAATTAACGTCAGTTAGCAAATCTTTCCAAGGCAACATTTTTCTTTAAGAAAACAGAAACTTTTCCAAGTGTTTTACTTGATAGATGTAAACTACGACCACAGTTTAAAACTGAGAAACGAAAAAAGGATCTTACTCCTTTTACAAGGTCGGCAATGCACCTGCACCCCAGGTGTTACAGTTATTCATGGGCGGAGGTCGACACTTACCATCAGGTGGGCCGTGGGCCTTTTATATAAAAAAATATTAAAATTAATAAATACCAGCCTCCTAACAAATGGAGTCACAACCTGCAGAAAGTCGAGAATGGAGCTGGCTTATGAGCGTGCTTTCTGGTATCTATTGGGTGAGGCCTATATTTGGCTTGTGATATAGACTACTGATGATGATGATAACTAACTTGAAAAGGTAAATTAATTTATGTAAATCAATTCTGGTTATTTTTGTAAGTTAATATTTATTTAAATAATTTCATATTTTAATTGTAATGTATTAAATTTAAATGTAAAAGAATAATATAAAATAATAATAAAGTTTATAATGCCCAACTTATTAAGGTTACTAATAATAAGATGCAATGAGACATTATAATATGTAAGCTGCTCATAGTTTAGATGTGTATACAATATAATACACATAAAGAATTTAGAGTATATACTCGTATTTCAACTATTTATAAAAATATACATAAAAGTTATTATAGTTATCATAAAAATAAAATTAAACAATGTATTTATTCCGCTACAAAAGTACCTCATGTTATTTAAATTGTGGTTTACTGAAATTTAAAGACATTCAATTGCGATGTTCTGCAATAATTAGTTTCAAACAATATAAATTAATTATTTCATTCTTCAAAATTGCGTGCCCGTAATGGATTTTACAACATATTAGATTTTAATGAATTCTGAATAGGCACGTCTTTAATGAAAACACGGAATAAAGGGAAGATGATGTTAATTAAAAATGTTATTAAGAAAAGAAAACGAAAATAGTATTTTAATTACAGTGCGGTGGAGTGACGGTAATTATTTATTCTGAGAAGAATAATATTTATTATCCAATATAAAATGCTGATATGTCGTAATTTCCCAAACGCTGCCCAGACGAGTTGAATCCGTCGATTGACCTCTCGGTCGAGTTGGACTCCTCTAGTCGGACTATTTGTCCTATATAAACATATTCGTCGGCAACTTGGGCGCTCCCAACAACTACCGGCATAGGTGTGACATGGACGTTACATTACCTTTGTTTTGTCCATTTTCATCTTAAGACTTTTCCGTTGGGAGACACTATTGAGGTCACTGAGCATAGTGCTTAGGTCCTCCAGCGATTCTGATATATGGACTATATCGTCGGAAAATCGAAGGCGAATGATGTACTCGCTATTGATGTTAATACGTATCCTTACAATCCAGTTCCTGAAAACGTCTCCTAAAGCAGCAGTGAAGCGTAAAACATATAAAATATGGTGATCTTATATCCCTCTGCAGTTTGATAGGTTTCGTAGTCTAGTTTTGTACTCGGATAGCCATCGTAACCCTACTGTAAAAACTTCAGCACTTCGTTGTACCGTCAGTGAACTTGGCACCGCTGTAAGGACTGCAGCACCGCCCAAATTTCGACGAAATAAAAGACTTTCTCATAGTCTACATACGGACGACAAATCGGCAGACAATTTGCATAAGTATGTATGGTACGTATGGTCAACTTTTAGATTTACAAACATATCTTTAATCATTACATATGTATATAGCTGTCAAAATAAACACTATAGCAAATTCCTTTTGTGTAAGACTTAATGATTGCTCTGAAAACGTATGACAAATAGTCTATAATACGAAATATATTGCTATTGCGAGATATTTTTCGCCTTTAAATGTCTAAGGTAATAAAAAAAAACAATCTTGCATTTTCCTTTTGTCCCAGCAAGGGCATGATCAAACACACTGTTGTATCTTCATCGTAACAATTTAAAAGATGATGCTGACACTGGTACATATAACAGATAGTTGCAGACAGACAACAGGCATAATTATTTATAGTTTACTTCAGTGAAATGAACTTTTCGTATAATGCATATAAATGAATAATTCATTCATTCATTCATTAATTACAGCACATCACAAGTCTTAACTTAGGAAAACTTAAGAACATAGCTATAGCTGTCACGCTTGACCAGCCCTTTGTACATTTGATAGGCTCTAATGGTAATGGTAATTAAGTTGTTATCAGGAAAATACTGCTGCCCATCTCTTGTTTCGGTTTTCCTTTGTCGCCTTTACGACACCCGCGGGATGATCACTAACGGCAAATAGGAAAGTAAAATAACGATTAAATAAAGTCCTAAGCAGACGCTAAATAAGTAGGCCATAGATTACTGTATATATACTAGAGATAGATGGGCAACTCAAATTTAATTTTCGTTATTGCGCTGTCTTGGTTAACAGATGGCGCTAAATTAAAAGTGCTTTAAGATCGCCCTTTATTTGCACTTAACAAATTTTATTTTATATACAACCATTAATTACATTGCAGCACTTATGCACAAGTGATGCAATGTAATTAACAGTTGTTTATGTTTCTTGTCCTAATTCTTAGTTCCTATTACAAAAAATAAAAACCGGTTATTTTTAAAACGTTTATTGTTTATAAATTCTTTGCTTAGTTATTGATTAACATTAGATGTGTTAAATTTAACAATATTTGCACAATATAAATTAACTTCTTTATACAATGCCCCTACTGGTTAGTAAATATCTTATATTACAACGAATAGAATAGAATAATTTTTATTCAACATAGATTATTACATAATACTTATGGAGTAATTTTTTATTTGCCACTGGTTCGAAAAATACCCGTCCTGGGAAGAACCAACGGGACTTTCTTTAAACATTTCACTTTACAATAATTTTCTTTGTACACTTTAAATAAATTTTAATAGTACCAGCATGGTGGCGATCACCTCATTCCCATGGGTTATTTTCATTGATGTATTATTTGACATTATAATAACACTTTTGTACATTTTTCCTTTAATCAAACATCTGAACTTGTTTATTGACAAATTTTGTACATTTTCTGGGATTTTGTTGTAAAAGCGTATACATTGCCCCATAAATGAATTACCAATTCTGTTGAGTCTAGTAACTGGTATTACAAGTTTATGTTTTCCTAGTGTTTAAAGTATGAACATCTTTATTCTTATCAAAGCTTTATGTTTTAATGTATATACATCACATTTTTATAAAGATATTGTGATGCCAAAGTTAATATGTATATTTATTTAAATTTTTTCGAAGGTACCTTACAATTTGTTATAAATCGCCTGTACGGCTCTCTATCGCAAAACAAATATAACTTCAATGTCAGTCGCATGACCCCAATAGTATTATAGTAATACCAAGAAAACAGTGGTATCCACAAGACTCAACTCCTTCCTATTTAATATATAATAATTATTCAAATACCAATGTGCTCTACATTGGTATTTGAATCCGCTCCAAAGTTTTGCTCCTCTTCCAAAATTTCATGAATTAGTATCAAATAATTGTTTATAGTGGTGCATCTTTCAATTAAAATAAAAAGATACATTTTGGAGCAGCATTATTAATCTTTAAAATATGTACTTGATAACGTTATCATATTTTAGTTACATAACATTTTTTTTTAAATATGTGTGTAATAAGTATACTTTTAAAAATACAAACAATTTACAAAAGTAACTTTGTTATGCCCACTATATCACTGTTTATATGTGTGATCTGTATAATATTTCTATTACAAAATAAGCATTTTATATATTATAACGTACTTACATAATACAACTTTACAAACAATTTGTGAAATTATTATCAATCTTAAAATTGTGGAAAAGAGACTACATAAAGCATCAAAAAGAATACCAAGAAAAAAATATTTAATAAAACTTTGATACCTTTGTGCACACCCACATATTCCTGAATATGCAGTTAATTACTTACTTAATGGTTTAGTAAGTACAGTATAACATAAATGTTGTGGAAGATCATACAATTTTAAAGACAAATTGTTGGCATTTTCAATATGTAAGCCTTTAAAGATAAAGATTCTTATGAAACTGTCCACTTTGTCCTCAAGATGGACATCCTTAAATAAATACTAATTAAACCAGATATAAACCAAATTATATTTAAGTAAATGAAAAACAAAGGTGAGCATATGGAGTGCTTGTGTTTAATGTTTGATGAGATGCTAGTGTTCTCACTACATTACAATGCAACTGTCATAGGTTTTAAGACTGGGATGTTAAGAGTGAAAATATGACGATGAACATGTTTTGTTTAATGATATAGGTGAAAGCTCATAATAAGCTATCAATTTGTTATAGATTTTGCAAAATGCTACTCTGGCAGTAATTAAAAAAAATACATATAATAAGAGATTTATAAACAAACATGATTAAATGGTGTCTATGATCAATTTACAATTAACACCAAAGTAAGCAATAATTAAGTTAATAAGACAAAGGCAGCAATAATGCTTTTGTAATTTAAAATAATAAGCAATTCTCTTTATTTGATCCTAGTTATTGAAAGGGGAAATTTTATTTCAAAAGAATTAAGATTTACACAGCATGACATAGTAGACAGCTAAATGGGAGCATTTATAATTACCTAGATATTGATGCGGGAGTAAATGAACTACTGAATAATGGATATGTAAGCTGACAGAAACCTATGGTGCTACATGATAAAATACCTAAAATAAAGAGTTAAGCACAAATTTTAACCAACATGTATCAGCTGTTCTTAGATTTTGTGCGTAAGTCTTACAACTGAAACATATTAATGATTAATGTTAAATAAATACTTGTCTTTAACAACTTTGTTTTGATTTTATTTTCAAAACATTATTAATTGCCCCTAGAGAGCACAGATACTGAAGATATTACTGACTTACTGAAGTTAGTCAATTTGGTTTGATTTTCTTTAATTTCTACAATGTAAGTTTTTATAAAAGTTTCTAAAACATAATTCAGCATATATGCTGTGGAAGAAAGTTTTATCTATTACAATGAGTAATCCTCTCACCCCAAGCAAATACATAAACTTTGTAATTTTTCAAGAAAAACACTTGCGATTTTCAAAAAACTTTACATAATGTATTGAAGATATAACAAAAATAATTAAAAACATTTAACCAATGATTCCCCCAAAATGGGATATTTCAAATCATTAAATTGTTAATCAAAGTGCGATAAGGCTAGCATCAACTGACTGTTATAAACCTAAGACTAAACATGTAGATACTCGTATAAGGTTGTATTTTCTCAGTGAAAATATTGTTAAGCGTAAAGTTAAATTTTTATTTGTAAATGGTTGTAACATTAGCTGACAACATAACAAAGGGTGTAACACTTGCCAAACATTTATACTGTATTAGTAAGTTAGGATTACGTTCTAGAGGGAGTGAACGCAACCATTTATATTTTTAGTTGGCATTATTGCTAATTACTTTTTTAAACAGTGGTAGAGCCACACGGCAGCTTTTCCTGTCGCACGGATGGGCCGACTCGAACCGGGGTGGTACCACGAGCTCACATAATACCAGCGTGAAGTAGAGGTTTACTTCTGCGTTTTGCTTGGTGTGTGCAGGTGGCCGGAGGCCATTCCCCCCCCCTTAACATGTTAGCGGAATCAAATAAAAAACTACCCCAGGAGGGTACCAGCACCGCTGGTGACGGAGCATCCACGACCAAGCTATCCTACTCTTCCTGAGCGTGGGCAATAAGACCAAGACGACCCCTGCCACGCTATCCGTGAAGTTTTGCAACATCAGGGGGCTTCATTCCAACTTTAACGCTATCCACTACCGGAGACGGCGAAGCCGGCCTTGCTCTTTCTAACCGAGACACAGGTGTCCTCTACGGCTAATACTTCGTATCTCTCCTACCCGGGGTACAAATTAGAACACTCCTTCGTGCCTCGGGTTGGGGTTTGCGTATACGTCATAGAGGACATCTATTTTCGACGACTCGGCAGTCTTGAAGGTCAGCGACGACCATCCCCGCGTCTACGGGTGCCTCTATTGGTCCCATAGCGGTAATTCCGAAACAGCCCGACTCATCAACCACGTCTAAATGGCTACAGATTCCTTGCTACTGCAGATCCCATCCACAGAGATCGTGATCCTTGGCGATTTTAACGCCCACCACGCCGAATGGCCCAATTCACGTTTAACCGATCATGCAGGGAGATCTGTTTATTACTTTGCCTAGGCATATAGGCTTACACAGCTGGTTACTTCGCCTATGCGGATTCCAGATGTGGAGGATCATGCACCTTCCCTGTTGGACCTTCTGCTGACCTCCACATCCGGACGAATATCAGGTTTCCGTCGACGCCCCTCTAGGCTCTTCGGACCATTTTCTTGTCCGGAGTTTGGTGCCACTCACACTAACGTCGCAGTTGCATTCTGCAGGCTGCCGCCGTGTTTGGCACTACAACCGAATGGGATAGGAGGTCTTTTTTGCATCCTACCTTTGGGGGCGGGTTGGTTTCTCGCCGGACGATCCCAGCTTTGTTGCTGATTCCGTCGCTGATGTGGTACTTCAGAGTATGGACGAGACGAATAGGGTATGGTCGTTGACGACCGTGTTCTTTCTGATCGGCTCGATTCACTGGCGCTGCGTAGGGAAAAAACAAAATTTAAGTGCATTATGTTGGCAACATTTTTTTCTCTGTTCTCATCCTCACAGATTAGTATACTTCATGGTTCATGTACTGTACTGTGTAATTGGTAATAAAATACGTTCTTGTACATATATTACAGAGTTCTACAGTTATTTTAATGATTTCATCCCGAAATATCATCGGGAAAGAAAATCAGCGAAAATTTAATTAATATAATCTAATAGCGTAAATAGTGTAGGAATACTTCACTATAATTAAGTTTAACAACTGGTGCTTTTTAAAACTCTACAACTTTATTCTCAGAAAGTTCTGAAACACCTTTGATAATTGTTATGAGAAAACAAGATTTGAGAGAATTTATGGCAAAAGTATCAGAATTTTATTCTTAGAAATAAGTGCTAAACGAGCAATTTTTCTCGCTGTCAAGTATATCGCGTGAAGCAATACTTTGGTTACGATATAAAATATTTTTACTGACAATCATCATTTTTTTATCGATGAAGATAGGGATACGTGAGGCTATGAGTTTGAGAAAGCCTTGTTTATTATACTGATAGCCGTGATGTCAGGAGCTTGGGTGCACGTTTTAAAATTCATTGTACACAAACAGCATAAGTTTGATCACCGTTTGAATTCATCATCATCATCAACGTCATTACAGTCAGTCATAAGTCCTGTGCTGTCTTCATCAAGCGATGCCAGAAAGCAAGGTCCTGAGCAATAAGGATTCCTGAGGCATCTATCGACTTCCTGCATCTCTTGCCAGGTCGTTACTGCATCTAGTGAGGGGGGGGATGGGGATATCTATACAAATAAATAAAATTGAAGTGTCTGTTTGTAATGTCAATATAACAGCTTTTTAGTAAATGCATATGAAAGTATATACGGTACTTATAACAAAAAATCTATTTTTAAATTTTTTGTCTGTCTGTTTGTCCATCTGTCTGTCCGTTTGTTCCGGATAATCTCCGAAACGGCTAAGCTGATTTTGACCGGACTTTCACTGGTAGATAGCTGATGTTATAAGGAGTAACTAAGGCTACTTTCATTTTAGAAAAAGTATTAGGGTTCCTCGCAAAAAAAAACCTATGAAATCCAATCGTTTCAAATTCCACGCAAGCGAAGTCGCGGGGAACAGCTAGTTTATTACTAATTTAACACGTGTTCGATAGAATGATGTAAAAGTTTGTAGGGACAAAACCTGTTTCATCATTATCATCATCATTACAGCCCTTCACAAGTCCACTGCTGAACATAGGCCTCCCCACGGAATGCCACAGCACGGTCCCAGCCACCTGCATCCATTGACTTCCTGCATGTCTTACCAGGTCGTCACTCCATCTAGTGGGGACGCCCTACACTCGCCTGCCGGTACAGAGGCTGCCACTCGAGAACTTTTCTTCCCCAACGGTTGTCGGTTCTTCGAGCTATATGACCGGCCATTGCCACTTCAGCTTACTAATCCTTTGGGCTATGTCGGTTACTCTGGTTCTACTGCGGATATCCTCATTTCTAAGTTTATCACGCAGAGAAACCCCGAGCATAGCCCTCTCCATAGCTCGCTGAGCAACCTTGAGCTTCCTCATACGGCCAGTAGTGATGTACAGTACCGTTTATCTGCAAGCAAATAATACAAAAGATACATTTAGGACAGTGACGTCCGCTAAAGTTGAATTTGAACAGGGCGGCGGACCTTTTCAGATCTTTTATGTGCTCGTTACTCTGAAAATTACCAATATTATTTTAGGTGTTGTAAGCTAACACACTTATAGAGCTTAAAACCTTTACTATATGAACATTATGAATGGTGAATTTGTATTACATGTTCAAAATATTATGTAATAATACGAGTATATAAATATTTTGTGTCATCATAAAACTTAACTAGTGGTCATTCAGCAGTGGAAATTCAACCGTAATTAAATACGTGGTAGAGCCATGCTGCAGTTATATTATAGTTCTACCACGAATAGGTCGGCTCGACCGGGAAAGGACCTCGCTCTCACAGAATGCCAGCGCAGAATAATAACAGCTTAATGTTGCTGTGTTTCTTATAATTAGTGTAGAGAACCGGAGACCCTTTTACTAGAAACGAGGCATTCCGTCTTTTTCCTCAGGGGTGACAACGCATCTGCATTTTGATTCTTAATCGAAGATCACTCACCATCATGCTCGCTTGTCACCCTTATTCAATAAAAAAAATCATTAAATTTTTAAGTTTGTATTTCAAACAATTTGTATTTCATTTTTAACTGCACATTATTTTATAAGTGGTAGAGCCTTGCTGCAGCTATATTAATAGTATAGTTGTAGCATGAATGGGTCGGCTCGACCGGGGAAGGACCACGCTCTCACAGAATACCAGCGTAAAATAGCAGCTTAATGCTGCTGTGTTTCATATGGTGAGTGTAGAGAACCGAGACCCTTTTACTGGAAAGAGGCATTCCATCTTAGTCCTCACACGACAACGCATCTGCATTTTAATTTGCAAACAAAGATAGATGTAGATGTCTATGGGCACAGCAACCACTTACCATCAGGTGGACTGTGTGCTCTTTTGTCACCCTAATTCTATAAAAAAAACATTAATAAATATATTCAACACATGTATCGAATATATACAAAATATAAAATAAACGCCTTTTGCCTTGACGTACTGGGGTGTCTCACAGACTATTAAAAAGGAACATTTGAAATCACACAAAATTTAAAATTAATTCAGTCAATCAGTCATTTCTGGGCAATATTTTTAAATTAGTTGGCGACAATTAATACTCAGAGCGATTTTTCGACTTCAGACTATTATACGTTTAACTTTGACAGTATGAACGTAAACAAAGAAACACATATATTATACTTAAATAAATTTTTGCTTTCTGCGCTCCTCCATATTATAAACTTTAACTGCCTAAGATTTGATACTCTTCAAAAGTTTTCTCTTCACGTATTAATATATTATAGATATTCATATATGAAATAAAAACTTATAACATACGGCACATAATCACTACTGGTTACATATTATTACATGAGTATAATGCGGATATTGAAGAGGGTAGAACGACTTTGTCTGTAAGAGCGAACATGACAGCACACAGCTTACACGATATACTGAAGAGCTAAAAGTTACGCTTTTTAGAGCTTACTGTACATCACTTTGCACCTGCTGCCTGTCATTCAGTCCCAGTCTACAGCGAAGCCACACGACGATTTTGACTTATAACAACAATGTTCGTTAAGTACGGAGTTTGGTGCAAGACTTTGCAAGTTCTGAAACTTGTCTTACTGGTATAATAAAGGGAAGTCTAGAGCGTTTATTAGACAATAAAATGAAGTATATTATTTCACTTTATTACTGTTCGCATTTCGCGATTCGAAGATTCATATACGCGGTGCGTCTTTGGTGCGCAGAGTGCAGGCCAGCTATAATGTCATATTGAAAATTATAGCCGACAGATTTTTGGCAAGCGAGCTTGCAACCACAGCTTTTTATTTTTAATCATTATTAGGAAGATCCTGCTGCCCAATCCCCTGATTTGTTTCCCTTTGTCGCCTCTTACGACACCCACGGGATGATATAGGGTAGTGGATTTCTTTTTTACAGAAGCAGGGCAAATAAGTATGCGGCTCACCTGATGGTAAGTGTCAACCGCCGCCCATGAACAACCGCAATACCAGGGGAATCGCAGGTGCGTTTGAAAAAATACTGAGCTCGTTTCTTGAAGGTCCTTAAATCGTATCGGTTCGAAAAAATCGCCGGTGATAAACGATTCCACAAAGTAGTCGTGCGAGGAAGAAAACTCGTAGTATCTATAATATCACACAGTAGTGGACCGCCAAGCATCCAGATGATGTGGATGGTAAAATTTGGTGAAATTTGGCGGCTGGGATTAATCCGAACAATTCTTGAGGGCACTGCCCGTGGTAAATGCGATAAAATATGAAAAGGGATGCAAAATATCTTCGCAATGTCAGTGAATTGAGCCGGAGAAAACTCGGTCGTCGACGATTTGAGCCGCTCTGCCCTGGATGCGGTCAAGTGGAAGTAGCTAGTACTGGGGAGCCCCGGCCCAGAGATGGAAACAGTATTCCGTTCAGCGCTTTGTGCTAAACCCGATCGAAGACCTTCGCAATGTTTAAAATAACGGTAAGCCTTGGACTTTACTTCCTATGCCCATCTATAACTTAAGCAAGCCAGAATTTCACCAGCTGAGCGACCCCGACGGAACACGTACTGGCGGTCACTAATCTAATGGTGATCTTCAAGGCACCTCATGAGCAGGCAGCTTATAATGGTTTCCATTATTTTGGAGAACAAGGAGGTGATGGCGATGGGCCTATAGTTAGATGGATGTGAGCGGTCACCCTTTTTACGGATTGGGTGCACCAGTCTCCGTGAATTCGGGACTACGCCTAGTAGTAGGAGTAACGGAAAAGACGTGTTAAAACTGGTGCCGACTCCGGAGCACACGTCTTCAGCATAATAGGAGGGATGCCATCAGGCCCACTCGACTTGTTGACGTCCAGGGATAGGAGTGATTTGCGCACCGAGCGCTCTGTAAACAGCACATCCTGCATGGAGCACGCACACCGCGGGATGGTCGGCGGTGTGTTCCCCCCGTCATCGAGAGTCAAGTTGAACGCAAAGAGAAACCCTATCTGAGTCATCCTCCCTGTGCAGAGATAAGAGAGATGGCTAACAGAAATTCCCTTAGACAGCCTTGACGAGAAACCAGAATGCACGTGTTCCCGAAGGAAGTCGAACTAGTTCCTCGCCAATTCTGCTAATGTGCTCTGACTTTGCCTTACAAAGCCATTACACCGTAATGTTTGATTGTGACTTGATTTTGTATAATGTATTTTTAGAAATTATAAATTTATGTTATTATTAATGATTGAGATGTTTTTGTGCACATGATATGGATCCTTGTTCATCGAAATAAATAAGTTTTGATTTTTATTTGATTTGACTGTTTGTGCTAATTTCCTCCAGCAACTTTGCCGACGATATATAATTTGGACTTACCTAGTTAGATAATTTTTTCGTGGTAAACATACCGTAAACAACTTCGAGCATAGTTCACCCAACAACTACCGGCATAGGTATGAAATGGATGTTACATAATATGACCTTTGTCTTGTACATGTTCATTTAAAGACCTATCTGTTGGGAAACACCAAATCATTGGGCAAAGTGCTGAGGTTCTCCAGCGTTTCTGCCATACGAGGGTAACACTGAAAGTTCTTCGAAAATCAAAAACTGGACAAACTAGCAAGTTATTAGTTTTATTATATCTTTTCAAAATAGTGTCCATTTACATCAATACATCGCTGCATCCGATGGAACCACTGAGAAAAGCACTTTGCCCATTCGTACTTAGGGGTCTCTTCGACGGCATTTTGAAACGCAGCCACTGCTTCCTCAGCGTGACCCAGTAATCCCACGTCTGACGTCGCCAAATAGTCGATTGTTTGCTTGGCGGTGTGCGACAAGGCATTGTCGTGGTGAAGGAGGATCCTACTGCGATGTCGTTTCTCCCGAACTTTTTCCAAGACAAGTGGCAAACAATTGTTAGTGTACCACTCTGCAGTAACTGTTTTTCTATCCTCTAAAACAATTGTTGCGTAATGACCTGTCCTTCCGAAGAACGAGGCCACCATCTTTTTTCCCACGCTTCGACCTCTCTTCACTTTAGTTATCAACTCCTCGGACGGAAACACCCAGACAGCAGACTGTCTTTTAGTTTCAGGATCATAACAATAAATCCAGCTTTCGTCACCTGTAAGTATGTCGAACACAACATTTGAGTTACCTCCGTTAAATCTTTGAACCATTTCACGACACCAATATACATGACGTAGTTTTTGGGCCTCTATCAAATTATGAGGTATCCACCGGGCACATGACATGAGCCCACATGAGCTTCCTGACCGCTAAATTTTCATGAAGGATTTTGTGACTCATACCGATGCATAAGCTTGTCCGAATCTGCTGATAAGTCATTCTTTTGTCAGTCTCTATCATACGCCGCACAACACTAATGTTATCTTCAGCCGTCGCCGTAGAAGGCCGTCCCTCACGCAGATCATCGGTGAGATTAGTGCGACCACGTTTAAACTCATTAAACCAGTTTTAAACAGAGGCACGAGATGGGGCTTCATCGTGAACGGCAAATCGATGTCTATCATAACTTTCTTGTTGACTTAAATGACATCGAAAGTCACAAAAAATCATTGTACGAAAATTTTCTCGCGTTAAATTCATGCTGACGTGACACAGACAATTTTCAATTTGCCGCCAAATCGTTAACAAATGACAAATAAATAAAATACATACACAATAATATTGGCAAAGAGTTTCATTTTCAAAATTTAAAATATTTTTTTTTTATTATATCGTTTACAAGTGGCCAGTTCTAAAAACTTTCAGTGTCGCCCTCGTAATATTCTAGAGACATATTTTCGGTCACAGCAGCCGGTCTCAACGGAGACTTTAAATCCTTCTGCGCAGGACAGGATTAAATATATGACACGAGTGTGTGGGCAAACACACGTGCACTCTCTATACCCTCACTCTCGTAATCCTATGGGATGGCAATCCGAAACGACCGGAAAAATCAGGCGTAGGACCAACAGCTTTACATGCTTTCCGAGGCACGGGGCTGAAATACCGCCAACTTCCTGACTCAGGGTTGCTACTGAAAATTTCTTGACAGAAAAACTCAACAACAAATTTTGGGCCAAACTGGGATTCGAATCCAGAACCTTATGATCAGCAGTTGCACTTATAACTACTTTCACTTAACCGCATCCAGTAAAGAGCGCCTTGAATCGTCGACAATCTAGTTCTTTATTCTGATCGACTCTGTGAATAGATGTTGAAGCCCTTTGCATTTTCTATCGAATTTACCACGGGAAGTGTTCACAGGAATTGTTGGGAATAATTCCAGCCGCCAAATTCCACCAACACCCATCGAGACAAAACTTACTTACTTACTCATGCTTAACGGTCCACCACTGTACGATTTACTAGTATTTCTATTATTATATATGATTACAATTTCCCTGGTGTTAGTAGTTTCCCATTCCTTACCATTATTTTTACGTACAGATCGTAGCGTACGGAACGGTTAGGTAGAAGCTAAAGTAATAATAAATACTGAAGATCCACAGACCTTATAATCCTCACTTATGTTATGTCGATTTATTTACTTTGTGATATGTGCGATCGTTAATATATTTTCAATGCAGAATATAACATTGTGTTCATCGCATATTGTCATCGGTCTCATTCAGTAGACATCGGGCATAATACGAGGCGGCTCATGCAGGATTTACACAGATCGATTTTCACTATGTGGCAAGGCCTCTAGCCAAATCGCCTCAGGTCACAACGCCACAGTATTCAAATTCGATAAACATCGCATGCAATTAGTTTATTAATTTTGATAAGTTTGATAATTGATCCATTGCTGTGCGACCAAAGTCGAAAGCTTTTTATTTTAAGTTTTGCTCTTGCGAAATAGTCAACTGGGATTTTTCCTTTTCGCATCAGATACTTGTGACTTGCTTGCCAAGCGTGAACATAAGGAAAATCCTCTGGCAACCATGGCACAATTCCACGAAAGTACCATGAAAATGTTGTCTATATACGAGTAGAAAGCGGAACATGTAACATTAATTAACGTCAGTTAGCAAATCTTTCCAAGGCAACATTTTTCTTTTAAGAAATCAGAAACTTTTCCAAGTGCTTTACTTGATAGATGTAAACTACGACCACAGTTTAAAACTGAGAAGCGAAAAGAAACGAGCTTACTCCTTTCTACAAGGTCGGCAACGCACCTGCAATTCCCCAGGTGTTACAGTTGTTCATGGGCGGAGGTCGACACTTACCATCAGGTGGGCCGTGTAAATTCTTGTATAATTTTTTTTTATTAAAAATTAATAAATACCAGCCTCCTAACAAATGGAGTCACAACCTGCAGGAAGTCGATGGATGGAGCTGGCTTATGAGCGTGCTTTCTGGTATCTATTGGGTGAGGCCTATAGGCAATGGGCTTGTGATATAGACTACTGGTGATGATGATAACTGACTTGAAAAGGTAAATCAATTTATGTAAATCAATTCTGGTTATTTTTGTAAGTTAATGTTTATTTAAATAATTTCATATTTTAATTGTAATGTATTAAATTTAAATGTAAAAAATAATATAAAATAATAATAAAGTTTATAACGCCCAACTTATTTTTTTTTATAGGATAGGGTGACAAACAGTCCACCTGATGATAAGTGGTTGCTGTGACCCATAGACATCTACATCTATCCTCAATAAAGAATCAAAATGCAGATGCGTTGTCACCCCTGAAGACTAAGATGGGATGCCTCTTTTCCAGTAAAAAGGGTCTCTGGTTCTCTACACTCACCATACGAAACACAGCAGTGTTAAGCTGCTATTTTACGCTGGTATTCTGTGAGAGCGTGGTCCTTCCCCGGTCGAGCCGACCCATTCGTGCTACAACTATACTACTAGTATAGCTGCAGCATGGCTCTACCACGTAATTAAGGTTACTAATAATAAGATGCAATGTGAGACATTTTAATATGTAAGCTGCCTACAGTTTAGATGTGTGTATACAATATAATATACATAAAGAATTTAGAGTATATATTTCAACAATTTATAAAAAATATACATAAAAGTTATTATAGTTATCATAAAAAATAAAATTAAACAATGTATTTATTCCGCTACAAAAGTACCTAATGTTATTTAAATTGTGGTTTACTGAAATTCTAAAAACACATTCAATTGCAATATAAATTAATTATTTCATTCTTCAAAATTGCGTGCCCGTAATGGATTTTACAACATATTAGATGTTAATGAATTCTGAATAGGCACGTCTTTAATGAAAACACGGAATAAAGGGAAGATGATGTTAATTAGAAAATGTTGTTAAGAAAAGAAAACGAAAATATTATTTTAATTACAATGCGGTGGAGTGACGGTAATTATTTATTCTGAGAAGAATAATATTTATTATCCAATATAAAATGTATATAAAAAATAATGTCCTATAATAATTTTTTAAATAATATTTTTATTTATACATAGTAACGAATGCTCTGTTAATGAAATATGAGCATTTTGATTGATTAACTATTGTGTCTATTAAGTGGAAACTTAAATTAAAAAGCATCATAATAAAATATCAGAGCAACAAAGAAAGATATGCGGAGCACAGTGCGTACATTTCAAGGTACAAGGAAACCATGCTCAACTTCTTAACATACACTCACGCTCACATCTTTCTTCTTTCGTTTTTACACTGCCAGTATATTTGTAGTCAGTGCGTATTTTATGCATCCAGCAATGGATGCATAAAATACGCACCTCAGCCATGTCAATTTTTGCAACGATTTTAGACGCAAATTATGCATCTAAAATCGAAAGAAAAATTAAAGAAAGAATTTTAGATATTTGGCTTGGTTCCGGCGTTACTTGAAATGAACGCAGTAGATTTATTTATTGGTCTGAGAATATAATCAATCACACTTATTGATCCCGTTAGCGCCTCAGAATGTTACGAGGAATTTCACTATGATGTATCTTGTAAAGGAATAACTTAATAAGTACTCAGATTTTCTACGGAGTAGATAGTACCTATTGGAAATATTTTATAGAAATTCAGGTTCCCTCACGATGTTTAACTTCACCAATAAATATACCAATTAGGGGAATCAGGACGCAAAAATTGCATTTGACAATTTCACTGATGCCAGCGAGAATCAAACCTGAGTTGCTATCATACTGTGAAATTTACGGCGAGCGCTTAGCCACTGAGCTACCATGGTTGAAGTTATGTAATACAAAAATTAGGTTGGCTAAATCACGTTTTTCTTAATGCAATTTGTTAAGCGTTCTGATGTGAAATTCAACAAAATTGTTGATTAACTTTCTGGGTACACTTGTTCCCATTTCAGTCCTATTAAAGGGAAGACTAAGAGTACCTCGTTGTCGGTACTTGGATCTCAAGAGAATTTAAAACAGAGTTTTGTTTTGTCGACTAAATTTTATTCGTTTTTAAAACAAAATATGAATTTCTTCAAAGATTTCAAAACTAGATATAAATATCATTTCATTTTTATTTGGCAAAAAATATTATATTACATTTTTTAACATATTTTTACCTTCAAAAAATTTTTTTGAATAAGAAACTAAAACATAATATAATATAATATAATATAACATATATGATAGTCATTAGACTTGTTTTTCCATAATAGAATTTTAAATGTAAACCCGACTTCAAAAACCTAAATAGGACAAAATATTTTCCACATAATTTAATAGTTTCTGAAGTTGGGAATTCAGTTCTTCAATACACTAAGCAATATTAAAACCTTGTGGCAACAACTAAAATGTCTTAATAGTTACATTAAAAATATCATTCTCTATTTTCCCCACCCTTGGCTTTAAATTTGAATAATAGTCTCATTTAATGTTATAGCGTTTTTAATTAAAATTATAATCATTCATTTCCGTTCATAATTGGCAAATATATAACATAACATACATAAAAAGAATACAGCCAGTTGAAAACCGCCTCTTTTTTGGAAGCGGATAAAGAGCGTGTCAAAGTAACCTTAATAAGCAAATTTTCTCAAAATCCAGTAGTAAAATCGCTGACAAAGCTGCTCCCTCAGTAACAATCTTTTATAAGATCCATACAACTTGATCAACACTTTGTTTACATAAATATTTGATACTTTTCGTCTTTTGCGCAGATACGTCTTTGCTGTTTTTGAAGTCAAAGAAACATGATTATTTTGTGTTTTATGATAATATGTGTAACCATCCATACACTATACTTAATCATAATCTTTTTAAATGTGGTAGATGTATTGTTAATTGTTATACATATATTAGTCCAACTTTACGAGACTTAATTTTAATCGTAAGGAACAAGAGACACATCCTTTAGTCATGAATAAATTGATCCACTTAAATTTAACCAAACGCAAGCGGCTGCATATCGTTGTTGCCTGCTAATAGGTTTGTTATTAATTAAAAAATACAAATAGCCGGATAAATAAAATACATTATTCGTCCTGTTATCTTATTATAAGTCAGTTTTGTTTTATTCCCCTGCATAACAGAACGTAACGCACATAAAACCACGGCCAACATTTTTATTGGTACCGGTAGGCAGTAAATTAACGTTGTTTGAGTATTTAATAATAATGTCCTCCAGACAGAATTTCGGTCACAGAGGCCAGTCTTGTCGGAGACTAGATCTGTGCAGGACAGAACATCGCTTACCATTACCTATATCCCCCAGTTGTTGCAGGTTCTTCGGCCCATTACCACTTCAACTTACTAATCCGTTGGACTAAATCGATTACTCTGCTTTTAATGCTGATATGTCGTAATTTCCCAGCTGCTGCCCGCTTCTGAGTTGAATCCGTCGATTGACCTCTCGGTCGAAGTTGGACTCCTCTAGTCGGACTATTTGTCCTATATAAACATATTCGTCGGCAACTTGGCGCTCCCAACAACTACCGGCATAGGTGTGACATGGACGTTACACATTACCTTTGTTTTGTCCATTTTCATCTTAAGACTTTTCCGTTAGGAGACACTATTGAGGTCATTGAGCATAGTGCTGAGGTCCTCCAGCGATTCCGATATATGGACTATATCGTCGGAAAATCGAAGGCGAATGATGTACTCGCTATTGATGTTAATACCGTATCCTTTACAATCCAGTTCCTTGAAAACGTCTCCTAAAGCAGCAGTGAAGCGTAAAACATATAAAATATGGTGATCTTATATCCCTCTGCAGTTTGATAGGTTTCGTAGTCTAGTTTTGTACTCGGATAGCCATCGTAACCCTACTGTAAAAACACTTCAGCACTTCGTTGTACCGTCAGTGAACTTGGCACCGCTGTAAGGACTGCAGCACCGCCCAAATTTCGACGAAATCAAAGACTTTCTCATAGTCTACATACGGACGACAAATCGGCAGACAATTTGCAGAAGTATATATATGGTACGTATGGTCAACTTTTAGATTTACAAACATATCTTTAATAATTACATATGTATATAGCTGTCAAAATAAACTCTATAGCAAATTCCTCTTGTGTAAGACTTAATGAGTGCTCTGAAAACGTATGAAAAATAGTCTATAATACGAAATGTATTGCTATTGCGAGATATTTTTCGCCTTTAAATGTCTAAGGTAATAAAAAAAATCTTGCATTTTCCTTTTTGTCCCAGCAAGGGCATGATCAAACACACTGTTGTATCTTCATAGTAACAATTTAGAAGATGATACTCACACTGGTACATATAACAGATAGCTGCAGACAGACAACAGGCATAATTATTTATAGTTTACTTCAGTGAAATGAACTTCTTCGTATAATGCATATAAATGAATAGTCCATTCATTCATTCATTAATTACAGCACATCACAAGTCTTAACTTAGGAAAACTTAAGAACATAGCCATAGCTGTCACGCTTGACCAGCTCCCTTTGTACATTTGATAGGCTCTAATGGTAATGGTAATTAAGTTGTTATCAGGAAAATACTGCTGCCCATCTCTTGTTTCTGTTTTCCTTTGTCGCCTTTTACGACACCCGCGGGATGATGTAAGGTAGATTACCTTACTCCGTCACTTAACGGCAAATAGGAAAGTAAAAATAACGATTAAATAAAGTCCTAAGCAGTCGCTAAATAAGTAGGCTATATTTAAACGTTGATGAACGATTTTTATCAGTACCTAAACAGGTAGCAAAAATCATATTTTTCGGACAACTTGAGCGCGTTTTTGTTTTTAGTCTGTAGACATAAATTTAGCAACATGACTATACGTGACAAGGATTGAAGTAAGATTTATGTTCGTATAGTCTGCACAGGAAGTTGTCGCTTTCAATTTTCTTGCTGAATGATTTATGTCAAATTTACGAAGTAGTGGGTACAAAATGATCAGCTCTGTACCATGAAATTAAACTTTGATAATTTTCTTGTAAAAAAAAATCTAAAACAAAAAGTTTCGAAATTTATATTGAATACAGATAGTATTCAATATAAATTTCGAAACGATTTTTTCTGTAGGGATTCGTATAGTCCATGAACAGTGAAAGTTCGCCGTTGAGCATGTCCCTCTCCAATTAGAGAATTGATCATATAAGCCACGCTTAACAGACGGATTAGCATCTTGTTGTATTATCATGATGTCGTAGCACGTCGTGAACGTTTCACGTTGCTGAACGTAAGCTGCAACTACACGACCTCATTTAAAAGTACGGCGTCGGATATAGTCAGCATACTTATTTAAGTATGCAGACCCCAAAGTGGTAAGTTTAAGCAAATATTTCAAGCTATGCGTGGCAGTTAGTAAATTAAAAAAAAATGATAAAGAATATTAAATATTTTATCGGTTTGGTTTTGTAGAGGCGGCGTAAAAATATCCATACCCCATATAATCCCTTGGGTGTCATAAGAGGTGACAGAAGAAAACTTAAACAGAAAATTTGCAGCAGCATCCTTGAAATCTATTATGGAGGCCTATGTTCAGCTATGGACTTTTGATAGGCTGTAATGAATGTATGAATGGGCAGCATGTCTTCTGGATAACAACATATTTATAATAAAAATAGCGCTTGCCAAACGGCCTGCCAAGCGTGACAACTCCGACTAATATCCACTCTATGAGGCAATCTGTGGGTAAGGCCAATGTTCAGCAGCAGATTTGATAGGCTGTTATGAATGGGATGTGTAAATAAAAAAAATACCAAAGATTTACTAATATTATGACACTAAAATGATTTTAGTATTTTAACTTATTTTTCGCAAGTTAACTTAATATAGTTAGTAGTTTTAACTAACTAAAAATAAGTTAAAATATTAAATTATATTTTACCCAGTTGAGCTTTATTACCTAGTGATTTTTATAGCTTTCAAGAATTTTAGAAAGTATTTTATAATGTTCTAAGTTTATAGCGGAACTTTTTTTTATGTTCTCACAATTTCAATGTTACGAAGTTTCCGTCGCGGAAAATTAAAATAACATACTCGTAATAATGAAAAACTTACATTTTTTAACCTCCTAAGAATACACTGAAATTGAGAATTAGTTAAAGAATTTCGCGACTCGATTTTAGTCGATTAACTGTTAAATTGAAAGCAATTTCAACCGTCTGGTCATACCTTAAATCAAATTAAAGCAACAAAAATAAATTAAGTAAAGTTTGCCACCTTTCAACATTTTTTTACACAAATCTTTGGTCGAAAGCGATTCGGCCTGTAGCGTTCAAGTCAAAGTCAAATAAGTAATAATTTAAATTCAATCACGAACTCATAACCGACGTTTCCCTCTGGTTTTTTCGTTTAACGACATTTCTCTGATTTCTTCTGGCAAAAAACACAAATATTTACTATCCTCCCTAATTTATTCACTTTCCGCCATCTTGATTACGAATATTGAATCAATTTCAATTGAGCCTTTAGAACGTGTTGAATCAAAATGGTTTTTAATTTTTTGAGCGACTAATTTTAACGAACCTAAAATGACCGTGTGAGTCCGCTATAACTTAGGAATGAAGCAAATGGATAGATTTCGATTTAACATTTAAAAAAATACCACAACGTGAATAAAAACAATATATCCAATAGAAGACAATTATATTTTTTTTATAAAAAAAATTCTCAAGGATTATCTAGAAAAACATAATACAAAATTTATCTAAATACAAAATTTTATCCAAATCCCTAGTCATTTCTAAAAAACCAATTACATTTATACAAATTATGTACTTAACATATTTTTAATTTTTATTTTAATTATTCAATAAATTTCTAAATATGCTTGATTGCCTATCGATAAGACAATTATTTTATGTAAGGATACACTCTAACCATTAGGCTTTTACTTCGATGAGCTCTGTGACAAAATTACCAATCTCATTGTGCGGGCAAGTCAAGTTTATTGCTTTATGCTTGAAAACACAGAGAAAACTAATTTTCCCAGAAATTTGTCCTAGCTAGATCGAATAAAACTATTTTTTACGGACTTTATCGCGTTTAATTTACTATTTTACCCATGGTCACGGGGTGGACTTCCCCCCCGTGACCATGGGTTGCTGTAAAGCGGCCGAAACGTCGGGAATTAAAATAGTAAATTAAACGCGATAAAATCCGTAAAAAATAGTTTTATTCAATGTAATGTAGTGTTCGCGTAAATATAAGAAATCATTACTAGCTAGATCGATTTTTGCCCTCTTAAGCCCCGACCGTGAGTTTGACGTAACTTTTAGAAATAAAAGTATTTCGAAATAGATGATTTTTGTACTAGTTAGGTACTATAGATTGAACTAGTACTGACCGAGTTTTCATTTATTGTTTTTAACATAATCCTTAACGACTTGACCGATTAAGTTCATATTCGCGCAATATATTTGTTTCGGCGAAACAATGGCTCATGCTAGAATCTAATGGCGCTGTAGTAAAGATACAAAATTTCCAGTACCGCCTTGTCTTTAGTTTCATCTTAGACCTACTCAAACGCTGCTAGTGAATCTTCTGCCGATGAAAACTGAATCCTTTTTAGCAGATTTCTTATTTTAGGGATTAAAAAGAAGTCTGATGCTGCCAAGCAATCTTAGGAAGGGTCAACTATTGAGCAATATAAACTAAAAAATAACTATAGATATGTAGCGGGCACAAAGAGATGAAACCAATTGGATATTCATAGATGTAAGAAAGGTGGCCTAAAAGCTTAACCGGTGTGTGGTCTAAGAATTTCTTCGTTTTGAGCGCTAGGTGCACGGGCGTGTTGTCATGGTGAAGCAGTATCCCGCGGATCCCCGTATTCGGTCGCTTGTTACTCACCACAGTAAACACTTCTGACAAACATGTGGTAGTATACTATTCGGCATTGAAGCTACTTCGATTTCGTAAAGGAATAGACCCCGACAAATTGAAAATACTTGCAATCAAAGTCTATCCTACGCTTCTCGATCCCTTCACTTTGGTAGTTATTTATTTTGAAACAGCATACCCGTCGACTGTCGTTGCATTCCTGGATCATATATTATGTCTGTAAATATTGCGATCGTCAGTTCATTTCTGTCAAGCATAGCAGTGGACTCTTTACAGAATGATTAGTTAGAGAAGTTTTACTTTAATATCTTATATCGTAAAATAATAATGGTGTAACTATTCTTGCTGATTAATTTTTGGATTCTTCGTAAAGCAAAATTACCTAAGTGAAATTAGTTCGTTAAGATAAAAAAAACTATCGAACATTAGAAACTCTTTTTGAAGCTGGAATTTAAGCTTTGATTTTATTTATCAATTAATAAAGACAAGGCGGGCACAAAGAGATCAAATAAATTGGGATACAAAGCAATTTAGAATTAGGGGCGAAATAAAATACAGAAAAAGTCGGATAAAGATAAAGCTGCTAATTCTATCTGGTATTTACAATTACTTAATTGCACAGAAGTTTCTAATAGCTGTTCCAAAGGATCTTTGAAGGATTTTTAATTAAGCACATCCTTATGACATTGCTTACGAGATAGGAATCTAGAGCACACTCGGTTACTGAAATGTTCAATTAAAATCAGAAAGAGGCAACGACAAGAGATGCAAAATTTGCATTTTCATTTTTAATCAAGAATAGATTTAGACTTTAGCTTACACTTAATATCATTTGAACTATGTACTATTTTTTGACTTTTTTGGCATATTTTTCAATGGTCAGATAAAAGTTATCCATCAAATAACATAGGTATGCAATTTTATTTATTTTATGTTGTATTTTATCCTTTGAATAACTCTCGTATAACTAATAATATTTGTCAAAACATATACGTACTCAAAATACAAGCAGTATCTAAATACAGGAAGATATTATCGAGCTACATGGTCGAGACACCCTTAAACCATTTTTTATAATGATCGCAGTTGAGTTTTTGAGATAAAAATATGTGGTAGAGCCACGCTGCAGCTATATAATAGTTGTAGCACGAATGGGTCAGCTCTACCGGGGTAGGACCACGCTCTCACAGAATATCAACGTAAAATATTAGCTAAATGCAGCTGTTTCGTGTGGTGAGTGTAGAGAACCGGAGACCTTTTTACTAGATACGAAGCATTATATCTAGGTCCTCAAGGGTGAGAACGCATCTGCATTTTGAATCTTAATCGGGGATAAATGTAGATGTCTATGGGCCTCAGCATCCACTTACCATCAGTTGGACTGTGTGCTCGTTTGTACCGATATTCTATAAAAAAAAATAGTTTTTATACGTTGTGTCTATTCTAAGGATCGGAATCGAACAAAGCGAAGATGGGCGGAGAGAATAGCATAGAAAAGACATCAACCGGGGTGTATCCTCCGAAGCTGATCGGAGATGTTGTGTGCTGGTTAGAGCACAGCCAAGCTATAGGCGGTGAGTGTGGAGATGGGCGATTTCACGCACTAGAACGGACTAAACGAGATGGGCGATTTCACGCACTAGAACGGACTAAACGAATAGTTTTGCTGCACACCAATCACATCTCTCGTCTCCGCTGCGCGCCGCTACTTGTTTGCGAGATTCAGCTCACATCTCCGATAAACCATAAAATATGCGACATCTACCGTTCTCCACTTAAGCTAAGTGAAGAAAAAAAATGGGTGAATAACGTTATTTTATTGATTAATTAACACATTTCTTCTCTCCACCCATCTATCTCCGTTTTAGTGGGTTTATATTCATTTTTATTTTTGTGTTATAAATAATTTATTTACATAACATTGAAATATATAAAATATTAAAAAACTATAATAAAATAACCAAAACTAAAAACTTTAGGTACTCCCCGTGGTATCGTGCTAAGAACGCTGGCTGCGTTTCCTCGCTGAATGGCTATAGATCTTAAGAAAACACACTTATTAATTTATTTAAATAAATTTACACAAATTTCTAATATGATGAAATATTATGAAGGTTATATTATGCCGTAAAGACCTCATACCCTTTGAATTGTGGAGAACAAAGGATGCTTTGTAGTAGACAAAACGTTTTCAGACCGTACTCATTTACACACAACCTTTGGTGCTCCGTTACTTAAAAGAAGCTAGTTGGTTTCGAATATAATCTAAAACTAGTTTCTTCGCTTTTATCACATTATTATGTGGGAAGGCTCATTTTCTGTATCAATTTTGATTGGGTTTAATTTTTTTTTATTTATAGAATAAGGGTGACAAACGTAAACGTAAACAATTTTAAGTTTCGTTACTTCAGTTTTACTTAAAAAAACAATAACAGTAATTTACCGCTAATATTTTAATTCAATTTTTATTTTTGTCATGATAATCATCATCATCATCATCATTAAAGCACTTCACAACTCTACTGATGAACATAAGTGTATTGTGGCATTCATCGGGGAGACACTTTTGGTCTGATTCGCTCCTAAGACATCTACATCCATCGTTTTTTTTTTACATATTTTACCAGGTCGTCATTTTATTTAGGGACGTCCCTATACTCCACTTACTGTTAGGAGGTTGCAACTGGGGTTTTAAGTTCTCTCGAGCTATATGGCTGGCCCATTGCTGCTTAATCTTATTAATTCGTTGAGATATCTCTGTTGTATTTATGTCATAAATGGAACCAGAGTTTAAAACGTACTCGTACATAAATTTTATGCACATAATTTTATTAAAAAGTTAAGTAACAGCTACCGCCTTCATCTTCTTACTTGGCACACGCCTGCTCTAATTTCTGGAAGAGTTTTAAAGTAGGGAAGGTTCTGCGGGAATATTTTTTGATTTCTCGGACATGTAGATTTCCTTACGATGTTTTTCTTTATCGCTGAGCATGTGCTAAATGAGTATTATCGATAGCAGTACCAGTCATAGAATAACCAAGCTGCTATTTTGCGCTGGAATTCTGTGAGAACGTGGTCCTACCCCGGTAAAGCCAACCCATTCGTGCCACAACCATATCATAGCTACAGCGTGACTCTAACACGTATAAGTTGGGTATACTCCGATCAATTGGAAGCCATAATACCTTTCTAGCATTTCCCGTAGTCGCCTCTTATGTCATCCATAGGACCAAATGGGGAGATGGATTCTCCCCACGCCATCATGCGGCATTTAACAGAACTTGAGACTTTTTTCTTTGTGTTTAACAAACTTTATCTACTACAATAGGTATTTTGTCATGAAATTTGCAGATATGTTTTGTATAATATTTTTATTTTTATTTTATTTAGGTAATCATATAGCGCTTTTGTCGTATATACAATCTATATATAATAAATCTGTAGAAAAGTCGTGTCTGTAATTCTAAGATATTCTTGAGAAAACAAGTCCAGTGGACTAAATAAAGGGTGATGAAGCCAAACTAATGGTTTTTAGAATTTTTGTCTGTCTGTCTGTCTGTGTATTCCGGATTCACACAAAAACTACAAGACTGATTTACATGAAATTTTGTATGTAGGTAGTTTGTAACCTGTTGCAACTTATAGGTTACTTTTTATCCGATTACGGGACTTCAAAAAAAGAAGGTTAAGTATTTTCCTTCCTTTAGATATTAAGTTTCTATTATATCTTAGTTATAGGCGGGACGACGGGTGTTTTTTAAATGAATGCCATATATATAAATAAAGTTTAAAATATAGTTAACCTTGGTAAAATAAATTAAGCTACACCGATTTAGTTATCAAAACAGCGCGCCATCTATCATCAAATGGAAAAAGTAGTATATTTTGCCTTCATTTACTAATAAATTAAATAATATAAATAACTTACATTTATATGTTTAATTAATTAGATATTTAAAATTATTTAAAAATTCTAACGTTTAGTTGTTTAGTGTTTTTATTATTTTATTTTAAAAGTGTAATAATTTTAATAGATAATAGTGGCGTCTATCAAATATGTGAAAATTGATAAGGTTTTTATTTCAATGACTAATCTATATGTAAACTGATTAAAACTGGTCTGTCTCTAATTATTGCAAAATTTTCATTATTATAATAGTTTTATTAAAGAGATTTTTATATAATATGTCGTGGCCAGATCGTAGAATTGATCATGTATGTTATTTCATGATATTAAATACTGTTTGTTAAATATGTCATCATATAGCTTGACCAAATCAATGAATAGAAATAGTTTGAAGATATTAATAACTAAACACAACGTTTCTATTTCATGATATGGTCATATGACAATATCATTAAATCGTTTTTCACCGCTAGCGGCGCTGATAGCGTATTTTCAAAAGAAACAAAACTTTTAACAGAATTGACATCATTTTATGCCTTTTTGATATAATAATTAAATGGTCGCTTCTATCGCTGATATTACTCTTGATAGTATATTCTTGGCTTTCATTATTTCATATAATAATATCACCATCTACTTACGTCTAAATAAACTAAAATGGTAAGTCACTGATAAAATTAAATAATATAATGCTACTGAATATACGATGTAAATAATTGAATATTTGTTCGTGGCATCGTTTGATGTGTAATTACTAGGTAGATGTGGTCAACAACCATGCAAAAGCTTAGTTTCAGTTTTTATGAAATGTATTTGAACAAATACGGGGGCCGTGTAACTCGCCGTGAGATTTCATCACCCCCCATAAATTTTCAAGTAGCTGGACATTTGCTATAGGTGCCACGCTTGGTAGGCGGGTTGGCAACCGCAGCTATTATTATTTTTATCTGTTGTCAGGAAAATGATGCTGCCCATCTCCTGTTTGTTTTCCTATGTCGCCTCTTAAGACGGGACGATATGATGTGGCAGATTCTATTTCACCACCACAACAAGGCGAACATTTTTCTACTCCCGTTCATGAGTGAAGTGCTTCCCACGTTCACTGTGAATAAAATTTATAAGGAATAATACCAATTTTAAGGATTTAATCGCGTTTAATTTTAAATTTATTAATTCCCGATGTTGTGGGCACTTTACAGCACCCATAGTCACGGGAGGACTGAGGTGTTTGACGACCGGATGTCATAGTTAGAATAGAATAGAATGGAATAAATGCAGTAGTATGCTTGGGCTTGAATTTAATTATATTAATTATGGGGTACTTAGCATATGGTAGCACTTAGCCACCTTCCCCATTAAAATAAGGATGTTTTTTAATTTCAATAGCCTCGCGAATCATCATTGGTAGGAATCGGTGTTCTATTGCAAGGATTTGTTGTCTATCAGATCCGATATAGTGATTGGAACGATACTAAGCATATTGACACATCAACGTTATGTTCTTTTAAGCGGGTTTTATGAATCTTTCATCCAAAGATGCGTAAAAAAAACCCCACGTCAAAAAAGTTAAAATTAAACGTGATAAAATACGTAACAGTTTTATTCCATGTATAGTATACATCATTATAGAACTGCATTTATGAAATTTTGAAGTCTATTCGAACGTAAAAAATATCTACATCTGTATTATGGTGCCAGTTAATATTAAATAGGACCAGTGATATGAATAAATATCTCAAATAAACATTATACTGTAAATTGATAGAAGACCATGAAGTTCATCATTATTTTGTTAAAACTAAATTAACTTTAATTATGAATGAATGTAAAAGTAATATGTAAATAATAATAATAAATTTTGATTCCAAGGCAATTTACCTTTCTTATGGATACATCGGAAGACACGCCCGATATAAAAATAGTAGGTGTTTCTAAACATATATATTCACGTGTTCCTGTAACATATTATATCTATGCCAAATACCAATCATCTACGTCTAATAGTTTTTTAGAATAAAAAAAATACTTTGACAGACATGGAAACACAGACACCGAGGTGACTCTAAAAGTGATCGAATTTTGCTAAATTTGGCACGGAACAAGATTTCATGATGTTCCTAAATTCAAACTCACGCGAGCGAAGCCGCATGTAAAAAGCTAGTACATAATATATTGCAGGAATGCCAATAGAGATGTGTGTGATGTGTGTGCGTGTGTGTGCGACTACCTAAATTCTACTCCAAATAAGAAGGCAACTCATCCGTAGCCTTCGAGAGTAGAGTGGAGTCTTCGTAGAGTCGTTTTCAGGTGTTCATTGGCAGCAGTAGCCAGTTACCATCACAGACAAGTGACGGGTAACTGCATTCTGCCGATTCTGCGCTCAACAACTCACTAGCCCAGTATAGGCCAAATGATCTCAACAACTGCCTTTGGAAAACAAGCCTGTACATTTGCAAAATTAGTAATGTTTTTATTGTGTAAAAAATAAATAAGAGTGATAAACGAGCGCACAGTTCTCTTGCACAAAACATGCAATAATTCCATGGATGGAGATGATCCAAGACTGAGTTTAGGGCAATCCTTGGGGACGTTTCAGCTGTCAGCTTGCGACTGTAATAATTTAATTAATCAAAAATCATCATAACTACAGCCTAACAAAGTCCACTGCTGAACGTACGCCTCCCCCATTGATTGCCTTCTTAATTGCCTTACGCTTGGTAGGCGGGTTGGCAACCGCAGTTCTTTTACCAGGAAGATGATGCTGTCCATCTCATGTTTCAGTTTCCCTCCGTTACCTCTTATAAAACTGACAGCAATCAAAAGTACAAGTTCATTATGATAATTAACTACATTTCTGAATGAAAAGAAATAAATATTATTTAAAGCAGTTTGTTTTGACTAAACCGCAGTTAAGTTGTTTGTAGTAAAACTTATATTTAGAGAATAAAAGTTTGGTACACATGCGGTTGATCCGTGTTTCATTAGGGAGTAAACAAACAATTACTTGTTTGCTGGTAACCAACCGTAATGTTACCAATTTACATGTGGTAAAGGAATTTAGAGAGATATACCAACCAACTTATATATAAACATTTTGTATTGCAAATCAACAAAACCAAACCAAACTAAAAATTTATAGCATATCATTCAGTAATTTTTACAAATAGAGATGTGACCTTGCCATAGACATCGCTCCTGTTATCGTATGAGAGTATACATAAATTACACCTGGACAAGCATCCAGATCCAGAGCAATTATTGGCAGGTGATACTAAAGAAAACTACATAGCAAGAGATGCAGTCGACGGATGCAGATGGCGCAAGACCGTGCTTTGTGGCATTCCTTGGGGGCGACCTATGTCCAGCAGTGGAATTGTGAAGGGTATATAATAATGATAATAATAATAATGAAATGCAGAAGGCGGTGCTCCTCGACACCGCCCGCATCGTACGCCGGTTTCTTTCCCTTATTATTCGTATTATTTGTGTAAGTATATTTAATATTTAAACATATATATTTATGTATATTTATTTACTATATTTCTTTTATATATTTATTCAACCCAACCAGATGAGAATACTTTATAAATATCCCAAATAACAATAATGATTATGCTGATTATTATTACTACGATGATGATGATACTACAAAACAATTTTTCCGTACGGCCCCGTTTAAACCGTACAACGCAGCGTAGACAAATACCTACTCACCGCGCTAGTGAGCCATGAATTTTTATTTTTTCTTTATTACAAATTTGGTATCAGAGTTACTGTTTCTATCGGAGTTAAATTTAAGCATTTTAATTGGCCAATATGCTATTCCGTAGTGTTTTTTATTTGTATTATCTTCATTTTCGTATTTGAAAAAGAAATTATAACAAACAGTACTAATGAAAAATTTTTAACGTGAAGAATTGAGCGAGATTCTTGAAAAATTTACTTAAAATGTTGCATTATTTTGCGAGTTAACGTTACAGGAATGAGATAATAGTTGTTATGTCATAGATACTATTTACTTTATATTATAAGTCCTGTATACTTTGTATTGTTTATTTACTAAATTACTTTCTTAGAAGCCAAACTAACGTTATGTCATAGGATACTATTTAGTATATGTTGTAAGACCTGTATACTTTATAAATCATATTGTTTACTTCCTTAGAAGCCACACTAATTAGATTGTAATATTATATGCTAATGTTTATAGTTTACCATAAGTTAACCATAACATCAAGAACAATGTTGTTCCCTTATGTTTACCCCCACCTCCTAGCTTCCTACACTATTTAAACCAAATCTTTCGATCCCTCAACCTCTGCGCCCTCTTTTCCCTAAAGAGGGTTCCATCCGATTTGGCAGAAAGGCTTCATAAGCCAATGCCAGTCCCACAGGTGGTGTTTAGTGGGTAGGCACTTAGGTTAGGTTAGTCGCAGTGAGTCCCACATAACCACGCAGCCAGCTGCGTGGTATGCTAGGAGCATTCACCACCTCCTTCCCCCGCTTCCGGAGGGTGCCTTTACATTGGGCGCAAAAAAAATCCCTCAACATAATTCCATTCCCAAGTTCTCTGTATCAACTACTATATTTTAAGTTATTTGAAAAGTATTAAATAAATTTATTTTTAAAGAGTTTTTGTCTCTGCCACATAACAAATTTGGTGCAGTCGGTAGGATCTTGCGTGATTCATTCGCTTAAATCGCATAAAGACGAAGTGAAAACGTACCAAATTCGACGGGACAGCATCGCCCAACAAGAAGATAACGTACGCTAGCTGAAGGCTTTTGAAAAACTTCGCCGAACCATGCAGCTCCACATTTTATTGTTACTGTGGTAAGTGGCTAAACTTGTTTGTTCGAATTACTATTTTTCCATTTTATCAAAATATTTTCCTACATCTACCACCTCATTCACATTCATTTTTTTTAATAAAGTAATCGTACTATTCTATTATATACTACTATATTATACTATTCTATTATATCAATTATTCATTACCTGTGTAAAACAATCTCAAAAGAACCTTAAAATGGCCTTAGACGTCACCACGTTACTTAAATTAATTCCCTCATTCGACACAGATAATAACGACCAAGTGTACAGATTCGTTAGGTCATGCAATTCAGCTTTCGACTTAAGTTCAGCGGACCAGAAGTCAGTACTTTTAGTATACGCGTTAAACAATATCACTGGTTCGGGTGCGGCAGACGTTCACAGTAAAGAACATGCCTCATGGACCGCTTTAAGAACATTCCTTATTGAAAAATTCTCTAACGTTAAAACCATAGCACACCTTAACCTTGAACTGCAATCCATGTTCCAAAAACCTACAGAAACGTTAACCGAATATTTTCACAGAGTCGACCTTTGTCGCTCTAAAATAATTGAAAAGTTAAACGCTGAAATATGCGATAAGACGTTATTAGGTCGCTTAGCGACAACGGAGGAAACGGCTCTTAACGTTTTTATTAATGGCATTAGCTTCGACATTAGAGAAATGTTAAGAACAAAAGAATTTCCTAGTCTTTGCGAAGCAGGCCAATTTGCACTTCAAGAAGATAAAATTCGTGCAATGAACAAAGCTAGGCAATCTTTATTTAAACTGAACACAACGCGTCCACCAACTTTTACAAAACCACCATACCATAACCATAATTATAATAATAATAGTAATAATACAAATAAGCCTATGAGTCGAACTCATCTACCGTTTACACACACCATGTACAATAACGCAAACACACCACAACAAATTACGAAACTATGTAGCTATTGTAAAAATATTGGGCATTATATTACAGAATGCTGTAAAAGAGCTTACAATAACAATTAAAGAAATAATCAAGCCCAACGCGCACTTCCTGCACCTCTTATCCCAGTTAACCATTTAAACTACCAAGCGACCAACGAGACGAGCAACTCGTTGGAAATCGCTTCAGTATCCTGCTCACCGATCCCGACTCAGGATATGGAGAAACTACAAATATAAATTCTAGCAAATCGAATCCTATTTCTCGAAGGCGTCCTCAACCGCCAAACCATCGAGATCACACTACACAAACAAACAATGTACCTTCCATATCACCGCTTAAGTGTCAGACACAATTGAAAAATGCGTCTACACAAACTAGCGGCTTAGTTACTACACATCACTCAGTACTCACAAATTCTACTTCTCAAACGGAAACCTACGAACAGGGTAGCCAGCCCCAAACCCTTGGTTTTCCAAAGCTTATTATTCCTTCTACATCCACTGACTCTATTATTACTATTTCTACTACATCCACTGACTCTTTCAAGACCACTGCACCTACTACATCCACTGCTTCCACTGTTTCCAATAAACCACGTTTGATATCAAAACCTAAAAAGCCTAAATCAAAACTTCCTAAATCCAAATCTAATACAAAATCTTTTGCCATATCCGCTTTAAATGATGTACCATCCGATAACCTCTTACACTGCACTTTTAATATAGAAGGCAAACCAGTCACATTTCTCACAGACACCGGAGCAGGGATCTCGGTTATAAAAAAGGATAAAATAGGTTCTTCACCCTTAAATAAATTAAACATCGTGTCAATCGTAGGCATTTCCGGTAGCCAAAATTCAATTATCACCTCAGGCACCACCGACATATCTCTAGATTATTTACCTAAATATCGTTTCCATGTCGCCTCCTTAACATTAAAGCAGACGGTATACAAGGTAACGATTTTATGATAAAGAATAATTGCAACATTTACATTCAATCCAAAACTATGAGAATACGTGAAAGATCCTACAAATTACATTATTTGAACGAAAATCTTCAAAATATAATCGACTCTAATAACCAATTCCTTTCTAGCCGCTCTGAGAGTGTAATTATGTGTAGAACAAGCAATATAAATTCCGGGACAGCAAAAGTCGAAAAACAAATAATAGATAACGGTATTGTTATTCGCAATGCATTAGTCGAAGTCAAAAACAACTCATTTATTATCACTTGTGTAAATACAAACAAATCCGACAAAGTAATTAGCATTCCAAACATCGAAGTTCTCCCTTACCAACCAAATCAACAAACAAACAACATTCATAATCACTTAATTAACAATCTTAATCACACATCCGACACCGATAGACAAAACCAAGTACTCACCCTTATTAGACGCGAACATTTGAACAAAGAAGAGTCGAACTCATTAGATAAAATTGTTTCCAAATATCCCGACATATTTTTCATCGAAGGTGACTCACTTACATTTAGCAATCATACTAAATCACTTTACATTCCAAATCTAACGACCCCACTTGTAAACTTAAAGGAAACGAACAGTTACACATCACACCTTATTTAGCAGACATTTACGAATGCAAAATCACCATATGTGAAAATAAAGTTAAAACTCCAGCTCCAGAAGAGATAGCATCAATCCTGAAAACCTTCCATGATGATCCCCTATCAGGACATCGTGGCATTATCGAAACAACACACAAAATACGATCTGAATATTTCTGGAAAGGAATGACAGAAACTATTAAAAATTATATAGATAATTGCCAAATATGTCAACGAAACAAAATTCAACGTAAAACATATAAAGCTCCCATGGTTATTACTTCTTTTTCTACTGAACCTTTTGAACGCGTAACTATTGACTTAGTTTCTTATTCAGACATAACTAATGACTTTAATAAATATATACTCACATTACAAGATGACTTAACTCGTTTTGTTCAAGCATACCCCATTCAAGACAAACAAGCAACTACAGTAGCCAAATCTCTTTTAATTTTCTGTCAACATTACGGTGTACCTAAACGTTTCCATTCCGATCAAGGTACATAATTTCTAAATAGCGTGGTCAAACAATTGATGAAATTACTAGGATCCAACCACTCAGTTAGAACCGCATATCATCCTCAAACTAACGGTTCATTAGAACGATTCCACGCAACATTACGCGATCGCATCCGAATGTACCACAAACGTAATCAATCTAATTGGGATCAAATTATGCCATTTGGCGTTATGTGCCATAACACATCAATTAATCAGTCCACAAAATTTACACCACATGAATTACTCTTTGGTTACAAACCGCGTTCTCTATATTCTTTAAAAGCAAACGACGACTACCTACGAGATTTAAACGAAAGACTCAAGGTATCACGCGACATAGCCTGCCAAAATGTAGAGTCAATGAAAGAAAAGGCAAAAGAGCGATACGACAGTAATATTAAAAATATAGCCAAATTTAACGTAGGAGATAAAGTTATGCTTAAAGTCCCTAATCTAAACAACTTAAATAGCCTATGAGACGGGCCTCATGTTATTGTTAGAATAGTTTTTAATGAAAATTATATTATACAAAAATCTGGAAAAAAACAAATAGTGCATGCGAATCGCTTAAGACCATTGCATGACTTCATTCAATAATCATAATATTTTATTGTAAGACTAGATCGTAATTATTCATAAATAAATCTAAAATAAATAAATCTTTAAATCTATTTCAGGGTGGCTCGAATAATGGCACACCCTAATAAAACCCTTAGTTGAATTTAAAATCTTTTACATATTATAAAAACTCATACATTAATTTTACTATTTGTTTTTTTTTAAATCATTTTATACAAAGTTTATCTATTTTCTAAGAATTATTATATAACTAAATTTAAAAGAAGTCAAAACAATTAACTAGGTTTATTTTAATTTTCATGTACTCCACAACTTTTGTTGATGGGGATACCCACATAAATCCTATTCCTTCTAATTCTGGACTCTATTTCGAAAACAATGGTGAAATATTAATATCTGAAAATTCCTGGAAATTTATCGTATATCGTAATCTTGAACCTTTATTCCTAGCTCGCAACTCTATCAATCGACTTATAAATAACTATCAATCTTTCATTACCACACATTCAAATTTACCTAACGTTATAACTACTACTTCATTTATAAAAATAAACATAGACAGAATAGATTCTAGACTCGATGAACTTAATTCTTAACACTGAAAACAAGCGATCGAAACGCGAAATACTAGACGGCTTAGGTTCAATTTTGAAATGGCTCATTGGTGTTCCAGACGCAAAAGATGCCAAACATTATAACGAATGTATTGAACAGTTAGACAAACAGCAAATATCTACTAATGATATCATAAAACAACAATTACAAATTATTTCTTCAACGATTACGAATTTTAATGAAACATTACTTATATTTAATTTAACTATTCTTAAAGAAATATCCACCGTTTCAATTCAAATTCTAGTAGCTATAGTTTCTTTAGGACGAGATATCGATGGTTTCATTATTAACGGTGGTAGAGCCACGCAGCAGCTTTTACTGTTGCACGTATGGGCCGGCTCGAGCCGGGTTAGTACCACGACCTCACAGAATACCGATACCCCCCCCCCCCATCAACATGGTAGCGGAATTAAATTTTAGACTACCCCAGGAGGGTACCAGCACCCTGGAGAATCCCTCGCTGAGCATCTACGACCATGCTACTCCACTCCTGAGCGTGGGTGCTCAGGCTGCCCCACGTATTCTGGGGGGGGCAAATTCCGCTCAAAACAATAACTACTCGGGGCAAACTGAGCAACAAGACCAAGGCGACCCCTGCCACGCTATCCGTGGATTTCTGCAACATCAGGGGACTTCACTCGAACCTAAACGCCGTCCACTACCATCTCGAGACGGCGAAGCCGGCCTTGCTCTTTCTGACTGAGACGCAGGTGTCCTCTCCGGCTGAAACTTCGTATCTCTCCTACCGGGGTACAAATTGGAACACCTTTGTGCCTCGGGCTGGAGTTTGCGTATACGTCAGAGGACATCTGTTCTCGACGCCTCGGCAGTCTTGAAGGTTCGGACTTGTCCATCCTTTGGCTACGCGTAGATAGCGACGATCATCCGCGCGTCTACGGGTGCCTCTATAGGTCCCATAGCGGTAATGCCGAAACAGACCGACTCATCGACCACGTCCAAATGGCTACAGATTCCTTGCTACAACAGGTCCCATCCGCAGAGATCGTGATCCTTGGCGATTTTAACGCCCACCACGCCGAATGGCTTGGTTCACGTTTAACCGATCATGCGGGGAGATCTGTTTATGACTTTGCCTTGGCATATGGTCTGACACAGCTGGTTACTTCGCCTACGCGGATTCCAGATGTGAAGGATCATACACCTTCCCTGTTGGACCTTCTGCTGACCTCTCATCCGGACGGATATCAGGTTTCCGTCGATGTCCCTCTCGGCTCTTCGGACCATTGTCTGATCCGGAGTGTGGTGCCACTCACGCTCCCCTCGCGGTTGCGTTCTGCAGGTTGCCGCCGTGTTTGGCATTACAGGTCGGCGGATTGGGACGGAATGCGGTCTTTCTTTGCATCCTACCCATGGGGGCGGATTTGCTTCTCGCCGGATGATCCCAGCGCTGTTGCTGACTCTGTCACTGATGTGGTGTTACAGGGAATGGAACTATTTATTCCATCATCTGTGGTACCCATCGGAGGCAGATCGCAGCCTTGGTTTGGTCGCTCCTGTAAGACTGCATTACGCAGTAAGCAGAAGTGCTATCAGGCCTGGGCTGAGGCTTCGGCGGCTCGGGATGTAAACACCAGCATGCTTAAAAGTATAACTTCGCCTCCAGGTCCTTCAAAAGTGTTATTGCCAAGGCAAAGTCAGAGCACATAGGCAGAATTGGCGAGAAACTAGTTCGCCTTCCTTCGGGAACCCGTGCATTCTGGTCTCTCGCCAAGGCTGTCCAAGGGAATTTCTGTAAGCCATCACTACCATCTCTGCACAATGAGGACGACTCACTGGCCCACGCCGCAAAAGAGAAAGCCGACCTTTTAGGCTCACTTTTTGCGTCCAACTCGACTCTTGATGACGGGGAAAACACACCGCCGGCCATCCCGCGGTGTGAGTGCTCCATGCCGGATGTTCGGTTCTCACAGCGCTCGGTTCGCAAAGCACTCCTCTCCCTGGACATCCACAAGTCGAGTGGGCCTGACGGAATGCCCCCAATTGTGCTGAGGACGTGTGCTCCAGAGTTGGCACCGGTTCTAACGCGTCATTTCCGGTACTCCTACTCCCTAGGCGTAGTCCCGAAATGATGGAAGACAGCTTTTGTCCAACCGATCCCTATAAAAGGCGACCGCTCAGACCCGTCCAACTACAGCCCTATCGCCATCACCCCCTTGTTCTCCAAAATAATGGAATCCATTATAAACTGCCAGCTCATGCGGTACCTTGAGGATCACCAGCTGATTAGTGACCGCCAATACGGTTTTCGTCGGGGTCGATCAGCTGGTGATCTTCTGGTCTACCTGACTCATAGATGGGCGGAGGCAGTAGGCATTGGCCGTTAGTTTGGACATTGCGAAGGCTTTCGATCGGGTTTGGCACAAAGCGCTTCTTACGAAGCTCCCTTCCTATGGGCTTCCCGAGAAATTGTGCAATTGGATCACCAGCTTTCTTGCAGATCGGAGCATCAAGGTCGTTGTAGACGGTGCATGCTCCGACTACAAGCCTATTAACGCTGGTGTTCCACAAGGCTGCGTGCTATCACCAACGCTGTTTCTTCTGCATATCAATGATATGTTGCAAACCGGTAGCATTCATTGCTATGCGGATGATAGCACTGGTGATGCTCTATACGCCGGCCGTGCGAATATTTCTCGGGAAAACGTCACCGAGTACCGGAACAAACTTGTGTCTGAAGTCGAGTCTTTGCTGAACAAAGTCTCGGATTGGGGGCGACTAAATCTAGTCCAGTTTAATCCTCAGAAGACACAAGTTTGCGCGTTTACCGCTAAAAGAACCCTTTGTCGTATCTCCTCAGTTTCAAGGCACTCCCCTTGTTGCCTCAGCCAGTATCGGAATCCTCGGCGTCGACATATCGAGTGACGTGCAGTTTCGCGGTCACTTGGAAGAGAAGGCCAAATTGGCCTCTAAAAAGCTTGGCGTGCTCAGCAGAGCGGGACAGTATTTCATGCCGGCACAACGCCTGCAACTTTACAAGGCGCAGGTTCGGCCTCACATGGAATACTGTTCTCATCTCTGGGCTGGGGCTCCCCAGTGCCAGCTCCTTCCACTTGACCGCATCCAGCGCAGAGCGGCTCGAATCGTCGACGACCGAGTCTTTTCCGATCGGCTCGATTCATTGGCGCTGCGAAGAGATGTTGCATCTCTTTGCATTTTCTTTCACATTTACCACGGGGAGTGCTCTGAGGAATTGTTCGGATTAATCCCAGCCGCCACATTTCACGAACGCACATCGCGGCAGAACTCCCGATACCATCCACACCATCTGGATGATTGGCGGTCCACTACTGTGCGATTTAGAAGATGTCTTCTTCCTCGCACAACTTCCTTGTGGAATAGTTTACCACCAGCGATTTTTCCGGACCGATACGACTTAGGGACCTTCAAGAAAAGAGCCTACTCCTTTTTAAAAGGCCGGCAACGCATCTGCAATTCCTCTGGTTCCTCTGGTGTTGCAGTTGTTCATGGGCGGCGGTAGTCACTTACCATCAGGTGAGCCGCATGCTCGTTTGCCCCCTCTCCTATAAAAAAAAAGCATACTTTTCATTAAATCAAATGTAATTCACTCTTCTATAATATCCACTAAGCACCTATATAAAGAATTATTGTCTTCTAATCCCGCTAGGCTCAATAAAATCTTAATTGCCTCAATGGCATTACCTAATTTACACAAAATACTTGAATCTGCCTCTATTACTTCCTATATTTATATGAATAAAATTACATATATCTTAGAATTCCCTTTAGTAAAAAACGAAAACTTTACATTATACCATTTATAATCTATCCCTATTCTACATCCTGACTCTTCCTTATATTCTACTATCCTTCCCGAACAAACATATCTTGCCATGAGTACCACTAGACAGCAATACGTCATTATGAGCTCACTGGACAAATGCAAAGACTTTGCAACGGAATCCAAAGTCTGCAAGAATCTTCTCATCTATAACATCAACACCAGACCCATATGCGAAGTTGTCACCTTAACAACGACGAGTCAACAAGTTCCTGAAGTTTGTGATGTAACTACGTTTTCTGCACACATCAACACTTTCCAAGCTCTTAGAAACAACAACTGGATCTACATACTCCAACGCAAGACTCCGTATGCTTTGGAATGCGAAAGCAAAACGACTCACGGCGAAATCTCTGGAGCAGGTATCATCACTCTAGAACAAGGATGTAAAATGTACACCGCGTTTGTTACACTCCTATCTGAGGACACAAAATCGATCAATATCAGCCATACTTTTATCTATGTGGATATTGAACACATTTGCGTCCCAGATGAAATTAAGCTGCAACAACCAGAACTTGCACCAATACAGCTCAACAACATCCAACTCGACTCTCTTAACTCGGTTAGAGAACAAATAAAAACTCAAACAAAATTGCTTGAAGATAATAAACCTACATTCTTAGAAAAACATGTAACAAAATTTTCCATATTAAGTACGATTACTGGCATCATTATGCTAACATATTTTTATTATAAATGTTATAAACGCTTGCCATGGAATAACATACCTACAAATCCACATGGTAACTGTATACAAATTTTTAATAATTGCTTTGACCGCTCTCGTCGCCGACAACACGTCGCGATTCCCATATCGAAGACGAAGCTGCTGACTACACCCAAAAATCGAGCAAAACCGCTCAATCTTTGTTCTAAGGGGGGAGGTGTTATGTCATAGATACTATTTACTTTATATTATAAGTCCTGTATACTTTATATTGTTTATTTACTTAAAAGCTAAATTACTTTCTTAGAAGCCAAACTAATGTTATATCATAGGATACTATTTACTATTTACTTTTGTTATAAGACGTGTATACTTTATAAATCATATTGTTTACTTCCTTAGAAGCCACACTAATTCGATTGTAATATTATATGCTAATGTTTATAGTTTACCATAAGTTAACCATAACACCAAGAACAATGTTGTTCCCTTATGTTTACCCCCACCTCCTAGCTTCCTACACTACTTAAACCAAATCTTTCGATCCCTCAACATAATTCCATTCTCAAGTTCTCTGTATCAACTACTATATTTTAAGTTCGTTTAAAAGTATTAAATAAATTTATTTATAAAGAGTTTTTGTCTCTGCCACATAACAGAGTCAATAGTTAAAACTTACTACCTTCTTTTCTACGCACGGCTACCGAGCCGTCACTTATTCTATAAGTAATGAAATGATATTATGTTCATCGGAAGTCGTAAGCGTCGTATTGGTTTAATTTCGAGCATCTAATGGTATAAATTTAAGCGGCTCACTGGTTGCATTTCGGCCTTTTTGTAGCGGAAGATAAAGATGAAGTCGAATTTAAGAATAACTTGTACTTCAAAATGGATGATTCGTGCATACATACATACATACCTTCGCTTGTTAATTGATTTATATTTATGTAACATTGCTTCCATGTCTTTATCGAACATTATCTATACATATAAATAAAATTAAAGTGTCTATCTGTACTATTGAAATAACTGGCTTCTACTCAGCCCTGAGGGTTAATTGCATGCTACTACATAAGACATAAATGACCATTATTTAAATTTTGTCTGACTGTCTGTCTATCTGTCTTCGCTAATCTTCGGAATGGCTGGACCGATAGTGTTGAAAACTTACGAACAAATAAAAAGCAATGTCAGGAGGTATCTAAGCTATATTATATCCGAAAAACTTGAAGTTTGTTTCTTGGAATGTTATATTTAAATTTTATTCTAGATTATATTTAAAGTCGGTTTATTATATTCATTGTTTGTTTTGTGAAAAACAATCAATTAATATAATAAACCAATTTAAAATATCTTAAATCTAAATAACAGCACATTAATAGATCCTATCCAGGCGAATCCAGGGTGGGTCACTATTCTTTAAATAATCTTATCTTTATTAAGCATTCTGTTACCATTTTTATTTTAGTCATCTGGTCTCACTTTTAATTTAATGCATATACATACAAATTACTCTCCAACATTCAGTCAGGGCGATCTGGTGAAAACATCTTTCAAAGGATAGATGACATGGTTGCCGTAACCAATCTGCGTGGATCCGTATTTCTAATCCCTTGGTTGTCACTTACGGGAGGAACCAAGATAAAGTGATATCTACATTTTCTTATGTCCATGAGATTAAATAGGAGTGATGAATTCTCTTACGTCATGACCAAGCAGCTTATTTGCAGTTAAACAGATTTTAAATCAACGTAATCACACTTCTTCCGAAGTCCCATCTCCATTTTAACTTTGGAATTGTGTAGAATGTGACAACTAATATAAAGCAGAAAATAAAAACGTTTTACGAGAACTTAAAGCAAGTTCCCGTTCCTAAGCAGTTTACTGTTGAAGTTGAAGCGTAAAGATGCTTTTATAAAGTTTCATGATCGACTTGATGAAGAATGTACAGTACTTGTACAGGAGATAACTTACTTTACTACTTTACTTACTTAATATCGTAGATGTTGATAAATTTTAAAAATGAGTCGTGTTAGAAAAAATATTATAACACATTACCGTTTCGAGTAGCGGCATAAGAGATTCCACTTCCACATTTTATCTTGGGGGTGTCATAAGTGGCGATAGTGCGAAACTGAACAAGAGATGGGCAACAGCATCTTCCTGATATCGTCTCAAATGAATCTCAATCAATCAACTCAAATCAATAATAAAAATAACTGCAGTTGCCAACCCGCCTGCCAAGTGTGGCAACTATGGCAAAATCCTCCCTATGTGTCAATCTATGGCAGGAGGCCTATGTTCAGCAGTGGCCTTTGATAGGCTGCTATGATTATAATGTAATAAACATAATAATATTATATGGTATATATTATGATAATCATTATTTTTCACATGTTATGTATATGTATAATATAGTAGTCAAGCTGTAGCGGAATATGGCTGCAGAATGAATGGGTCAATTCGACTGGGCAAAAATACGCTCGCCTAGAACACCAAAGTTAAAACGAACCAAAGACATTCACATGGTTCACATACCATTGCAGCACTGATGTATTTTCTATATGAGTGACGACAATAGGATACCTCTATTCTACCGGTAATGAGGCATTCAATGCGGTGAAAACGCATTTCTGCATTTTAACTCTAAATCGAAGTTGGATGTACTTGGGTTTCTAAAGGCCACAGCATCCACTCATAAGTAGGTGGATAAAATAGCTATCTCAAAGAATTAATTTCTTTATAGTCTCTACTACAATATTGTTACATATGCATGCATAATAACCGTTCCATCCATCCATTACAGCCTATAAAAGTCCACCGTTGAACATAGGCATCTTCCATAAATTGCCTCATAGGGAGGATTTTGCTACAGTTGCCAGGCTTGGCAGGTGCGTGGCGACCGTAGGTTTTTTTATTATTTTGAGTTGTTATGAGGAAGATGCCGCTGCCCATCTTCTGTTTTAGTTTCTCTCCGTCGCCTCTTACGACACCCACTGGACGATATGGGGTAGCACGCTATTACACAACATACGAAAAATTAAAGCACAGTCAACATCTGTTTTGGTGCCACTTACCACAATATAGTAAGACCGACGCGAATGACTTCTGAAATAAAATGAAATAAAAGTAAAAGTTTTATTATTAAACTTGGGCTTGTCAAAGTTTTCTGAAATACTGAATCCAAAACCGGCTCATAAAATAAGAAAAAATAACTGCACGTTATACACACATGGCTAACTCGCCCATAGCAATTAACTAATCAAAAGTCACTGTGATACCGATAAAATCGAGTATTATCGGTGTAAGGTGTAATACTTTTGGGTGTAGTGGGGTTGACTGTTATGGTGTTGCTTGAGGCAATTTAGGGTTTGGTAGGATTTTCAATGTTAATTAGCGATTGTGCGTGAGAGAGCATTGTTTTTCAAGCTAGGTTTCGTCATTTTACTTGCACGATTTTTTACAAAAAAAAACAACCTATAGTAGACGACATATTAATCAAGTATTCTGGCAAATAGTTTTTTAGTTTTTTAATACAAATAATAAAATATGTTTAAACAACTTAACAGGACTTCAAGCAGTAAATTTTAAGATCGCTCAGTAGAATATTGCGAAACTTTACTACTGAAATAAAATTTTATTTAAAAGTTATCTTCTCCATTTCGATTATACAGATAGTCGACGGAATAAGCTTTTATATTTAATTGACGCATTAATTTTTAATATATGCTTTTATCATTTATCTCTTGAGATCTCTCCGCAAATGGAAAAATGTCATAATCGCAACTGAAGTCGGCTTTTTACTCATATCAAAAATGAGTTTGATTGTAAACCTATTTGTGACAAGGACACAAAAAGCTCCACAAAATGTAACAGCAGTGGACTGTTTATACGTGATGATGGTTAAGTGTTTTCCAGACATTCATTTATTTAAAAGAAGGATATTATGATATTATATAACCGGAAACTGGGCTACATGCACTACAAACCCAAACTTACCAATACATAATAAGAAAACAGAAATAAAAAATGCACTCTGATATAGTGTGAGCGAGATATATGTATGACGCCGAAACGCGATCTAAGTGGGAGAACCGACAGTAATAACATGGTACCATGTTAGTGTGTCAGACATAGTTTCCTTGGTCCATTTTTCGCGGCTGAACCTACCGTATCTTACTTTTAATTTACTTTCCTACTGTTTTAATCTAAGTTTTTGTAAATGATCTTTCATAAGAAAAATAAGGTGGAGTGAATCCTCGATTACTTCTTCGAAATAAAGTCTTCCTTAAAACTTTTGCAATAAATTTTCAAACGGACTTTCGTAACAATTATCAAAGGTGTTCATTTCAAAACTTTATAGGGACAAAATTACGGAGTTAAAATACCAACCCATATCGAAAGTAGACTATATATAAGTTGTCTTTGAAATTTTCTTGTTTCCTCGGTACTATAAGGTCATAATGAAAGAATGAAGAGCGTTCGGCGTGGAATATGGTGTGGCGACTAGGACCAGTACAAATACCCCAGTTTTTGTTGCTCTAATCCTCTTCTCCTCCACGAAAGCGCTCGTCCAAAAATTGCACAACGGACTGTCCGTTAAAACCCTAGCGGTTACTTTTGGAAACTCTTCATTATACCGTACTCACCAGATTTTGCTTCTATCGATTTTTTTTCGTTATATATTAGCTTTTTATAGAAAAAATCTTCAACCCCGAAGCTATTAATAATATCTTCATATAATTTATTGATTTCCGAACAGTGCATTTCAATAAAATGGGTAATGAACTTCCACCTAAATTATTTTGCATGGACAATACATTTTATTTTTATAAAAAGTAGGATAATATAAATTTAGATTTTCATAAAAACTTAAATTTCATAAGTATCATGTGCATATGAATATTCATACATACATAATAACTACGTAAGGATTTTTACCCAATAAAATTTATACAATTATTATAAAACCTATGTTATATATAAACATATTGTGTACATAATATATTACATGTAAATATAATTAAAAAATTCTTTAAGAGAATATAAATACAAAATAAAATGATGCATTATCAGGAAAATTACTTACATTTCCCCAAGCAAGCAATAAAGCTTATGTCCTAGTTCTAAGCGTTGGTCCAGCTTGTGGCTAATATCCATCAAGTGGTCATACAATATTATTCTGTTGTCTTAAAAGCGAAATGCAACTCCAAAGAGAATTGTTGAGCGACGTTAGAATATTACTCAGGATTTGTTTTAAATGACTATGATATTTAATATGGTTGTCTAACAATGTTCATCATTTACAATTGTATTTATTTAAAAACAGTTACTATTTTCAAATAATGGTAAGCTAACAACTGCGCAGAAGATATGGATACATGAATGGGTCGGCCCAACCGTGGTATAACCACGTCCGTAAAGAATATGAGCGAGCAATACCAGCATAATGTTGCAGTGTTTCTGGTAAGTGACGACAACCGGATACGCTTTTTACTGGCTTGTGAATTAAATTCATTTAAGTCCACAGGGTTGACAATGCATCTGCATTTTGTTTCTTAATCGTGGATAGATATAAATATCTGTGGACTATACCATCAACTTGCCATCAAGTGGAATGCTCGTTGTCACCCTTAATTCTATTAAAAATATACACATTCATTTGTTTTGTTCTTCTTGTGACCGATGTAATGTTTATACAATAAAACTACCCTATATCATCCCGTGGGTGTCGTGAGAGGTGACAAAGGAAAGCTGATACAGGGGATGGACAGCAGCATCTCTATCTGGTGATAACTCAAAGTAATAACTTTTTTATTTTTGTATCAGAAGCGCATGTCTCTAATGTATTAATTAAAAATACCCCCATAACTTTTCTATATATAATAGTATACTTTCATAACCTTAACTTTATAACCCTTAAATTCTTATCCTTATTATTATGCTTATAAATTTGAAACTTTATCTGTATAGATATTTGTAATTCAATCAAGTTTAATATAATAACGCTATAGAAGCAATGTCTGGTACGTACAAATGAAAAAGGAAAAATCCCAACTAAAATTCTTAAATTACCTTTTAAATGAAATTCACCGTTTTGTTTTCCGTGCCGTAAGAAATGCACTAGTGGATATAATATTTATTCAAGGCTAGGTTGTTGCACGTCGCAATGGCGCAATATACTGTTAATATTTTTATGAGGCGCATTATGTAACCAATTTAAAAATATAATTTTATTGAAGCGTAGCATTTATGATATTACACTGTAGTAAACAAACTCACTTTTGGTGAATACTACCTGCAGCCTACTGAAAGCAACAGATGGAATGCCATATTTCAACCAAAAATCTATAGACTTTAGACACTTTCGGATACGATTTGAAGGGGACATATCTTAGAGCTCGTCATGTTCATCTTATTACTCGTCGTCGTTATGCATATGTAAACATTTGTAGTATGATTAGCTAAAAAAGAAAGTATATTTTTTCATGCATTTCATTTTGCAAAAAAGTTGTAAGAAACGTGCATGATAAATAAATATATATAAAATAACTTTAATGAAAGGCTCACGTAGTTAAACGACGAGAGAAAGAGAGTACACTGCTAAGATCTATTCATTAATAACAACATTTTCAATTTTAATGTTTTACTCCCAATGAAAATGTAAATATATTGAAATCTCGATCTCCTTAAATGACATAAAGAACTACTAAGACATTTTGTAATTGGATATTTTTTTATCACAAAACCCTTGTCTTTAGGTATTTGCCGTTGTGGTATTTTCTGTTCATTTTAATTGGCTTGTGTTTACCTTCGTATCATTTTAATTTGTTCATTTATTGAAATAAAACTAGTTCTTCCGGATTTTATCGCGTATATTAACTTTTTTTTTCCCGACGTTTCGAACACTTTACAGCACCCATGGTCACGGGGGCGACTGACAAAGACGAATTTAGAGCGTTGAATAACCTACGCAATAAACCAGAACTCACGATTCTCCGCGCAGTTAAGGGAAATGCCAAGGTAGTCATGGATACGTCAGATTATAATTATAAAATACAAGAACTTTTGTCAGAGAAGTGGATGTAAGTAGTTATAAAAAGGTTAAAAACAAGCCAACAAATAACACACTTAAAACAACTAGTGACATCATAAAGAAACACTCCGAAAATTTAAATCTGGACGTAAAATCGATAATACCTACGTGTGCCAAACCACCAAAGTTGTATGGGTTACCAAAAATACACAAGCCCAATGATCCACTACTTCCCATAGTGAGCCAAATTCATTCACCAACTTACAGGTTGGCTCAACACTTAGCGAAAATACTTTCACCGCTCAAGGGACATACAAGACCACACACAAAGGATTCCTACCATTTTTTCAGCGAGATTAAAGGCATACTCGTACATCTGGCAGACAATGAAACTTTGGTCAGTTTTGATGTGCAGTCTCTGTTCACATGCTTACCTGTTGAAGACTGCATCTCAATTGTAACGAGAAAGCTGGAAGAAAACAACATGCCCGTAGAATATGCAGTATTACTCAGACACTGCCTTACATCTGACTACCTATTGTGAAAGGAAGAGTTCTAAAAGCAAGTAGGTGGTGTGGCGATGGGCTCACCTGTATCTCCCATTGTCGATCCCGAAGACGCGTCGCAGAAGAACACAAAAACTCTCCGATCACACTCTTTATCTCATGGTTGTTAAACGGGAGATGAAGCTGCAGTCTTTAGCAGATTTGACAGCATACAGGCAACTGAACAGACAGATCTCCAAATGCATGCGGCGGGACTTGCACAACTTCAATGCAGCTCGTATTGAAGAAGCGATCGAGCGGAACCAGGGCTGCAAAGTCTTTGCCAGAGATCTGTCTACCAGAAAGAGCCAACTGTCGAAGCTGAAGACCGAATGTGGCAGCATCGTTTCCGGGACACCTGAGATTTTGAGTGAGATTGAGAGGTTCTATGGGCAGCTGTACACGTCATCGTTGAGGCACACGCAGTGAGTAACGATCCAAGAGCAAGTCTTTTCCGACACTATTCCGATGATATCCCGGACGTCAGTCTGAGTGAGATTAGAATGGCTCTCCAGCACTTTAAAACGGCAAGGCCCAGGCGAGGATGGAATTACAGCGGAGCTTATAAGCGGGTGGAAAACCGGTATCAGTCCTTCAGAAGTCTTTAATTCCGTCCTCCATGGTGGCATTACACCGGAAGCGTGGGCAGAAGTGCGGTGGTCTTGTTCTTCAAGAAAGGCGACAACGCCTTGAAGAACTACAGACCGATTTCCTTCTGAGCCGCGTCTACGTGCTGTTTTCGAGAGTTATTAGGAATCGTCTCGCATGCAGACTCGACGACTTGCAGCCCTGAACAAGCCGGTTTCCGAAAAGGCTTTAGCATCATGGACCACATACCTCTTCGGCAAATTGTACAGAAGTCCGAAGAGTACAATTGCCACTATGTCTGGCGTATGTGGACTGCGAGAAAGCCTTTGACCCGTCGAAATTTGGCGGTGCCGTTCCTTCAGCGGTGCCAAGTTGACTGTCGGTATATCGAAGTGCTGAAGTGCTTGTACAGTAGGGCTACGATGGCTCTCCGAGTACAGAACCAGAGGTCGAAACCTATACAACTGCAGAGAGGTGTAAGACAGGGTGCCGTAATATCCCGAAACTTTCACCGCTGCATTGGAAGACGTTTTCGCTACTGGACTGGAAAGGATACGGTATTAACGTCAATGGCGAGTACATCACTCACCTTCGATTTGCCGACGATATAGTCCTTATGGCATAATCGCTGGAGGACCTAAGCACTATGCTCAATGACCTCAATAGTGTCTCCCAAAGGATAGGTCTCAAGATGAACATGGACAAAACAAAAATCATGTTTAATGTCCATGTCACACCTATGCCGGTAGTTGTTGGGAGCACTAAGCTCGAAGTGTGACGAATATGTTTACCTGGGACAAATAGTCCGACTAGGTAAGTCCAACTTCGACCGAGAGGTCAATCGACGGATCCAACTCGGCTGAACCTTTCTTCCCCAACGGTTGTCGGTTCTTCGAGCTATATGGCCGGCCCATTGCCACTTCAGCTTACTAATCCTTTGGGCTATGTCGGTCAATCTGGTTCTACTGCGGATATCCTCATTTCTAAGTATATCACGCAGAGAAACCCCGCGCATAGCGCTCTCCATAGCTCGCTGAGCGACCTTGAGCTTCCTCATACGGCCAGCAGTGAAGGACCACGTCTCAGTTCCATATGTCATCACTGGCAACACGCACTAGTTGTGCAATTTAGTTTTGAGGTTTTGAGGTATGCCTGACGAGAAAATGTGTCGTAATTTCCCAAACGCTGCCCAACCGAGTTGAATCCGTCGAGTGACCTCTCGGTCGAATTTGGAATTAGTCCTAGTCGGACTATTTGTCCCAGGTAAACATACTCGTCAACAACTTCGAGCTTAGTGCTCACATAAACTACCGGCATAGATGTGACATGGATGTTACACATGTTCTTTGTTTTGTCCATAGTGCTTAGGTCATCCAGCGATTCTGCCATAAGGACTATATCGTCGGCAAATCGAAGGTGAGTGATGTACTCGCCATTGATGTTAATACCGTAGCCTTTCCAGTCCAGTAGCTCGAAATCGTCTTCCAATGCAGCGGTGAAGAGTTTCGGGGATATAAAGTCACCCTGTCTACACCTCTCTGCAGTTGGATAGGTTTCATACTCTGATTCTGTACTCGGATAGCCATCGCAGCCCTACTGTACAAACACTTCAACACCTCAATATACCGACAGTTAACTTGGCACCGCTGAAGGGATTGCAGCACCGCCCAAATTTCGACGCAATCAAAGGCTTTTTCATAGTCCACATACGACACATACATAGTGGCAGATTGTACTCCTCGGTCTTCTGTACAATTTTCCGGGGGGTATATATGTGGTATATGGTGCTAAAGCCTCTTTAGAATCCGGCTTGTTCGGGAAGCTGGAAGTCGTCGAGTCTGCGTGCGAGACGATTCGTAAAGACTCTTGAAAACAGCACGTAGACGCGGCGCAGAAGGGAAATCGGTCTGTAGTACTTTAAGTGAGCTTTGTTGTCTTTCTTGAAGAACAAGACCACCGCACTTCTACTCCACGCCTCCGGAGTAGTCCCACCATGGAGGACGGAATTAATGAGCTTCTGAAGGACTTCAAGTACCGGTTTTTCACCCGCTTTCAGAAGCTCCGCTGTAAATCTATCCTCGCCCGGGGACTTGCCGTTTTTGAGGTGCTGGAGAGCCATTCTAATCTCGCTCAGACTGACGTCCGGGGTATCATCGGAATAGTGTCGGATAAGACTTGCTCTTTGATCGTTACACACACTTGCGTGTCGCTCCAACGATGACGTGTACAGCTGCCCATAGAACCTCTCAATCTCACTCAAAATCTAAGGTGTCCCGGAATTGATGCTGCCACACTCAGTCTTCAGCTTTGACAGTTAACTCTTTCTGGCAGACAGATCTCTGTCAAAGACTATGGAGTGCTGGTTCCGCTCGATCACTTCTTCCATACGAGTTGTATTGAAGTTGCGTGAGTCCCGCCACATGCATTTGGAGATATGTGTGTTCAGTTGCCTGTATGCTGTCAACTCCGTTGAAGACTGCAGCTTCATTTCCCGTCTAACAGCCATGATATTAAGAGTGTGATCGGAGAGTTTTTGTGTTCTTCTGCGGCGGGTATTGCAGAACTTAGCTCTGACCGCATGGACAGTTTCCAAGAGCTTGTCATTCATATCGTCCACTGCATTGCAATCTTCTTGGCACTGAAAACGGTTTTGTAACTCGAGCTAAAAGGTTTCGGGAATTTGGATTAGAGCATAAGGGGGACAGAGAGTTGATTTGATTCTGAGTATAAGGTACGCAACCCTCGTCGACACACTCACAATCTTAACGACGTTGTTAACGAGATACTTGTGGACGATAAATCCGACACCTCCTTGGAATAGACAGTCGCCATTCCGGTGAAAGAACAAGTTGCCGGATTCGAGGATTACTGTGTCCTCCTTAATTTACCTCGGATAATCCTATAATATGCCAACGTAACTTGTCTATCTCTTCTTCCAGCTCCAGGATCGAGTCGTCTTAGGTGGCAACCAAACCTCCACCGGAGATTCTTCAACACTTGCCCCGCTATTACCATAGTCGTCACCGTAGACACGAAGATCGGGGTCGCCGAAGACTGGGGGCCGTCTCTTCGTAACTGTCACTTCGTAAATATCAACGTATTTCCATAGTTGCCACGCTTGGCGAGCAGGTTGACAACTGCAGTTTTATATTTTTATTTTGCTGTTATCAGAAAGATGCTGCTGCCCATCTTCTGCCTCAGTTTCCCTCTGTCGCCTCTTACGACACCCACGGGAAGATATGGGTAGTGGGTATTCTTGCCCGCCACTACACGGGGTTGTTTGTCTCTATAGTATATTATTTAAAATTATGTTATCCTCTAAGATGAATTTGCGTGATTGAGAGCTGCAGTAGAGAGAGCAATTTTAAAGAATTAATTTCCAATACATTTTGAACGTACAGCTTAGACAGCTCAGGGATGGGGTTCAAACATATTAGGCCTATTTTAAACATTTATAAAGCAGGTATCCAATTTTTCGGAGAGGGGGTTTTTATTTTAAGCTAGCGTCCCGCCCCGGCTTTGCCTCGCTGGGATATTGTGGCGTTATTTAGATTTAAGATAACCATCAAAGAACATTTATTTTATCAATATTTCGATTTCTCAAAAAAGTCTTCAGGTTTATCGGATAAAATGTAGCCTAGATCATTTCTCTGTTTCTTTATCTGTTTGTTTTTTTTTTCCAATTGGTTCAGGCGTTCCGAAGATTAGCCAGGATAAAAACAGACGCAGAGATATACATAGGGCATAGATAGGCATGGTACTTTATTATGATGTTTTCATTAGGAGAAACATATTTTATTTTAAACTGAAAATTGATGTTTTCATTAGGAGAAACATATTTTATTTTAAACTGAAAATGAAATAATTATTTAATGTTGTTTTATTAAAGTTATTTAATTTGTGTTTTATTAAGTGGTAGAGCCTTGCTACAGCTATTCATAACTGCTTCACGAATGGCTCGACCAGGCCAGGATGCTCTCACAGAATACCAGCGTAAAATAGCAGTTTAATACTACTGAGTTTCGTATGGTGAGTGTAAAGAACCAGAGACCCCTTTTACTGAAAACGAGACATCTCATCTTAGTCCTCAGGGGTGACAGCGCATCTGCATTTTGGTTATTAACTGAGGATAGATGTAGGTGTCTATGGTAGATCCACAGAATCCACTTGCCATCAGGTGGACTTTATGTTCGCTTGTCACCCTTATTCTATAAAAAAAAGTTGATGGGTGCAGATGTATCAGGGCATTCTTTGATTGAGATCTATTCAGCAGTGGACTTGTGAAGGGCTTTAATATTAATTAATAAAAAAAGATAAATCATAACGTAATGCACAAAATAATTCAATATTTTTTTCGTTTAAATTAACACTAATATTAAAATATATAAGTTTTTAAGTCAAACAAACAAATTCATCATTAAACAAATTCAGGTAAGCGATTGCCTTAATATTTGGATTTGTCTTCAAAAGTCAATTGCAAGTTACTGGTCAAATAATTTGACTTTAAATTGTTTTAATACGCTGCCTGTGTTAGCATTAGAATGGACCGTTATAAAATTAAGTTAAAGTCAAATAATAACTGGGCTTTAACTTTTAATGTTGATTTAGGAGAAATGTATATTTATATATTAATTTACAATTATTTATTCTACCAGAAATTAATTCGTCTCGTTCCCTATTACTTATCACTGTTCTAGATCTCATAAACTAAAATTAAAGTTATACTATAATAATGTTCTCCCGACTGAATTTCGGTCACAGTGGCCGTCTAGTTTCTGTGATGTTAGAGCTGTTAGCCAGTTGGCTTTTACAGCATCATCAGACTCGGGGCTGTGGCTGTAAAAAAGGGCGACCTAACGATAATGATGATGATTATAATGGCTACAAACGTTACTTTTTCGTGACGGCGTTCACATATCTCTACAGAGAAATCTCAACAGAGAATAAACTTCCGCGCAGTACAAGGTTATAGTGCGTGAGTGTGTGCGTAGGCGCATGTGCACTCTCTTTTGGTTTATATATATATATATATATATATATATTTACGTGGCAAAACCATGCTGCAGCTATATTATGGTTGTAGCACGAGTGGGTTCTCTCGACCGGAGAAGGACCACACTCTCACATAAAACCAGCGTAAAATAGCTCGATGTTGCTGCGTTTCGTATGGTGAGTGTAGAGAACCGGAGATCCTTTTTACTGGAAACAAGGCATTTGATCTTAGTCCTCAGGACAACGCATCTGAATTTTGTTTCTTAATCGAGGATAGATGTAGATGTCTATGGGCAACAGCATCCACTTACCATCAGGTGAACTGAGTGCTCGTTTGTCACCCTTATTCTAAAAACCCCCTATATCGGTCATTATCCTCCATTGCCAGCTATTGCCCCTATGACACATAGTCCGATGGGACAATAGAGAGTGAGTGAAAGTGATACTTCATTTTGATAGGCCGTGTTGATGGTGATGTCTACATACACCCTACGACTGGATATATTCCTCGGCCATTACTGATGTGGTTTAAGGGTAGAGACGAGTTTGTTGCGCTGCCCCAATGCGTGTTGTCGGATTTATGCCTCAATGCGCGACAGACACTTCACACTTTCACATACTCTTTTATCCGTTTTTCCTAAACTGAAATGATAAACGTTCGTTTACACTTCACCCGATGGTAACTAGCTACTACAACTTAATGACCTGCACCTTGACATATTTTTGTGTCAGCAGTAATCATATTCAATTTACTCGTGTTTTTCGAATTTTTTAATTTAGCGCAAAGAGAGCCAGTATAATCACATTTTTTCATAGTCCTTAGAAATGACAATGCACCTGTAGCCTAGCCCTCTTTGTTTTGAGTTCTTTATAGGTGATCATGGGCTTCAGTAGTCTCTTACAAACAGTTGTACTGTAAGTTCATTTGTCACTAAAGTTTAGTAGTAGTAGTGGGATATTGAAAGGTTGTTATCTCTTTTCTTTTTTCCTCTCCTTTTTTATAGACTTGTAGGCAAACAAGAATGCGGCTCACGTGAGGAGCAGAAGCTTTGGCGGCTTTTAAAAATGAGTTAGTTAGTTATTCTTATTTTTTTTAAACGTTTTTTCAAAAGTTTAAGGTTAATTTCAAACTCAATATTGAGTTTCGGTGATGATTTCGTCTTGGCCAATTCAACTGTAAAGGAATATTACAACTGTCAGATGATAGTTAGGTAATAAGAAATAGTAATGCGTACATTTGCGGTATTGTAATTATAGTGAAATATAACAAGTTATGTTTTTATAAATAAGCGTGTATATAATCAAATTGCGAATTTTTGTACATATAGGTCATAGTAACGTCTCAAAAAACGGTACAAAGCCACCTGCATCCATCGACTTCCTGAATGTCTTATTTGGTTGTCACTCCATCTAGTGGGGACCGTCCTACGCTTAACTTTGTATGAGGCTGTTAAAAATATAAATGCTGTAAATACAATGTATGCTATTTTAATATTATTACTCATGAAAACAAATATAACCGGAGGTGATTCCTCCATAATAACAATAAATGGCACGGCAATAACAAATTATACAAAGCTCGTCTTTAATCACTGACATTACAACATAGTTGGTAGCGCATACTGCTCTGGCACTGCGATTATTAATATACTAATATCAGCTAAATTAATACAACGTTATTATGACTTAGGTGTTGAAATACGCTATAATATAGTAATATAAACAATAATTTTGACTTTACAAAATAGGTACATTTAATAACCTTACATTATACTATGAAAATAAATAATTTATTATTTAAATATTAAAGTATAAATTATCATTTAAATTATCATTGGCTACCGATATTCATACCCTGATTCTGGTTCTCGAACTAAAGTAACCGATAGAGCTCAATAAACTGAAGTGGCAATGAGCTAACCATCTTGTTTGTAGAAATGACAACCGATGGGTAAAGAAGGTTCTTGAGAGGCAGACTCTTACCGGTAAAATGTACAGCGCCCACTAAATGAAATAACGACGTCAACAAGTTTTGATCTTAATATGACGGAGGGAGAGAGCTATGTTCAGCAGTGAATTATACGTAAAACGAGGAGATACCAAAGTGATTCATAAATAAGAGATGACTGGCTTTCTGCTTTAAATGTTTACTAACTGTCATTTAATTAAATTTGTGTTTTACTTAATAAATCTGAAAAGGTACGGATGGAGAAAATTAACATAGGCACCATCCAGTAAAAGGATTAAAGAATTTGGGCAAAGTTTAACAAGACACTGTCTTGGTTAGTGTAGCATCTCATCACTTTTTAAATATATAGGTACCGTTGATAAAACTCAGCTCTTTCCAGGACTCAAACATGTTGAACAAAACTAATTTTACGAATTTGTTTGCTTTTAGTTTGACTTATTTTTTTTATTTTAACTTGGTCACGAGGGGCTGAGGTGTTTGACGCTCTGATGTCATAGTTAACCAGTTACCATCAGATTTCAAAACACACAAAAGGTTTGAAATCTAAAATAATTAAATTATTTAAATTGGACTCGTTAAAATCCATAAGTTTTTACTTTATTCAAGTGTTGTAATATTTGTGTAAATATAAAAAATCATCAAACCAAACCTAGCTCTAAACCAAAGTTTAGAGTTAGTCAGTGCTAAACGACAGGATTTGCTCCAACATTAAGTCTCTCAAGAAGTCAATAAAGAGTTTAGACACCTATATTCTAAAATCGTCTAAATTTTCGTAAATAGTGCGTAAATCCATAGATTTGTAGCCTGCACCAAAACCAACTTTCGTAAATGTAAATGTAAACATAAGTTTCATTACCTAATTACATTGTTTTTTTAAAGCTATCTATTTTAATAACTAACAGAACTAATGGCCATTAAAGCTATACTAGCTGATACCCGCCCGTTTCACTCGATTAGGTATTTCATGTATTAAAATATATTCAAAATCCATTATTAAAAATTACTATTAACTTTTTTTTATAGGAGAGGAGGCATACGAGCATACGGCTCACCTAATTGTAAGTGACCACCGCCGCCCATGAACAACTGCAACACCAAGTCAATTGAAGGTGCGTTACCGGCCTTTTAAAAAGGAGTAAGCTCTATTCTTTTCTAACTAAAAAAAAAAAAAAAAAAAAAAAAAGGTGACAGGTGACAACTGTATTTATTTTGTCTAAATATTTTAATAAAAATAAATATATATTTTAATTGTAAAATTTTAGTGTACAAGGAAAACGTTTATTATTGACATAAATATAAATAATATAACAGTGGTTTATAATCTGAATTTAGATATTATAATCTCAAATCAACTAAGAGATATAAAAATATTTCAAGATGGTGACTTATGACAAATGTAACGAAACAATTCGCAACAAAGGATTTCCGAACTATATATTGCTGTCTGGACACAAAAGTGACAAGCAGGCTCAGTGCCTGTTCAGTCTTTAAAAATTTCTAATCCGCGTGTGATAATCTCAAGACACGGTTGCTAAAGCCGCCATCGGTTGTCCTAGCGACGAAATGCGTCGCTAGATCTCTTCCACTGCAGCGTCGAATTGCAAGACCATCCTGTGACGCACCTACTTAACGATATTTGGACTTTGACTTTTTTATATTTTCAGTGTACTTTTAAGTTACTTTATTGTGTTTTTAAATTTGTTTTAAGTTATTCTTTTGTGATTGTATTTAACTGTTGTGAATGCAGTCCGTGACCCAATCTTGTGATGGCACGTCGAACGCGACCCATACATGTACACAGTGCAACAAGTCATTCAAATCTTTGAAAGGCCTCAACATACACACTACAAAAACACACAGGAAATGTATTAGCCAAAATAGTTCACCTTTAGACATCCATCCCATTATTTCGAGTGCGCCTACTTATGTAGCCAACGATCCAACTCCTTTCCACACATATCTTAGCCATTTGAAAATAGTATACCGATAGTTAAAAGAATCCTCGAGGAGCTCGAATAACCGTTGCTACACATTTGTCACAATTAATCCAGAAATGTTACATAAGCAATTGTACTCAAGACTGGCAGAACCTATTTTAGTTTCATACAGCACACTACATATAATAAAAACGGATGAACTGAATTTATCCTTGGCTCAAAAGATTAAAAATAACTGTGCTGTAAGCTCCTCACCTTCTCCCAGCACCTCTAATCAAATATGATGCCCCTCGTAATCGCAACAAACTCATCGAAAACAAAATCTGTGACGGAGATCTCAAAGGTGCCGCTCGCCTTTTGTTCTCCAACGACGTGCTATCACCAGATACTCCTGACACCCTTCAGGCCTTACGGACAAAACATCCTCCAGCTCCAGTAAACCCATATTTTCTCGACCGACCAACAGCAGGTCAAGCATGCCTTCAAATTCATAACAAAGATGTTGCAGGTGCCATTTTATCTTTTAAACCAGGTTCGGCTGCAGGTTTGGATGGAATCTCACCCCAACATCTGAAAGACTTAACATCGCACTCTGTGGGTGATGCAGGCGAGCAACTTGTAAATTCGATCACTAAATTAATCAACTTTATGTATTCCGGTAATGTCAATCCAGAAATTGTTCCCATTCTTTTCGACGCGAACCTCATTGCCCTCACACAAAAGGACGGAGGGGTGAGACCAATTGCTGTTGGATCAACACTACGACGCCTGGCCTCCAAAATTGCTGTTCGACATATTTTACCAAAATTAAATTCGCAATTTGAACCTGTAGGGTTAGGCTTCGGTGTAAAAGGAGGGTGTGAGGCAGCCGTCCATGCTCTACGCTCTTTCCTAACTTAGGGACATCCTGACGTGGTGCTCAAAATTGATGTCAAAAATGCTTTCAATTCGGTAAATAGGGATACCCTGCTGACGGAAATAAAACAACATATACCGGAAATATACAATTATCTTTTTTCTCAGTTACGCTGACCCAACAAAATTGTTTTATCGTTCTAATGAACTGTCCTCGGAAGTAGGTTGTCAACAAGGTGATCCCCTTGGGCCAGCAATTTTTAGTTTGGCTATAAATCCGATAATCAAAAATTTAAATTCTAAATTCAACGTTTGGTATTTGGACGACGGAACTCTAGGAGGTGATATGGATACTGTGTTTTCGGACCTTTTTTAATCAAAATAAATTTGAAGCCATTGGTTTGGAGCTTAATTTTAGCAAATGCGAACTTTTATAAATAACTGCAACTTAAATTTAAATGACATAAGACAAAATTTAATATTTTGGCTCCAAATATTAAAATAGTTAACAGTAATTCCTTTACCTTTTAGGTTCTCAATTTTAATGAATCTATTTCTGAATATATTAATAATTCAATTACTAAATTTCAAAATTCTGCTGACCGTCTCCTTGAAATTAGTCCACATTATACTTTGCATCTTAAAATTCTGTCTTTTCGTCCCAAAATTTACGTATGTGCTCCGTTGCTGCTCCTTTTGGAATCACCCAGATCTCTTGACACAAGTAGACAACTTAATCAAAATTAGTTTAGAATCGATTCTTAATATGCACCTGAACGAGCAATCTTGGACCCAAGCATCCCTATGTCCATCAACCCATCCGTTATGGTGGTTTAGGGATTCGCAAAATTTCCAGTGTCTCTTTACCAGCCTTCCTATCTTCTGTCCATAGTTCAGCAAATCTCATAAGTAAAATTTTAAGGGCAACCCCTTCAAACTTTGAGATTGCTGGCCTGGAAGAAGCTAGAAACGCTTTCTTAATTGCATGCCCAGGTCAAAATTTTCCTGTTTCTCCAAATTCACAAAGGAGCTGGGACGACATAAACTGCAAATTGACTTATGACAATCTTTTGAGCTGTAGTACAGGTTCGGCGCGTGCTAGGCTTTTGGCCGTGGGTACGCATGAGGCTGGCTACTGGCTTCACGCGTACCCTTCGTCAAATACAGGAACATTTCTTGAGCTGACACGCTCGAATCGCAACCTGTCTACGGCTTGGGGTTCCGGTCTGCGTTCCTCATAAATGTCCGTGTGGCAGTGACGTCGACAAGCTAGGACATCATGGACTGTCATGCCAAAAAAGTGCAGGCCGCTTCTCGAGACATGCAGCACTTAACGATATCATACGCCGGTCTTTTGCCACCGTCAACGTGCCAAGTCTACTTGAGCCGTCTGGTATTGCAAGAGACGATGGCAAGAGACCGGACGGTATGAGTTTGATTCCATGGAAGATGGGCCGGGTGCTGGTATGGGATGCAACCTGTTCAGACACACTGCCCTTCCCATCTACATGGAACCAACAACAGAGCTGGTGCGGCTTGTGAAGCGGCTGAAAAGCTAAAGCATGCAAATACAGGGTCTAGGCTCCGAATATGTTTTTGTCCCATTCGGTGTCGAGACCCTTGGTCCGTGGGGTCCAGCGCTATAAGGCTTTTTAAGGAAATAGAAAAGGTTAGTCAACGTCACGGAGACCGAAGAGCTGGCAGCTACCTCGGACAAATAATTAGTCTAGCTATTCAAAGGGGAACGCTGCCAGTATCTTCGGAACTTTGCCTAAAGGGACTATTTTTAATAATATATTTTAGTTATTACAATATATATATATATTTTTAAGGTTTTAGTTTTAGGTTCATTATCCTAGTATATATTTATTTTATAAATTGTGTAAGTAACAAAAATTGGTTAATATTAATGTACATAGATAAAAAAAAAAAAGTTAGAAGTATATTAAATTATAAGTAGCATTAAATAATAAAGTTGGTTACCATAGCAACGGTAATCATTAAAATGGTTACCATAACAACAGTTACCATTTTACCAGATTTTTTTTTCCGATATTTTATTTGAATATCCTATAAATCCATAATGATCTTCAGCTAATCGCCTTTATTCGGGCTATAAGCAATTTACAATTCTGTACAGGAAATGTTAAAAATAACGTTAGAGCGTTTCATTTACTTCCGAATTTATATTTAAGTGTCTTTATAATCATTGAGTTATATAAGCAAAAAAATATAAAGTGTATTACATGAACACTCACGCCTGTCTCCCAGAGGGGTAGGCAGAGACTATGGACTTCCATTTGGCACGATCCTGCCACACTTCTCTCGCCTCCTCCACATCCATATACCTACGCATACACGCTCGTCGGTTAAGGGTACTCTTAATTTGGCCCATTTTCAATATATCGCCAATTTGGTCGACAAATTTTCGCCTAGGGCGTCCCTTCCAGAGTCTGCCGTTCACCTCTGTCACATAAATTTGCTTTGTCACTCTTTCCTCATTCATTCTTTCTACATGAACAAATCACCGAAGCATTCTTTTCTTAGTCTTGGTCACAACATCATCTTGCAGAACACACTCTTCTCTTATCACACAATTTCTCACTCTGTCATTTACATTCAGCCCTAAGATACTCCTTAATGACCGCATTTCTACAGCATTTATTCTACTCTTGTGCTTCTTCTGCCACACCCAACTTTCACTAACATACATTAAATAAGGGACTGACACAGCATTGTGAATTGCCATACGTGCCTTTTGGGACACATTCTGTCTTTCCACAATAGAGTGTAGAGCCCCATTGCTCTATTTCCTGCGTTCACTCGTCGTTCTATATCCTTATCATATCTACCATCCCTGCTAAATACATATCCCAAATACATAAACTCATCTACTTGCTCGACCAATTCCCCTTCTATTCTTATTTCACATATCGCTTTACTTTCTTCTCTTTCAAAAACCATAACTTTCGTCTTACTTGCGTTCACTTTCATTCCCCTTTCTTTTAATGACCTGTTCATTAATGTAACCATCATTTGCAACACGCCCGCCAACGACGCAAGTATGACTTGATCATCGGCGTACAAAAGGCATTTGACGGTTAACTCACCCATTCTTAGCCCGCATTCTTCAACTTTCAAATTTTCCAAACAACTGTCCATAAATAGGCTGAACAGCCACGGGGAAGTCACAAAGCCCTGTCTGACACCTTCATGGATGCCAGTCCGAGTAGGCCCCGTTGGTCCTGACACAAGCACTGGAGTCCCTATACAGAGACTTCAATGCCTGTATCAACCCAGCGCTCAACCCAAATGAGTTCAGTGCTGGCCATAACACATCCCTGTCCACTCTTTCATAAGCCTTTTCCAAGTCCACGAACGTACAAAAAACCTTTTGGTTTTTGGCCAAAAACTTCTCCGCGATCATGCGCATGAAAAGACGTGATCCGTACATCCCATTCCCTTTCTAAATTCCGCTTGCACATCTTAAATTTTTCCATCATTATCTTTCATAACTCTTTCAATTAGCACCTTAGCATACAGTTTTCCCTCAATGCTAATAAGGCTGATACCACGGTAGTTTTTACAGTCCTGCTGCGATCCTTTTCCCTTATATATTGGGACTATTAAAGCCCCAACTTAAGCTTAAGCTTAAGTTCCCAACACAAATTAAACAAGGTGTACAGCAGGTCTGCCACCATTCCCTCTCCAGCCCTCTGCATTTCGAGTGATACTCTATTATGTCCGGCTGCTTTAACTGCTTTCATACTTTTCATTGCTTTCATTATTTCATCTATACCTATCTCTCTATCTCTTTCCTCTTCTTTCGGAATTTCAATTTCATTTAATTCAAACGTCTTATCACTCATAAACACGCTTTCAAAGTATTCCTTCCATCTCCTTAAACTCAAAACTTCGTAATTCAGAATACAGCCATTCTGGTATCGTATAGCATTCATTCTAGGCTGTTTTGAATGTCCCCTGGCAGTTCTTACGAGTTTCCAGAATATTTTTATATTTGCCTGGAAGTTTTCCGAAATTCTTCAATCCGTTCTTATCCAACTGAATTCTTATCAGTTCTTTCTTGCTTTTTCCTTTCAACTACTTCTTTTACTCTCTTATTTCGATGTCTAAAGACTGCCTTTTGTTTTTCAATATCATCATTCATACCGCTAGAATATATAACTAGCCTTGGTTGCTAGTAAATCTAGCCATGCTTTCTTCTTTGCCTTTCATTTGTTCTCTTAGTTACACCACATACTTCGGTAGCTGCATCCACCAAACCTTTCTTGACATTATACCACACAGTCTCCAAGTCTAAATCATTCATACACAATTCATATTTATTTTCTCTCAGTCTACATTTGAACTTCTTTTTCACACCTTCATCTTTTAACCTCTCTGTTCTTATACGCTGTAACGCAGTGGTAGACACAGATGTCCGATGCCGCCAACGTCTGAATAGACCGTTAATTCGGCATAAGACCAAGTAATGATCCGTCCCTACGTTGGACCCCCGGTAAACCCTTGTATCTACCACTGCGCTTCTCATTCTTTCATCCACAATTATGAAATCTATCATGCTTCTATCACCACCTCTTTCCCATGTATACATGTGAATCTTCTTATGACGAAAGAAAGTGTTCGTCACAAAAAGATTATTTTCCACACATACGGTGAGGAGGCTTTCACCATTCTCATTTATGCTTTTATCACCAAACGTTCCCAATATCCTTTCATAACCAAGCCTCTTCACACCAATCCTTCCATTAAAATCTCCTAATATGAAAGTGTATTATTGAAATGTATTATTGATTTTGTGACTGTACCCGTGTAGTGGCGGTGTAAGAATTTCCGCTTCCCCATATCGTCCCGAGGGTGTCGTAAGAGGCGACAGAGGGAAAATTAAACAGGAGATGGGCAGCAGTATCTTCCTGATAAGAATTCAAAATAATAAAAAACTGCAGTTGCCAACCCACTTACCAAGCGCGCCTACTAAGGCAAAATCCCCCAATGAGGCAATCCCCAATTAGTAAGGGAGGCTTATGTTTAGCAGTGGACTTTTAGAGGCTGTAATGGATGGATGGATGGATTTTGTAAAATTATTTTTCAAAAATACTTCGTGTTAATATAATTTAAGTGAAGATGTTATGTACCCGAATCATTTGATAACATTGATTTGTAACGTATTACGATTTTTTGAGGATTATTAAGCAAATTGTGTAAGACGTATACTGAAGTATTAAACAGAATCATCATTTTATCGTGTATGACTGTGACTGGCCTCAACACATCAAAACGTGAACACACATCTTGAGGTTGGTTCGTGCTTCATTAGTAATTAAGCAAAAAATCACTCGTTTGTTTACTTGTACTCACCCCAGACTACTAATATAATAATTACTGTCACCAATTCTACGTTGTATAACTCAAAAAACACTTGCGACGATTAAGACAAAAAATAATGGTGAACGAACCAGTCAATAACTAGTACTAAGATTAGTTCATTAATTAGATGTTCAAACAAGTAAAGAAATTACCGAAAAATATCTTACATTTATCTAAAATTACTTTGTACTGCGGTTATAGCGTGCATAATTTCACTTCAATTTACACAATAAGTTGCATAAGTAATCTTTTTGTGTTAATTTAAAATTGAGATTTTGTTTTGATTTTCAGTAATCCTGCATCCCAGTTTAATTTCCAGATTTTCGCCTATATCGTGGAGCTTTTACGTACATAAATTTCAAATGGAACATCCAGACCCGAAACAAGCTTAGGCCATACAAGCACTTTTTTCTTACAGGGTTTGAACCCATAGCCCGCAACACCGAACTCAAACTCTTAGTCACTGCGCTATAGAGCATGGGTAGGATAAGATAGGTAAGGGCCTATGTATTAACCCTTTCCCTGTCCCATGAATCATATATGAACATTTCGATTATTTAACTATTGTGTCTATTTCGCGGACAGGAAAACATTTAATGTGCACGCTTGTTACTCTATCGTTTTCGAGAAGTGCCCCAAACAAGGCAAAATCAAAAGACGTTAAAAAGTAACTTGACTTGACTCGTAAGAGGCGACAGAAGGAAACAAACCATGAGATGGTCAGAAGCCTCTTCCTAATAATAACTAAAAAATAATAAATAAACTGAGGATGCCACCCTGCCTACCTAGCGTAGCAATTATGGCAAATATCCTTCATATTATAAGGCAATCTATGGGTGAGGCCTATGTTTAGCTGTGGCCTTTTGATTGGCTGTAACGGTAACCGTAAAGGGTAATATTTAAAAAAGACAAAAGACACATTCCACATATATTTATAACGTAATTTTAATCATTTTTTCGTGTGTCAATTTTTGTATAGGTGGATAATTTTGAATCTAAGAAATTGGGCTCGTTTGCGTAGGAGAGCTACGCTGCAGAAATATTATGGGTCGGCTGGAACGGGGTAGGACCACGCTCTCATAGAATATTCTTATGGTGAGTGTAGTGAAGCGGGGAACCTTTTTACTGGTAACGAGGCATTGATTTAATATTTGTCCTCAAGGGTGACAACGGATCTGCATTTTGATTCTTAATCGAGGACAGATGTAGATTTCTATGGGATGTAGCATCCACTTTCCATGATGTGGTCTATGTTCATGTTTGTGACCCTTATGTATTTAATAACACCATAATATTAATATATGTATAAAATCGGCATTGTGCTTTACATTTTTTATTATATCTATTTTAAAAATATCAAAATATTCGCCTAGATATTAAAACATAGCTATTATATCTTAAACGTTTAATTAAAGAACACCTAGTTAGCTAACGAAGGAGTAATTAAATTCTGTCGCGCTCAAGGTAAAATACGTGTCTTGTATAAATATTTATGATATTATAAGCGGAGAGGCATCGTATACTTATTTTAATAAATCGTATCGCATAAACGTAGATGTATTATACCAATATAACGATTTACTGCACCTAAAGAATTATTTTAAAATTCAATTAAAGGATGCTACTATTATTCAAAAATGAACGATTAGAACAGGTCTAAATTTTTATTGGAGTGAGTGTATAATGTTGGTTTTATAAATGGTAGAAACACAATGCAGCCCAAATGGGTCAGCTCAACCAAGGAAGGACAAAATTCTAACAGAATACTAACGTAATAAAATTAGAGTTAAAAAAAGTCAAACAAAACACATTGATGAGATGGGTAAGACCAGTGAGAAATCTAAATATAAGGACTATAGTCATTTAAATATTGAATTATCGTCAATTCTTAAGACGCCTGTAAAAATTCAAATTATACAGACATCTCAAAGAGGATGAAATCTTAATAAAAATGTTTAATGAATTCATATATACATTCACACAATACATATACATAATATAGTTTCTTTAAGCAAATAACTTCGCCTACCGGTACGAGGCTGTCACTCAAGAATCTTTCTTCCCCATCGGTTGTCGGTTCGTTAAGCTACTCGATCGAGGAAGTCAATGGAACGGTAATGGGCAAACCAATACAGGTGGTGTGTTCTTTTGTAGTATTCGCTCCGTAAACGTCGTTGATGTTGCGTGTCGCTTATGCCGCGTTACTGCCACGACGGTACTCATATTCCATAATTACTCGAATATTTAACGTATCCATGATGACGAAAAATATTCACATGCGATGAAAACATAACGCTAATCAATAAACAAATAACTAATTTCAAAAAAAAAATTTCATTATATTAAAATAAAATTAATTTGAAATTAGAATTCTTATCCAAAAAAAATTGTTTTCCTGTAAAATGGCCAGTACTGCAGAAAGGCAATTCATAGGTACAGTTCTCACAGAACACATCCGCTGGATGTGTCTTTTTATGGGCCGCTGAAAGCTGCTTATAAGCATGAATGCAACAGGCACATGAAGACATTTAATGTCTAAAATAACTCCATACGATGTTGCAGGTCTTTTCAATAAAGCATACGTACAAGTTGCGAATATAAGTAAAGCAGAATCTGGATTTCGAGCCACGGGAATTTACCCATTGAACATTGATCAAGATTTTCTGGCAGTGTGGCTGATGGCACAAGAATCGGAACAAATCGCTGAAAACCAAGACCCAAATGTCCAGAATTTTGAAGATGCGCAGTCTGATGGTATGGCCATAATTTCAGGACATACATCTCCTTTGGCAGGACGATCAAATAAGAATAAATGCTCTGAATCTGTTTTTGACAGTTGCTTGTAACCAAGAACTTGTTGACGAGCAATGAACTCCGGTATCCTTTGCTGCTATAGCAACGACACCAACTATTGCAACATCTTCTAAGTCAGGTCATAGAAAGAGAAAACAACATGCTACCATATTAACTGCGACTCCTATGAAAATTATTTTAGAGGAGAAAGAAAAGAAAAAAAATAGCGAAATTCAATAAGACTGGAAAAGATGGTAAATCAAGACCAAAAAAAGTTGTCAAAGAAAAGAAGAACAAACATATGAAACAAAAATCTTACAAGAGAAACATTTTACAAGACAGTTCTTCAGAGAATGAAGATGAAGCGCACCTTTGCGACAATGACAGTAATGACAAAATGAATGTGGATGATGAAAATTATAACAAATGTATTATTTGCGAAGATTTTCGAAAAATCTTCTTACTTGTTATATTCCAAAAAAGATGTTTGAGCGTCATTACCCCGTACCCTGAGTGGCATTACCCTAAGTCAGGGGCAATGCTGCTCAAACATATTTTTTTAGTAATGTTTTCCTACTACGTAGGACACTCAATAAGTTTTGAGATATACAAAAAGTATTCTAGATACTATTAATATTTAGTTTACATTTTTTCAAATTATTCTCCATCATGCTCTATACAAAGCTCCATTCGCCTAAACCAACTCTGAAAACACTTTTGCCAGTCTTGATCTGACAGGTTGGAAATCGCTTCTTCGTAGGCAGCCACGGCTTTTTCAGCACTTGAAAAAAACTTTCCTTTTATTTTTTCTTTGACTCTTGGGAACAAAAAGAAATCACAAGGAGCTAAGTCAGGGCTGTAGGGTGGGTGACTTAGAGTTTCAACTCCAGATTCCTCAATAAATGCTTTTGTTCTAAGGGAGGTATGTGAAGAGGCGTTATCGTGATGCAGCATGATTCCCCAAAGCCTGGTCTTTGGTCTTCTCTCTCGCACAGCTTGAAACGCTTTGGGTAATGCAACTGTAGTATACCATTCAGAGTTGACTGACCTACAATTTTCCAGCATTGACGTCGACAAATGTCCGCTCCGCGAAAAAAAGACTAGCCACCATTTTTTGCCGACGTTGCGAGGTCTTTGCAGTTTTGTCGGTAACTGTCCTTCTGAGTAGACCCATACCGTTGATTGCCTTTTATTTTCCGTATCATATTGATAGATCCATGTCTCGTCACCAGTAACAATTTCTGAAACACGCCTAGATACCCCGTTTTCAAAACGTAGACTCATTTCATGGCACCAATCCACACGAGTCTGTTTTTCGCTTTCGGAGAGCAAACGAGAGATCCATCGACAACAAAGCTTCCTCACTCCAAAATGTTGATGTAGGATGGTATGAATGCTCCCCGAACTAATGCCTACAATCTTTTCGATATCCGTATATGTGATTAGTGGGTCTTCTCGCACCAACATTTCAGTAGTCCATACATTTTCTGCCGTTACTGCTGTTTGCGTGGCCCCGGTTCTTTGGTCATTTTTAAGATTAATTTTACCCCTTTTGAATTCAGCAAACCACCTAAAAATTGTTGCGCGTGATGGAGCTGAGTCCCCAAATGCTGATTGTAACCGTTTTAAACTTAATTGTTCGGTTAAACCAAATTTAAAATCATAATATAACATAGCGCGCAAATGTTCATGGTTAAGATCCATCGTTTTAAATGAAAAGCGCGGGAAGCGTTGCAGGAAAATTAATAGAACCTTGTTTTTTTTTAATATTGAGCAATTGGCTTATGGAGTTGTATTTTAAAATAAATTTGCTTTTTAGAAACATATAACACGGGTGTGTTCCATTTTTAAATTTCGAGCATCTCAAAACTTATTGAGTGAACTACTTACTAGTAGGTTAAAGATATATGCTTTTGTTGTTAAATTGTTGATTACTCGATAATTAAACACTTTGTTACTTTCTTAATTTTGATTTATAATAAATAATTTAAAAAATCACGATGTTTTCCTTAAGTGAACGCCATTCCCCTTCCCTACCCTAAAGATCTATTAATTTTTAAATAATGTAAAATTTAATAAAGCATTTTGAAGATTTCATTTTATATAAGTAAAGTTTTAGTTTCAATGTTATAGTTTTAAAACAAAATCGCCCTAAGATTAATTAAGCAAAGATTGCTTTATTTTGTAGACTTTAGAGCCCAAAAAATTACGTTTAATAATTAATTTACAAGCAGTGATTTTGAAGAATTGTGAAAATGCGTTCTAGCGGAGCAATGAAAAAAGTTTGCTGAACTTATCAAAGCAACAAAGTAAGAAAATGAGCACCCTACACTGCGAATTATTTTTGATTGGAATTTTATTGCTTTTGTTCTCAAGAAAATTGTCTTAAGTTTTTACATGTTTTTTTTTTTCAAACGAAATTACAGTCCACATGGTGGTATTTGTGGCTACTGCAGCCCATAGATCAATGCAATTAGTTCACAATAAAGAAGGCTACTGATGCGTTGACACCTCTGAGGTATAAGATGGAATGCCTCACTGCCTTTAATTATAGCATATTATCTCTCTCTTCCTATATACCCTTCAGACCGGAATACAGCAGTACACACATGCAGAAATAGATAAGACAATGGTACCTACGCAAACGGACTTCTAGGCGGAAAAGAACTACCAATATATACAATATATATCTAGTAATATATATTATTAATATTATTTTGTTTTTAACTTAAAAAAATATTGTGCGTTTCAGCTCCGACGCGTGACTGGAGTTTACTCCTGAAAAAGATTGTCTTAAATATATGCAATAGGCATACATTTAAAACGTAGTCATATATTTATTTATATTAATTTGATAAAATATATTACGTAAATTATATTACATAAAAATATATGACATATTACATTGTTCATTATTTTATTATATGAGATGCGCGAGTGTGTTGCGCAGAGGCAAACCATAACGGCTTTACTTTTCGTTAACGCTTAATTTTTCTACCTATCTATTGTTCATACCGTGCGCTATATATGAAACGATTCTTAAGGAATAAACTCCAGTAAACTCCAACAAACTCCAAAAAATATTATGTAAATTTTGGAAACACAAAAATAAATATCATGGTTTGTGCAATAGCGTGTAAAACTTTATAAATTATGTAATCGGCAGATTTTAAGATTCGTCTCTATAAAACGTCGTCGTCTCTTTGTAAACGCTCGCCGGTTTGCCGAAGGCCCTTCTAATCGAATGGCAGTATAATATGATCTTAGAGTCATGTTATGCTACCATTTCATGTTTTGACCGATAATTTATTTACTATATCACTTTGAAAATAACTTATTGATATAAATGGCCAGGAATTTTGGGTGGCCCAAGGGCATCGCAGTCGCAGCACATCAAATTGTCGCTGATATTACTTGATGATAGGTGATGTCAAATTTTTCATAAAGTTAACAGAAGTCATAGTTTTAACTTGCACTTTACAATTTACCTTCGACATCTCACAAACTGGCGAGGAGCGAGTGAAACAGACAACGCACTTTGCATAAAGACGAATTACATAATCTGCCGACGACATAAAATATTGGGAAAATTTAAATTCAAATTTTTTGTTTATTTCCAGCGATAGAATGAATTAGAAAAGAAGCCAAGTAGGAAAATTCAATAATTAATGATTTCTTATATTTACGCGAACACTACACATTGAATTAAACTACTTTTACGGCTTATATCGCGTTTAATTAACTTATTTTATTAATTCCCGACGTTTCGGGTCCGATCTACGCAGAATGAACTAACTGTGTCTTGAAGTCTTGCAGTGGTATGCTTGGGTTTAGTTTTAATTTTATTAATTACAGGATCCCAAGCAGGTGGTAGTACCCAGCCTCCCTCTCTATTGAAATTAGGATGTTTTTTAATTTCAATAGCCTCACGTATCATCCTTGGCAGGAATCGATGTTCTTTCGCGAGAATCTGTGGTTTATCAAATCTAATGTAATGGCGGGGGCCGTCTAGGATATGATCGCAAACTGCAGACTTCCCGGAACGTTGGTGCTTCACGTCAGCTATGTGTTCTTTTACGCGGGTTTTAATAGATCGTTTTGTTTGCCCTATATGAGAGACCACATTCACAATCAAGCTTGTACACTCCTGCATCTTGTAGAGGAATATTGCACTTGACGGATGGTAAGAACTGACTAATCTTCTTCGGCGGCTTGAAGAATGTTCTTATAGAAGCTCGCTTCAAGATGTAGCCAATCTTGTCTGTGACACCTCTGACATATGGTAGTACAGCAGGCACACGCTCGACTGTGGCCGGCTTCACTCGGTCACTGTGACGTAGGCGCGGGACCCGAAGCTTGTTGTCGTGCAGAACCTGCTTGACGTGCTGAAGCTCGGCGGCCAGGTGTTTGCTGTCACAGATCCCTCGTGCTCTCTGTAACAAAGATTTGGCCACGGTAGCCAACTGTGAAGGATGATGGTGGGATTCACCATTTAAATATCTGTTTGTATGGGTCTTTTTTCTATACACGGTGTGACCTATGGTGTTGTTAGGATTTCGAATGACTAATACATCTAGGAAAGCTAAAGAATTATTTGCCTCTAACTCCATAGTAAATTGAATTTTAGAGTTTATGGAATTAAGATGTTCTAAAAATGCAGTTACTTTGTCTGATGGTAAAATTGTTCACAATACAGATTCTCGCGAAAGAACATCGATTCCTGCCAAGGATGATACGTGAGGCTATTGAAATTAAAAAACATCCTAATTTCAATAGATAGGGAGGCTGGGTACTACCACCTGCTTGGGATCCTGTAATTAATAAAATTAAAACTAAACCCAAGCATATCACTGCAAGACTTCAAGACACAGTTAGTTCATTCTGCGTAGATCGGACCAAAATTAATAATTAAAAAAAGCTGAAGGTACTCCGGATTAACTTTGACATTGGGACGTCAATCACCTCAGTCCCCCGTGACCATGGGTGCTGTAAAGCACCCGAAACGTCGGGAATTAATAAAATAAGTTAATTAAACGCGATATAATCCGTAAAAGTAGTTTAATTCAAATTCAATAATTTTTAACATTTTGCTGCCAAATTGTCATAAAGTTTTTGACGAAAAATTGAAAGTCTCATTTTTGAAGATACATACTTTGCGCCAGCGACATTTAAATTGTGTTATCTCTCTAATACAAGATTCCAACCAGAACAGGGGAAAAAATATTAAAAAATGCATTCTTAAACATTTTCCGCGTTCTGTTTTAATGTTTGTTGTTTTAACGTAGTTATAGTACAATAACTATTGTTATGTAAACTCACACCAACAAAAAAGATAGAAAGAACACTATGTACATTTTAATTGCCGCTGAAACTCCTAAAATTATTTTCTTGTTTTTTTCTATAACAGCCCGTAAACATTCACTGCTGGCCGCACACACATGCAACTAAAACCATGTTGTTGGTTGAAAATGATTCGGCTTATTTTCAGCGTCACTTGAAATGTTAATAGTGTTCTGTCGTTATTTGTTGGTCTGAGTATGGAAATCATGAGGCTTGGTAAGACTATTAGTTATGGTCGTAGTACATCTATGATCAAAAGACAATTTGCGCTTATGTATCATATTAGTAGCTAACAATATTTTCTAAGAGTAGGGTGTGTACATGTGGGAGTGTACATTTCATCTTTTTTTACAAATTCCAAAGTCACCAAATTATAGAGGAAAATAATACAAAAATGTGATGGATAAATAATTGTAGTGAGGAACTGGTGAGGTGAGGAGGAGGAAACAGTATCACCAGTGCGAGAAATGGTTGCTACGTGGCGCATTATGCGAAAGGCCTTTTTCTAACATAAGAATAAATAAATAAAAACATTATCAATTCACAAAACAATCATTATATTGCAAAAATAACTATAAATACCAATTATGGTAACTGACACTCTCAACAGTGACATTTAATGTACTCGTATATCTTTACTACAACATTATCATCTAGTCGGTGTCGTAAGAGGTGACAGAAGGAAACTAAAAAGGAGATAGGCTGCCGCATTTTTCTGAACACAATCGTAAATAATATGGAAACTGTGTCAAAAGGTCTAGCTGCCAATTTTCCGCTGCTTTGAATTTGAAGGCTTTCCCGAGTTCAGTTGGGAAGTTTATGTTTTAACTGATTGTGTAACTTTGTTGCACTACTCGGCATTTCAAAACACTTCTCAAAGATAAAGTTAGTTATAGACAATTGGTTTCTCGCATCAATAATACAATGTATATATTTTATGCCAACTGACGTGGAAGAATTTTGTTTAGATCTTGGCCAGTCTTAGAAACAATGCGTAGGCCATAATTTCAATTTTTTTTACATCTTCATTTATGTGCCAAGCCAAAGCGACAACAGTGGCTAATTAATGTGACAAAAGTAAAGAATCTAAAAATAATTTTTATAACCAAAGTTCCTCTATTACATGAATACGTACATGAAATTAACGCAAATGAATACGGATCAGTAAGCTCAAGTGGCAATAAGCCGACCATATATCTTAAAGAACCGACAACCGATGGGAATTATAAGAGGGTGACACTGAAAGTTCTTAGAAAATCAAAAACTGAAAAAACTAGCAAGTTATTAGTTTTATTATATCTTTTCAAAATAGTGTCCATTTACATCAATACATTGCTGCATTCGATGGAACCACTGAGAAAAGCACTTTGCCCACTCGTCCTTAGGGGTCTCTTCGACGGCAATTTGAAACGCAGCCACTGTTCATGGAGGATTTTGTGCACTTGACTCATACCGATGCCTAAGCTTGTCCGAATCTGCTGATAAGTCACTCTTTTGTCAGTCTCTATCATACGCCGCACAACACTGATGTTACCTTCAGTCGTCGCCGTAGAAGGCCGTCCCTCACGCAGATCAGCGGTGAGATTAGTGCGACCACGTTAAACTCATTAAACCAGTTGTAAACAGTGGCACGAGATGGGGCTTCATCGTGAAAGGCCAATCGAAGTCTATCATAACTTTCTTGTTGACTTAAATGACATTGAAAGTCATAAAAAATCATTGTACGAAAATTTTCTCGCGTTAAATTAATGCTGAAGTGACACAGACAATTTTCAATTTGCTGCCAGATCGTAAACAAATGATAATTTAATAAAATACATACACAATAATATTGGCAAAGAGTTCCATTTTCAAAATTTGAACTTATTTTTTTTTTATATCGTTTACAAGTGGCCAGTTCTAAAAACTTTCAGTGTCGCCCTCGTAGGTTCTCGAGTTGCAGCTTCGTACCGGTAAGCGAAGTGTAGGGCGGCCACCTACCAGATGGAGTGACGACCTGGTAGGAGATGCAAGAAGTCGATGGATGCAGGTAGCTCTTCGTGGCTTTCTTAATTTATAAGGATATCAATATTTCAATTTCACCCTGTATGTAACTACCAAGAAAAGCTATTTCATTGTTAAATTCAAAATGAGTAGTAACCTGCCTTACATTTGGTAAAGAAAATTTAAGGCATTCCGTTTTGCTTGCATGTAGAAGCAAGTTATCAGTTTGTATTGTAAATCAGCTTTATGAATAGTTCCGGGTTTGAATGTTTGTCCATGTGCAATTTATGCACATGGACAAATGACGTTTTTCGACGTGGTAGAGCCATGCTGCAGCTATATTAGTAGTATAGTCGTAGTACGAATGGGTCGGCTCGACCGGGGAAGGACCACGCTCTCACAGAATACCAGCGTAAAATAGCAGCTTAACGCTGCTGTGTTTCGTATGGTGAGTGTAGAGAACCAGAGACCCTTTTTACTGGAAAAGATGCATTCCATCTTAGTCCTCACGGGTGACAACGCATCTGCATTTTGATTCTTTATTGAAAATAGATGTAGATGTCTATGGGTCACAGCAACCACTTACCATCAGGTGGACTGTGTGCTCGTTTGTCACCCTATCCTATAAAAAAAAAAAAAAAATGAAGAAACCGTTTAAAAAATTAAAAAACAAAACAAGTACTCTTGTAAACACTATATTTTGCATGGGACATAGATGCTAATTGCGTCGTATTTTCTTAAGTACAAAGCACTTTCTCAATTTACAAGCAATTGTTTTTGTGTTTTATCGAACTGCAATTGATACATAGCCTCTTTAATTTTTTCCATCTCAGCAAAAAAGATGACACTATCTTCAGATATATCCGATTCCGCATAATCCGCTGACTGATCGTAAATCATTTCAAAGCTCGAGCTCTCGTAGACTGTTATAGATTTTTTCTACTTTTTCCTGATTTTCATATCCCCTAGTATTACTTTTTCAACTAAAATAAGTGCGTTAAAATAAATAATAATAATAATTTAGAAGAACTTGATGTCATCACCACGCTTAGCAAGCAGATACTAACGCAGTACTAGACCTGTCTTTGTTACTGATAGGAGTAAGTATTAAAGTTAAGTGTTGTAACTTAAAACATATTTTAAATTTTTTTACTTTTACTTTTACTTTTTATTAAAGTTAATTTATGTCTTATTTTTGTCTTTTACTATATAATAACGTTAGTTATTTGTCCATCAATATCCTAAAAATTAACAAAAACACGATACGTTAGTCAACTAGGTCTTATCCTCGCTTTATTAAAAATAAAAAAAACGTTTGATTTAAAAAAAAACATATTTTATAAAAAATAGCAATTTTAAAAATGTATATATATTTTTTTTATAGCAGAGGGGCAAACGAGCATGCAGCTCACTTGATTGAAAGTATCGGCCGCCGCATATAAACAACTGCAACACCAGGGGAATCGCAGGTGCATTGCCGGCCTTTTAAAAAGGAGTAAGCTCGTTTCTTAAAGGTCCCTAAGTTATATTGGTCCGGAAAAATTGCCGGTGGTAAATGATTCCACAAAGTAGTCGTGCGAGAGAGAAAACTCCTAGTAAATCGCACAGTGGACTTCCAAGCACCTAGATGATGTGGATGGTAACGTAAGTTTTGTCGCGATGTGCTTTAATGAAATTTGGCGACTGGAATTTATCCGAACAATTCCTCAGAGCACTCCCCGTGGTAAATGAGATAGAAAATGCAAAGGGATGTAACATCTCTTCGCAGCGCCAGTGAGTCGAGTCGATTGGAATATTTTTTTATAGGATAAGGGTGACAAGCGAGCACACAGTTCATCTGATGGTAAGTGGTTGCTGTGGCCCATAGATATCTACATCTATCTTCGTTTGCGAATCCAAATGCAGATGCGTAGTCTGCATTTTGATTCGGAGATTCGAATGCAAAATGTAAGATGGAATGCCTCTTTTCCAGTAAAAAGGGTCCCCGGTTCTCTACACTCACCATACGAAATACAGCAGCATTAAGCTGCTATTTTACGCTGGTATTCTGTAAGAGCGTGGTCCTTCCTCGGTCGAGCTGACCCATTCGTGCTACAACTATACAATTAATATAGCTGCAGCATGGCTCTACCACGTCGAATATATATATTGACAAATAGGCAATGAAAATTACAATTCTCGAACGTATTCTTATAATATTGGAATTCTACATTGCTGAAATTGATTTTGGTATCCGAGTTTCTGGTGTCGGAATTCCGCGATTCGTTTCAACTTTGAAAAGGAATGTGCGCGAGCAGTAAGCAAAAGGAAAACGTTTTTAATTTCATTTCATTGCTTGTCGGCCGGTTGGGAAATACTCAGACTTGAATGAACAACCTATTTGTAAACATAAAAGAAATGTATTTGGAATGGATACCGAAATATATAAGTTATCGAAATTACTATAAAACATTTAAATATAACACCTAATAATTTAATATACTCCATCAGATTACCAAAAAGGTCTGAAAAAAATTCCCATTCGAATTGTCACATTCGTCAGTCCTCATTGTTACCTGAGTATTTTTTCGAATGCTTTCTATTTTTTTCGTAATACCTACATCACAATCATCGCAAAAAAAATCGAAGACTTTGGTACTTTGGGCGAAGCCAGAGATATTTCGCTCTGCCGTCGGTAAATTCTCGCACATTTTTTTTTATAGAATAAGGGTTACAAACGAGCACATAGTACGACCGATGATGGGTGGATGCTTTGACCCGTTGACATCTACATCTATTATCGATTGATAACCAAAATGCAGACTTATTGTCACCTTTGAGAACTAAGATAGTTCCCCTGTATACCGGAAAAAAGGTCGCCGGTTCTCTACACTCACCATACGAAACACAGCAGCATTAAGCTGATATTTCACGCAGGTATTCTGTGAATGCGTGGCCTTTCCCCCGTCGAGCCGACCCTGTAGTGCTCCAACCATAATATAGCTGCAGCATGGCTATACCACTTATAAAACATATCAAAGGATTTTATAACGATAAACTTCGCTTTCGTCGCTTTCGCTTCAGTTGGCGCGCAGTACGTCGTACGTACTGCGCGCCAACTGAACGTACGTACGTTCATTACGTACACATAACGTACTAGTACGTAAATGAGTCATTTTTTTTGGTGGGTAGGTGTGCAACAAGTAACATCTGTCTAATTTGCTCTTACATTTTATTTAAATTTAAATTATTTTAAACTAGTGTTTGGACTATATTTACCTATTAATTACATTTTTATTACTTTTCTTTGGAAGTCATATTGAAATATATGTCCAGATAAAATATTTGTGACTTACTCATACCACCCATCAGTGTAATTTCTTTTTGCAAACTATATCACTCACTGGCACTTCACTTTGTGTTCACTGATATCACTGGAAATATTGCAAGCAATGGCAGAAGTATCTGATGTGGAGGTCATGCAGAGAGAACTTGAAGGAAGCTGGAGTCGCAAGATGGCTGATTTTGAAAACAGATTAAAGGCTGCTTCTACGCCAAGTAATACCTCTCTTAATCAACTCCGTGAGGAGTTTTATGAATTCAAAGACCTTGTTAGCTCTGTACTCAATCTTCTTCGGCAACAGATTCATGCCTGCACTATGACAATTGATGTTATTGATATGCAGCATAGGCAGAACATTCTCCTATTTAATGGGATCTCCGACTCTCCTGAACTTAATGTTGGACAAGAAATACTGGGCATCATACATAATAAAATGGGTATCCCACATGTAACAAATTTATCCTTTTTACGCTGTCATCGAATTGGTGTTCAAAAGGATGGTCATTCACGGCCAATTCTTGTACAATTTCAAGAGCATCGCATAAAGTCTGAGGTGTGGAAAGCTAAAACTAAGTTGAAGGGCTCTCAAATATCGGTGTCTGAGTTTTTAACCAAAATGAGGCAATCTGTTCATAAAAAAGCACGCAAACATTTTGGATTGAAGAATGTGTGGACCTTCGATGGCACAATTTTTATAAAACTCCCCAATAACCAACGGGCAAAGATCTCCACTGAAGAGGAGATTGATTCTCTCATTGGAAAGTTTCCTGTCGATTGTTCACCAGCTAGACATGGCATAGCTTCTAATAGTGGCGTTACTAATGTTGCAAAGAAGCCCATTCAAACCCAGCATAGTTCTTCAAGCACAAAAAGTCAGTGTGAGATTTCTCGGCGCAATCAAGATGGTTTGGTGGGGCAGAAAGAGGATCCTAAAAGGTCCCGCCGCTTAATAGCTAAAAAATAGCTTACTTAAACTATCTTTTTATATCCTTAGGTATCCTTTTTTTTTCTATTATTTAATATTAAGTACTTATTTCATGGCTCTGATTACAACTGTAGCATAGAACACTATTATGTCTATAGGTCTATAGTTATAAGGAGTTCGCTTGTAATAGCTATTTTATTGCAATTTTGTTTTTCTTCTTTTTTTATAAGTTCTTTTTGTTGTATTATAAACTCTTTGGAATGTTTGTCCTTGTAAATTAAAATAGATTTTAATCATGTTTCATGTATAGTACATAACTTGCATAAGCTTAGTTTTCTTTTTAGTTTCTTAGTAGAGGAGTTTTACTTATTTAGTAGGTTTATCTATGCTATGCATGTTAACGGTAATAGCTGTGGTAATAGTCTAATTATAATCATCTTTATAATCTGTGCTAACAATACTTATTGTTTTTTACTTTTATAAATGTACCTTAAAACTATACATAATATTTTCTATTTGATTTTTAATTTTGACATTTTTTTTCCTTTGCCCTTGATAGGCAAAGGACAAATGTATCATACAGCCAATATCGATTTTGTACTTTGATTTTGTAATCGATTTATTATGGTAGATATTTTCTCTTATTATTTTGTGAGATACCTATTGAGGAACATTTATATTATTAGACAAAAATATTTTGCCACTTCAGATATTTTATATAAGTTTGCACATAAAATTTATTTCTATTAAGTTTACTTTGTAAACGGTTAACTGATGGGTTGGTGTTGTTTATGTTTACTACGTTTTAGCTTATAAATTAGCTTTATAGTTTACATACCTTACTTTTATATTTTATATATCATTTTTTTAGTGTTTTTTTATATTTATTTAATCTATGTATTATCTTAGTCTATGAATTATGTCTGATGTTGAGTCGTTTAGCTCTGCAAATGATTCTTCTGCAATATCATTTTACTCTTGCGATGATTCTTTCAACGACAGTGCGCTTGATTTACACCAACTACTCAAAGGAGTTTTTACGTCTTTTAACAACTCTCTGAACATATGTCACATAAACGCTCAAAGTATCCCGAGCCACTACACCGAACTCGAAGCTTCATTTTCTTCCGAGCATATTCATGGCATATTAGTGTCGGAAAGTTGGCTGAAGCCTTCTTTACCGTCAACTTTATATCCCCTACCCGGCTTTGTACTTGTTAGGAATGATCGGGTTGGAAAAGGTAGAGGTGGTGTAGCCATTTACCTACACGCATCAATTCCTCATAAAATTGTTTTAGCATCTCCTTCCTGCTATTCCGCCTCTTCAGAGTTTTTATTTTTGGAACTTGATGTCAAGGGTATAAGGATGCTTCTAGGGGTAGTGTATTGCCCCCCTTCGACAGACTACTTCGCTACTTTAGATATGGCTCTTGTTGATATTTGTTCTGAGTACTCGCACTGTATAATCATGGGTGACTTCAATACCGATTTGTTGAAAAACTCTCCTCGTTCCAAAAAGCTTCTTTCAATTGTTGAGTCGGTTAATCTTTCTATTCTCCCTTTAAAGGCTACTCATCACAATATTGGAACCGATGACTCATTGATTGATCTTATATTTGCTGCTTCTCCTGATCATGTGATGATGCACGGACAGTTACCTGCTTTGGGCATCTCACGCCATGACTTGATTTATGCTTCGTATAAGCTTAAACCTCCCAAATATTCTCCTTCTGTACTGCATCTGCGCAGTTTTTCTAAAATAGATTTTGACAAGCTAAGGGATGACGCTCTTAATCTCGATCTAGCCTCATTTATTGCAGCACATACAGTCGACGATAAAGTCTCTATTCTTAACCAAAATATTCTCAGCCTTTATGATGCTCATGCCCCAGTTCACAAGGTTAGATCCCCCAGCCCCATGGATGACAGAGGGCGTAAGGTTGGCAATGTCTAGACGAAATCGAGCTTTTCTTCGTTTTAAGAGAGAACGTACTGAAGAAAATTGGTTGTCTTTTAAAGCAGCCAGGAATAGGTGCAATCAAATGGTACGGGCAGCTAAACGCCGATATTTCCATAATTGTATTAATAACTCTTCTCCCGCCGAAGTGTGGAAATTTCTTAGATTTAGTTTTTACAAGCAAATTTCTACATTTATTTCAAAACATAACCTACTGAGTATATATCAGTCTGGGTTTCACCCTGGTCATAGTACCATTACTGCTTTAATTAACGTCACAGGCGATATTAGACAAGGTTTGGAAGAAAAAAAAGTAACAGTACTGGTACTAGTTGATTTCTCAAATGCTTTCAACACAGTTGATCATGAAATCCTTCTTTCCATGCTGTCTCATCTAAATTTTGGCCCTACAGCATTGGAATGGTTTGCATCTTATCTTCGCGGTCAACAGCAGTCAGTCTGTGTGGGGCAAATGACCTCAGCTTGGGCTGATGTGGAAGCTGGTGTGCCGCAAGGCGGTATTCTTTCTCCTATAATTTTTTCAATTTTTATAAACTTTATTACCTCCATCTTCGATTGCTCGTACCATCTGTATGCCGATGACCTTCAGCTATACGTGCAAGCTGAAATTGGGGATATCCATTATGGGATTAAAAAATTAAATGACAACTTATCAGCTATCAAAGATTGGTCTACTCGTTATGGAGTGTTGGTCAATCCTTTGAAATGCCAAGCTATACTGGTGGGTAGCTCAAGGATGCTAGCCAAGATTAATCTTGCAGACTTACCTCCTATTTATTACAATGGGATTACAATACCGTTCAGTATGTCTGTAAAAAATCTTGGCCTACACATTGACAGCACGCTGAATTGGAGAACTCAGGTTTCTGAAGTGAGTCGTAAAGTCATTGCCACGTTACGTTCTCTGTATCGTTTAAAACATTTTCTCCCACAAAGTCTAAGATCATGCTTGTCCAATCGCTCATATTACCCATAATTGATTATGCAGATGTGTGTTACCCGGATCTGTCCCAGGATCTTCTGAACAAGCTGGAACGCCTTCTCAATAACTGTATAAGATTTATTTTCGGGCTTCGTAAGTATGACCATATTTCGCAATATAGATCTAAGCTTAATTGGCTTACAATCCGGCAGAGGCGTATTTCCAGAATGTTACTTGTTCTTTTTTCCATATTAAATGACCCATTTTCGCCTTCTTATCTTAATAGTAAATTTCACTATCTCTCCTCATCTCATGATAGGGTTCTACGCTCTTCTTCTAACAACAAAATATGTATTCCAGTTCACTTCACCGAGTTCTATGGTAACTCCTTTACAGTTCAGGCTACACGCCTTTGGAACTCCTTGCCCGATGACATCAGAAAAGCTCCCAATAAGTTTGCTTTTAAAAAGTTGGTGCGTAATCATCTATTAAAGACAACACTTCTTACATGAATCATCCATGTCATTTATATTGTTAGACGTATATATTCATAGTTATTTATATGTACTATTTATATATGTATGTTGATATGTATATATATATATGTTTATGTATGTATATATATATTTGTATATATGTATAATTAGGAGATATTTCTATAGTTTATTTATTGTATATATTAGTAAAAGGTATATATAACGTAATTAATTATCATTTATATTTATTTTTTTATATTGCTACGCCTACGTCAAATTCTCACCACTCCATGGGTTGACTGGTAGAGAATGCCTCAAGGCATTAAGTCCGCCCTTTGTATTCTTTTATATTAAGGAATGCAATAAAGAATAAATAAATAAATAAATAAAAATAATCGGTATGTGTTTAATATCGTTTGGAGTAAAAAAATTAGTTACGAGGCGGAGCCGATATAAAGAAATTAAAAAGAACCGGATAAAATGTAGCAAAGCTATAAAAAACAGAGTCGATCACTCTGATATAACACCTAATCCATTATGTTTTTTCGTGTTTGGTGTTGTGAGATATAATCGCAACTATACAACTTCGAGGTTCTAGTATTAAAGAAAGGGTGACAAACGCGCACACAGTCCTAATGGCGTCTATTCTCGGTCAAGGTCAAAAATTCACAAGCGTCACTTGTAACAAGAAACACTGGTTCACCTCAGTCACAATACATAATAGCAGCATTATGCTGTTATTTTACGCTGGTATCAGCGCAAGCGGGAACTTGCCTAGTCGAGCAGCTCATTCGTACTGCAGCAATAATACGGCTCAACATATAAAATTAAATCACTTTAATTTCTTATAGTTGACCTTATGTCATTGTTGTATCACTAGGATTGTTAACTTTTAAATCTAGTAATCAAGAGCACAACTCATATGGAAAATTTAAGTGAAACGTGAAAAATTAAAAGCCTATTATTGTGTATTGTATTGTATATGTGTATTATGGTAATAATTAATAGGGCCTCTGATAATGATATTTTTTGTAGAATAAGGTTGCTGACCTAGCATACTATCCACTGATGGTAAGTAATAATTTATTTCATTAATAGTGAAATACCAATCTGCATCAAGCAAAAACTTTTATACCGATGCCTTAAGATTCATTGTAAACATCTGTGCGAGAGGCATGTAAAAAAAAATACATTTATAATTGATATATTTGATTAAAAAACCTTGATGTGTTCACATATACATTGCTAGTCGCTAACTAACTCTACACTTGCAATCTCACACTATTTAAACAACATATTTATACAGTTATAGTAGGTAACACCAATACACATTAATTATAATTAAAATGAAAACTGTGTTAAAGATGAACTTATTTATGAAAAAAAGATTTTAAAAGATTAGATAAACCAATTTAATGTATTTCGCTCTATGTCTTAGCAAACGTCTGAAGGTTATATTGAAATGGAAATGTGATTTTAGATTGTCTAACTTTTCACAAGTATAAATCTAAATAATTATCGAAATGATATTGTGAGATTATATTAATCAAGTAAATTATGTATAGATCTAACTAGTATAAAAAAATTATAATTCAGTAAATATCGCTGTATGTATTATACATTTTCAATCAATTTAAAATCTAACTTTTCTCATAACTGTTTTTATTTTTCAAGGATATTTGTAAAAATTGTATTCAGATTTCTGTTTCCTTATACAGGATAACGTTACTTTATTTGTCCCGTATGCGTACCTTTACCATTAACCTGGTTACGATTAAACTTTTGTGTTGTTGAGTGCAACCTATGTGCGCATCAGCGAAGGTGTCTGACAAAAAAATATTTGTTTGTTTCTTTTCTTTTCATTCCTATACTATTCATTCGATTACGATAAAGCTTGCTTTGGTGAGTTATAGGACGCTCGCCGGCGAATAATTCTAACAAAAACGCATTGAAGATTATGTTGGGCACAGCTAGTTAAAACATAAACCAAAAAAGTACCAACCAATATTATAAATCTCTTGATCTTACCCCTTTGTATATAAACAAAAATAGCAGCTTAATGCTGCTGTGTTTCGTATGGTAAATGTAGAGAACCAGAGAATATTTTTACTAGAAACGGGGCATTCTATCTTGGTCCTCGGAGGTGACAATGCATCTGCTTTTTGATTCTTAATCGAGGACAGAATTTGCATGTCTATGGACCACAGTATCCACTTGCCATCGGGTGATCTGTGGGCTCGTTTGCCACATCAACAAAAGCTTCCTTTGTGGTGAGGAGGACCAGGACCCTGTAACACATACGTGAAAACCGGAACAGTGGGTTCCGGTGTAACACATCGTATGAGACCTTTTACACAAATTATCAGGGATGGTTATCATTCCGTCATTTATCGGGTAATCACCGTTGCCGATTTCAAGTAAGAGATTCGCAAAACCACCAGCAGGCTCTAATTCTCCTAAGTGTACCCGCATATTGAGGATTTTAATTAGAGGCCTTAAAGTGGATCTTTTAAGACACGCCTTAACTTCATCTGCTCTAGTTCCTTTTGGCACTACTAGTAGAGTCTGTCTAAAATCTTCAGTCAGCAACACCGTTACACCACCCATTAACTTCTTATTTCCTCTTATATCTTGTAAAGTTCTGTTTAAACCCTCCACGCCACCCTTTTGAGCCATGGTTATTTTATCCCACACTATCATTTTCGTATGTTTTGATACTTCAGCAAAATTACTTTGTTTCGATATATTACAAATGGGAGTATCAGCTGTTGTTAAATTGAGTGGTAACTTGAAGGTAGCATGATCAGTTCGTTCACCCTCAAGCACTGTAGCTGCGATCCCAGAAAAAGCCACAGCCAAAGCAATTCCGCGAGTACTTTAAACATTTGCTAATAGCAAATTTATGGGGGATGTTTTGCCTGTTCCACCGGCAGCATCTAAAAAGAATATTCCACCCTCATTTGATTCAATTTTTGTGTTAATTTGATTGTAAACTGCTTTTTGTTCGTCATTCAGTGATCCTTCATTACTTTTAACTGTGTTTTCTAATGCTGCTAATTCGTAACTTGTCTCTTTAAGAAACTCTCTATTTTCAAATTGTTGTTGTAATTTGCTTGGCTGAGGTAACCCATACTCTTTTAGTAGCCGAAAACCTAACGCTAATACGGCATCTTCTGTTACCGAAAGGCATAAGTTAAATACCACATCTGTTATGTGCTCTACATCCACATCTCCCTGTCTTTCTAATTTTGCCTTTTAAAATCTTCAGATATGTATTCTTTGAATTTCTCCCAAAGGCTTAAAGGGTCTGATACTTGGCAGAACACTAAAATAATCGTAAAAAGAATCCGAATCATTTGTGGTGATTGGCAAAGTGCTGCCTCTTCCATTGCTGCGAACAAAACTGATCATCTTCAAGCAAACCGAGAGCTTTGCACGCTGATTGGAACGTGGAATATACATGAGCATCTACAGTTTTTAATGCTTCAAACGAAATTGGGCCCCGGATCTCATGAAGAAGCATGCGAAGGTGATAGCATTCTGTATTGTTTGGAAGCGCAGTATAAACCCTGCCCAGAACGTGCTCTTTTTGCCCCTGGCCAGCCTTCAACGTTTGCTCCTCTCTTTCTCCTTTGGAACTTTCTTTTATCCCAAACGTAGCATGCAGGTACTTCTAGGTAGAGCAATGTTTTTGCAAAGTTATCCACTTTACACAAATCGAAAACGGATAGGAGTGTGGTTGTTGGAGAACTATTCACTCTTTCACGAGGTGGACTACGGGAGGGAAACGCTCATGAATGGGAAATTTAAGGATTCGCCATACTGCCTCTGATGAACTTTTATATCTTCCACTTGTGTAGGTTTTAACTTCACCTTTATTTACGTATTTACAGACGTATTTTATTAATTTCACCGAATGACAATATTCCACATTTAAGTGAGTGTTAAATGCTTTTAATAATACTGGATTATAAGGGACTACCCAGTGATTATCTATGGTTGTGCCTTTGATATCAACAGAGAACCCACCGTCATCTAGTAAACGTCTTTTGTACTGCGGATAAACGTCTTCACCAGTTTGAGTTTCCCTTATGAGAGCCCTGGGGTATCTTTTACTGCACATGTTATCTTTCATACGTGGTGACTTTCGATTTAAAGTTCCACATGTACCATGTACCATATTACATTTAACGATTTCGTGAAGCTCTGGGTCACGTTTGGGATGCGGTATTTCAGCACAAATTATATTGTCGATTTGATCCGGAGTAATACGTTTGTGAAGCCATAAAATAATATGAATATGTGGAAGACCTCTCTTTTGCCATTCCGTTCAGTACATATAGCATCGCACTTCACCAAATATTTTGACACTTTGTCAATAAGTTCATGATCTTTTTCACCTTTAGTCGAAACACCCTCGAAATTATATCGTGTCTATCATGAGATTGTTGTCCTTGAAGCAATTGCTCTTTTATCTCGTCCCAGCGAGGATTTCATGTGAAAGTGATAAAAAGATCAGGGCGGCCGTAATTCCTAACATAGGTCATAGCGTCCTGTGTTCTTTCGTGCGTTACCTAGGTCCCCCCGTAAAAGATGATGAAAGGACCACCATTTGTCCTAGTTGGTTGGCTTCTGCGTCTTGTCGTCCAATAGCATCTTTTAAATGGATGTACTCGTAACTATCAGCACGTAATTTGACTTGATTATTTTTGATATAATTTAATCTCTCTGTTTCTATATTGGCGTATTCATCCACGAAATATTGACTAAAAAGGGCACGATAGTTGACTAAATAATTATCTTCTCCTTCTTTAATCATTATTCTATACGAATAGAAACTTGCAGAAGAGACAGTTTTATTAAGCGGCAACTTAGTTGTGGGATCGCATTTTGGTATGTTGATTGAATACCCATCATCCCCCAGCAAAACATCAATGGATACTGTAGCGCATTATATGCTCGATGTATCAAACTAATACGCTGAAGTGAATTACTTTGGCTCTCGAGGATGATGTCCGTGGAGCCCATACTTGTCGACGCTGCTAGTAAACTAGTCGGATTCCTACAGCGATGCGTAAGCTTTCCCCATCAAGTAATGTGCCGAGATTACTTGATGGAAAAGCGTGTAACCAGTGACTAGATTCCTTAGTCGAAACAGCTAGAAATATTTATCAATATCATTTACGTTATTTACGACCCAAAAACCTTAAAAATGACACTCTAGTCACCCAACTCATGATGATTTTTACATACAAACATACATCTATCCATCCTTCCATCAATGTTGGTTTCAATCCATAATCGATGCCATTTTCGTAATTAGCGTCCCAAAAAACCATAAAACGACACCCATATTGATATTTCAACCACATCGCACCCCCACAGGGGATGGTGCTAGGTATTTCCCGTCTGCTACGTTCGATTTTGAAATAGTTGTTGTTTCCGTAATCAGCGATCCGATAAATCATAAAATCGATACCCATGTTGATTTTCAGAATTCGTCACCCCTTTTCCACCTTTTAGGGGTTGAATTCTGAGAGAGCCTGGAAGACTTGTTTACTCATTTATTGATAGGAGTACTCCTGTGAAGTTTCGAATAAAATAGTTTAACTAATCTTGTTTCCGCATACAAACTTTCAACCCCTTTTTCACCCCCTTAGGGATTGAATTTTCAAAAACCCTTGGGCACGTAATTGTTTATTTCTAATTTTTAACCTAAAAACAAAGTTTCAAACTTCTAGCTCTAAAAATTTCTTCCATACATACTTTTAACCCCTTTTTCACCCCTTTAGGGGGCGAATTTTCAAAAATCCTTTCTTAGCGGATGCCTACGTTAATACAACTGTCTGTTTGTCCGTTCAGTAGTTTCGGCTGTGCGTTGATAGATGGGTCAGTCAGATTTGCCTTTTATATATATATATATATATATATATATATATATATATATATATATATATATATATATATATATATATATATATATATATATATATATATATATATATATATATATATATATATATATATATATATATATATATATATATATATTATCCATATTTCAGTTAATAGTTACGCAAAATTATTAAGGCTTACTAATTTATACTTTAATCAGTATTGAGAGTATAATAATTGAGAGCAACTTTTCCATATCCATTAGATAGATTGAAGTAGCATCGAACACGACAGAATCGCAGAGCATAGGTAATCTTTGAAAATATTACCGTATCGCAAGGGAAATATTTTCACAGTGGTGGAGAATAAGCCAATTGAACATTCCTAAGTCCACATTCTGCGTATGATTATTAAAAAAAATATGGAGGAAGCTTAGTAATTGCTTAAGCTAAAAAACAGAATAAATCTGATGTCATATGTGGAGACTTAAATATCAATCTCCTAGAAACTTCTTCTTCTTTCTCTATCTTGTAAATTTATTCTTAGGACCAACACGTATTGCAGGACCTAGTGAAACTTCTATAGATAAAATGTTAACAGATGTTAAGCCCTTGCATAATTTAATTATTTAAATAAGGTATATAAAACAAGCTAATGGTTAAAACAGTAATTAAAAAACCCGACAGCGTAAAACAGTTTACTGAAAAAAGAATGATTATTTTTCACGTTAATAAGACCTAATTAGTATACAATTATATATGAAATTTATCACAGTTTTATTATAAGTTTTGAAAACTTAATGCAAAAGACTATAGTTGCTAACCAACTTTAAACCGTTATAGATCCCAAGTGGTTATTCAAAATGAAAAATGTTTTGAGAAACCTAACCCTAAAGATACCCCATTTGACATAGTTCGTCGACTTTCATTTTATTCTTTTTCACAATATGGCGTCTTGTTGTCGCCGTATTGAATTTTGATTACTTTCATGTATTCAGTGACACTCACAAGATTAAGGCAAATCGATTAACGTAAGAATCATCAAAATCGACCCATGCGTTTGGTCTGTAGAGCTTCACAAAGGAACAAACATATAAGGGCTGATAAACACATAACTCTCCTTTGCGCAGTCTAGTAATAAGTTCTAATCACTGTAGAACAACTCGTTTTATTACCTTATACACACAAAAACAGAAAGTTTGCAAAGTTATTCCTCTAGATGAATATCGCTTGGAAAAGTTTAGAAGTAATAGTAAAAAAGCTTTCATTAATTCTATATGTAGGCACGACTATAAAATAATGGCCAGATCAAGGGTAAACGGTAAAAAGGTTTTACTCTAGCAAAGTGTCGTATCGGTGGTAACGTGACAACCGTTGTTGTTATATAGGATTTTTGAAATTAACGTCATCGGAAAAGCGTACCATATATTTGCGACGAATTGCTAACGATCTGTACAAAATTATATTTTCTTGTAATTTATATTGTAACGCACGCATATTTGCACCATCCATCTGGGATTTTCCTCTATCGCCTACATCAGAAGTGGGATAAAGTTCCTCTTTCACCTACATATAATCTGCTGATCGTTCTTGAATGGAATTATGCTGTCGGCGTGGGACGCCGCGGGCAGGTTATTTAACGCTGCTGCGGACCGATATTTGATGCATGAGGGAAGTAAAGTCTTAAATATTGCTTTGAAAAAAATATGTTGTAGTAACAAGTGGTTAACTTTTTAATTGGTTGAGAGAAATGCCTGAAAGCCAAGCTTATTTGACTAACCTGAGTCTATTTGGATGTTTAATGACCCTGTTAAATTGTAGAGTTGCTTACTTCATTTTATTTTGTGTTATGACTATGTCAACAGCCATACCGTAGCCGTAGCTCAAAGAGTGGGTTGGTGCGCGTGTGGTTTTGGTAGAGGTCTAGTTTAATCTTCGTTGAGATGTAACGGGGACGACTGAATATAGAGATGAGTGCTCGTAAAAATAAAATGAAGTGTAGGTAGTATACATTTGTTACGTAACGAACGATTAAAAAGGCTCTTGGACATTTTATTTTGTGATGTAAAGTTTCCTTTGAATTGATCTAGTTGAAGTAGAATTAATTATTGAAGAAGTTGCCGGAGGTATTTTCAAGCGTTCATACTCTTAGTCACTTGTTATTACTATTTAGTCGCATTGCACGAATTGTTGCGTAGTTGTAACTACGATTTACTTGTGAGTCATTCAGAAGCGATGAACATCTGATGGTGTGGTGGAAGGCCTTTGTCTCGTAGAGACTACTGTTGGTCGACTTGGAACGACCTGATAATCGTTGTCTCTACAGTAGATCGTATCACAAGAAATGATGAAGATTTATTAACAGTTTGTTGTTAGTCATTGCGTCATTGTGATCACTGTGTGTAATCAAATAGATAACTTAAATGATTTATCTGTGACTTTTTCGGGAAAACTTGGCGGGAAGAGTGACGAAAAGTGTCATTACTCCGTAATTATTACTAAACAAAGTATGTTTTGTTAAGTACCCTTAACCGACGAGCATGTATGCGTAGGTACATATGTGAACGTAAAGGAGGCGTTTTATCACGAGTATTGGTAATGCCGCATATGTCAATGGAGAATCAAAAATCCTACGCAACTTTTGCATTTAATCCAGACCATCCAACCTCGGATATAGAGGGATGGTGTAATGCATTAAAAATTATTGCACAAAATAAACTCTTAGGTAGAAAATGATTTGATTTGTTAATAGCATTTACAATCGCTTTAAAAGATCATGCAGCTAATTTTCTTACCGAGCTTAAATTTACTAAAATGGCATATCCCTTAGGAAAGAAACCCGAGTTAAAGAAACTGCGTCTGAAACTGGTTTTCACTTATGATCCCTCATCGAGTAAATTCCTAAAACAATTGTGTCTGATGAAGTTATTACTGGATTTGTTACCTCAGTTTTATGTTCATTGCGAAATATTATTTACATGGGGTACATTTTAAAGTTCGAAATGTTTAGCGATGTACCGGGGCAATGTTTAACTGTAGAATGCTATGAATTGAGAGAATGAGTGGCATTTTTATGTTCTAATGTGTTGATGAGTGTAGTAGTTTTGCTATGAATATTGTGTGGTCGACAGAATTGGTGTTTTATGTTGAGGGTTGGCTTTGTATGAAGCTGGTCGAAAGGACAATGTCGTACCAGACCATGCCGCACGCGGCTGGTTGAAAGGACACATTCGTCCGGTCCAGGCTAATGAATGTTTGATGTTGAGGGTTGGATTTGGGTGAAGCTGGTCGAAGGGACAATGTCGTACCGGGCCATGCCGCGCGCGGCTGGTTGAATGGACACATTCGTCCAGTCCAGGCTTATGAATTGTGGAGTTACACTGGTTAAAGGGACGCACCCGTCCGGTCCAGTCAGGTTGGTTGAACAGAGTACAGCAGTATCGCCCGGGCCAGACCCGAGCGGTTGGTCGTAGGGACATACTAGTTTACAGCTCTATGTGGTGACTTGAGAGAAAGGTGCCGTCCGGTCCAAGCGTGGTCGAAAGGACGCACGCTTCCGATTATTGTATGATCGAGGATGTTAGTATATTTATAAGAGGGTATGCGTTGTTAAAGTGTATATCTTCTATCGATGCTAATAGTGCCGTGCAAGCTGTATAAAGAGCTGTATGCCTGTGTGTGCTTAGTGGAAAGAGCCAGTTGTCCGGTCCATGTTGTCATATGAGATGAAGGCTGGTCAAAAGGACGCCTTAGCTAGTGTTAGTTTGCATGTGGTCAAACGTAATCGCCTTGCGTATGTGTGAGTGGATGTCCAAATATAGGGACAGTAAACCTAGTCAGGATAGACCAGCGGATGGAGCGGTTTGTTACAGGAATTCATGAAGATACACGCCCGAGTATGTTAGGTTTGGCCGTGTAGACACGACTATAAAATACTGGCCAGATCAAGGGTAAACGGTAAAAAGGTTTTAATCTAGCGAAGCATCGTATCGGTGGTAACGTGACAACCGTTGTTGTTATATAGGATTTTGAAATTAACGTCATCGGAAAAGCATGCCATATACCGAGTGTTTGTGAAACGCTCCCGAAAACGAAGACAGATGATAGTACTAAGGATACCTATGATGATGGGTCACAAAGAAATTCGATCCCGAATAATCATGAAAATACTTAAACATAAAACAAGCAGTGAAACTTAAAAAAGAAAATCAGCTGACAATAGGGTCAATATCCTCGCGGGCGCCGAACTCGTTATCTAGATCGGTACGAAACAATGCATTAGGTATACTACTCACTCTACCCTTCCCTTTCACACACACGCTGCCTCGTGTCGCCTCGCGCTGTGGAATTTACACATTCTTCAAGGACGTTACCTCCGTGCGCATTTGTTTTGGCTATAATTTTAGTTTTTGAGACAGTTCCATGTTGACTATCACGAGCGACAGTTCAAGTTCAGTTGTTTTGTTTATTAAATTATTGTCGTTATTACTTGTTATTTATTACTTAATGATATTGTTCTTGTTGTTACATTTTGTGTTTTTTGTTTTGTTTTAATAATGCCTAACGCGTAGGTACGTTTATAGTGCTCGTGAATACGGCAACATGCTAATGTGCCTTGGAGAATCTCATAAGGCCACGGAGGATCGGTAAGCTGTTTCATACCTAATTTTTTTAAATAACTTAGTACTGAACTGATCTGAAAAGATACATAACTGAATACATCAGAATAATAAACATACCTACACAATGGATAAAAAAGCATGATTCTAACCTTGTTAACATTTTATTTAAGTATTTTTTTCTTTAGCGGGGAATCGAACCAGTTATTTGGTTTATTTAACCTGTGAATTCGAATTAAAGTGGCTACGTAGAGACAAGCACAGTGGCAAAAGGTTAAGTAGATAAGTTAGGTATTTAGACAAGTGTTGTAAATTATTAGGTATTGTGGTACCATCGCTAGTTGCGGACCGTGCGAATTCGGCGTTCGCGCGTACATTGACCCCTAGTCAGCTGATTGTAATTCAGTAATTCCACTGCTGGTTTTATTTTTAAGTATTTCATGATTTTTTAAATGAAATTAACATTTTATTTAACTATACTAACACGATGGAGCGTGAATAAAGCTAATAAAACGTTGTGAAAAGATGATTTTTTTTTCATCAGGATCGATTTTATATTTCACCCATCATCAAAGATATAGTTAGTACTGTCGTCTGTCTTCGTTTTTGGGAGCGTTTCAAAAATACCCTGTATTTGCGACGAATTGCTAACGATCTGTTCATTATATTTTCTTGTACTTTATGTTGTAATGCATGCATATTTGCGCCATCCATCTGGGATGTTCCTTTATCGCCTACATATATAAGAACAATACTGACGATTGATTTATATGGATCATTATTGAATATTATAAGTCTTGAATTTAATTAAATATTTTAATTCTAAAACACACTCTTTACTTTAAAACAGTCGCAAATCATTCAAAGAATACGCGGCAGTGAGAATCGATAAGAGTAGAAAAAGGTTATATGATATTTACAATGAAAGATAATAAAAGCATAGTAATAGGTACATTCAGAGAATATGTAAAAAGTGTAACCTAAAATTATGAAAAGAGTGTGCTCCACAGCAAAGTCTTAATATTTAAGAAAATTAAGACTGCGTTTAATAAAATTTATATGACGTAAAGTTTGATCATTAGAGAAACTGGCAAGACAAAACTGTACTAATCAGACTTTCAATTTTATTTTAACGATAATTTTATAAAATTAGATCAAGATGTTGAAACGGCATGTCTACAAAGTCACTGAATTCCTCCCCAACTATTGCCGAGATATTACTTAAAGAAAACGTAAGTGTCTGTTCACAAGAATTTGCATTCCATAAAATATTATCATCCATTCCATCCATTACAGCTTATAAAAATCAACTGCTGAACATAAGCCCCTCTACACTATTCGCGAATTGTGAGTTGATCGAAGTTGGGCGAGGAGCATAGTGTAAAGAGGTACTTCGATACACTTCGTGCAACCTCGCTTCGCCTCGGGCGACTTCCGATCGCTGTCGGTTTTTTGCGACAGAGTCAAAGGACTTCGCGAAGTGCCCTGAAGTTACACGAAGCTTCTCACTACACTACTCGGCGTACGTTAGTTATATATTTTTTTATATGTAAATATTAAATATGTAGCTTCCTACATATTTATTCATCTATGGTTAACGCATTGACGTCGTACTGTTAACACAATTAGATACCTATATCCTACTCAAGGCGACTGAGCTATTCGCGAAGTTGTATGAGAGTGTAGTCACGTTCTTCGGACTGCGATTGACTTTGACGAGCACTTCATAGAGGTAACATCGCGAGTAGTGTAGAGGAGGCATAAGCAACCTTGATGCATTGAGCTATTATGTATTATGTACTAGAGGCGACACTGCATTTAATTACACTGTCCCATTCAATTGCGGCGATGTCACTCGCTAGGCGCTAGTGAAATTCTTGATAAAATATGCCATGGTTTGTTTTAGATATTGCGCAAATAATTCAAGAAATATTAGCAAGTAGCAAGGAAAAAAATTTCATCACTGAATAAGATACTTAATTAATAAACTAGTATTAAAGATTAGTAGTCATACAACTTATTCCTAAGACGCCATCTCGTATCATGGATGAATTTATGAAATTAATTTGTTCAGATGCGACATTTCTGTGGGTAAGTGTAGGACGATTATATTATGCACAATGTTTTTTTTTTTGTAGAAACAGATAGTATTATTCATAATTAGTTTAAGTTTCTGATGTTTAAATTTGCTGATTATTATTTTATTTTATTTTTAGGTTCCTGTATAAAACAGGGAAATAAATCCCCTTTTTCACCTTTACGACACCTACGGAACTAAATTGAGTATTAGATTCTTATACGCTGCTACTACGCGGCTACCACCGCATATGTGACTGGCAGCGATATTTTAACTACCTTTGTTAATTAAATAGCCTGGAGTATACTGGACTGACCTGATGAACTGTAAATCATTCATTATGATCATCTTTATTGCAGACCAACGGGCGTTCAACTTAAATCTGATCTGTCCGCTTCTATCGGATTACTACACACCTTTTGCTGTCGCAAGGCACCTTGTAGTACACGGCTAACGCGTTTCTGCTCCACAAATCCCGGCTTGTAACTCCACTAGTTAATTAGCTTCTATAGAATTCAATAATCAAAAACAAAGTTTAATTGTAATACGTAATTAGATTTCGTACTAAAACAACACATTAAATGTAAGTTTTCAGATTAATAAATGCTTTAATTATGTACGCAATTGTTTTGAGTGATTTTATTATAATTTAAGCAGCGATAGTACCAGCAACATGTCTTTCATTGACATCTTCCTATATGACAGCGTTTTCTTTCCTTTCAAACCTCTCGCCTTTAAATTTTTCTCTGATTTTTTGAAACAGGTAAAAATCTCAAAGTCCTTATAATATGGCGCGTGGGGTATGAAAGAGATATTTTTTAAATTTAATAAAGTCGAGTGTTCTGGCAGTTGTCGTGGTGCCAGATTCTCGACGTCAATCGCTTGCCAAACGAAGTTTACAATAATTTTGAGGCACAAACTGTCTCGTTATGCCTGTTATGCCCGAGCAAGTTTAGCCATAGACCACGTATAGCCAAAAAAATATGAGTTTATGTGAAAAATTGTGAAAAAAGTAATAGGTGGCTACGCTACAAACTCAATATCCTATATGTTGCCTTTTGCTACATGCCAGGCAAGAAACACAGTTGGCACACTATTTTTTATTGTAAGTGGCACATAAACAAAAGATATTTAATTCTCAAACCAATGGAAACCATGGGACGAAATTCAGGGTATTCTCAGTAGTCTTACCATATTGTCTTACTAATAAGTATAGAAAGATACTGGGAACACACAATGCCACGAAGATTCCCAGTAATCTTAGTAGTAAGACTACTTAATAAGACTACTGGGAATACCTCCGAAATTCCAGTCAGTATATCGTAAATGTGCCATGCAGTGGCAACGTTAGAAAATTTACCATCCCATATCTAGATCATCAAGGCAAAAAAGGGGAAATAAAACGGGACATTGGCAGCAGCAACAGAGTACCAGCTTGAAAAAGCACAATAATGCTGCTGTGTTTTATATGGTGAGTGTAGAGAACCGTAAACCCATTTTACTGATAACGAGGCATCTAACGTGGCAGCGTCGTTTCCGGGACACCTGAGATTTTGAGTGAGATTGAGAGGTTCTATGGGCAGCTGACACATCATCGTTGGAGCCACACGCAAGTGTGAGTAACGATCCAAGAGCAAGTCTTATCCGACACTATTCCGATGATATTCCGGACTTCAGTCTGAGCGAGATTAGAATGGCTCTCCAGCACCTTAAAAACGGCAAGTCCCCGGACAAGGATGGAATTACAGCGGAGCTTCTAAAAACGGGTGGAAAACCGGTACTTGCAGTCTTTCAGAAGCTCTTTAATTCCGTCTTCCATGGTGGCTCTACTCCGGAGGCGTGGAGCAGAAGTGCGGTGGACATATTCTTCAAGAAAGACGACAATGCTCTGTTGAAGAACTACAGACCGATTTCTCTTCTGAACCGCGTCTAAGTGCTGTTTTCGAGAGTCATTACGAATCGTCTCGCACGCAGACTCAACAACTTCCAGCCTCCCAAACAAGCCGGTTTCCGAAAAGGCTTCAGCACCATAGACCCTTCGGCAAATTGTACAGAAGACCGAGGTACAATTTTCCACTATGTCTTGCATATGTGGACTATGAGAAAGCCTTTGATTCCGTCGAAATTTGGGCGGTGCTGCAGTCTCATCAGCGGTGCCAAGTTGACTGTCGGTATATCGAAGTGCTGAAGTGTTTGTACAGTAGGGCTACGATGGCTATCCGAGTACAGAACCAGAGTACGAAACCTATCCAACTGCAGAGAGGTGTAAGACAGGGTGACGTTATATCCCCGAAACTCTTTACTGCTGCATTGGAAGACGTTTTCAAGCTACTGGACTGGAAAGGATACGGTATTAATATCAACGGCGAGTAAATCACACCTTCGATTTGCCGTCGATATAGTCCTTATGGCAGAATCGCTGGAGGACCTAAGCACTATGCTCAATGACCTCAATAGTGTCTCCCAACGGATAGGTCTTAAGATGAACATGGACAAAACAAAGATCATTTAAAACGTCCATGTCACATCTATGCCGGTAGTTGTTGGGAGCACTAAGCTCGAAGTTGTTGACGAGTATGTTTACCTGGGACAAATAGTCCGACTAGGTAAGTCCAACTTCGACCGAGAGGTCAATCGACGGATTCAACTCGGCTGGGCAGCGTTTGGGAAGGTCATCTGGTATACCTCTAAACTTGAAAACGAAACTGTCCAACTAGTGCGTATTGCCAGTGATGACTTATGGAACTGAGACGTCGTCCTTCACTGCTGGTCGTATAAGGAAGTTCAAGGTCGCTCAGCGAGCTATTGAAAGGTCTATGCTCGGGGTTTCTCGGCCTGTTAAACTTAGAAATGAAGATATCCACAGTAGAACTAGAGTGACCGACATAGCCCAACGGATTAGTAAGCTGAAGTGGCAATGGGCCGGCCATATAGCTCGAAGAACCGACAACCGATGGGGAAAAAGGTTATCGAGTGGCAGCCGTTGTGTAGGGCGACCCTCCCCTAGATGGAGTGACGACCTGTTAAGACATGCAGGAAGTCGATGGATGCAGGTGGTTCAGGACCGTGCTTTGTGGCATTCCTTGAGGAAGGCCTATGTGCAGCAGTGGACTTGTGAAGGGCTGTAATGATGATGATTACAGAATTATGTCCTTCAGACCAAATTTTAGTCACGGCGGCCAGGTTTATTGGAGACTAGACCAGGCTTATCTGCGCAGGACAGGATTATAATGCTCGAGTATATGTGTAAGCACAGGTGCACTCTCTATTTCCTCACTTTCATATTCCGCTGGGATGGCAATCCGACACGACCAGAGAGAGATCAGGCGCAGGACCTACGGCTTTACGTGCTTTCCGAGTCACGGGGATGAAAACCGCGAAGTTGGACCCGGGATTCAAACCCTCATGATCAGCAACCGCGTTTACGAACAATAGACCAACGAGGCACTAGGTACATGGACATTAGTTTATATCTAGTGCCTTAATATGGGACTATCAGGTTTCTCGTTAACAACCCCTAGCATGGAGTTGGTGCTTTTCCTCATACTGCCCGTCACCGATGCGACTTGATTGCTCAAGATTGTGTAAAACTTATTCATGTTCGCGTACGAAAACATGAATAAGTTTTACACAATCTTAAGCACAAATTATTAAGGTTTCGGAAGATCACTATAGCGCAAAATAAGATAAACAAAATATTTTATCGTTCTTATAGTACATATACGAGTACCATATTTTTTATGTACTAACAAATATTTGGAAAAAGCCAAACAAAGGATAGATAAAAAAGTAATAATTTTCCAATATGCTAGAAAATGTGCCCCTTTTTACTTTTAGTTACGCCAAGGATTGTTTTTGGATTTTCTTATTCATTATGTTCACTTTGCTATAATTTGGTTACGGAATTTACACTTTTTGGTAAGTCATATTTTTATGTTTGAAATGGTGTGTTTATTTGTAATTTTAATTATTTTGATTCATATTTACCTTTTAATTTCATAAGCATTATTACACATTATCAATTTTTTCCTTTAATTCGTCTTTCTTCTTTTCTCGTTGGTTAAACAAGAAAAGGTGATACTGATTTCCTACAACGGGAGAAACCCAGACACAGCAGTGGAATTACATATCGTGCTAGTAAAAAATATAGACGGAAATAACTATAATCGTTGTAACTCGTAACTTACATAATTGGTCAAAATGCTTTTATTACAACATTTTTTTCTATGTGGAACGGAATGATTTTAAAAATTTATTCTTTTACAGATTTTATGAGCTCAGAATGCAGTATCTAACACAAAAGCAATATTTTTCCCACATATTCGTTAGATACGCCTATCGGTTGCAAATAAAAATCCACCCTTCGGAGTTTACTACTTTTAATACTAGTCGTAGTGCAGGTTACAGAATTTTTACTGCTTGTTAATTAGATTTATTAGTCTAAAACAACATTGTGAAATAATATTATTTCATCACATCATCACTATCATAATCATCATTAAAACCTGCTAAACAAGTCCACTGCTAAACATAGGCCTCCCCTAAGGAATTTAAGTAACCAAGGTACTGAGCCACCTGAATTGATCGACTTCCTGGGTCTTTTACCAGGTCATCACTCCATCTAATCGTCACACCATTTTATTTTATTTACTATATTTTAAGAATTCCTATATATTACACATGTGCATGACCTCTGTTAATTTATTGATAATAACTCAGCCAGTATTAAGTCACCGATGGCGACCGTTCATGTCTGATATAAAAAAATGAATATTTAGAGTAGGTTGTAACTTACCGTATTGGGGGTGCAAATAGGGAAATAGCTACTTATGAAAGCTAATCGATAAAACTATGTATTCCTGTTTAGCGATCACACAGTGGTGACCATACTCCTAACAATTTTTTTACGCGGTAAAGCCATGCTGCAGCTATATTATGGTTGTAGCACGAATGGGTCGGCTCGACCGGGAAAGGACCACGCTCTCACAGAATACCAGCGTTAAATAGCAGCTTAATGTTGCTGTGTTCAATATGGTGAGTGAAGATAACCGGATACCCTTTATACTGGAAGCGAGGCATTCCAACTCAGTCCTCAGGGGTGACAATGCACTCTCAAGCGAGGTTAGATGTGATGTATATGACTGTATGCTCGTTTATAACCCCCATTTCATTAAAAAAAAATACCTTAATTGCCAGCGTTCTTGGCTTTATACCGCAGAGAGTCGGATTGTTCGATAATTGTAATTTTTAGTTTATTTTACTACTAATTTAGCTAGTAGCCGGAGAGAAGTGGCAGCTCAGAGGTTAAGCGCTGTAAATTTTACTGTATGCTAGAAACCTGGTTTCGATCCCTGCCGCCACTAAGAAATTGTTAATCGCATTTTTAGAGCTGATCCACCTCGTGCTTGGCGGTAAAGAAAAACATTGTGAGGAAACCTGCATGTCTGATTAATAAAAAAATATTTCAAAAACGTCATGTAAAATCCGCCAAAAAACCCTCTCAGAAATTTGAGGAGGCCTGTGTGACGTTATATGCTACAACTTTAATTTTTTTTTTTACTTTTAATTGCATACGAGCCAAGGGGGCTTCCACCCTCATGAGTAGGATCTATAAATGTGGCGTTATTTAGTTAAATGATAATCAGAGACCATTTATTTTAACAATTTTTCTTTTTGTTTTCAAAATAAAATGCCAAGTTTTTCATATAAAATATAGCCTAGAACTAGAGATATCTATAGAGACTCTTGGCATTGCTCGCTATTTTTTTGTACATTTTCATTACAATCAGCTCAGACACTCCGAAGATCAGCCCGAACAGACGGACAGACAGACCGACAGATAATGTTTACTTATGCCTTAAACCGTTGATCCCCTCAGCTCAACATAAAGCAGTTATTTTGATATATATATATATATATATATATATATAAACACTCATGCCTGTCACCAAGAGGGGTAGGCAGAGACTATGGACTTCCATTTGGCACGATCCTGACACACCTCTCTTGCCTCCTCCACATCCATATACCTACGCACACACGCTCGTCGGTTAAGAGTACTCTTAATTTGGCCTATTTTCAATATATCGCCAATTTGGTGGATAAACTTTCGCCTAGGGCGTCCCTTCCCAACTCTGCCGTTCACCTCTGCTTTGTCACTCTTTCCGCATTCATTCTTTCTACATGACCCAACCACCGAAGCATTCCTTTCTTAATCCTGGTCACAACGTAATCTTGCAAACCACATTCTTCTCTTATCACACTATTTCTCACTCTGTCATTCAGGTTCAGCAGTAATATACTCTCTCGTGCTTCTTCTGCCACACCCAACTTTCACTACCATACATTAAAGTAGGGACTAACATAGCGTTGTGTATTGCCATACGTGCGTTTTTGGACACATTCTGACTTTCCACAATAGAGTGTAGAGCCCATTTACTCTATTACCTGCGTTCACTCGTCGTTCTATATCCTTATCATATCTACCATCCCTGCTAAATACACATCCCAAATACACAAACTCATCTACTTGCTCGAGCAATTCCCCTTCCATTCTAATTTCACATATTGTTTTACTTTCTTCTCTTTCAAAAACCATAACTTTCGTCTTACTTGCGTTCACTTTCATTCCTCTTTCTTTTAATGACCTGTTCATTAATGTAACCATCATTTGCAACTCGACCGCCGACGACGCAAGTATGACTAGATCATCGGCGTACAAAAGGCATTTGACGGTTAACTCACCCATTCTTAACCCGCATTCTTCAACTTTCAAATTTTCCAAACAACTGTTCATAAATAGGTTGAACAGCCACGGGGAAGCCACCCAGCCCTGTCTGACACCTTTATGGATGCCAAACCAGTCCGAGTAGGCCCCGTTGATCCTGACACAAGCACTGGAGTCCCTATACAGAGACTTCATTGCCTGTATCAATCCAGCGCTCAACCCAAATGAGTTTAGTGTTGTCCATAACACATCCCTGTCCACTCTGTCATAAGCTTTTTCCAAGTCCACGAACGCTCAAAAAACCTTTTGGTTTTTGGCCAAAAACTTCTCCGCGATCATGCGCATGGAAAAGACGTGATCCGTACATCCCATTCTCTTTCTAAATCCCGCTTGCACATCCCAAATTTTTCCATCAGTATCTTTCATAACTCTTTCAATTAGTACCTTAGCATACAGTTTTCCCACAATGCTAAGAAGGCTGATACCACGGTAGTTTTTACTGTACTACTGCATTCCTTTTCCCTTATATATTGGGAGTATCACGGCTTTGCACCAGTCTCCCGGTACGCGCTTAAGTTCCCAACATAAATTAAACAAGGTGTACAGCAGGTCTGCCACCACTCCCTATCCAGCCTTTAGCATTTTGAGTGATACTCTATCATATCCGGCTGTCTTACCCGCTTTCATACTTTTCATTGCTTTCATTACTTCATCTATGCTTATCTCTCTATTTCTTTCCTCTACTTTCGGAATTTCTATTTCATTTAATTCAAACGTCTCATCATTCATAAACACGATTTCAAAATTCTCCTTCCATCTCCTTAAACTCGAAACTTCATCATTCAGAATACAGCCATGCTGGTCTGTATAGCATTCACTCTAGGCTGTTTGAATGTCCCCTGGCAGTTCTTACGAGTTTCCAAAACATTTTAATATTTGCCTGGAAGTTATCTGATATTCTTCTATCATTCTTATCCATTCTTTCTTGATTTTTCCTTTCAACTACTTCTTTCACTCTCTTATTTAGATGTCTAAAGACTGCCTTTTTTCTTTCAATATCATCATTCATACCGCTAGAATAACTAGCCTTAGTTGCTAGTAAATCTAGCCATGCTCTCTTCTTTGCTTCAACTTCCATCCGTACCTCATCATCCCACCATATAAAGTGTTATTTTTCCTTTCATTCGTTCTCTTAGTTACACCACATACTTCGGTAGCTGCATCCACCAAACCTTTCTTGACATTACACCACACAGTCTCCAAGTCTAAATCATTCATACACAATTCATCCATACCACTTTTATTTTCTCTCAGTCTACATTTGAACTTCTCTTTCACACCTCCATCTTGTAACCTCTCTATTCTTATACGCTGTAACGCAGTGATAGACACAGATGTCCGATGCTACCAACGTCTGAATAGACCATTAATTCGGCATAAGACCAAGTAATGATCCGTCCCTGCGTTGGATCCCCGATAAATCATTGTATCTACCACTGTGCTCCTCATTCTTTCATCCACAATTATGAAATCTATCATGCTTCTATCACAGCCTCTTTCCCATGCATACATGTGAATCTTCTTGTGTCGAAAGAAAGTGTTCGTCACAAAAAGATTATTTTCCACACATATGGTGAGGAGGCTTTCACCATTCTCATTTATACTTTCATCACCAAACGTTCCCAAAATCCTTTCATAACCAAGCCTCTTCACGCCAACCCTTCCATTAAAATTTCCTAATATAAGAATATTTTCATTACCCTTGCATTTCATTAGCACCATCCTTACCATCTCCCAAAACTGCTCTCGGATATAAGTGGGCTCAGACATGTCTGGGGCGTAGACCCCTAGGACAAACAACTTCTTTAAGCCCACTTTCATTCGTATCCATAGCATTCTCGGGCTTACACATTCATACTCTTTCACACTATGACCCATTCTTTCTGAAAGGATGATACCGACTCCCTGGCATGCCCGCTCGGTCTCGTCTACACCAGACCAGTACGCGGTATACATGTCATGTGTAGTGGCATCCTTTCCCTTCCATTTCGTCTCATTTACACCTAACACATCTATTCCTCTATCATACATCATATCGCATAATTCATCCATGTTATCATTCATTTCATTGCTCCACATACATTCAGCGTAGCCAAACGGGCTTCCGCAATCCACTTTTCGCCCCATCGGGAGACAGAACGTGACGAGTGGCGAACCTCATCGCCGGTTTTCCTCCCAGAGATTATTCGCATCCCTGCCCCATTAAAGGGGCGCCGGGAACTCGGGGCCATTTCTTTTCTTTTTTGCCTCATGGTGCGGAAGTAGGGGGTGGTATTTTTTACGCCGCTACCACACAGCGAGGAGCCAAGTCTGTTCTTTCGGCTTTCTCGCTTGTTTAGCACCACCCAGCGGACACGTGTAGGGTGGGCCTATGATAAAGTGGTCGAAGCCTACGGACGCGAGCGACTCATCCCCCCAATATTTAGATATTACAGACAATTTCAATTTTATTTATATGTATTATATTATTATGTCACGTTACTGACTAAAAGTGATCCTTCTTTCATAAAACTCCACATTTCATAAAATTCCAGACGCAACTTCAAAGATGCTTCCGTCACCAGTGTAGTTAAGTTTACATCTAGCGTAAACGGTGTGGTTATACCAACATTGTTAGCAGGAAGCCTTTCCTGACAATTCTCATAGTCACCTCGTACTTTTGTTTGGTTTGGATATTTTTAATGTACATATGAGATAGTACTTCCAACATCTATCGGATGCTACAAAATATTCAGGGTATTTTAGTCATGTGGTGTAAAATTTTGTTATAAATTTCTAATGCCGACATAACACGAACAAAATAATACAAATATTAAAATTGTATGTCTTTATTTATTTTTTACTGAACACAAATAATCCCATATAACAGAGTTCACCCCAAAGTAAATGTTTTAAATGTATATAATTTGACAGGAGTTTCAACTTCAAACGCGTCTCACATACGAGTACATGTGGTAAATTTGTTTCCTTTATTTCTGCTCTATGCATAACGAGAAATTTAATTAGCGTTGCTTATTACGAATTATGAAGTTAACTTGGTAATTTAATAATTTTGTCATTTTACTCTGGTTCTACGGCGGATATCCTCATTTCTAAGTTTATCACGCAGAGAAACTCCAAGCATAGCCCTCTCCATAGCTCGCTGAGCGACTTGAGCGTCCTCATACGGCCAGCAGTGAAGGACCACGTCTCAGTTCCGTAGGTCATCATTGGCAACACGCACTGGTTATACAATCTCGTTTTCAAGTGTTGAGGTATACCTCACAAAAAGATGTGTCACAATTTCTCAAACGCTGCCCAGCCGAATTGAATCCGTCGATTGACCTCTCGGTCGAAATTGGACTTACCTAGTCGGACTATTTGTCCCAGGTAAACAACAACTTCGAGCTTAGTGCTCCCAACAACTACCGGCATAGGTGTGACATTGACATTAAACATGATCTTTGTTTTGTCCATGTTCATCTTAAGACCTATCCGTTGGGAGACACTATTGAGGTCATTGAGCATAGTGCTTAGGTCCTCCAGTGATTCTGCCATAAGGACTATATCGTCGGCAGACCGAAGGTGAGTGATATACTCGCCATTGATGTTAATACCGTATCTTTTCCAGTCCAGTAGCTTGAAAACGTCTTCCAATGCAGCGGTGAAGAGTTTCGGGGATATAACTTCACATCGTAGCCCTGCTGTACAAACACTTCAACACTTCGATATACCGACAGTCAACTTGGCACCGCTAAAGGGACTGTAGCACCGCTCAAATTTCGACGGAATCAAAGGCTTTCCCATAGTCCACATACGCAAGGCAAAGTGGCAGATTGTACTCTTCTGTCTTCTGTACAATTTGCCGAAGGGTGTGCATGTGGTCTATGGTACTAAAGCCTCTTCGGAAACCGGCTTGTTCGGCTGCCAGTTTTCACCCTCGCGATCAATGGACTTACCTAGTCGGACTATTTGTCCCAGGTAAAGATACTCGTCAACAACTTCGAGCTTAGTGCTCCCAACAACTACCGGCATAGGTGTGACATGGACATTACACATGATCTTTGTTTTTCCATGTTCATCTTAAGACCTATCCGTTGGGAGACACTATGAGGTCATTGAGCATAGTGCTTAGCTCCTCCAGCGATTCTGCCATAAGGACTATATCGATATATAGCCGATTTCATGGAGAAAGTCCCTCTTTCTTTATGATGAACTCCTTTTTCCTGAAGCGGTCCTACAGAAAGTGGACCTGGTCGAGCCCTGACGGTTCGACAAAAATAAGATTGACTTCATTATGACGACTAGACGGCAACTGTTCAGTGATGTCTCAGTGATCGCGAGGGTGAAAACTGAAAACTGGCAGCGATCACCGAATGGTTAGAGGGAAATTGTACAGAAGACTGAAGAGTACAATCTACCGTTTTGCCTAGTGTATGTGGACTATGAGAAAGCCTTTGATTCCGTTGAAATTTGGGCGGTTCTACAGTGCCTTCAGCGGTGCCAAGTTGACTATCGGTATATCGAAGTGCTTGTACTGTAGGGCTACGATGGCTATCCGAGAACAGAACCAGAGTACGAAACCTATCCAACTGCAGAGAGGTGTTAGACAGGGTGACGTTATATTTCAGAAACTCTTCACCGCTGCATTGGAAGACGTTTTCAAGCTACTGGACTGGAAAGGATACGGTATTAGCATCAATGGCGAGTACATCACTCGCCTTCGATTTGCCGACGATTTTGTCATCTTCAAACCTTAGAAAATATTAGACTTAATTTGAAAAACCCAAACCCTATACTACGAATGCCCCACACGCACTTGACCATTATTTGTGTTTTTAATTTCAAATAGCTTTGGACGCAATGCCGTTTGATCTCTTTGTGTCTGTTTTGTCATTAATTTGCGAACGCTATCAAAGTGGTGATTCTGGTTGCATAAAAGACTTTCTTTTATAAAACTCTTTATACCTTCACCATTCACTTTAATCAGTTTTGGGCTTTAGACAAAGGATAATGAGGATATTATAATAGCAAAATAATCAAAGTAAAACATTAAGCTTTGCTTAAGAAATTTTATTTGTTTATTGTGGGCAGCACAGATATCGATTTACGCGTTTTAAGCAATGTTCTGTATATTTATCCTTATATTTTAACATGTAAAACAGTTAAAATATAAGGAAGGCAGGTGGATTGACGGTGGCAGTAACAAACGTCTCGCATCTTTTTCGCTGCTGCCCGTCGCCGATATGAGTTGTTTACGTCTGGCTAAAAAACTTTTTTCACATAATATATAAAAATAAAACAAACATAAATAACGCAACGTCATGCTTATATTTTTTTTGTTTTCTAGGCTAAGGAAAAAATTCATATACATATAATTAAGTTGTAACAACGCTATAGGCTATAGTATGACGTCGTCGTTGACAGACGTTAATGCGGGGAAGGATTTTCTTTTCTCTTTGATCTTGAAGTGTACTATTTGTTTCCGGACATTTAAATAGAAGCTACTTTAGCCACGTAAAGGCACAAAATCGTAACATTTTAAATCAGATGATATGATTTCAGTGGCCAAAATCGGCAAGGAATCATAATATACATATGTATTGGAGACGGTTGTGTAATCAAACTGGAATTAAATAGATTTATCACAAATGTTCATATTTCATATTTGGAAAAGTGACAGAAGATTATATCAAGCTATAGTTTTTAATTTGCATTCACACTAAGCAGCTATTATGTACGCTATGCACTCCGATCTGAAGATGTTGCTGTCAGCTATGTAGAATCAAATAACGACAGATTTCCTGGCGTAATTTTTCTTCACCACCGAGGATATGGTAAGCCAACATTTAAGTTTGCGATTGTTAATTTTAGTAGAGCCAACCAACCAAACAACACAACCCAGTCTCTGAATTAACACGGCTCATCAACAAAGTGTATTTAAATTTTATATATATATATGAATTTTATAGCTTAATTTTATCTTTTGCATGGCTCAGTGTTTAGTTCCATGCAAGGGCTACAAACAATAATAAAGTAAAAAAAGCACTTTATACTATCAATGTCCCAAGATTTTCTAATGTCCTACGACTCGTAATATCTAGAATTCACCTCACTTAATTTATTTGAACACCAAATTAACGACATTTAATACTGTACATTTGATATAATACAGTTAGTAATTAAACATTTAACTAAGCACTAATTGAAGAATAAGAATAGGTAATTAATTTCTGTTGGAAACGTAGGCAGGTAGGTTACACGTGCCTGTAGATACTAATATTAAAATTTAAAGTCTATTAACATTTGGGTAACTGTAGAACAGGTAAGGTGTGGATTACAAAATTAATGAATTCAATTGCTGAAAAAAATGTTGCATAGGATATTACTACATAAAGTCTTTAATAATATTATCTTAATAGTTGATAAGTTTCATTAGGCGAAACAAATTCTTTATGTATAAATTTATTGAATACCTAATAGTAAATGTGTAACTTAAAATTCTAATTTTAAACACCACATGAGACTTTTATAATCTATTATGGTAAAATAAAACGAGTCTGAAAATAAAAACTAGAAATTGGCATTTGTAGAAATAGTGACCCTACCAAAAAATGAATGTGGGAAGGGGGTCAAATTTTCGGTACAAACGCAATAAAATCTTTAAAATAAAACAAATTTTAAGGATTTTATCGCGCTTAATTTTTTACGTTTTTATTCCCGTTATTTCGGTGACTATGACGTCCTGATGTCAGTTTTTTTTTAATAGAATAAGGGTGACAAACGAGCACACAATCCACCTGATGGTAAGTGGTTGCTGTGGCCCATAGACATCTACATCGATTACGAATCAAAATGCAGATGCGTTGTCACCCGTGAGGACTAAGATGGAATGCCTCGTTTCCAGTAAAAAAGGGTCTCCGATTCCCTACACTCACCATACGAAACACAGCAGTGTTAAGCTGCTATTTTACGCTGATATTCTGTGAGAGCGTGGTCCTTCCCCGGTCGAGCCGACCCATTCGTGCATCAACTATACTACTAATATAGCTGCAGCATGGCTCTACCACGTATAAGATGGGTTTCCGGTACTCGTTACACACCATATGGAACACAGCAACATTATGCTACTACTTTACGCTGGTATTATGTGAGAGTGTGGTCTGTTCTCGGTCCAAAACTACCACTTAGTTAGTAGTACCATATAGTTCTGAATTATTTCATATCCATAACATAATAATAGGTCGGGGAAAAAGTTTCTTCGTATTTTGTTTGTGTAAAATTGAAGTAAAATCTCTTTGGTTGTACTGTTTGTATCATATGTATATGGTTTTTATATCAAACATATAGGACATTAAGCAAAAGAAAAATAAAAAGTTAAAAACACTTTCACGCCATTTTGCAGTGGTTTTTCTGTCCGCTAAAATGAGTGAATCTAACGAAGAAATTCGATACATTCTGAAGTTTTATTACAAAAAAAGGGAATGCAATGTCAGTAAAAGTAGCACAAAGTTGGTTCAAGCGTTTTCAGTCCGGGAATTTTGACGTCAAAGATGCAGCTCGCTCCGGTCGCCCTCATACCGATAAATGCGATGCCATTTTTGAAAGAGTGGAACAAGATTAGCATATTTGTAATTACGAAATAGCCGATGAATTGAGGATTGATCACAAGACAGTTTTAACCCATTTGAAAAATTCGGATTAACACGCAATAAGGTGATGCTGTATGTATGGTGGGATTGGAAGAGCATCGTTTATTATGAGCTTATACCGCCGGGCAAAATCATCGATTAAGATCACTACTGCCTACATCTAATGAGACTCAAGCAAGAAATTGAGAAAAACCTCCGGAATTGATCAACAGAAAATGCACTGGTCTTTCATAACGCCAGCCCATACACATTTTTGGCGACTCAGCAAAAATTGAGAGAGCTCGGTTGGGAAGTGTTAATGAATACAGCCCTGACCTTGCACCCTCAGGTTTTCACCTGTTTCGGTCTCTTCAGAATTATTTGGGTAGTGTTAGGTTAACATCAAGAGAGGACTGTCAAAAGTACTTGTCGCATATTTTTTATGAAAATACCAAGATTTGTACAGCAACGGAATTATGTCACTACCTACAAGATGGCAACAAGTTATCGAACAAAATGGCACATATATATTATAATTAAATGTAAATAAACTTTGAAAAAAAATGTCCACAAATTCATTGTATATAAAATACGAAGAAACTTTTTCCTGACCTTATATACTCGTATAAATTTTAATAGGTAACATGAAAGTTATTTAGTCACTTCCTTTAACAGGTTTTATTTTGTAATATTGTAATGTCCTCCGCACCAAATTTCGGTCACGGCGGCTAGTCTAAACGAGACTAGCCATCTGCGCAGGGCTGTATTATAGTGCCCGAATGTATGCGCAAGCACAAGTGCATCTCTATTGCCTCACTCTCATAGTTCGATAGGACGGTAATACGACACGACCAGAGAGATCAGGCGCAGGACCAACGGTTTTACGTGCTTTCCGAGGCACGGGGGTGAAACACCACCCACTTCCTGACTCTGGGCTGCTACTGAGAGTTTCTTGATAGAAAATCCAATAACAGATTTTCTAGTGTTCGTGAACGCGATCGCTGACCTTATGATCAGAGATCGCATCGATTCACGAACACTAGATTCACGAACACTAGACTAACAAGGCAGTTGTTTTTGTATTACAATGCTTACGTAAAAGATAAGAGGAAGCTTGTTAAGTTAAAACCAATCAATATAATATACGAGTATTAGCATAAATATTAGGTGAGTAAATGAATAAACTGATTGTTTAATGATCTCGTTACTCATAAGTTATAAGCGCACCTGCTTTGTGAGCTTTGGTGGAGATTATACCTATACTTAAATGTGTATATAGAATGAATAGATTAGGAAATGTAGTATAAGTGAGTGGAGTGGACTGAAGTAGAATTTATTATTATATTTATTTATTGACAAGTACAAATACAATCATATGTTTAAAAAAAGAAAAGTTATTAATTAAATTAAATAGTTTCTACTTTTTTAGCTATAAACGTTGTATGCGATGGCAAAAGGGTAGGGTTGATTTTTAGCTGACGCCAACCACGAGAGTCTGGAGGACAATTTGAATAAATGCACTTTATTTTAAATTAAATTCTATTAGTGTTTTAAAGATGTTATATAATATATATATTTTTTATTAAGTACCGCTTTTAATCTTCATTTTAGATGTGAAATAATTTACTGTTTTTGTAACAGATGGAGATTTATTTAGTAATAATAATCACCGATTTAATAATCAACATCATCATCTCGTCATCATTACACAAGTCCATTGCTGAACATAGGCATCCCCCAAGGAATGCCACAACGGATATAACAATTACCGACTAGTAATAATATAAATACTCAAAGCATATTCTCACTCAATCATTTGTTGAGATTATTTTTATTTACTATAGTCTTTGCGGTATAGCATGGTGCGGGTGACAGCTTACAGTTTGGCGTGTCTAGAGATGGAACAATGCTAAATCGATTTAAAAAAAGGCGATTAACGATACGCAAACAATGATTTTATACGTGGTAGAGCCATGCTGCAACTATATTAGTAGTATAGTTGTAGCATGAATGGGTCGGCTCGACCGGGAAAGGACCACGCTCTCACAGAATACCAGCGTAAAATAGCAGCTTAACATTGCTATGTTTCATATGGTGAGTGTAGAGAACCGGAGACCCTTTTTACTGGAAAAGAGGGATTCCATCTTGGTCTTCACGGGTGACAACGCATCTGCATTTTGATTCTTTATTGAGGATAGATGTAGATGTCTATGGGTCACAGCAACACACTTACCATCAGGTGGACTGTGTGCTCGTTTGTCACCCTTATAAAAAAACAAAGCAAAGCAAAAATTCGCAATTAGCTATCGATATAAAAATTAAAACTGAAACATATATTTCTTTATAAACTACAATGCATGTAAAATACAGTTAAAGTTTAATACAAATTATGACATAATAGTTACATAATAGCTGTTCGCGGACCTCGCCCGCTTGGTATTTATTACGATTGGATTTCATGGGTATTATTTTTTTGCGCGGAATGCTAATTCTTTTTCTAAAATAAAAGTATCCTGCGTTACTCCCTGTACCATCAGCTATTTGCCAGTGCCAGCTATAAGCCGGAACAAACAGATAGACAGACAAACATTTTAAAAATTGTTTTTGTCTTTTTGTTATAAATACCGTATATACTTTCATATGTATATACACAATAACATCCTTTTACTAATATGTATATACATATTAGTAAAAGGCTTTGATATTACAAACAGACACTTCAATGTATAGACTGTACTATGTATTATTTGAAAAAAAAATCATTTTCTATTTTATGTTGATTGCAACATTCATATTGACATTTAAGCAAATAAAATGGCTGCCAGCATCTGTAATTTTCAGTTCAAGGTACGAGTGCTAGCGCCTTTCGCTATATGTATTAGTGTTGCCAGGTCCAATGGGCCAAATATCGGGATGGAAGGTAAAAATAATCGAGAATTTGGTTTACAAATCTAATGAAATAAAAATAAAAAATAGTTATTTTGTAGCCATTTTGGCCGCCATGAGTTATGATAAAGTCTTTTTGACACAATGCTTTTGCTTTATAATTATTTATTTTTGCCTGAGCTGACCAACGAATAATTTATCGTCCATGCGTCGGAAATACTGCATACTCGTCTATGTGCGTTTTTTTTCCGTAAATCAGAATTTGTTGAACGAGTAGTTCTAATTCCAATACATGTTTACGTGATTTTTATATATTCGATTTATTTCAAAACCCATTTTTGATATTCTGTGGTTGTTCGTTATGGCATGACATAGTTTAGCGTGGTACATCACTATCGTAAGTGGGCGGTACCCATCCATGAAGTACGACAATATCTGTATGACAGTTTATCTAAAAAAATTCGAAACTTCATAGGCGTGAGCTGTCCTTCGCACCATGCTACAACGCAAAGACTATAGTTCCAGAGCAAGTATTTTGTCGTATTTATGTTTGGCTTTTATGTTTTTATGCTGATAAGTATTATATAATTTAATTTAAAAAATGTATTTGTACCAAGCAACAAACATAACCAAGCGTAAAGATTAAGGCAAATACATCCTAGCTAAATAAACTCTACAACAAGAGAGCCCTTGTTCAACAGTGGACTTTTACGGACTGTTTTAGAATAAGTAGAAATGTTTTTAGGGCATTAAAGTGAATATGGAAGTGATATTATAGGTATATGATTTTAATTTCTGATACATGAGAATGTATTTTCAGAGTATGACCAGAAAATATAAATACTTACCATGTCTATCTTCTTTTTTAGAATCTCGTTCGTTAAGTAATAGAAAATGATGCAGATCATGGGAATCTGTTACCCACCTTCTTTCATTTTTCGAGCATCTATGTAAATTTATTTTAAGAGGCCGGTCCTTAAGAAACGCGCAAATAGGCAGTTACGGTTTTAAAAATATTAAAGAACTGACTTCATTGAATGACACCACAAAAAAATCTCAATTAGTTAATAGATGAGTCTACACTTTCACCGTGTGATATTTATTAAAACAATTTTGATTTTCGAGAAAAAAAATCGTCAACAATGGTAAAAACACTTAAAACGGCCTTTTCTATTTTAAATCTCTAGGCTACTTCGTTATTATTTTAGAAAATATTTTTGGTAAAAACGGGAGATAAAGGTATAGATAACACGTTCACTATTCATTACTTTTACTAATTCAAACCAAAAAGCAATAATCTAAGCCTAAATATCATTCATTTTTTAGCAGAAATCGTTCCCCGCTTTCCATACATTTTAGTATGAAACGGTTAGGTTTTCGTAATACGCTTTATATATATTTTTTACAGGAGAGGGGGCAAACGAGCATGCGGCTTACCTGATGGTAAGTGACTACCGCCGCCCATGAACAACTGCAACACCAGGGGAATTTCAGATGCGTTGCCGGCCTTTTAAAAAGGAGTAGGTTATTTTCTTGAAGGTCCTTAAGTCGTATCGGTGCGGAAAAATCGCTGGTGGTAATCGATTCCACAAGGAAGTTGTGCGGGGAAGAAAACTTCTTCTAAATCGCACAGTGGTGGACCGTCAATCATCCAGATGGTATTGATGGTATCGCGAGTTTTATCGCGATGTGCGATGGTGAAATTGAGCGGCTGGAATTCGTCCGAACAATTCCTCAGAGCACTACCCGTGATAGATGCGATAGAATACGCAAAGAGATGCAACATCTCTACGCAGTGCCAGTGAGTCCAACCGATCGGAAAGAACTCGGAACTCGGAAGATAGGCCTGTAGTTGGACGGATCTGAGCGGTCGCCTTTTTTAGGGATCGGGTGCACCAAAGCTGTCTTCCATGAGTTCGGGACTACACCTAGGGAGTAGGAGTACCGGAAAAGACGCGTTAAAACCGGTGCCAACTCCGGAGCACACGTCTTCAGCACAATAGGCGGGACTCCATCAGGCCCACTTGACTTGTTGACGACCAGGGAGTGGAGTGCTTTACGCACTGAGCGCTGTGTAAACAGCACTTCCTGCATGGAGCACTCACACCGCGGTATGGTCGGCGGTGTGTTCTCCCCGTCATCGAGAGTCGAGTTGGAAGCAAAAAGAGAGCCTAGCAGATCGGCTTTCTCCTTTGTGTCATGGGCCAGTGAGTCGTCCACCCTGTGGAGAGATGGCAGAGTTGGCTGACGAAAGTTCTCTTGGACAGCCTTGGCGAGAGACCAGAATGCACGTGTTCCCGAAGGGATGCGAACTAGTTTCTCGCCAATTCTGCCGATGTGCTCTGACTTTGCCTTTGCAATGACGCTTTTAAAGGACCTGGAGGTGGAATTATACTTCTTTTTAAGAGCGCTGGTGTTTTCATCCCGGGACGTAGATGCGTCAGCCCAGGCCCGGTAGCACTCCTGCTTATAGCGTGATGCAATTTTACAGAAGTGACCAAACCATGGCTGAGTTCTGCCTCCGATAGGCACCACAGATGATGGAATAAATAATTCCATTCCTGAAGTACCATCAGTGACAGAATCAGCAACAACGTTGGGATCATCCGGCGAGAAGAAAACCCGCCCCCAAGGGTAGGATGCAAAAAGAACACATCCCGTCCCAATCGGTCGACCTATAGTGCCAAACACGGCGGCGAGCTGCAGATAGCAGCTGCAATGGGAGCGTGTGTGGCACCGTACTCCGGATCAGACAATGGTCGAAGAGCCAAGAGGGCATCGACGGAGACTTGATATCTGTCCGGATGAGAGATCAGCAGAAGGTCCAACAGGAAGGTACATGATCCTCCACATCTGGGATCCGCGTGGGCGAAGTAAACATCTGTGTCAGACCATATGCCAAGGCAAAGTCATAAACAAACCTACCCGCATGATCTGAAACATGGCGTTAAAATCACCGAGTATCACTATCTCTGCGGATGGGACCTGTTGTAGCACAGAGTCTGCAGCCATTTGGACGTGGTAGATGAGTCGGTCTGTGTCGGCATTACCGCTATGGGATCTACAGAGGCACCCGTAGACGAGGGGATGGTCGTCGCTGTCTACGCGCAGCCATAGGATGGACAGGCCCGTACCTTCAAGACTGCCGAGGCATCGAAAACAGATGTCCCCTCTGACGTACACGCAAACTCCAGCCCGGGGCACAAAGGAGCATTCTAATTTGTACCCCGGGTAGGAGAGATACGAAGTATCAGCCGGAGAGGATGATACTTCGTATCTCTGTCTCGGTTAGAAAGACCTGCGTCTCGGTTAGAAAGAGCAAGGCCGGCTTTGCCGTCTCCAGATGGTAGTGGACGGCGTTAAGGTTTGAATGAGTTCCCTGATATTGCAGAAATTCACGGAAAGCGTGGCAGGGGTCGCCTTTGTCTTTTGTTCCGCTTGCCCCCAGAATACGCGGGGCAGCCTGAGCAGCCACGCTCAGTAGAAGTATGGAAGCTTGATTGATTTTGATTTGATTTTGCTTGATTGAGCTTGATGCTGGTACCCTCCTGGGGTAGTGTTCCGTTTAATTCCGCTACCATGTTGATGGGGGAATTGCTCACAGCAAAGCTGCCGCGTGGCTCTGCCACTGTTATATTCGAGAACACACGTGAAAAAAAATTCAGTGCCGGCTCAATTTTCGAGGTGATTGCTCGTTCGTTCGTAGCCCGATTTGACGAGTCGAGTCGATACATCTATTGTTTGACATAGCATAAGGGTGGGTCGCGAGTGTAGGACACGACGGCTAAAATTATTTGTATTCTTCGAGTAAGTAGACTAACTAGGTATGTGAGTTTTATTATGTATTGTTTTTTGTAATTATCAGAAATTAATGTACTTAATAAAATAGTAATATATTTTAATATCCATTTCAGGTAGATAATATGGGAAAACGCAAAGAAAGTTATTAGAATAAAAATTTAGGACTCGACTCAGTCGGTGCAGTGGGGATCTATGATCTTGACCTAGAGTGAATTGTTGATCAGTGGGTTACCCTCTGTGGGGTCCACCCATTGTGATATCATTTCAGACCTTCTAGAATAGTCCTGTCCTGATTGACTCTTTGGGTTCTTTGTTGAGGTTACCATCCGATTGCGATGACGTTTAGGTTATTTTAGTAATATCTTATGCCGAGATTATTATTGCAGTAGTTGAATTTAGATTGATAACTAATATTTATAACATAGAAGTTATCTAGTCAGTTAGTCTGTCTTCTAATGTTATGGCTTTTCATTAGTGCCGACAAAATACAATATGTAACAATAACTCTGTGGTTCCCGTTAAGTGCGTTATCAGAATCAGTATTCAAACGTATATAAATAATTTTACTTCAGAAAAATCAACATAAAAATAATCAAATTAAATTTAAATAAAATAATAAGTACATGTAAATTGTATGTGGATTGATTACATCTGCAATTACCTTCTGAAATACAAAAACCTTAATTAACATAGGCATTTTTTTATCGGTCCTTGATAAACAACCTTTATTTTTATATCTTTTCATGACAATTGAATTCTGATAAAATTTTATGTTTACTAAACTTTCCATGATTTTAAATAACTACTGAAAAAACACGGGCTCAAAATAAGTCAGTTGGCGTAATACTAGAGGATACTTTTGCGATCATTTAAAGTGCGTGTAAATTTTGGGGATTTTCCTATACTAAAGTCGTACGATGACGAGCGGGTAGCGGGTTTGAGTTTGAGGAGCGTGCGAAACGCCGTTTATTTTTTAGTAATTTTATTTTGTTTATTACATTCTTTTAATATGGATATATTTAAAAAATAATTTCTGTTACATATTCTTTATCGAATAAAGTTTCACATGAAAAATGCATAATACCTTTCTCCTACAAATAGTTGCAAGTTTGAAATTAATCACGACATTTTATACTTGAAACAACCTTTTTTAAATATTTTTCCCAAATCTCTAATTAGTAATAAAGTGTTTTATAACATAACTTTCCAATAACAATGTGTATTGGCGGTGAAAGAATATTCACTACTCCAAATCATCCCGTGGGTGTGGTAAAAGGCATATAAACCAGGAGATGGGTAACGGCATCTTTCTAACAACATCTAGATACAAAGATAAAAACTGCGGTTGCCAACCCGCCTGGCAAAAGTGGTAGCTATGAAAAATACCCCCTTATGAGGTTATCCGTTGGATAGGCTTATGTTCAGTAGTTGACTTTGATAGATCGTAATGAATGAATGAACAATGTATATTTGATCTCAACATAATTTTAGAAACTGTTAGAACTCGTCAAAACATCGTGATCTGCGTAGCGGAACTAAAAATTTTTCTAGTTAAGTGACTTCGTAAAATGATTTTTGTAAGATAATTTATAATATAAAATAAATATGAACATATAAAATATTATTAGGTATTCAAGAAGAGATATGAAATTTTCATAAACTACCAGCACATTATTAAAAATATTTTCATTATTATTTCTGTTATTTTTAAATTTAAAGTTTCTAAGAATAACTGTATCTAGAAAAAAATACTGGAAATAACTATTATACCTCGCTTTTAGCACTAATGTTATAATAATATATAAATTTAGACGAAAAACTTTTGTATTATAACTACTTTATTGTATTAACCATAACATTATACCCATATATTTAAGGAAAACACGAATTAAGTAAATTATTTATCCTTGGCACTAAAAAATAGCCACAATGGTTGCATCATATAAGATATGATCCACCATCTTGAAAGATACTGTTGAGGAGATCATTCGCACACAAACCTTGGGGGGGCTCACTTTGAAAAAATGCTGTATCGGCCGTGTTAGAGACTGCCGTAGGCATGTCGGCATTTGTCGTATAGTTCAGATGCAATTATAATATTTAGAAATATTAAATTTAGTTAGTTACTTGATTAGAAACGCTAAAATCCCATTCGTAGTACACCTATATGTCCCTGAAACGACCAACGGGTTGTTTGTTACATTCTGTATAAACTGTTTAAACCATTGTGATTGTTTAAATCTGTATTAACCTTTATTTTTTTAATAAAAGATCATTTATTAAACCCACATTTCCCATATTACACAAAACATTGATAATATTTTAAATTTGTTCTTAAATAAAAAATAATAGTTAAAATAATACCTAGAAAGCGTTCACTCTGGCCCCACCCTTTGCCGTCAGCTATTAATTACGGGCTCGCGGACTTCGCTATGTAACAAGAAAATGACACAGAAGAAATTGCAAATGGCTACATACAATGTGTGTTTTTGTGACATTCATGAATATCCTACGAAGACGAACGCGTGATGAATATGTAACTTGTGCGAAGCACCAAAAGTAATTTATTTATGTCCAGGGTGTGTATACTAACACTGCGCAATGCGTCTGTGTGACTAGAAAATATCAATGTAGGTGTTCAATTACAAATTCTCACGCTCAAGGACTACAGTCTTAACTTTATGTAGGTGCTGCAAGAACAGAATCAATCCGACCTCCTGGACCTATGGTTATCGCTGCTATAGCCTGAACAATGAAAATACCTTAACATAACCTTAAATTAACATAATTATACAAACATTTTTTAAAGAAATCTCTGAGACAAGCTACCAAGATCCATCTTGCTTTGTAGGACTATACAATTGAAAAGAAAGATAAAGAGAAAATTACACATGAATCTACTGATTTTTTTACAACAGCTTCATCACTTTACGTGAAAAACAAACTACGAACTACGAACGAACGTAAATGAAACTATGGTCAGTTTTGATGTTCAGTCTCTATTTACATGCTTACCTGTTGAAGACTGCATCTCAATTGTTACTAGGAAACTAGAGGAAAACAACATGCCAGCAGCATTTTTAGAACATCTTAATTCCATAAACTCTAAAATTAAATTTACTATGGAGTTAGAGGCAAATAATTCTTTAGCTTTCCTAGATGTGTTAGTCATTCGAAATCCTAACAACACCATAGGTCACACTGTGTATAGAAAAAAGGCCCATACAAACCGATATTTAAATGGTAAATCCCACCATCATCGTTCACAGTTAGCTACCGTGGGCAAATCTTTGTTACAGAGAGCACGAGGGATCTGTGACAGCAAACACCTGGCCGCCGAGCTTCAGCACGTCAAGCGTCAGGTTCTGCACGACAACAAGCTTCGGGTCCCGCGCCTACGTCACAGTGACCGAGTAAAGCCGGCCACAGTCGAGCGTGTGCCTGCTGTACTACCATATGTCAGAGGTGTCACAGACAAGATTGGCTACATCTTGAAGCGTGCTTCCATTAAAACATACTTCAAGACGCCGAAGAAGATTAGTCAGTTTTACCATCAGTCAAGTATAATGTCCCTCTCCAAGGTGCAGAAGTGTACAAGCTTGATTGTGAATGTGGTCTCTCTTACATATGACAAACTCAAAGATCAATAAAACCCGCGTTAATGAACACATAGCTGATATGGAGAATCGATGCCCGGGTTGTCTGCAGTCTGTAAACACGTAGAGGATCGCCCTGTCACTACATTAGATTTGATTGACCACAAATCTCGCAAAGAACACCAATTCCTTCCAAGGATGATTCGTAAGGCTATTAAAATTAAAAGCATCCTAATTTCAATAAAGAAGATGCCTGGGTGCTACCATCTGCTTGGGATCCTATAATTAATAAAATTAAATCCCAACCCAAGCATACCACTGCAAGACTTCAAGACACAGTTAGTTCATTCTGCGTAGATCGGAACAAAATTAAAAATTTAAAAGCTGAAGGTACTCCGGATTAACTTTGAGATTGGGACGACAATCACCTCAGTCCCCCGTGACCATGGGTGCTGTAAAGCACCCGAAACGTCGGGAATTAATAAAAATAAGTTAATTAAACGCGATATAATCCGTAAAAGTAATTTTATTCAACATTACATCTTTGTCCTCAGAGGTGACATCGCATTGCAGCCCTCTTTGTTTGAAGTTGGTAGCAGGATTGAATAGGATGCAGTAGTCACTTAACATCAGGAATTTAAAGTCCGAAGTTCGTTATTCACTTCAACTTCATAAAAGCATTCTCGTATCTAGCAGTGTGCTCAGAGAAAAGCTTTAGTTGTAAAATACTACAATAAAGCTTATAACGATTATTGAATTTGAAAGAGCGTGCCTTTAAACCAGTCATCCTGTTTAAACTACTTTACCGGATAGGATCTGGGACTTTTTTTGGAATATAAATTTAATAAACGTCTTTCAAAATTCCTTTTAACGATATCTTTCATGGAATATCATTCATCAGAGCTTAATTAATTTAGACGTTTGTTGAATTTAATAAACGTCTTTTAAATTAAACTGAAAAAACGTTTATTTAATATAAAACACAAACGAGAAATAGAAACGTTTGAAATTGTCAGTTTTCCTAACAAAAAGTTGAAGTATACACTCCACTGGGTAATGATATTTTCAAAGTACCAAAAATGGGTCTGGTGGTAGCTTAAAGACTCTATAGCTCTTTCACCGAGGCACTAACGACACTTCATATTGTAAAATACGAGAGGTAAGAGTCTTTTTCGCGTTCTTTTTCAGTTATTATTTCGAGTATGATAGACAGAAATATCCATAACAGCGGGTATGGCTGAGTGTTGGGTTATAATTTCCGTTCTGAAAACCGAAAGACATGCGCAGCACTGTTCCGTTTGAGTGCGATAATGATGACGGTGTATGATATTTCCTCAATAAAAATGTGAAGTAACAGCTTACATACGTTACATGACGTAGATCTACCCCAAGGTGAGTTGGCGGAATCCACATTTTCTCACTATTTCCTTACGACGTTTTATTTCACCGCCGAGCACGTTTTAAATTAGCACTTAAAATTGCTATTCATAAATACATTAGTGTCAGCGGGGACAAACTTTATTTGAAAGAAAGAAAGAAAGACATTTATTTATTATATTTGCTCACGTACTATGAAATTTTAAGATAAAGCCTCAACCTTAAATTACCACGGCTCATTTTGAGAGAATATTACGCGAAAAGTAATTTTTCTATGATATAAAATAGCAAAGTAAGCTTATCAAAGCGACTTTTTTATAGAAGAGAGAGCAAACGAGCACGCGGCTCACCTAATTCTAAGTGTCAACCGCCGCCCATGAGAGGAATTGCAGGTGTGTTTTAAAAATAAATATGCTCGTTTCTTGAAGGTCCTTAAGTCGTATCAATCCGGAAAAGTGCTGGTGATACACGATTCCACAAAGACGTCGTGCGAGGAAGAAAACTCCTAGTAAATCGCACAGTGGTGGACTGCCATGATGTGGATGATATCGTAACTATTAACTGCCGTATAATATTTTGCATGTTAGTACTTTTTTTAAACGTATAATTAATAATGTCCTCCAGATCGAATTTCGGTCACGGCGGCCAATCTGAACGGAGACTAGCGCAAATCAGAATTAATGCGGACGGGCGTGTGTTGATGAGTGCGCAAGTATAGATGCACTCCCTATTACCTCACTTTCATAGTCCGATGGGATGGCTATCCGACATAACCGGAGAGAGATCAATGTATTATAAATAAATTTACCTCATTTATAATATCCAACATTAGATTCAGAAAATATTTAATATTCCATTTTGCTATAGCAAAAAGATAAAAAACATGGAAATTTATAATTCTGTATGATTGCTTGAATAACTCGACTTATTAAATATATCTTCTTTCTTTCAATTAACGGTTAGGAAGATGTTCATCTACAATATTTTTAAGCTACATTGCAGCATTCTGTCACCTTTTCCTAACTGAGAAAAGAAGGTGACTTGAACGAAGTAGCGTAAATGGCAAGTTCCGTTAACAACTGCTCGTAGGACCAAGAAGTGGGACGAGCTCATTTCGTGGGATTATAAATGAAAGTGCTCTCACTGTGACATCTCTTTAAGATTTCAGAAGAATTTTCCGGAAATACGGGCAATTTTTTAGGTGCAAATTATATTAAGATAATTTTTTCACAAATTTTACAAAAACTTGATTCATTTAATGCGAATACTCGTGCATACTTTTTGAATCAAGAGGGCAAATGAACATTCATATCTATGACAGTATACTCGCTGCCAAAATCTTCATTTAAGGATTTTTAAAGTAAAATAAGTATGTAAAACCAGAACATAGTGATAGTAAGTAGATGCTGTGGCACATTGACATGTATATCTATCCTCGATAATGAATCAAAATGTAGTTGCGTTATTACTACAGTGAACTAAGTTAGAATGCTTCGTTTCCAATAAAAAGGGTCTCCGGTTTGCTTGGGAAAATAGAGATATTAGATGAAGAAGATAAACAGAGGTAAAGATGGACTTATAAAAACCACATAAGGTATGTATTACATGAAGAGAAGGCCTTAATTCAGCTTTACAATTACCTAACTTTGATAAATTAAAATTCTAATATTTTTTGTTTAAAAGAAAAGCGGTAAATTATTATTGCAGATGTCTATTTTTATGTAGAAAACACTATTTTTTTTTAAATAAGATGTAATAAACTAAACGATGAATATGATAGTATGTCAAGGTTTGTATTATAATGTCAAACTATTCAGTGATGTCTCAGTGATCGCGAGAGGGAAAACTGGCAGCGATCACCGAACACTGATCAGAGGCACACTGCACCTAAACGTTAAGTTGGAGAGGTCACGTCTAATGAAGTCTACCCTCCGTCTCTCTTGTGCTCTAATCCAAAGCCCCGAAAACTTTCAGCTCAAGTTACGAAATCGTTTTCAGTGCCTAGAAGATCGACGTCAATCAGGGGGACATAAACGGTAATAGATTCTCTTTGGCCTGCACCATACTATGAACGCTCTAGTTTACATATATAAAGAACGCCAGCAAATGGAAAATGCAACAAACCACTTTCATGAATAATAACAAGAAACTGGAGTAAATAAATTGTTCGTTTATATGCAATGTGAGACTTGCATCTCAGCTGCATCGATAAATCACGTTCTTTAAACTTCGTCCACTCAACTTCGCTACAAAGTAAAACTTTACGTAGTTGCAATTAATGTTCAACGGATGGGTCATTATACTAGAATAGATTTAAAAGTGTTGAAATATTATGGATGTCTCAGTTTATAGATAAGATGCTAATCAATGACAATTTTTTTTGTGTTAACACATAAATACTCAACAAATAGAATTCTATATATAATTTATCTGAACTGAAATCTCAAAAAGGCAAGCAATTTTAAGGGATATTTTTTAAAATTTAAAAAAATATCCCTTCATCTTCTTTTTCAAAACCCCGTAGAAGCCAATTACTGGACATAGGACTTTCCAGTTGCAGGCGGATTGATGATCACAGTATAACGTCGGTATTTTACGCCTGGCGTAAGACAATCCATACCGCCATCGATCAATGTATTATTTTAATAGTTGTAATTTAAAATATTGTATAAGCATAAGCTGACGGAAAATAAGGGAATTTCTTACTGTGTTTGCTACAATTTTTGACGCCACATAGTAAATTAAATATTGTATTAAATTCTTATCTTCTTGACTTGATCTTTTATCAAAAATGGGTTGATGGATTTCCTAATGTATAAATAATGTATAAAAATATAAATGATTTCAAAACAATAAACTCCAGACACTGACTCATAATATTTCACTTAGCAGCACTTAAACACTAGTTAAAAATTCTTTGTGAATAAAACTCGCAAGCCGTGTGAATGTAAATCGACAAAAAAAAAAATCTTTTCACGACTTGTTTGCGAGGAAAATAAAACTATTCACATACAATGTCAGTGTTTTACAACTTTTAAAACTCACGCCTGTCACCCAGAGGGGTAGGCAGACACTACGGACTTCCATTTGGCACTATCCTGGCACACCTCTCTCGTCTCTTTTACATCCATATATCTATGCATACGCTCGTCAGTTAAAGTACTCTAATCTGGCCCATTTTCAATATATCGCCAATTTGGTCGATAAACCTTCGTCTAGGGCGTCCCTTTCCGACTCTACCGTTCACTTCTGCAGCATAAATTTGCTTTGTCACACTTTCTTCGTTCATTCTTTCTACATGACCAAACCACCGAAGCATTCCTTTCTTAATCCTGATCACAACGTCATCTTGCAAACCACACTTTTCTCTTATCACACTATTTCTCACCTGTCATTCAGATTCAGCCTAGCATACTCCTTAATGACCGCATTGCTACAGCATTTATTCTACTCTCATGCTTCTTCTGCCAGACCCAACTTTCACTACCATACATTAAAGTAGGAACTAACACAGCATTGCGAATTACCATACGTGCCTTTTTGGACACAATCTGACTTTCCACAATAGAGTGTAGAGCCCCATTTTCTTTATTTCCTGCGTTCAATCGTCGTTCTATATCCTTATCATATCTACCATCCCTGCTAAATAAACGTCCCAAATATACAAACTCATCCACTTGCTCAATCAACTCCTTCTATTCTTATTTCACATAACGTTTTACTTTCTTCTCTTTCAAAAACCATACATTTCGTCTTGCACGTTCACTTTCATACCCTTTCTTTTAATGACCAGTTCATTAAAGTAACCATCATTGCAACTCGGCCGCCGACGATGCAAATATAACTTGATCATAAGCGTACAAAGGCATCCGACGGTTAACTCACCCATTCTCAACCCACATTCTTCAACTTTCAAAGTTTGCAAACAACTGTCCATAAATAGGTTAAACAGCCACGGAAAGCTACACAGCCCTGTCTGACACCTTTTGGATGCCCAACCAGTCCAGTAGATACTGTTGATCCTGACACAAGCACTAGAGTCCCTATAAAGAGACCTTAATGCCTGTATCAAACCAACGCTCAAATCAAATGAGTTCAGTATTTGCCATAACATTCCTGTCTACTCTGTCATAAGCCTTTCCAAGTCCATGAACGCACAAAAACTTTCTGGTTTTGGCCAAAACTTCTCCGCAATCATGCGCATGGAAAGACTTGATCCGTACACCCATACCCTTTCTAAATCCAGCTTGCACATCCCAAATTATTCCATAACTTTCTTCCATAACTCTTTCAATTAACACCTTAGCAAACAGTTTACCCACAATGCTAAGCAAGCTGATACAACGGAAGTTTTAACAGTCCTGCTGTGACCCTTTCCTTTTATATTGGGACTATAACGGCTTTGCACCAGTCTTCCGGTACTCGCTTCAGTTCCCAACATAAATTAAACAAGGTGTACAGCAGGCCTACCACCACTCCTCTCCAGCCCTTAGCATTTCGAGTGATACTCTATCATATCCGGCTGCCTTACCTGCTTTCATGCTTTTCATTGCTTTCATTATTTCATTTACACTTATCTGCCTACCTCTCTCCACTTCTTTCGAATTTCTATTTCACTTAATTCAGATGACTCTTCACTCATAAACACGCTTTCAAAGTATTCCTTCCATCTCTTTAAATTCAAACTTCATCATTCAGCATACAGCCATTCTCGTCTCGTATAGCATTCATTGTAGGCTGTTTTGAATTTTGCCTGGCAGTTCTTGAGTTTCAGAACATTTTAATATTTGCCTGGAAGTTATCAGATATCCTTCTATCATTCTTATCCGTTCTTTCTTGCGTTTTCCTTTCAAAACTTCTTTTACTCTCTTATTTATAAGTCTAAAGTCTGCCTTTTTCTTTCATTCTCATCAGTCATACCGCCAGAATTACCAGCTTTGGTTGCCAGTAAATCTAGCCATGCTCTCTTCTTTGCTTCAACTTCCATCCGTACCTTATCATCGCACCACAACGTATTATTTTTCCTTTCATTCGTTCTCTTACTTACACCACGTACTTCGATGGCTGCATCCACCAAAACTTTCTTAACATTATTCCATACAGTCTTCAGGTCTAAATCATTCATACATATTTCATTCAAACCCCTTATAATCTCCTCAGTCTACATTTATACTTCTCTTTCACCTTCATCTTGTAACTTCTCTATTCTTATACGCTGTAACGCAGTGGTGAGCACAGATGTCCGATGCCGCCAACGCCTGAATAGACCATAAATCCGGCATAAGACCAAGTAATGATCCGTCCTACGTTGGACCCCGGTAAACCCTTGTATCTACCACTGCGCTCCTCATTCTTTCATCCACAATTATAAATCTATCATGCTTCTATCATCACCTCTTTCCCATGTATACATGAATCTTCTTATGGCGTAAGAAAGTGTTCGTCACAAAAGATTATTTTCCACACATGGCGAGGAGATCTTCACCTTTCTCATTTACACTTTCATCGCCAAACGTTCCTAATATCCTTTCATAACCAGACCTCTTCACCCCAACCCTTCCATTAAAATTTCCTAACATAATAATACTTTCATTTCCTTACATTTCATCAACACCATCCTTACCATGTCCTAAAACTGCTCTCGGATATAAGTGGGCTTAGACATGTCTGGGGCGTACACCTAGCACAAACAACTTCTTTAAGCCCACTTTTATTCGTATCCATGCAACCTTGAGCTTACACATTCATACTCTTTCACATTGACCCATTCTTTCTGAAAGGATGACACCGACTCCTAGCATGCCCTCGGTCTCGTCTACACCAGACCAGTAAGCGGTATACATGTCGTGTGCAGTGGCATCCTTTCCCTTTCATTCGTCTCATTTACACATAACATCTATTCCTCTATCATTCATCATTTCGCATACTTCATCCATCTTATCATTCATTGCTCCATACATTCAGTGTAGCCAGACGGGCCTCCGCAATCCACTTTTACCCCTCCGAACAGAACGTTGGGTGGCGAACCTCGTCGCCGGTTTTCCTCCGGAGATTCTTCGCACCCTGACCCATTAAAGGGCGCCGGGAACTCAGGGCCATTTCTTTTACTTGCTGGCTCATGGTGCAAACTAAGGGTATATACGGCGAGGAGCCGAGTCTGTCGTTTCGGCTTTGTCGCTCGTTTAGCACCACCCGGGGACACGTGTAGGGTGGGCCTTGGGTTAGGTGGTCGAAGCCTACGGATGCGAGCGACTCATCCCATAATACATAATAAATGTCTTTAATTTTACACCAAAAGGACTAAATGTTCACTGCGGAATGCAAAAATACTAATACAATATAACCTGATAACTTTAGACATGATTATATTTGTTTCAATATCGTTGACATCACATTACCGCTACCGCTATAATATATCTTTATACGTATCATCTATATATTATGTATCATTATTCTACATATACTTTTGACCTTTTCTTATTTTTATTCAAGTTCACTATACTAGCGATACAGTTGTCTAAACAACAATTTTTGAAAAGTAATTTTACTGTAATATTATTTAGAGGTCAAACCTTTGGCTTAGGTAATTGTCTGGATATGTAACATAATGTAGAAGCTTACTTAGGAGGTTTACTGCGTAGAGTTCTTAAAATCCGTCAATTGTATCCTACTTCGGCGTTGCAAAAAGGTGAAATGTGTTTTCTTTTCTTAAGTCTTTTTAACGGCTGCTGATCTAAGTATTTAATCAAGCCGGGCACGAGATATCACCTTGTGGTCGTTAAATACTTGATTGCGCGGGAGAATATATATTTATTAAATTAGAGGAATTAAATTTACTTACCGAGAAGCTCGTACTCACAATCACTAATCGGCGTTAATTTTAAATATTGTGGTGTGTAATGTTGTAGGGGTAACTGTATGTCTATGATAGTGTATAGCCTAAAACACTAGCGATTATAAACTTTAAAACTAATTAAATTAATAATGCGGTAAGAACACAACACCGTGCAACAGCAGGCGCGGATTAGCGAAGTCTTTATTGAACTAATCCTTTCCTTTTGAAGGTGAAGTGAACAGACAATTTTACTCACACCACCGCCATCTATGGTAAATACTGAGATTAATTTGAGCGCATGTTCGGCGCGACTAGTAATACTATGGGCGAAATAACTTACATACCAATGTACACTTTATTATTTATTTCTTGAAATAAAGTAACCGTAATAAAGTTGGTATGAAAATTGGATGCGCCCGTACATTTTTCTAAAATAAAATGGTTTGGCATCCATAAAGGTGACAGGGCTGTGTGGCTTCCCCAAGGCAACCTATTTGTGGACAGTTGTTTGGAAAATTTGAAAGTTGAAGAATGCTGGTTAAGAATGGGTGAGTTAACCGTCAAAAACTTTGTACGCCGATGATCAAGTCATACTTGCGTCGTCGGCGGCAGTTGCAAATGATGGTTACATTAATGAACAGGTCATTAAAAGAAAGGGAATGAAAGTGAACGCAAGTAAGACTAAAGTTATGGTTTTGAAAGAGAAAGTTAAACGATATGTAAAATAAGAATAGAAGGGAATTGGTCGACAAGTAGATCAGTTGTGTATTTGGGATATGTATTTAGCAGGGATGGTAGATATGATAAGGATATAGAACGACGAGTGAACGCAGGAAATAAAGAAAATGGGGCTCTACACTCTATTGTGGAAAGTCAGAATGAGTCCAAAAGGCACGTATGGTAATTCACAATGCTGTGTTAGTCCCTACTTTAATGTATGGTAGTGAAATTTGGGTGTGGCAGAAGAAGCACGAGAGTAGATTATATGCTGTAGAAATGCAGTCATTGAGGAATTTGTTAGGGCTGAATCTGAATGAGAGAGTGAAATTGTGTGATAAGAGAAGAGTGTGGTAAAGATGATGTTGTGACCAGGATTAAGAAAGGAATGCTTCGGCGGGTCGGTCATGTAGAAAGAATGAATGAGGAAAGAGTGACAAAGCAAATTTATGTTGCAGAGGTGAACGGCAGGGTCGGAAGGACGCCCTAGGTGAAAGTTTATCGACCAAATTGGCGATATATTGAAAATGGGCCAAATTAAGAGTACCTTTAACCGACGAGCGTGAATGCATAGGTATATGGATGTGAAGGAGGCGAGAGGTGTGTCAGGATCGCCAAATGGAAGTCCATATTTCTGCCTACGCCTCTGTTGACAGGCGTGAGTGTTTATGTTTTTATGTTTATGTTATATTATGGTTAAAGCGCAAGAAGAGATATATATCATATTCACCTTGTGTTAAAAAGTGAAGTCCCACTGCTGGGTATATGCGTTTTGAATCCTTGTTGACCTAGTACTCCTACCGCGACTTCCCGGCTGGAATCGGGCCGGGACAGAATCAGGTATTAGGATTTTCAGTTATTAAGGTATTATATATTAATATATATTAATTCAGGTATTTTAAGTTAAGAAATTTACAACATCGAATCTTTGCTTCTCGATCATCTTCACCTACAAAATATATTTGAAGGTACTGAGCGTCATGCGCCATCTCTAATGATTATTTATTAGAGTGTGGCGTACGTCAAGGTGGGCTTACCTCCGGATCTCTTTAGCTTATACGTAAACGACCTGATTAAGGAACTTAGAAGTACAAAAATTGGTTGTCACATAGGTACAATTTGTCTAAATAATCTCAGCTATGCTGACGACATGGTGCTACTGAGTCCTCAATCAATTCCACAAGATGAGAGCGACTGTAGGCGAATAATTTGAGATCATCCATATAGAAAAGTTGGGTCACTTTTTACCACCTTTCTGTTCTGCTTCTGGTAATATACTTCCAATTAAATAGTAGACCTGGCCTTATAATTTAAAAGTCGGTGAAAAACCATCTGCTGTTACCTGTTTACTACCAAAGGAAGTCATCTGGATACAGGCATTATATTTACGAATATTACCTATAAAATGATCATGATCTGGGTGTAGATCATTAATCAAACTAAAGAGTAGTTCAGGCAGTTGTTTCAACCGATCAAGTTGTACTTTTCCAGTGCTGCAACACATACCAGGTGTCTCATCCTTCCATTTCAGCACATTGCACCACTGACACTTGTATGTCATAGAACCTAAGGCTACACTGCTGTCAGTTCTATGAGCAATATCAGGTTCATACTCCATAACGGAATGGACCTTGTTTTTCCATAAACGCAGTGTAATGTTTTCCTCATACCGTGACTGAATTGCTGTACTTGTGGATTCGCAGTTTGGTAATTTGCAACAGCTTGCCTGTGTACATCGATTTTTTTTTCTGATAAGCGGACACAGCTTTACTAATTGAATCTGGCTTGTTCTGCCTATATCTTTCTTGTGCACTTTTTAATTGATTTTTCTTGTGTAATTAGTAAATCTCGACCTTCGTTTATTTTCTTTTTCATATTTTAATGTCGACGATACAGATTGATCTGTTCCGCTGATTGGAGATGATATTCTGTGTACAAAAGATGTAACAGTTAAATGGTCAAGCTCTGAAAAAGGATCACGCTCTTCGACAGGTACCTCCATGCGACGCTGTGTAATTTTCTTCGCAACAAATACGCAGATATGCGTCAAAATGTCCATTAGATAAATCGTGGCTAAATCGTAATCGCCTTACTGGACAGATATCTGTTCCGGACTCTGTGTATAGCAGACCATTTCAATATTCTGCAAACCGAAACGGAAATATTAATCCTGCAGCTACCAATTCACAAAGTCCACCATAAGTTTCATTTTAACATATCGGCTGAATATTCATTTGCTGTTGAATAATTATCGCCATTTCTGTCGTGGGTCATAACTGAAAACCTAGGCCAATCATTTACCACAAATGTAACAAGTTGTGAACGTACCACCATCGCATTTTCTTGGGTTCCGTACATTAAAATGAAAGCACAGAATCAAACAGGCGCCGTCACCTATAATGGGGTCGACAATATGTTCTTCCATTTTCCTTTAATATTAAGAGTTTCTGTAGTCATTTTTCGGTGAGAAAAATACTTCTATCAACAACACCTAATCACAAAGCAAATGGAATTCCAAGTTTGAACAGTGGTTGTAAGAAAGGCAAAATCAAGCAACTAATCCGAAACACGAAGCAAATCTTAAACCGTAAGCAAACAAACAAAGTCGAAGTCTGGTCAAATATCCGTTAACAGTGAATTGGTACCGTATGTGGTACAGGTTGAAGCGCTCATTCACCATTCACTTTATACATTCGAAAAAACACAATGTTACCGCGTTCTAAAACGATACCAACGCCATCTATTGGTAGGGATTGGAACTTGAAGATCAATACAAAATAGGTAGGTACCTAAGTATTTCTTTTGATTTTGAGATTTTATTAATTTATAAAAAAATATATTTGGTTTGGTTGTTTATTTTCATTGTTGTTTAATATTTAAATTAGTATTTTTGTTCAGGTGTAATTTTGTGCAATTTTTTGTACAAATCTTCTTGTCTATTTTGTTTTATGTTTTGTGCAATAAAAGTATAATCTATTCTATTCTAATCAATTAAGTTTAAAATATTTACAAATATCATTTACGTTATTTACGACCAAAAACCTTAAAATGACACCCAAGTCACCCAAACCATGATGATTTTAAATACAAACATACATCCATCCATTCTTCCATCCATGTTGGTTTAAAACCATAATCGATGCCATTTTCGTAATTAACGTTCCAAAAACCATAAAACGACACCCATATTGACATTTCAACCATCTTTTACAGGGATGATGGTAGGTACCCGTCAAAATACGTTGGATTTTGAAATAGTTTCTTGTTTTCTTAATCAGCGACCCGATAAACCATAAAACGATACCATGTTGATTTTCAGATTTGTCACCCCTTTTCCACCTTTTGGGGTTGAATTCTGAAAGAGCCTGAAACACTTAGTTTACTCATTTATTGATAGGAGTACTCCTGTGAGTTTCGAATAAAATAGTTTAACTTTTTTGTTGTCCCATACAAACTTTCAACCTTTTTCATCCCTTAGGGTTGAATTTTGAAAAACCTATTACACAAAATTGTTTATTTATAATCGTTAACCTAAAACAAAGTTTCAGGCTTCTAGCTCTGAAAATGACAGATTTCCAACAAATTTTAACCCTTTTCACCTCTTTAGGGCCAGGTTTCGAAAATCCTTTAGCGGATGCCTATGTCATTACAAATGTCTGTATGCTAAATTTCAGCGAAATCCGTTCAGTAGTTTCGGCTGTGCGTTGATAGATGTGTCAGTCAGGTTTGCCTTTTATATACATATATAGTTTTATTCATTCTTCAGGTAAATATACCCATTTTGTTAGTACACTTAAAACTAGGGTTAGCTAACAGAAATTCTTATTTATTTTTGAACATAATGGGCCTGGAACCAATATGCAACCCATATATGTATAGGTGTGAACCCAGTTCACACTGGGGAATTCACTGTAGTCAGTAGTTCCCTACATGTACAAAGGCTTTTCTTCCGCTAGGTAACAGAATCTGCACATCCTTAAGCCAGTCTTACCTCTGCTGTAATTTACACTTAGTAATGTAATTTTGTCTCCCTCTCGTCTCGAAATACATGAGCATTTTGCTTTAGTGTGATTTAATGTCCCAGTGTTTGTTAGGAGTGTTTGTCAAAAATATTATTTGTTTTGGACCCTTTTGTTTATGGCGATGAGTTCTTGGTTTGATAATTTCTCATGATGTGTACAACCTATATTAATGAAGATGTGTTTAATTTAAGTACACTCTTGTTACTTATAATGATAACAGTACAATAATACAATAATAGTTTAGGAGCACTTTACTAACTCATTATTTAATGAAAATTAAATAATACGTCCCACTGCTGGGCACAGGCCTCCTCTCATTTCTAAGAAGGTTTTATATATAAATAAATTACTAAAACATATATATTTAATAAAATACAATAAATTTCAAAACTCGTAAATATGCAGAAATTAGCTTTCTGCCCCTGACTTAATCCTCGTGAACTTTGAAACTAATAAAAATTATGTCTGTGAAAGGAAAAGGAGGTATTTTCCACCGGGCAAGGTGTGCCGCCCGGGGAGTGGTCGATGTTCGGTGTTACTACAACATCGAGATTGTTCTATATAATATACAGAGTCGTTTTTAAACTTTGATAGCGTTGCACGGTGTTTTTACGTTATTTTAGAGCAATAACATCACCTTCATAAAATTTCCCCTTTGGAGCAAAGATGGTCAGATTACTGGCGGAGCTAACCCGACAATATACCACCGAAAACTGATCAAGGGGTGTCAAGTCAATGCCGGCCAAACACAAATTGTGAGAGAACTGTTTGCTTTTAAAGTCATACCGATAGTATGATGGATTTAGGTAATTATTGCTATAAAAACTATCGCTATGTGATCCATATTCACAGATTACTGTGGCTTCTTTTACTTGTATTGAACCGATGAACAATTTAGGTTAACTAAGATTTCTTAACAATATTGCAGGTGCTCAAACTTTAAGGAAAAGAGGAAGGTGGAAGGCCAGAAGTGTTCATACTATTGATTGAACACAACCAACTAAATTGTATCCGACAACTTGTTCGTCAATCATGTTTAACTAACATCATTTTCAATTATCAACCCTCGATCACTCGATTGGATTTCAACTTCGAGAACACTCGTGGGGTGTACAGGACATCCCTCATTTTCCAACTCGAATTTAATACTTATGGTTACTATGAAAAAAATGAGAACTTATTTTATTAGCCACTGTTTAACTCAGCCAAGTTTTTGGCTACCAAGACTGCTTTTATTGAGCATGATAATCATTTGACATTTAATTTGGAATCAGTTCCAACTAATTTAAATTAGTAAATGCGACAATAGAGGCAATCTCTAGCAACAATAAGAGTTTAATTAATTTTGAATGCAGCCCACAAATAAGTAATAAAAATTGTTTACACCTGGTGCATCAAAATATACAAGGTATGATGGGCAAAGAATTGGAAGTTGAATTGTTTTTAAATAGTAACAATATACATATCCTTTGTATTACTGAACATTGGCTAAAAGATTATAATTTCATGTTTAATTCCAGAAATCACCAGGTGGTCAGTTCCTTCAATAGAGAAAAAAGTTTACGTGGTGGCTCCTTAATATTAGCAGATAAATCATTATTATATAAAGAATGTAAGGATATTGTGAGCCTCTCTGTTGAGCGAACTGTAGAAATGGCTTGTGTCGAGCTCGAGCACCTCATTGTTGTAAGTGTTTACAGACCCCATGTGCTACTTATGACTATTTTGAAAGAATTGTGGAAGAAGTTTTGCTCAAACTTAGTAAACAGAACAAGTCTGTTGTAATATGTGGAGACTTTAACATCAATCTCCTTGAAACTTCTTCAATTAGTATTAAGTTTAGCTCATTGTTTAAATCGTATAATCTTGTTAATTTATTCTTGGAACCAACACGTATTGCTGGGCCTAGTGCAACCTGTATAGATAATATTTTTTACAGATATTAAGCCCTTGCATAAATCAATTATTCAAAATTTAAGTTCAGATCACTGTGGACAGTTGGTATCATTGCCTTACATACACAAAAAACAGAAAAATAAGAAAGTTGTGTTTGTTCCAATAAATGACCATCGCTTGGAGATGTTTAGAAGTAATATAATAAAAAGACTTCCATCACTTTCATTTAAAAATAGTGCTAATTATTTGTATGGTATGTTATTTAAAATTATAACTTGTGAATTTAGTACAATATTTACTTCTAAAACTTTCTCTTTTAACAGTCGCAAATCATTTAATGAATGGGCGACAGTAGGAATTTATAAAAGTAGGCGAAAGTTATATGAGCTTTATAATGAAAGATCATATAATACTAGTGTTATATTTAGAGATTATGTAAAAACATATTCTAAAATATTTAAAAAAGTGTGCTACACAGCTAAGGCTTTACATTTAAGTAACAAAATAAAAACTGCATCCAACAAAATTAAAATGACCTGGAGAATAATAAATAGTGAAACGGGCAAGGTCAAACCGCACAACTCGGATTTTCAATTGAATATTAACAACAGTTTAACTCGATCTGATCAAGAAGTTGCTATGGCTTTTGAAAAACATTTTACTGATGTTCCTTTTTTGACAACAAAATAATTAAATTCTTCTCCTACTGTCGCCGAATCATTGCTTAAACAAAATGTAAAGGCTTGTTCAAATACTTTTAAATTCCATAGAGTATTGCCAAAAGATATCGTTAAATATTTTAAAACAATTGATGTTAAGAAAACGGCAGATTTATGGGGGATTTCTGTTAAAGTTATTTTATCTATAATAGTTATAATAGCACCTTATCTAGCCACTATATTTAATACAAGCGTCGAATCTGGTGTGTTTCCTGATTTAATGAAACATAGTAAAATCATACCTTTATTTAAATCTGGTAGTACATTAGACCCCGCCAATTTTAGACCGATTTCTGTACTACCAACATTTAGTAAAATTTTTGAAAAAATAATTTTAGATCAGATCTTAAGTTTCTTTAATATTAATAAATTGCTACATAAAAATCAATTCGGTTTTACAAGGGGTCGCTCGACAACTGACGCTGGAGTTGAGCTTATTAAACATATTTTTTGTGCATGGGAGAATACGGAGGATGCTTTGGGTATATTTTGTGACCTTTCCAAGGCCTTCGACTGTGTTCACCATGAGACATTAATCAGGAAGCTACAGTACTATGGTGTCAAGAACACAGCGCTTAAACTTATTATTTCATATTTAAGTAATAGAATGCAGAAAGTTATTATCAATGGTAAAAGTTCTTCCGGGTCACCTGTACTAATGGGTGTCCCTCAGGGCTCGATTCTCGGCCCATTTCTATTTCTGGTATATATTAATGACTTACCTTCCTTGTAGGGATAATCATGACATAGTATTATTTGCTGATGATACTTCCTGATTTTTAAACTTAAACGTCAATCATTTAAATGTGACGAAGTGAATAATGCTATATCAAAATTAGTGCATTGGTTTAACGTTAATAATCTACATTTAAACGGAAATAAAACTAAATGTATTAAATTTACAACAACGAATGTTAAAATCTAGGTACCAATGTGTTTTAAATGGGAAGAACTGAGCCCTATTGAATCCACTGTTTTCTTGGCATCACTCTCGACGCAAAGCTTCAGTGGGGCCCCATATATCAAACTAGCAAGCAGACTAAGTTCTGCAGCCTATGCTGTAAAAAGATTAGAGGTCTCACTAGTGTCGAGACAGCTAGACTAGTTTATTTCAGTTATTTCCATAGCATAATGTCTTATGGGATTTTGCTATGGGGAAATGCAACTGATTCAGAAACTATTTTGTTTTTCAGAAAAGGGCATTTGAGCTATTTACAACCTAAAACCGAGAGAGTCTCTTAGAGATAAATTTAAAGAAATAAATATATTAACTTTGGCCTCTCAGTATATTTACGAAAATTTAATGTATGTTCACAAAAACAAAGGTAGTTTTAGTAAAAAAAGTGATATACATTCTGTAAACACTAGGAACAAACACAAGCTAGTGATACCAGTTTCTCGACTCCACAGAGTCAGTAATTCATTCTTGGGGCAATGTATACGCTATTACAACAAGGTCCCGGAAAGTGTACAGGCTCTCTCTATTACCAAGTTTAAATGTTTTGTTAAGCTGAAACTGTATAAAAAGGGTTATTATAGTATAAATTAATACATGGTTGATAATAACCCCTGGGAATGAGGTGGTCGCTTCCAAGCAGTTTCTAAAATAAATTTTGTACTTAAATAGTTTGTACAACCATTAATGTAAAATTTACTTAAAAAAAAGTCCCGCTGGGTTTCTTGCTGGTTCTTCCCAGGACAGAGGTTTTTTTTCGAACCAGTGGTAAAGTAAAAAATGACTTTCATTAAGAATTACACATGTAATCTATATTGAATAAAAAATTATTCTATTCTATTCTATTCTATTCTACTCATTTATTGATAGGAGTACTCCTGTGAAGTTTCGAATAAAATAGTTTAACTTGTTTTTTGTTTCCCCATACAAACTTTCAACCCCTTTTTCACCCCCTTAGGGGTTGAATTTTCAAAAACCTTAGGACACGAAATTGTTTATTTATAATCGTTAACCTAAAAACAAAGTTTCAGGCTTCTAGCTCTCAAAATAACGGATTTCCATACAAATTTTTAACCCCTTTTTCACCCCCTTAGGGAGCGAATTTTCAAATGTCTGTATCCCTAATTTCAGCGAAATCTGTTAGTAGTTTCGGCTGTGCGTTGATAGATGTATCAGTCAGGTTTGCCTTTTATATACATATATAGATTTATTCATTCTTCAGGTAAATATACCCATTTTGTTAGTACACTTAAAACTAGGGGTTAGCAAACAGAAATTCTTATTTATTTTTAAACATAATGGACCTGAAACCAATATGCAACCCATATATGTATAGGTGTGAACTCAGTTCACACTGGGGGTAATTTCATTTCCTGTAGTCAGTAGTTCCCTACATGAACAAAGGCTTTTCTTCCGCTAGGTAACAGAATCTGCACATCCTTAAGCCAGTCTTACCTCTGCTGTAATTTACACTTAGTAATGTAATTTTGTCTCCCTCTCGTCTCGAAATACATGAGCATGTCTTGTAGGCTGAAATCTCGCAGAGCTGCTCGTAGGCAGAGACAAAAAGTATATGGATATTGAATACAACAGTCTTATATCATATCTCACAACATTGATAATCCTTCTGATTCATGTTATTATCAAGTTATTTTGAAAATATCTTTTGAAATGATAATGACTGACAATAATAAATACAATTAAATTATACATGTGTTTTTGTTATCCTTACACAACCAGTTTAAAACATCTTACTTCATATTTATCAGTGTGTAATAATATACATAAACCTGACATTACCTAGTCATTTTGGCTTTAATGGTGTTTGAGGTATGATAACTAATCAGTTAATATATTTTAAAACAAAGTTTACACACTGCACCTTTCCTAATCAACCAAAACATATTTAAACAAAGTCTTGACACCGCACCTGTCTGTCTGTCTGTTCCACTATTAGATTACACTATAGACTGCTTTGGAAATAATTACAACAATATATGCAGTGGCATTATACTTTGTGTTTTATCCTTATACAACCAGTTCAAAACAGCTTTCTTACTATATAGCATTTAAAGGTAATATTATAAATAGACATATTATCCATTATTCATCTTGGCTTTAATCATATTTATTTAATTACTGTAATGGTGTGTGTGATGTATATTCACTAATCAATTAATACCTGTAAAAAATAGTCTCCACACCACATTTGTTTGTCTGTGCACTGTTCCGGCAGAACTGCTAAAAGGATTTTCCATCTATCTTAAAATATCTATAATTGCTGAATGTACCTACAACTTTGTTTAATACTATTAATTATTAAGCTATTCTATTCTATATACACTATTCTAACTCATAATATCGGTGAAAACTACTAGAAAATCTACTGTGTGATAACTCAAAAACTACTTATCAGACCTTGATCAAATTTGTATGTCACCACATTAGAAGCACCAGCTTTCAAATAAAAAATCATCAAAATCGGTTCACCTAGAAAAAAGTTATGAGGTGTCACACATTAAAAAATTGGTTGCCTGTAAAGTCGGTATACGGGCGAAAGTTTTACGTGACAACGACTTTGAGTGGTAAAATAATTTTATTATGTCTGTCTCTCTCGCTCTTAGGCGGGCTAACCATGCCCGAGTGGAAGGGACGCGTGCCTCTCACTCGCTCTCATTGTGAGCGCATAACGTGAGCGGAGCGTAACGCAGTTTCTTGAAGTGTCACCCGGCAAACCAATTTATAAGACGTTGTCACGTCAAAAATACATCCGAATTGTCTACCTCTTTCTTTTTGAAGTCGGTTAAAAAGAAGAAAAAAGAAGAAGTGATGCAAAATTAATCTTTTTCTTCGTGTTTGTCTCTGCAAAGTCTTGTCTTTTGTAGATGTAAAGTAATCCTCTGGTACACAATTACCCTACAGTTTAAGATTAATTGCACTGCATAAAAATTTACTTCGTAGCGCAGTGGACTTAGTTTAAGAAACTTCTATCGGTACACTAAATAATAACATAGAATGCATATAGACGAAACATTTATAAATTTATTTTATGTTTTTATTCATTGGAACCAGTTTTCTTATCGCTGTATTAGTGTAAGTACCTAGTTGCATCCACCACTACCACCAGCATTCTTTAAGTGGTAGAGATGTCCAGCACTGGATTTTAATAGGGTTTTAATGATGATAATGATGTGTATTTTACTAATATCATCGTTTAAAACCCTTATTATAAGGTGTTTATAATAAAAAATAGAAAATGTGACATGTATAAAGTTTACTGTTTTATTTATCCGTAACATTGTTATGTATAACCATAACAAACAAAATTGGCAAACAGCTTCCGAGTGTACGTAAAATATGCAAACATAAAATTTACTACGAAAATTCTTACTTATTTGACAAAATAAACTACGGCACAGGTGTCGCGGTAATACTGTGTAAGCGCTAGCAGGGTATAAACTGTTGGCCATATTATTTAGTTGCTTACTATGATCCAGGAATTCTTTAAATATTTAATGGCGGCGTAACTTTTAGGATTAACTAACAGAATCCCCGGTGTTTTGTGTAAAAGATTAAAGTACAGCAGTACTCTACTAACTTTCTAATGCATTTCCAAGGTCTTTTTCATGTTTAATACTCGTATGTGAATACTTACGGGAACTTTTTCTCCAAGTGCCACTATCATTTACACGCGGTATCGCGGCAATTTATGGTGGATGTCTGTGTTTGGCAATAGACTTGTGATGAATTGTAATGATAATTATGATGATGAACCAAAGATACTATATACATATATAAAGATATAAACATGTATATTTTATATATAAGGTGACGCATGATTAATTATTTGAGCCCATTGACCTATTTAGTAATAGGTCAATGTTTGAGCCGATATTAATTAATAATTATATGACTATTTGCGCGTGAAACCAAAAGTGCTAATTGGCAATATTACATAAAATAATATTATTTTTGATGTGTTCCATATTCCGAATTTACATTGATTTTTTAACGCCACTTGCTTCAAAAACCAAAATCTGTTCACTGCTTCTGTTTACTTTCGACAGGTTAAATGCTGTAAGGGGAATACAATCATTTTTCCGAATGTCAACCTCTCTTGCATATGATAGTTTTTAATGAAGCACTGGAGCCTGAATAATGGCTATACAATTCTAAAATACAATACAATCACCATCATCATCATCATCATTACAGCCCTTCACAAGTCCACTGCTGAACATAGGCCTAATCCAAGGAATGTCACAAAGCACGTTCCTGAGCCACCTGCATCCATTGACTCCTGCATGTCTTACCAGGTCGTCACTCCATCTAGATGGTGGGACGAGTTTTTTTTTTTTTATTTTGATGTTATCAGAAAGATGCTGCTGCCCATCACCTGCCTCAGTTTCCCTCTGTCGCCTCTTACGACATCCACGGGAAGATATGGGGTAGTGGATATTCTTAACCGCCGCTACACGGCAGATGTATATTAAAGTAATACAATATTTAATATACAATACAATATTAAATTAAAATTAAACGTGCATCAACTCACAATTTTAATATTAATTCTTCAAAACATGATCAAAGTAGAAACAGCGCTTAAAAGTCAATAGAAACGTTCTTTTATTTTCAGCAGTTCATTTACCGAATAAAATTGTTTTCCAAAAGCCACTTGAATAAATTACGTCTAAACCGGTTAAAATATAATTGTCTTATTTCATTTGTTATTTATTTATACACTTAAATAGCCATCACATAACATTTTTGAGTACCGACTAGTTTTAAATGAAGGCAAATCAATTTTTTCTGGTATCTGGTACTATATTTTACTGTATCCTTTAGCTAAGTAAAAAAATTAAGATGCTTTTTTAGGAATGATGGAATACGAAATTAAGAAAGAGGAACGTTGGAAAACGAGAAAGAATGGAATGTAGAAATAAAATATATTTACATTTTCTGCAAGTGCGAACTTCATCTGTACGCGATATATCCTATCAATTGAATATTGAAGTTATTAAGATCGACTACCAAAGCTAGAAAGTCCATGCAAAGAAGCTGAACCTTAATTCTACACACTGGTAAGGGAAGCAGTCACCTGCATATCCAGCGTAGTGAGTATAGACAAATATTTCAAGTATTTCATGCCAACAGACATTTTAGTACGGCCCCATGTCACGTTATAATAATAATAATAATCATTTATTTCAATCCATCAGATCATAGTTACAGTAGTATATTTCAAATGAAATTTAAATTTTGAATTACATATGAATTAAATTAAAATAAAATTGAAATATTTTTAATTAAAATTATTAAAAAACCAGATTAAAACCATTAAAACCAAATTAACATCATTAAATATTAAAATCAATAATATGCCTGCCTCTGAGTTATTTGTTTGTTTGTCCTTACATTAATCATATAACAATGATTAATTTACTGACAATCAAACCTGTTCGCAAATACGCTCGAGATGGTGTTGGAGGTGGCCCGGAGCCTGCGCCCCATAGATTTGCACCGCTTTCGCATCGTCGTGTAGTCGACACGGGCGTCGGCGAACATCCCTGACGCGCTGCAGTGCCCGGGCAGCCCCAACAGCACCCTGAACGCATTATTATTATTGCACACGGAGTGCGTTGTACTGCTTCTGGGTATATGACACGAACAAACCTGCGGGCGATCATATTGGCCCTTACAGACAACGCCCTCCGCTCCCTATCGATGTCCGCATCGTCCCTCAGGTCAGTGGTCACGATATGCCCGAGATATTTAAACTGTTCGACTCTTTTTAACTCGACACCGTTCAGTCTAATAGGTGCAACCGTTTTCGGGTAGCCCCGCCCCCTGGCCCGAAAGACCTCATTCACTCTTCTTTGCGTTATAGAGCAACCCGTGATCCAGCACGTAACGCTCGCAGATTTCCAGCAACCTGGACAGACCACACACCGAGGCACTCGGCAGCACCATGTCGTCCGCATAACTAATATTATTGCCACAAATACCATCAATATGGCAGCCGACACGGGTGCTGCTGAGCTACTCTATCAGTGCATTCACGTACAGGTTGAAAATCTTTGGCGAGATCAGCCCCCCCTGCCTCAGCCCGCACTCCAACCTGTACGGCTCCGATAGAGCACCCGACCATCGAACGACGTTGACATGGTTAAAATACCAGTACTTGAAGATTTCTATCAGTTCGAGAGGCATTGAGATGTTCTTTAATTTTAGCCATAACATGTCATAACTAACTAGGTCGAACGCCTTCGAGAGGTCGAGGAAACAGGCATAAATAGGTGTGCTCCTTTCGGAGTAATACTTGACAGATTGCTTTAAGAACAAGACAGCTGACTCAGTAGACAGTCTCAGTTTAAAACCAAATTGATTGTCATGAGTGTTTACATACCGGTCAAGCTGTGTATTAAGCAAACCGTCAAGAACCTTAGCAAGCACTGTGGCTAGAGAGATTGGCCTGTAGTTGCTTGTGTCACTTAGGTCACTAGTTTTACTCTTCACAATTGGTACGACCACAGTCCTCATCATCTCTGCTGGTAAGTACGCATGTCCTATACAAAATGTATATAACATGGCAAGAACTCTGGACAGGTGGACCCCAGCATGCTTTAGATGCTCAATGCTCAGGCTGTCATGACCAGGAGACTTTCCACTTGACATTGATTTTATAACTCCCCGAACATCCTTCGCTGTGAATCTGGTACTTATCTCCAGCCATGCGACCCCTCTACACTGAATGGCCGTGATGTGTCCAAATGTGATTTCACCATAAAGTGATCCTTAAATAAGCCCGCAATACATTTTGGTTCACTCACCCCGTTGACGCTCACGGGTAAGCCCGGCTTATTATTTAGCTTACTCGTAGTTTTCCAAAAGTTACGAAAGTCATGCTTAGAATGGTTATAAACAAGGATATCCATCTTTATCTGCTCTCTATTATTTTGGAACCACTTTAAGCGTGATTTAAAGATTCTACGACTCTCCCGCATCTCCTCCCAAACACGTCCTTCACTTGGTTTACCCCAGAGTACCCATTCCATAAATTTACACCGAGCTACCCCGTGAGCGTCACGCACATGCTTGTTCCATCCAATCACCGGTTGTTTTCTTCTCGGTTTAGCAATAGTATGACTCTCAGAGGCGGCCTTACACAATGCACTTACAATCCTATTATACATACTGTCAATTACACGCCTGTGATCTCGGTTGTCACAACGTTTATCACTACAGTTACCGAATTCAGGCGGAAATTATTATTATTATTATTAAAGTTGGAAAAATTTACTTTGCCAACATCCGCTCAATAAAATAAAATGATATATCTTACCTAGTTTGAAGAGCACCTCCCGCCTTCCTCAATTGCGTGCACTATAAATAAAATAAAATAAAATGTTTTATTTCTCAGGCATCGTAGGCCCATAGCATGTTAGTAATAGAAATAAAACTTAAGAACTAATTAGTAAATAAAACATATAAATAAAACAAGACAGAAATACACAAAAAATTGGGGGTTTTATCAAGCTCCATTTAGTAAATGTAGCTTGACAAACCTACACAGTGTCGGGCCATCTAGCCGCTTTGCAAAGACCCTCAAGATACTATTCGAGCTTTCCCTCACTCTGCGCATCAATGATTCTACTTTTTTACGCATGATCGCAAAGTAGTCGTCAGCGAACATGCCTGATGCACTACAATAAGGTGGATGCCCCAACAGTAACCTGGATTTGAGTTGATTGGAGCATTGATATATTGGATACGCAGGGTATTTTCTGTCCTTTGGGTATGATTGGCCCAAAGGCTGCTAGTGTAAAAAGATTGGGAGTAAGCCTTGAACAGTGTAATTTTAACTGGTACAGAGCAAGCAGCAAACCTTCGAGCCACCATATTACCTCTCACAGCTAGTGCCCTGCGTTCCCTTTCGATATCTAGATCATCTTTTAAGTCTTCTGTCACAATATGACCCAGATATTTAAAATAGTTTACTCTCTGTAAAATTGAACCGTTAAGCTTTACTGGAGGGACATATGTTGGACTTTTATTTCTACTTCTGAAAACCAACAGTTCACTTTATATATTTCAATATAAAAATAATTTATTATATTTCAATCCATGTTGCACAGCATAATCCTCACAAATGGCAAGCAAATTGTTCTCATTATCTGCCATCTGTAGTGGAATATACTACACAACAAGTAAATAAAAAACGGTTCCGAACGTGAACAGTAGCACAAATTAATTCGAATTTACAAATATCTATATTTATATCGCAGGACATTGGTACTTCTCTTATCTCCAACTGCGGTGCAGCAACTAAAAATACTCCTCCTTGCTTACATCCATCAGCACGATCACATCGCAATATCGAATAGCCGGGTGGTATAATCTCCGCGCTATGAATTGATTCGTTGCACCCAGTCTCCGTGATGGCAAGTATATCCGAACCAGAAGATTCGAGTAAAGATAAAAAATTTAATGTCTTTCTTCTTAGATCTCTTACATTTTGATATAAAATATTTATGCTCTTAATTCGTAGATTGTTGCCCGGTGAGTTGTGGGTTCTTGCTTGATCTACGAAACCAAATCCATTCGCTGTATTTAGCATCTAGTGGCCAAATGTCAGGGTTACATAATTTCTCATAATTAGCTTCAATTACACAGACTCAAAATAAAAAAAAACATACAAATTTTAATACAGAAAGTGGCTAGGTGCCAATATGTGCTTGGGATCCTAAAACCTTATAGTCCAAAGTAAAGTTAAGCCTATGTACGTCCAACTGTTGGGCACAGGTCAGTGTTAGCGGACTTCACAAATGTCCTTTAAATAGTTCCTCAGACATTCAGGTTTGACAACGTAACAAAAAAGGCTCCAAATGGATTAGCAGTACACTTTGATTTTGAATCGAGGATAGATGTAGATGTCTATCGGCCACAGCATAAACTTGTATCAGGTGGACTGTGTGCTCGTTTGTCACTCTTATCTTAAAGTTAAAAATTTAAAGTTACAACCTATATAAATCCCACTGCTGGACATAGGCCTCCTCTCATTTCTGAGAGGGTTTTAGGGCAATGAAGTGTCCGCCGCGCTGGCCCAATGAGTGTTGGCGAACTTCACATGTCTTCGAAATATTTTTTTCTTATTTCTTAGACATGCAGGTTTCCTCACGATGTTTTCCTTCACCACCGAGCACGTGGTAAATCAGCACTGAAAATTGCAATTAACAATTTCATTGGTGCCGGCGGGGATAGAACCCGGGTTGCTCGCGTACTGTGAAATTATCTAATACATAAAAAATAATTTTTGTTTGTTCGTATTTTATGCGCGGCCATACCGTTCCTTTACCGTTAACTTATTGCTTGCACTTGCGCGAAGGTTATAGGCATAGTACAATTAACTTGGTAAATAAGGTGGCGAGCGTATTGTACCGACAAATTTATTTGAAAGTTACGAGTACATAATATCATTCAATTATTATCATTCCTAATTAAACTGTTCCAAATTTAAAATTCCACAATTCGTCTTCTGCGGCACAACACGCCGGGGATCGTGACCATGACGAAGAAGTTGACGATGACGATGGCCATGACGATGACAATGACTATGATCATTACTATGATCATGACGATGACAATAACGATGGCGACCATGACTATGATCATTACGATGGTCATGACGATGACCATGACTATAATCATTACGATGATCATGACGATGACGATGATCATTACGATGATGATTAATGATGTTTCTAAATTGAAGCCCACGTGAGCGAAGCCGCGTAAAAAAATAGTTTTTTTAATAAATTAAAGTTATGTCATTAGTAATAAGTGTTGTCATAAGTTAGAGAATGATGTACTCCTACCTTTATTAAAAAAAGTATATTTCAGTAATCGGATCGCGTTGATATTTATATTGGAATTTTTCTTCTGCTTATTTATTAGCTCGTGGAAGTCTAATGCTAAAAATTGGCCTCTCTCTTTCTAGAGAGGATTTACATCCACGCTTAGAAGGCAGATTTACTAGCGCAGTACCAGACGTCTCGCACCTTTGACTCTACTGCCCGTCGCTGTTTTGCGTATTTTACAACGGTCGCTTCTTACCACGACGTTCGGTAGAAAACCCACACAACATAGAAGATGAATTTGCCTTGATGATAATATTTGTTTTTTTTTTTTGTTTTACCAGCTAGACATTTGTTATAAATAATTTTTGATCCAAGTATACAGTAGAAATAATATGAAGTAATATGAATACGCTTATTTCAAATTTAATTTATGCTTGAAATTTATACAATAAAACATAATTATTATCATTTTTACGAAAATTTACTTTTGAATAAATATTGTTAATCGGTTTTATCAAGAATATACTTATCTCGTATTTCTTAGAAAGATTTTATTGTAATCGGATTTATTTTATATCGTGAAAATATAAATAACGTAGTGAGCGCTCTCTGATACGGATTGCCATTCAATAGAGTTGAGAGGTTTTTACGAGGCCACGCTGCAGCTATGTTATGGTTGTAGAACGAATGGGTTGGCTCGACTGAGGTAGGACCACGCTCTTACAAAATACCAGCGTAAAATAGCAGCTTAACGCTGCTGTGTTTCGTATGGTGAGTGTAGAGAACCGGAGACCCTTTTTACTGAAATAGTCCCCTGATATTGCAGAAATCCACGCTTTCCGTGGATTTCTGCAATATCAGACTTCATTCAAACCTTAACGCCGTCCACTACCATCTGGGGACGGCAAACCCAGCCTTTCTCTTTATAACCGAGACACAGGTGTCCTCTCCGGCTGATACTTCGTATCTCTCCTACCCGGGGTACAAATTGGAACACTCCTTTGTGCCCCGGGCTGGAGTTTGCGTGTACATCAGAGAGGACATCTGTTTTCGACGCCTCGGAAGTCTTTAAGGTACGGGCCTGTCCATCCTATGGCTGCGCGTAGACAGCGACGACCATTCCCGCGTCTACGGGTGCCTCTATAGGTCCCATAGCGGTAAAGCTAACACAGACCGACTCATCTACCACGTCCAAATGGCTGCAGACTCCGTGCTACAACAGGTCCCATCCGCAGAGATCGTGATACTCGGTGATTTTAACGCCCACCACGTCGAATGGTTTGGGTCCCGTTTAACCGATCATGCGGGTAGATCTGTTTATGACTTTGTCTTGGCATATGATCTGACACAACTGGTTAATTCGCCTACGCGGATCCCAGATGGGGAGGATCATGTACCTTCCCTGTTGAACTTTCTGCTGACCTCTCATCCGGACGGATATCAGGTCTCCGTCGATGCCGCTCTTGGCTCTTCGGACCATTGTCCGATTCGGAGTACGGTGCCACTCACGCTCCCGTCGCAGTTACGATCTGCAGCTCGCCGCCGTGTTTGGACTATAGGTCGGCCGATTGGGACGGGATGCGTTCTTTTTTGCATCCTACCCTTGGGGGCGGGTTTGCTTTTCGCCGGATGATCCATACGTTGTTGCTGATTCTGTCGCTGATGTGGTACTTAAGGAAATGGAATTATTTATTCCATCATCTGTGGTGCCTACCGGAGGCAGAACTCAGCCATGGTTTGGTCGCTCCTGTAAAATTGCATCACATCAACGTCCCGGGATGAAAACACCAGCGCTCTTAAAAAGAAGTATAATTCCGTCTCCAGGTCCTTCAAAAGTGTCATTGCCAAGGCAAAGTCAGAGCAAATCGGCAGAATTGCTGGTCTCTCGCCAAGGCTGTCCTAGGGAACTTCTGTCAGCCATCTCTGCCATCTCTGCACAGGGTGGACGACTCACTGGCCCATGACGCAAAGGAGAAAGCCGATCTGCTAGGCTCTCTTTTTGCTTCCAACTCGACTCTTGATGACGGGGGGAACACACCGCCTACCATCCCGCGGTGTAAGTGCTCCATGCAGGAAGTGCTGTTTATACAGTGCTCGGTGCGTAAAGCACTCCTCTCCCTGGACGTCAACAAGACGAGTGGGCCTGATGGAGTCCCACCTATTGTGCTGAAGGCGTGTGCTCCGGAGTTGGCACCGGTTTTAACGCGTCTTTTCTGGTACTCCTACTCCGTAGGCGTAGTTCCGAACTCATGGAAGACAGGTTTGGTGCACCCGATCCCTAAAAAAGGCGACCGCTCAGATCCGTCCAACTACAGGCCTATCGCTATCACCTCCTTGTTCTCCAAATTAATGGAAACTGTTATTTACTGCCAGCTCATGCGGTACCTTGAGGATCAACAGCTGGTTAGTGACCGCCAGTACGGTTTCCGTCGAGGTCACTCAGCTGGTGATCTTCTAGGTTACCTAACTCATAGATGGGTGGAGTCCAAGGGAGAGGCGTTGGCCGTTAGTTTGGTCGTAGCGAAGGCCTTCGATCGGGTCTGGCACAAAGCGCTTCTTTCGAAGCTCCCTTCCTATGGGCTTCCTGAGAGATTGTGCAATTGGATCACCAGTTTTCTTGCAGATCGGAGCATCAAGGTCGTAGTAGACGGTGCATGCTCCGATTACAAGCCCATTAACGCTGGTGTTCCACAAGGCTGCATGCTATCACCAACGCTGTTTCTTCTGCATATCAATGATATGTTGCAAACCGGTAACATTAATTGCTATGCAGACGACAGCACTGGTGATGCTTTACACACCGGCCGTGCCAATATTTCTCGGGAAAACGTTGCTGAGTACCGGAACAAACTTGTGTCTGAAGTCGAGACTTTGTTGAACAAAGTCTTAGACTAGGGGCGACTAAATCTGGTCCAATTCAATCCCCAGAAGACACAAGTATGCGCGTTTACCGCTAAAAAGAACTCCTTTGTCGTTTCTCCTCAGTTTCAAGGCACTCCCCTTGTTACCTCAGCCAGTATCGGAATCCTCGGTGTCGACATCTTGATATGTCAACATCTTGATGTGCAGTTTCGTGGTCACTTGGGAGAGAAGGCCAAATTGACCTCTAAAAAGCTTGGCGTGCTCAGCAGAGTGGGACAGTATTTCATGCCGGCACACCGCTTGCAACTTTACAAGGCGCAGGTTCGGCCCCACATGGAATACTGTTCCCATCTCTGGGCAGGTCCTCCCCAGTGCCAGCTCCTTCCACTTGACCGCATCCAGCGCAGAGCGGCTCGAATCTTCGACGACCGAGTTCTTTCCGATCGGCTGGACTCACTGGCACTGCGTAGAGATGTTGCATCTCTTTGCGTATTTTATCGCATCTATCACGGGGAGTGCTCTGAAGAATTGTTCGGACTAATTCCAGCCGCTCAGATTCACCATCGCACATCGCGACAGAACTCGAGATACCATTCATATCATCTGGATGATTGGCGGTCCACCACTGTGCGATTTAGAAGAAGTTTTCTTCCTCGCACAACTTCCTTGTGGAATCGATTACCACCAGCGATTTTTCCGCACCGATACGACTTAGAGACCTTCAAGAAAAGAGCCTACTCCTTTGTTGTGGCCCATAGACATCTACATCTATCCTCAACTAAGAACGCAGATACGTTGTCACCCCTAAGAACTAAGTAAGAATACCTCGTAACCATAAAAAGGGTCTAAGGTTCTCAGCACCCACCATACGAAACACAGCATTATTCTGTTGTTTCTGAACTCAGGTCGAGCTGAACTATTTTAGCTGCAGCTAGAATATATCTGCATCATGGTTCTTACACGTTTGTTCGCCACTGGATGAGGTATAACAGTCGCTAAGAGCAATTCTGAAAAAATATTATGTCGATCAGTTAGTGGCGGAATTAGGTTCTCAGTTTTTTTTTTAAATAGAAGTGACAAACCAAGTTAAAAGTAATTTGTACAAAATAATAAATATTAAGAAATAATTAAGCCGCTGTGGTAGCTCAGTGGCTAAGCGCTCGCTGTAAATTTCGCTGTACGCGAGCAACCCGGGTTCGATCCCCGCCGGCACCAATGAAATGGTTAATTTCAATTTTACGTGCTGATTTATCATGTGAAGGAAAACATCGTGAGGAAACTTGCATGTCTGAGAAATAAGAAAAAAATATTTGGAAAAAAAAATACCTCAATAACTTCGTAGAATCACGCATATCCAGCAATTAAAATATTCAATGGAAATTTAAATAATGAGACACGGAATGAAACTTATATAGGAGTGAAGTTTTGATCACAACTTCATTGCAATTAAATTTTATAGTCGGACAATTTTAGAACTCCACAATTCACTTCTATAGTACTCGTAGTTATGAAACTACAGTATCTTTTAATTGCTAGTAGTTTAATAATCTAAAAAGTTTGTGAGTAGTTTGTACAAATTTTACGAGTACGTTTTCCAACATACCCAATTACTTCTGTAATGAAATAATTTGTAAATTTTTCAATGTTTTCTCGTGAATTAAAAACCATGTGAATTTTATATGAGTAAAGGACGAAATGCGATTATATTTTAATGTGGTAATTGAGGTTTAAAAATAATGATAGATAAGTCTGTACAGACGCTGTAAACAAAATGCAAATGTTCACATAGACTGGGTACCGTTGTGACTTAGGCATTGTTCTGTGTGTGTTTAAGAATGGCGGCGATGTGTAATATATATTTAAAGCCCAAATAATTAATAGCCAAATACTCAAACGCTACTCAATTTTATGATGCCGTTAAGTCTCGACCGTGACTGTTTAGTGGCGGTGTAAGAATGTCCACTATCCCATATTGTCCCGTGGGTGTCGTAAGAGGCGATAGAGGGAAATGGAAACTGATGATGGGCAGCAGCATCTTCCTGATAACAACTCAAAAAACAAAAAAATTCTGTTGACAACCCACTCGCCAAGCGTGTATGGTAACTACGGCAAAGTCCCACCTATGACGCAATCTATGGTGGAGGCCTACATTCAGCAGTGAACTTTCATATGCTATAAATAATGGAAAATAGAATAATGGAATCTAAAAAGTAAAATTGTATCTTGGGCTATGATACAACAAAAACTAATTAGTTCCCTGCTAGCACTAACAAAATTCATAACTGCAATTGTAAGTACAGACAGACAGTTTAGAGCGTGTGAAAACCTTCGGTTTGCACAAGAATATCGCGACAGATCTTTAATAAGCATTATAAGAAATAAAAAGCCTGTAAAAATCAGTGAAACGTATGTAGATTGTTACTTGATTTTTTACGATAAAGGCATAATATTAAATTGAAATTGAAAAATTTAAAATTTATTTATTTTCTTACTACAAAACCACAAAAATATATTAACACTAAAAATTAATAGCTATTAAACAAGAATGGTTGTGGATCGCTGGTGCCTGAAGTAGGTAATTAAAACCTGAGTTACAGGTCACCAGACCTCCATCTTAGTTACCAATAATCACTTAGCTTTTAAGGTAAGAAATTATAAATATAGATGTGAGTGCGAGAATTTATGAGTGCGTGCGCGCGCGCGCGAGTGGGTGTTTGTGTGTGTGTGTGTGTGTATGTGTGTGTGTGTGTGTGTGTGTGTGTGTGTGTGTGTGTGTGTGTGTGTGTGTGTGTGTGTGTGTGTGTGTTTGTGTGTGTGTGTGTATGTGAGAGAGAGAGTGAGTGAGTGAGTGATTAGTGTGAGAAGTGTGTGTGCGAGAGTGAGAATATATGAAGAATACAATAGAAAGTTTATTTGAGAATATCAAGAAGACATTCAGTTTTCGTGTACGATTGATTTAAAAGCCATTCTTTCAGAGAACATTTAAATTTAAATTGATTTAATGAGTGTAGGAATAATTTCTGATGCGATTTATTATAAAGGTTAGGGCCAAGGAATACAAAAAATCTATGACTGAAATAGGTATTAAGAGGAATCGATTTGGCGACAAGATGATTGCGTCGTGCAGCGTTCTTATTATATTTAGTTAAGGAGTGCTGTTTAAGAGCTGTATACAATATAAAATGTTGCCGTACAGTCAACACTTGGCAATGCTCATAAAGTAGATCTGTAGAATATAAGCGAGGTAATAAAACAACACACCTTTAGTAAAGCGCTCTGGGCACGTTCAATTTTCATAAAGACTGTTTTAGTAGCCCCACCCAGGTAGATATACAATAACCTAGGCACATGTGTCGGCAGAATGTCGAAGGTCTTTAAAAATGTAAATTAACTTTCGTACTCTAGCAGATAAGTGTCCAATATAGTCTTTAAATGTTAAATTACGGTAATTAAAGTTTCATAGATACTCTATTTACGCAACGTGGTACTCTAAACTAGAAAGCATATTAAAAAGTATATATAAAATTGATATGCCTTAAAAATATGATTGGGATAAGTCCTTTTACATTGTCATTGAAAGGGTATCGAAGCCAAGGAATATTAACACCTAGAAATAAATATCGTATTGGAAAATTTATTGACACATAAACCATATTATATATTTTATCGTCACATTGAGAAGGTTTTTGAAGATTCTGACGACAGATCAACCAACAGATGACAGACAAAGAATAACGTGGTATCTCAAGACGCTCAAACGAACAAATAACTTGAGGCTTTATTAATCCATGCTCAGAATATTAATACGAAAAATTACACCACCGTCTAAACGTCAAAAATCTAAACTAAATTGATTTTAAATCTTCACTTAAAATCTAACCTAAAAATTAAGTTGAGATTTTTAACGCGGTAGAGCCATGGTGCAAGTATATTATAGTTGTAGCACGAATGGATTGGCTCAACTGAGGAAGGCCCACGCTCCCACAGAATATCAGCGTGAAATAGCAGCTAAGTGCTGCTCTGTTTCGTATGGTGAGTATAGAGAACCGGAGACCCTTTTTTACTGGAAACGAGGCATTCCATCTTAGTCCTTATGGGTGACAACGCATCTGAATTATGATTCTTAATCGAGGATAGATGTTGATGTATGTGGGCGACAGCATCCACTTACCATCAGCTCGTTTGTCAAAATTTCATCTGAACAAAAGTGACTGACAAATTTGAAAGTTTGAGGATTGATATAGTTGATCAAATAAATCAAAAACCCTGACTGATAAATTATCATCATCATCATCATTACAGCCCTTCACAAGTCCACTGCTGAACATAGGCCTCCCCCCAAGGAATGCCACAAAGCACGGTCCCGAGCCACCTGTATCCATCGACTTCCTGCATGTCTTACCAGGTCGTCACTCCATCTAGTGGGGGGGACGCCCTACACTTCGGTACGAGGTTGCCACTCGTCAATCTTACTTCCCCATCGGTTGTCGGTTCTTCGAGCTATATGGCCGGTCCATTGCCACTTCAGCATACTAATTCCTTAGGCTATGTCGGTTACTCTGGTTCTACTGTGGATATCCTCGTTTTTAAGTTTATCACGCAGAGAAACTGATAAATGGCAACACTTAATTGGCTGCGGGCCTGTTCCCCGATAAGCTGTTTCAATAAAAGCCTCTACTAAATTAGAAGGTGGCTTAATAACGTAAATACGTTGTAAGTGATTTGATAAGTTGCTTTAGACTTATATAGTCAATTAAATTACCTTATAAAACATAAAAATAAACTTTATTGTACCAGAATCTCTTCATTAATTTTAAAAATAACCTCGTTTTATACAGAGACAGAGAGACAAACGCTTGGTCAAATATTTCAAAATCTGCCTCACTTCGTTAACAGATATTTTGTCCCACTCACGCGCATGACGTGTAGGTATTAGCTCATGTATTTCTATGATGCATTACACGTCTTTGCATCTAAGATAGACTATAAAATTTATTTCACCGGACTCAGATCAGGCGAATAGGGTGGCCATTGTTTTAAGCTCATAAATCAAAGCTGTTTTAAGCTGACTAAAATAAGAAACTGCGGTTGTTATTAGAAAGCCATAGTTTAAACCTCGGACTATCAATAAACCACATTTTAAAATAAGAAAGCGACACAGGAAAATTAAACACAACATGGTGTGAATTCTTCAAAATAATAAAAACTGTGGATGCGGAACCGCCTGCCAAGTGTGGGCACTATGTATGCAATATCTCCCCTATGAGGCAATCTATATTCCGCGTATTTAGACTATCCACTACCCCATTTCGTCCCGTCGGTGTCGAGATATGTAACAGAATCTTCCTGATAACTCAAAATAATAAAAAACTGCCGTTCGCAAACCGCCTGCCAAGCGTGGCAACTATGGCAAATTCCCACCTATGAGGAAATCTATGGGGAGATCTATGTTCAGCAGTGAACTTTCATAGGCTGTAATGTATGGAATGAATGGATGGAGGCAATCTATGGGGAAGGCTTTTGTTCAGTATTCAGTGGACTTTGAAAGGTTGTATAAATGAACGAAACCGCAATAATCTAGAGTTTTCCCTCAATAAAAACAAAACAAAGCATTGAAACTATAAACAATATTCAATAGTAATAACTCCTTGCAAAAAATTAAAACGAGAGAAAGCAGCTGCTACAAGAAATAAAGCGTCGCTAAAGTATTTCTTTTCTTCGTTTTTTTTTCGTTTAGCCAATTTATCTTCGTTGAACTTTTGTAACAAATTATCATCATTTATTATGACGTTTTAAACTTGTGAGACAATCTTAACTATTTATCCAAATTTAAAAAAAACGTGTTAAAATGTTTGGAGCGCAATCGTGCTCTTTCTAGCTTCCTAAGTTCCCGCGGGGTACGCAAATTAGTCGTAACCAGAATCAATGCGTACGCACAAGTCTTTACTCTCTTGTGTGCTGACCCCATGCGACCACTTACGTAACATTTTTTAGCGGAGGTAAGTTTGAATATTTGTGTTTTCATTTAGTTTCTATGCGTATATTGTTATTTATTTTTATTAGCATTTGTGTATTGTTATAGTGCATATTCACTTTATTTATTTTTGTCTTTATTTTTATTGATTTTCATTTTTTCATTTTGCAGTTTTGAGATGACTCGCGAAAGAGAGATATTGCAATGGCTCGCGGATGTGTCTGACGATGAGCAAAATGTAGTTGGTTCTGCTAATGCTATCAGTAATGCTGAATACTGATAAGAGTAACACACACATAAGGCGGATTTTTAAGAAATTAGCGGTAGCACTTGTAGAAAATCACCAGGAACGCAGGGACTTCAACAAATAATCGGCAAATGCAATAAGTGTGGTAAATTTACTTGTCAACAACACTTTAGGGTATACTGCATCGGATGTAGAATAGAAGAATCTGCTGATGAATCGGATTAATTAGATTCGGGGTCGGCTTCACTTTTTTTAACGTTGATCTCGGCTACGCCAAAAATTAGTAGTTTAAAGAGAGATTAGAAGTTTTGTCATTTTTTTAATTGTTTAAAGTCAAAGTTACGTTTTAGTTTCTTAAAATTAATTATAATAAAGGATTTTAATATTTTTGATAATACATACTTTGTTTTATTTATTTCTAACACTCTTTTTTAATATTTATTTGGGGTCATGCGACTAGTTGTGTGATTTTCTTCATGCACCTAATTATAAGGGTATATTCCTTTGTCCACTCAAAAGTGGTAAAGAAATTAACTTATAATAAAAAGTAAAGCCGACTTCAGACAACTAAAAAGAATAAAATAATTTCACATTCTAAAGTCGTGGATTTAATTGTTCTATACATTCTGTCCTAGGTGCATAAGCATAACATCCAGTCTCGAACCAATTATTTGTAGATTAATCAACACTTAACATAGTAAGCCACGGTGCAGCTATATTATGGTTGCAGCACGAATGGATCGGCTCGACCAGGAAAGGACCACGCTCTCATAGAATACCAGTGCAAAATAGCAGCTTAATTCTTCGGTGTTTCGTATTGTGAGTTTAGAGAACCGGAGACCCTTACTACAGGAAATGAGGAATTTCATCTTAGTCCTCAGTTGTCACAATGCATCTGCATTTTGATTTTTATTCGAGGATAAATGTAGTCTATGGGCCGCAGAAACCACTTACCTTTAGGTGGACAGAGTGCTCGTTTGTCACCCACTCTATAGAAAAAATACAGAGTTATACTATCTATCGGAGGCTTAACGTCTTTCAATGAAAAGTCCATTTAAGTGGAATCCCTTTCGCCCCTACAAAAACGGTATTTAACAATGAGGACTTGCAACCGGCTGCTTACTAAATATATAATAGTGATTAAAATGTCATTCAATGAAATTCAAATCAAAGGAAAGTCCATTTAAGTGGACTCCCTTTCGCCCCTACAAAAACGGTATTTAACAATGAGGACTTGCAACCGGCTGCTTACTAAATATATAATAGTGATTAAAATCAAAATTAAAAAATATATTAGTTTATAAATCACTCGTAAAGCTCATTATTCTTTACAATGGACTTCTAAAAACAGCGATAACAAGCAAGTAGATAATTAGGCTCTCGGTATAGCAATCTGTTGTTATTCCAGACCTAAGAAACTTTTGAGTCGAAATAAAAATAATACAGTGTACTCTAAATAAGAAATATTAATTAAAATTAAAGTTAATTTTCAACAGTTTTATTAAATTTTTAGTTGATGTGTTTCTCATTTCAGATGACGCTGACGAATTTTTTTAATAACTATATTTCTCTTTTATGAATTAATAACTACGTACATATAATTATGTAACCATACATGCTCGTATGGCTTCAGTAGTTTCTGATAAATCAGTGAACATAGGAGTACATATAACATAGGCGTTGATTATAGAACCTGATCGGTTTTTGGAACTATTTGCACTGTTATATTACGTATGTATATTTTATTTTTATTTATCAAACTCTTATTTAAATATCGATGTAGATTATAGGACTATTTACAAACCCTTGTAGTTTATAGATGCTATTTTACTTATGCTCTTGTATTCAACTTGTAAATGATAAATAAATTTGAAAAAAATTAGGCTTAAAAATAATGTAATAGAAATCCAAAATAATAACAATAAAAGAAAATTTCTAATTAGAAAATTTCAAATGAGAATTAGAAAGCTAAATCGAACACAAATAATCAAGAATAAATACGTCTAAAATTACACGAACAATAAGCGTTTCAACTTCCCTTTCTATATAAATATATTTCTACAAATAATTACCAACAACAAATGTAGAAGGATTAAAACGTTATCACCATTCTATTGTTTTAATTATATCTAACTTAAGACATCTTAAGTTATTGTCTCCTTGTTTATTGTTAGAGATTCAAAATATATTGTTATGTTAATTGAAAGTATCCATTGTCTTTATGAATAATAACAAAGCGATTGGGTTGTATCTTAATTGGAACAGCAAAATACGATTTATTTCAATTGCTAGTTGGAAGAATGTGATAAAGAAACTTGTTTTAGTGCCTAAGTATTATACATACTACTAGTGACCCGTCCCAGCTTCGCCTGGATAAGATTATACATTAGTATCGGCAGGGACAAACTCGATTTGAAAGAAAGAAAGAAAGACATTTATTTATTACATTTGTTCACGTACAATGAAATTTTAAGATAAAGCCTTAACTTTAAATTACCACGGCTCATTTTGAGAAAATAATTAAGTCGTATCAATCCGGAAAAAGTGCTGGTGATAAACGACTCCACAAAGACATCGTGCGAGGAAGAAAACTCCTAGTAAATCGCAGAATGGTGGACCGCCAAGCATCCAGATGGATTATATCGTAATTATTAATTTTCTTATAATATTTTGCATATTAGTACGTTTTTAAACACAACTATTAATGTCCTCCAGACCTAATTTCGGTCACGGCGGCCAATCTCAACGGAGACTTGCGCAAATCAGGATTAATGCTCACGAGCGTGTGTTAATGATTGCGCAAGTATAGATGCACTCCCTATTACCTCACTTTCATAGTCCGATGGGATGATCCGACATGACCGGAGAGAGATCAATGTATTTTGAATAAATTTAAAACGTTGAATTAACATGTTAATGTTACCTTTAACTTTTTTATAATATCCGACGTTAGATTAAGAAAACATTTAATATTTCATTTTGCTATAGTAAAACATTAAAAAACATGGAAATTTATTTATATATATTAGAGATTTCCACTATAGATTGCTATTAGAGATTTCCATCTATATATATTAGAGATTTCTACCTATGTTCTGACTCATCACGATATCTCTAGAACCATAAGGCCTAGAGACTTGAAATTTGGTAGGAATATTCCTTTTGCGTAACTTAATCTTGCGTTTGTAGTAGTGGTCAACTAAGAACGGATTTTATGAAATTCCACCCGCAAGGGGGGTTACGTGGGCGTTAATTAAAAACAATTCACGTTTTGAAACTATAGCTCTTATAGGTATAAAACTTCGTCAGAATATTATTATTGGCATGTTAAAAGTTACCAAGAACGGATTTTATGAAATACCACCCACAACGGGCAGTGCGGGGGCGTTAAAAATAAAAAAATATTAAACTTTTAATGTCGCTTCCCGCAGTCTGTACGCTTAGATCTTATAAACTACGTAACAGATTTTGATGGGGTTTCATCAATAGACAGAATAATTCAAGGGGAAGGTACAAATGTATAATTATATATATATATATAATTCTTCTTTTCGTGTGTATGTAACTGATCTCCACCTAAACGGCTGGACCGACTTTGATAAAATTTTGTGTGTGTGATTAAGTTGATTCGACGGTTTAGATTCACAAATCACCCGGAGCGGATCGCTAGTTCTGTATAATTGCTTAAATAACTCAACTTATTTTTTTTTATAGGATAAGGGTCACAAACGAGCACACTGTCAACCTGATGGTAAGTGGTTGCTGCGGCCCATAGACATCTACATCTATCCTCGATTACAAATCGAAATGCGGATGCGTTGTCATCCGTGAGGACCAATATGGAATGCCTCATTTCCAGTAAAAAGGGTCTCCGGTTCTCTACACTCACCATATGAAACACAGCAGTGTTAAGCTGCTATTTTACGCTGGTATTCTGTGAGAGCGTGGTCCTTCCCCGGTCGAGCCGAACCATTCGTGCTACAACTATACTACTAATATAGTTGCAGCATGGCTCTACCACGTATAAAATATATCTTCTTTCTTTCAATTAACGCTTACGAAGATTTTCGTCTACAATATTTTTAAGCTACATTGCAGCATTCTGTCACCTTTTCCTAACTGAGAAAAGAAGGTGACTTGAATGAAGTGGCGGAAATGGCAAGTTACGTTAACAAGAAACCAAGTTTAAAACCAAGAGGCGGGACGAGCTCATTACGTGGATTATAAATGAAAGTGCTCTCACTGTGACATCTCTTTAAAATTTCAGAAGTATTTTCCGGAAATATCGGCAATTTTTTAGGTGCAAATTATATTAAGAGATTTTTTCACAAATTTTACAAAAACGTGATTCATTTAATGCGACAACTCGTGCCTACATTTTTAATAAAAATGGCAAATGAACAATCATATTTATGACAGCATACTCGCTGCCAAAATCTTCATTTGACTCCGGGTTTAGACTTTCGCTTCGCACCTCACTTCGCCTCGCAGCTCGCGTGTTGTTGCGAGGTAACGAGTGCCTGTTGACACTCTCGCGATGCGTTCAGTTTGGGTTGAGCCGGCAACGATGGAAGACGTCGAAATAATAGCGGCATCATGGCATCATATGAATATCAATGCACTAATAAAAATCACAAAAGATTACAATAGTTTTATTTACTTACGAGTTCGTCTTCAGTACTTAATGTATTGTCATATTTATAAACTGGTGCCATTTTTTTTTCCATAATTTCGTAGTATACCCATATTGGATTATAAATGTCGTCAACAGGTGCGCCAGATTTCATAGATTGCTTTTTTCTTCGCAGGTGTTGACGAAAGATAAGCGAATTCTTTTTTACTTTGAGCTCTGCTAACGGTCTGCACATAACCTCGGAAATTCTTTTCCACGCATCATTTACTTTTGGGTATTTTTATGCATGCTATGTTTTGGATCCCAAATTATTCGCTCATCCTTATAGAGTTCCAAGAACTGCTGCGTTTTTTCTTGCGACCAGTTTTTTAATTGATGTCGAACGTAAACCCAACAAAACAACACAAACTGCCGTAAACCAACTGAAACGAGAGCGCAAGTGTAAACACCACGCTCGCGTCCCTCGGGAGGCACTTTGACTCGTGCCTAAAAAACCGCCTCCGACGCGAGCGCCGCGAGTGGCGAGGCGAGCTGCGATGCGAGCCACAAGCTAGCGTTTACACTCGCACCTCGTGACTCGCCTAGCGGCTCGCCTCGCCGCTCGCGCGAGAGTGTAAACGGACTATTGTAAAATAAGCATGATAAACCAGTACATAGTGGTAGTAAGTAGATGTTGTGGCGCATTGACATGTATATCTATCCTCGATATTGAATCAAAATGTAGTTGCGTTGTTACTACTGAGGACTAAGTTAGAATGCTTCGTTCCAGTAAAAAGGGTTCTCCTGGGAAAAGACAGATATTAGATGAAGAAGATAAACAGAGGTAAAGATGGACCTATAAAAACCACATAAGGTATGTATTACATGAAGAGAAGAGAAGGCCTTGATTCAGCTTCCCCTTTGCCTGACTTTGTTGAATTAAAATTCTAATATTTTTTGTTTATAAGAAAAGGGGTAAATTATTATAGCAGATGTCTATTTTTATGTAAAATACTCTCCATGTTTATTTTTTAAATAAGATGTAATTAACTAAACGATGAATATGATAGTATTTCAAGGTTTGTATTATATTGTCACATATTCAGTAATTGTGATTAAATTTAATATGAAATGTTGTTTTTATAAACCTGCATTAAATGTAAAAAGTTATGTGTAATTTTGTAAAATTTGGTAGTACGTCTTTTTAAAAAAGAATGAATTAAAGACAAATGCTTTTTGTTCTTGGCTTTTGTTATAAAGTTAAATAGATTTTTTTTTATAAAATATTTATTATATCATTATTTAATTTGTATAAAATACTTAGCTTTTTAAGGAGTACATGAAATAAGTGTTACTTAGTGTAGTTTTGAGAAGACAGTATTGTATGGAATAAAGTTTAGGTGAATTTTGATGTATAAAATTGTAATTGTTAATTTATGTAATTTAAATATAAGATTAAGGAAAAGGTTTTCAACGATTATTTTAAAAGTTAATAAAAAATAGATTTCATGTTTTTGCATTAATATAATGAATTATGTAAACGTACTAGTTTTTCTGAGGCCACACAGAGTAGTAGAATGACCGAGTTGCAGGAATTGAATTTTTAAAGTAACGTTTAGTTTTCCGTTGTCTATAAAAATTGTATGATGAAGTAGCAAAGGAAATCTATAGAGTGTACTATCAATGGCTTTAGCTATAAAAGTGATCAACGGGGTAGTAAGGGGGTTAGGACTTATTTAAAAGAAGTAAGAAGTATTAGTATAATTGTACGTTGTATTTTGGAGAAAATAAAAGTGTTTTAGAAGAATTCTAATATGAGAAATTTATACTAATATAATAAAGCGGAAAAGTTTATTTTAATTTTTTTGTTTGTTTAAACGCGCTAATCTCTGGAACTACCAGTCCGATTTGAAAAATACTTTTGGTATATTATAGCCAGATACATAGGGAATAATATAGGCTACCATTAGACTACTATTAATAACTAATCTAGCATTAGACTACACCTCTCAGCTAGCCTTAAATATTGTACTCTTAATAACATGTTATTTGGACGCATAGTTCAAAAGATAATAAAAAATTAAAATAATTTAACACTCGCCTCGGCGCGCAAACGACGCATAAGCCCCTAGCCGCACGATGACAACCGAGAGAAATCAGCAGTTAACGCTTCTATGAGCAATGTTAGTTCAATAATTTTAGCTAATAAATTGGCAATATTAATGAATTACCTTTATCTATCAGCATAAGTACGTTTTAGAGCGAAGTTAAATTTTATCCACTCTCCCTCTCCCTCGACAAATGAACATTTTTTTACCATTTATCGATTTTTTTTGCTCAAAGTTTAGTTTTCTCAAAAATTTCCCTTTCCCGCCAAGATTTGTATGACTAAAGTAAAGAATAAAATATTATCTTTAAAAAGAGGTATAATTTATTTCTAAGCTCCTACCTTTCATGTTGCTATGATTCAGCAATTAAGTGAATTTCGTATGTATAGTGTACGGTTATCTTTAAAACTGGAAAAAAAAACGGTGTTAGAGTAGATAAAATTTAACTTCGCTCTTTAACGTACATATGCCGATAGATAAAAGTACTCCATTAATATTGCCAATTTTTCCATATATTGCTATCTAAAATGCTTGAACTAGGTGTCATGTCATGTCGCGCCGCTCAGACGCGTGATATATGTACGTAGGTGAAACCGCGGGGCACAGCTAGTATGAGATAAAAATGTAAGGTAAAGTAAAAATAAGTAAAAATAAACAAACAATACTTTTTTTTTACAAATACGTGATTCATTTAATGCGAACACTCGTGCCTACTTTTATTTAAAAAAAGTGTTTTTTTTGTGCACGTGTTCATATTTATAACAGCATACTCGCAGCTAATATCTTTATTTAAGGATTTTTTTGTAAAATAGTTGTGTCAAACCAGTGATGGTAAGTAGATGCTGTGGCTCATAGACATCTATATCTATCTTCGATAAATAATCAAAATGTAGATGCGGTGTCACCACTGAGTACTAAGATGGAATGCTTGGTTTCCAGTAAAAAGGGTCTCCGTTTCTCTACACTCATCATACAAAACACAACGGCATTAAACTGCTATTCTATGATAATATTCTGTGCGAACATGATATTTCCCCGCTCTAGCCGACCCATTCGTGCTAGAACCGTAATATAGCTGCGGTATAAAATTTATACTTGGATGAAAAGGAATTTAAGTATACGCGAAAAAATTCTAATAGTTCTATTTTTCCCAGATTTTATTTTAATTATTTACCTACGTATGTATGTTCTAAATGAGAAACTAAATTTATTTTAAATTAGAAATTCATAACTCTATTAGTAATTCCTCTAATGACACAAATTTTTCCCCTTTTTCGGAGCAAATTTATAATTATCATTGTAATGTAGCAGTGGTTAAAAGAATTCCTAGAGGTGCGAGAATTCAGCTTGCTAAAGCATTGTCATGCACTATTCAAAATTGTTTCAGTATTCATTCAAAATTATTTCGCCCATTTTCATTTTGATAAAACAATAAATAAATCAATTACGTCTCAACTAAAAGAGACATCTTTTAAAAATTTTGATTACCCAGTTAATACTCATTTGTCTCGACCTCATCCTAAATTTGATTTAAAAAAGTAGTTGCGTCGAAAGTAATGGATGGCGACTTAAAAACTGCATCCCGTATTTTATTCTCAGACGACATCCTGGCTCCACGTAATGTCGAAACTCTTGAAGGCTTTCGTCAGAAGCATCCTTCGGTCAATCCTTCTCAAAGTTTACCGCTGCCTCCCAAGACTTCTATGCAACCTCTACAAATTTCTGAAAAAGACACTTTAGAAGCAATTATGTCGTTTTTGAATGGTTCTGCTGGCGGCATTGATGGAATTACGCCTCAACATCTTAACGATCTTGTAAGCGCTTCTGCCGGTGATGCCGGCGGAGCACTTTTTAATGACATTACAAAATTATGTAATTTTATGCTTTCTGGTAATGTTAATCCAAATTTCATTCCATTCTTATATGGGGCAAGATTATGTGCTTTCAAAAAAAAAAGGATAACAGTATCTGTCCAATTGCCGTTGGTTCCACATTTCGACGCTTAACTTCAAAATTAGCTTGCAGGCACATAATCTCTAACCTTAAGACAAAATTTTAGCCTACTCAACTAGGCTTTGGCACTAGATGTGGCTGTGAGGCGGCGGTACATTCAGTGCGTACATTTTTAACAAACTCTGATGCAGATGTTCTTGTGAACGTTGACCTAAGGAATGCTTTTAACTCTATCGATAGCGTAACCCTGCTGAAAGAAGTGGCTAACAATACCCCCGAAATTTATCACTACGTTTGGCAATATTACAGTCAAAATACTAACTTGTTTTACGAAAACCATATTATCGATTCTGCTGTCGATGTTCAGCAGGGTGACCCACTAGGTCCAGCACTTTTCAGTTTGGAAATTCAACCCATTATTTCAAATTTGAAATCCACGCTGAATGTCTGGTACCTGGACGACGGTACACTGTTAGGTAGAGCAGATGACGTCTACAGCGATCTTACTCATAAACATAACATAAAAAACATAAACACTCACGCCTGTCAACCAGAGGGGTAGGCAGAGACTACGGACTTCCATTTGGCACGATCCTGACACACCTCTCTCTCTCTCTCTCTTACTCATATTTTTCAAAATTTAAAAACTATTGATCTCGAACCAAATAGCAATAAATGTGAAATATATTTTTACAATAATTTATCTAGTTCTTTAACAGAGACACTTTAATTCAAAAATTTTATATATATTCATGCATATTTCTCCAGGAATAAAAACTTTCATAACTGTAATATTCCAAATTTAACTTTAAATACAACAGCCTGGACTCAAGCTACCTATAAAATTTAGTGGTATTAGTGTGAGAAATCTTTTTAGCGTTGCATTGCCTGCTTTCCTTGCTTCCGTGCATGGTGTCAGTGACTTATGTAACATAATTTTAAATTAAAAAGTAGACCTGTGCTTTGCTGCGGAGACAGGGCAGACATGGCAAATTCTCTGTACCGGCGAAAATGTTCCACTGGAAGTGAACATACAAAAACAGTGGGATAATCCGTTGTTACAGAGTGTGCAGAAAGATTTCTTTCATAATTTCCATAGTGATCAAGATCGGGCACGCCTTTTAGCTGTTTCGACTAAGGAATCTAGTCACTGGTTACACGCTTTACCATCAAGTAATCTCGGCACATTACTTGTTGGGGAAAGCTTGCGCATCGCCGTAGGAATCGACGGCGATGCACAAGCTTTCCTTGTCGACTAGGAGTGGCAATTTGTCAACCCCATCAGTGTCCTTGTGGTAGCAGCGTCGACAAATTTGGGCTCCACGGACTTTCATGTAAGAAAAGTGCTGGTAGGTTTTCACGGCACGGTTCTTTGAACGATCTCATACGAAGGGCTCTTGCCTCTATAAATGTACCCTCGGCTTTAGAGCCTTGTGGAATATTTAGAAACGATGGCAGGAGACCCGACGGTATGACATTGGTCCCTTGGGAGAGTGGTAAAGGCTTAGTGTGGGATGCTACTTGCGTAGATACTTTGGCGGCCTCTCATCTCAAGGGTACTTCATTTAGAGCCGGGGTGGCATCAGAGGCAGCTGAACTGAGTAAGTGGCGCAAATATGAGTTTCTGAGAGATGACTACATATTTGTGCCATTTGCTGTAGAGACTATCGGTCCGTGGGGTCCACGTGCGGTGAAGTTCCTAAAAGAACTTTATTCGCGACTGATCGTTGCTGCTGGTGATAAGAGGGCTGGTTCTTTTCTCGTTCAAAGGCTAAGTATAGCCATTCAGCGAGGAAACGCAGCCAGCGTTTTTGGCACGACACCGCGGGGAGTAGGACTGTATGATAATTAAGTTACTAGTTTTATTTTTTTATTTTTTATTATAGTTTTTTAATTATGTATATAATATTGTATAATATTTTAAATTTATAAAGAATATATAATTTGCATCTTAACTTTAAAGAATATTTTCGAATAAGTTATTTTATTCAGTTTCGTTCCAAACATATTTTCAATTTTAATTTTAAGCTGCTTCAAAACTTGCCTATAAAATGAGCTTAATAAATAATTAGTAAATGTATTGTTGATACTTAGAAATTACTCAAGCCGATTACAATAAGCAAACAGCAGCTTAACCCAAAATTACTTAAGTTGACTTCGCAGAAATTCCAAGTGGCGTAGCTTTGAACTGTGATGAATGTAAACAGGCAGGTTTCACAATTTACTATACTACTATATATTGTAATACAATTTCAACGATGGTGGCGGGGATCAAAGGGGGTATTTAGTGATAAACTTACAGTAAAATAAAAATCACTTCTACAATATTAGTAGGTGGTAATAATCTTCTTCTGTCTAAGACTCCGTCTGGGTAGGTACGAAGGTGACACTGAAAGTCCTTAGAAAATCAAAAACTGAACAAACTATCAAGTTATTAGTTTTATTATATCTTTTCAAAATAATGTCCATTTACATCAATATATCGCTGCATCCGATGGAACCACTGAGAAAAGCACTTTGCCCACTCGTCCTTAGGCGTCTCTTCGACGGCATTTTTTAACGCAGCCACTGCTTCCTCGGCGTCCATAAAACGTTTTCCTCGAAATTTTTCTATTACTTTCGGTAATAAATAAAAATCGCAAGGTGCGAGGTTGGGGCTATAGGGCGGGTGACCCAGTTATTCCACGTCTGACGTCGCCAAGTAATCGATTGTTTCCTTGGCAGTGTGTGACGAGGCGTTGTCGTGGTGAAGGAGAATCCTACTGCGAGGTCGTTTCTCCCGAACTTTTTCCAAGACAAGTTGTGTACCACTCTGCACTAACTGTTTTTCGATCCTCTAAAACAATTGTTGCGTAATGACCTGTCCTTCCGGAGAACGAGGCCACCATCTTTTTTCCCACGCTTCGACCTCTCTTCATTTTAGTTGGCAACTCCTCGGAAGGAAACACCCAGACAGCAGATTGTCTCTTAGTTTCAGGATCATAACAATAAATCCAGCTTTCGTCACCCGTAAGTATGTCGAACACAGCATTTGAGTCACCTCCGTTAAATCTTTGAAACATTTCACAACACCAATCAACACGACGGAGTTTTTAGGCCTCTGTCAAATTATGAGGGCACAAAGCTTCCTGACCGCTAAATGTTCATGGAGGATTTTGTGCACTTGACTCATACCAATGCCTAAGTTTGTCCGAATCTGCTGATAAGTCACACTTATGTCAGTCTCTACCATACGCCGCACAACACTGATGTTATCTTCAGTTGTCGCCGTAGAAGGCCGTTGCTCACGCAGATCATCGGTGAGATTAGTGCGACCACGTTTGAACTCATTAAACCAGTTGTAAACAGTGGCACTAGATGGGGCTTCATCGTGAAAGACCAATCGAAGTCTATCATAACTTTCTTATTGACTTAAATGACATCGAAAGTCATAAAAAAATCATTGTACGAAAATTTTCTCGCGTTAAATTCATGCTGACGTGACACAGACAATTTTCAATTTGCCGCCACATCGTAAACAAATGACAAATTAATAAAATACATACACAGTAATATTAGCAAAGAGTTCCATTTTTAAAATTTGAACTTATTTTTTTATTATATCGTTTACAAGTGGCCAGTTCTAAAAACTTTCAGTGTCGCCCTCGTACCACCCTCATACCTATTTCTACAGCAAGTGGTAAGACTCTTTTACTGCCCAAAACTCCGTCTGGGTAGGATACTTTTTTATAGAATAAGGGTAACAAAATAACAGCGTTTTATTAAATGCATATGAAAATAAAATACGGTAGTTATAACAAAAAAAAAATTATCTGTCTGTTTGTTCCGTCTAATTCCCAAAACGCTTGGACCGATTTTGACGGGACTTTCACTGGTAGATAGCAGATGTTATAAGGAGTAACTTAAGCTACAATTATTTTAGATAAACAATTAGAGTTCCGCCCAAAACAATTAAAATTAAAGTCCACTGCTGAACATAGGCCTCTCCAAAGAGTGCCTCATTGTGGGGATATTTGCCATAGTTACCGCGCTTGGCAAGCGGATTGACAACCGCAGTTTATAATTTTTAAGTCGTTATTAAGAAGACGCTGCTGCAAATCTCCTGATTTGTTCCTCTCTGTCGCCTCTTACGACACCCACGGTATTATATGGGGTAGTGGATATTCTTACACCACCACTACACACTATTATTATGTGACACTATTAATAAAATAAGTGGAGAAAATGCTTATAATTTACTCATTTTTTTCATTATATATGAGTTATATAATGAGTTATATAAACAAGTGATAGCTAATGAATGGTTATTTTTAAAAAAATAAGAAAAGCAAAATCATTTGTTCTCATCTTTATTAGGCTGTCTTTCTCAGGCTACGGCAAAATTCTCACATATTTTCTCTCGTCCTAAAACTTCCATTCTTCAAAAATTTGTACTTAGCTTGAATTTTTGCAGCACTAGCTTGCCATGTGCAAGGTGTTAAGGGGAAACATGGAGAGGAGGATGGTTGTCTTAAAAATAAAAATCAATTTCGACATCCAACCCTGTCTAACAGCGGTATATTGGACCTTTCTGGCAGCGAAGTGGATTTTTATCTAATCCATACTCTCTAATGAGAGCAGGTTGAAGTTCCCCGGTCATGTTTAAAGCTTTTAGTCCATTTTTGTTCATTAAAATAGTTAGTTAGTTTAAATAAAAATGTCTTCATTTTTAAGGTTCCGTACCCAAAGGATAACCAACGGGTCCCTATTACTAAGCCTTCGCTGTCCGTCCGTCCGTCCGTTTGTCTGTCAGCGGGCTGTATCTCATGATCCGTACCTAATAGGTAGACCGTTGAAATTTTCACAGAATGTGTATTTCTGCCTAGTTGAGTAGGCTGAAATTTTGTCTTAAGGTTAGAGATTATGTGCCTGCAAGCTAATTTTGAAGTTAAGCGTCGAAATGTGGAACCAACGGCAATAGGACAGATACTGTTATCCTTTTTTTCGAAGGCATATAATCTTGCCCCATATAAGAATGGAATGAAATTTGGATCAAAATTACCAGAAAGAATAAAATTACATAATTTTGTTATGTCATTAAGAAATACTCCGCCGGCGTCACCAGCAGAAGCGCTTACACGATCTTTAAGATGTTGAGGCGTAATTTCATCAATGCCGCCAGCAGAACCGTTCAAAAATGACATAATTGCTTCTAAAGTGTCTTTTTCAGAAATTTGAAAAGGTTGCATAGAAGTCTTGGGAGGCAGCGGTAAACTTTAAGAAGGATTGACCGAAGGATGCTTCTGACGAAGGCCTTCAAGAGTTTCGACATTACGAGGAGCCAGGATGTCGTCTGAGAATAAAATACGGGATGCAGTTTTTAAGTCGCCATCCATTACTTTCGACTTAACTACTTTTTAAAATCAAATTTAGGATGAGGTCGAGATAAATGAGTATTAACTGGGTAATCAAAAATTTTAAAAGATGTCTCTTTTAGTTGAGACGTAATTGATTTATTTATTGTTTTATCAAATAGAATATGGGAATATGTGAAAGTAAATAATTTTTGCCAACTCTTTTCACTATAAGTGAAACAATTTTGAATAGTGCATGACAATACTTTAGCAAGCTGAATTCTCGCACCTCTAGGAATTCTTTTAACCACTGGTAAATTACAATGATAATTATAAATTTGTTCCGAAAAAGGAGAAAAATTTATGTCATTAGAGATATTACTAATAGAGTTGTGAATATCTAATTTAAAATAAATTTAGTTTCTCATTTAGAACATACATACGTAGGTAAATAATTAAAATAAAATCTGGGAAAAATAGAACTATTAGATTTTTTCGCGTATATTTCAATTCCTTTTCATCCAAGTATCAATTTTATACTGCAGCTATATTATGGTTCTAGCACGAATGGGTCGGCTCGAGCGGGGAAAGACCATGTTCGCACAGAATATTATCATAGAATAGCAGTTTAATGCCGTTGTGTTTTGTATGATGAGTGTAGAGAAACGGAGACCCTTTTTACTGGAAACCAAGCCATCCTAGTACCAAACCATCTTAGTACTCAGTGGTGACACCTCATCTACATTTTGATTATTTATCGAAGATAGATATAGATGTCTATGAGCCACAGCATCTACTTACCATCACTGGTTTGACATGTGGCGGCGCTGTCGTCGCGCCACAAGCGAAAATACATCGAAGCCTAAATCGCGCTATCAAAGTTCCAAAGCAAAAACAGTATATATAGAATAGCTCCGAACTACCAGTCGGAGCGCTGGCCGCTCCCCGGGCAGAACACCCTGCCCGGCGGGAGATCTCCCCTTTTCCTTCCACCCGCCACAGACACAATTATTTTACAAAAAAATCCTTAAATAAAGATATTGGCTGCGAGTATGCTGTTATAAATATGAACACGTGCACTTAAAAAAACAAGTTCATTTGCCCCTTTTATTAAAAAAAAGTAGGCACGAGTGTTCGCATTAAATGAATCGCATATTTGTAAAATTTATGAAGAAAATATCATTATATCAATTATACAAAAAATTGCCCGTATTTCCGGAAAATGCTTCTGAAATCTGAAAGAGATGTCACAGTGAAAGCACTTCCATTTATAAGCTCACGTAATGTGTTCGTCCCGCCTATTGGTCCTACGAGCAGCTATTAACGGAACTTACCATGTTCACCACTTCGTTCAAGACACCTTCTTTTCTCAGTTAGAAAAAGGTGACAGAATGCTGTAACGTAGCTTAAAAATATTGTATACGAAAACCATCCTATGCGTGAGTTTTTCAAGCAATTATACAGAATTATAAATTTCCATATTTTTAAACATTTTACTTTCACATAATGGAATACTAAATATTTTCTAAATCTAATATTGGATATTATAAAAAGGTAAAGGTAACATTAACATGTTAATTCAACGTTTTAAATTAATTCATAATATATAACATTGGTCTCTCTCCGCTCATGTCGGATTGCCATCCCATTGGACTATGAAAGTGAGGAAATAAGGAGTGCAACTATATTTGCGCACTCATTAACACACAATCGTTAGCATGAATCCTGTAGTCTCCGTTGAGACTGGCCGCCGTGACTGAAATTCGGTCTGAAGGATATTAATAATTATAAATGTTAATAGTTACTATATAATCCACACCATCTGGATGCTTTGTGGTCCACCACTGTGCGATTTACTGGGAGTTTTCTTCTTCGCACGACGTCTTTGTGGAATCTTTTATCACCAGCGCTTTTCCGGATTGATGCGACTTAAGAACCTCCAAGAAACGAGATTATTTATTTTTAAAAGGCTGGCAACACGCCTGCAATTCCTCTCATGGGCGGCGGTTGACGCTTACAATCAGGTGAGCCGCGTGCTCGTTTGCTGCCTCTTCTATAAAAAAGTCGCTTTGATAAGCTTACTCTGCTATTTTATATCATAGAAAAATTACTTTTCTCGTAATATTTTCTCAATATGAGCCGTGGTTATTTAAGGTTGAGGCTTTATCTTAAAATTTCATAGTACCTGAGCAAATATAATAAATAAATGTCTTTCTTTCAAATCGAGTTTGCCCCGCCGACACTAATGTATTTGTGAATAGCAATTGTAAGTGCTAATTTAAAACGTGCTCGGCGGTGAAATAAAACGCTGTAAAGAAATAGTGACAAAATGTGAATTCCACAAACTCACCTTGGGCCAGATCTACGTCATATAACGTATTGTAAGCTGTTACTTTACATTTTTAATTGCGGAATTATCATTATCACACTCAAATGGAATTTTTATTGAGGAAATATCATACACCGTCATCATTATCGCACTCAAACGGAACAGTGCTGCGCATGTCTTTCGGTTTTCAGAACGGATATTATAACCCAACACTCAGCCATACCCGCTGTCTGGGACATTTCTGTCTATCATACTCGAAATAATAATTGAAAAAGACCGTGAAAGAGACCATTGCCTCTCGTATTTTACAATATGAAGCGTCGTTAGTGTCTCGGAGAAAGATCTGTTAGAGTCTTTAAGCTACCACCAAACCCATTTTTGGTCCTTTGAAAATATCATTACCCAGTAGAGTGTATACTTCAACTTTTTGTTGGGAAAACTCTGACCATTTCGAACATTTCTATGTCTCGTTTGCGTTTTATATTTAATAAAAGGTTTTCAGTGTCATTTTAAGGACGTTTATTAAATTCAACAAACGTCTAAATTAATTAACTTCTTATGAATGATATTCCATAAAAGATATCTTTAAAAGGAATTTGAAAGACGTTTATTAAATTTATATACCAAACAACGACCGAGATCCTTTCCGGTAAACATAGTTTAAACAGGTCGTCTGGTTTAAAGGTACGCTATTCCAAATTCCATTTCACCGTTATAAACTTTACTGCAGTATTTTACACAAATAAAGCTTTTCTCTGAGCATACTGTTAGATACGAGCATTCTTTTATGAATTTGAAGTGAAAAACGAACTTCGGACTTTAAATTCCAAATTTTAAGTGACTACTGCAGCCTATTCAAACCTGTTTCCAACTTCAAACAAAGAGGGCTACAATACGTTGGCACCTCTGAGGACAATGATGTAATGTCCCACAGCCTGTTATTATACTGGCTCTCTATATACTTCAGACTGGAACACAGCAGTTCACGCACTGCTTCTTGAGGGCAGAAATAGGTAACAGGGCGGTACCTACCCAGACGAATTTCTTGGTAAAAAAGGGGTCAGTTCCATTAGCAAGAATGTTACTACATCACCAAGCTGTGAAATTTTGTTTCAGTAAAAAAAAATGTAATTATACCCATTTGCAATGGATCGGCTTAATTACGCAGGAATGAAGATAAATTAATACCTTATTATTTATATTATTAATACAATTATAAACTTTGTCTTGTTATGAGGTATTACATATTTTTTTTTTTTTGTTATTTAAGTCGATCTTCGAACTCTGCATCTATAAATATGTAATACATTCTTTAAAGTTCTATCATAAAAAAAATTGACTACAATGGTAGAACCGCGTTAGCTGTGAATTTTGAATTTTTATTAAACTTTCAACAGTCGCAATGTGTCGCTGAACTAACCAATAAACCAAGCTGAAGCTAAATTTAAAATACAGTGCAAAACCCGTCTGTTTCTCATCACAATTTTTGCGTATAAAAGTGGAAAGTTCGTACATTTTCATGTTGTGACATAAAAGTTTGGATTATACTATATAAAACAATACAATATCTTTATTTCAGGCATCAACTACTTAAAAATTTAGAACATTAGCACATAGCAATAGAATAGAATAGAATAATTGTTATTCAATATAGATTACATGAAATTCTTATTGAAAGTAACTTTTTATTTTTACCACTGGTTTGGAAATTTAAAACTCTGTCCTGGGAAGAATCAGCAAACCCAGCGCGACTTGTTTTTAAATAAAATCTATTTACAGTAAATTATTTAATACAATTAGTATGAAAACATTTAGAAAGTGCTTGGTAGCGATCACCTCATTCCCAGGGGTTATTAACAATCATGTACTCTTTTGTAGTAAAATAACCCTTATTTAAAAAAAATCTTAACAAAAAATTTAAACTTTTTGATAGATAAGGCCTGCATATTATTTTCATTAAACGTAATCATTAAGTGGTAATCGATTCCACAAGGAAGTTGTGCGAGGAAGAAAACTTCTTCTAAATCGCACAGTGGTGGACCGCCAACCATCCAGATGGTATGGATGGTATCTCGAGTTCTGTCGCGATGTGCGATGGTGAAATTGAGCGGCTGGAATTCGTCCGAACAATTCCTCACAGGTAATAGATGCGATAAAATACGCAAAGAGATGCAGCATCTCTACGCAGTGCCTTCGAGCCGCTCTGCGCTGGATGCGGTCAAGTGCAAGGAGTTGGCACTGGGGAGCCCCTGCCCAGAGATGGGAACAGTATTCCAAGTGGGGCCGAACCTGCGCCTTGTAAAGTTGCAAGCGGTCTGCCGGCATGAAATACTGTCCCGCTCTGCTGAACACGCCAAACTTTTTAGAGGCCAATTTGGCCTTCTCTTCCAAGTGACCACGAAACTGCCCATCACTCGATATGTCGACACCGAGGATTCCGATACTGGCTGTGGCAACAAGGGGAGTGCGTTGAAACTGAGGAGATACGACAAAGGGGTTCTTTTTAGCGGTAAACGCGCAAACTTGTGTCTTCTGGGGATTGAACTGGACTAGATTTAGTCGCCCCCAGTCTGAGACTTTGTTCAACAAAATTAAAATAAATAATTAAATTGTATTAATAATATAAATTATAAGGTATTAATTTGTCCCCATTCCTGCGCAATTAAGCCAATACATTGCTAATGGGTATAACTATATATTTTTGAAACTTAATTTTTAACGCTGCTGTGTTTCGTTTGGTGAGTGTAGAGAACCGGAGATCCGTTTTACAGGAAACGAGTCATCTTATATTAGTCCTCAGAGGCGACAACGCATTTGCATTTTGATTCTTATTCGAATGTATATTGGCCACAGCATACACTTGCCATCAGGTCCACCTGAAGTCCACATCCGAGTCTGTTTTTCGCCCTCATTCTATTAAAATATTTCAAAATATCCGCGTTACCGATAGGCACCACTGAGATCACCAATCCGCAGAAACTGTCTTGGCTCCAGCTCTTCATTAGGCAGACTGAGTAAGTTTCTCAACAGCTACAAACACATCATAATCACCATTACAGCCCTTCACAAGTCCATTGCTGAAAATAGGCCTCCCCCAATGAATGCTACAAAGCACGATCCTGAGCCACCTGCCCTCATCGAATTCCTGCATGTTTTACGAGTCGTCACTCCATCTAGTGAGAGGACACCTTACACTTCGTCTACCGGTAAGAGGCTGCCACTCGAAAACCTTGCTTCCCCATCGGTTGTTGATTTTTCCAGCTATATGGCCGGCAAATTGCCACTTCAGCTTACTAATCCGTTGGGCGATGTCGGTTACTCTGGTTCTACTGCGGATATCCTCATTTATTAGTTTATCACGCAGAAAAACCCCGAGCATAGCCCTCTCTATAGCTCGCTGGGCAACTTTGAGCTTCCTCAAACGGCCAACAGTGAAGGACCACGTATCAGATTCATAAGTAATCACTGGCAACACGCACTGGTTGTACAATCTTGTTTTCAAGTTTTGAGGTACACCTGACAAAAGATGTGTCGTAATCTCCGAACATTACCCAACCGAGTTGAATTCGTCGATTGACCTCTCAGTCGAAATTGAACTTACCTAGCCGGACTATTTGTCCCAGGTAAACATACTCGTCAACAACATCAAGCTAAGTGCTCCCAACAACTACCGGCATAGGTGTGACATGGACGTTACACATGATCTTTGTTTAATCCATGTTCATCTTGAGACCGTTAGGAAACACTATTGAGGTCATTGAGCATAGTGTTTAGGTCCTCCAGCGATTCTGCCATAAGGACTATACGTCGGCAAATCGAAGGTTAGATTTATATATATAATAGTTAGATTAACTCGCCATTGATGTTAGTACCGTATCCTTTCCATTCCATCAGCTTAAAAACGTCTTTCAATTAAGCCGTGAAGAATTTCGAGGATATAACATCACCCTGTCTTACACCTCTCTGCAATTGGACAGATTTTTCGTACTCTGGTTCTGTAATTAGACAGCCATAGCCCTGTGACAAAGTGGCAGATTGTACTCTTCGGTCTTCTGTACTATTTGCCGAAGGGTATGTATGTGGTATATGGTGCTTTATGGTGCCTACAAACACATAGTTTATATAAACTTACATTCCGATTACAATTACCGTAAAAAGATTGTCGAAAGTATGGCTAGTACTTAATTTTGTGCAACCAGCTTGAGTATTTAGATATTAGAACCGGAGTCCCTTTTTAATTGAAACGAGGCATTCCATCTTAGTCTATAGGGGTGACAACGCATCTGCATTTTGATTCTTAATCGAGAATAAATCTAGATGTGTATGGGCCACAGCATCCACTTACCATCAGGTGGATTGTGTGCTTGTTTGTCAACCTTATTCTATAAAATAAAATAAAAACTATTTAGACAACATTCTGGTTGTCGCCTTAAGCTTGTGATATTCCTTAGTCGACTTCGACGTTGAAAGTAAAAGCAGACTTCAAAGACCTAAAAATAGTAAAATAAATTCTACATAATATTTAACTTCTGAAGTCGGAGCTTTAATTCTTATGTACACTATATTTTAGCACCGACTATTGGAAAAGTCATTTACTACATGGAAAAGCAATAATACATACTAATTATCCATAACTTCAAAACATATTATGTTCAATCCTTGGTAATTTTAGTTTTAATTAATTCTATGAAACCTCTAACTAAAACTTCGAAATTTATAGAGAGCTTTGCAAATAAAATATCGTGTTCCTAGATTGTTTACAGCGTTAGTTCATAGTGGATAACAGATGAGTTTTAAGTCCTTATGTTTCCGATCAGTTTATTGAAAATTGTTTCAAAATTTCAATGTTTCGAAGAACTTGGCTTGAGTTAATCTGTCAAGTGGCAGCCAAACCGATCGGTCTTCAACTTGCCAAATTTTAGACCCCGCTAAAGAGTGAGTAATATTTAGAAGGGACCTCTCAGAACTAAAGAGTATATAATCACTACGTTTACTCAGCGTATATACCTATGATTGAATTTTTATTTACTTATTAGACCATTTTATTTACCTTTACCTTTTTTTATTTACCTAGTCAGTATATCGATATAATTATATTATATATTTCTTTTCTTTATGAAATTTCGAGTGTTTCTATGTCCTTGTTTCTTTCTACGTCGTATTTATTTGATTTTAACATAATATGGGGTTTCATTAGATTTGCCTTAGTTGTAGAAGTGACATCATATTTGAATTTTTTTCTTTTTATTAAATTTGTTTGGTTTTGTTATATTTATTATTGTTTTAACCATGGAACTTGTTTATGCAACTTTTGTTTTTTAAATTGTTTGATGTTGATGTTTGATGACTTTTTTACACACAAAAATATTTTATCAAATAATAAAATTACCCCTTCCCTCTCCTTACACTTTGCTTCCACTGCTGGCCATGGGCCATAGAAATAAAGAGGAGCTCAAAATTTTACTGCCACAAATATCTTCCACCTCGGCAACGCTGCACTAAAGTGCATCCGCGTTCCACCGAGATTAAATAAATAAAAATTTCGTTAAATGAAACTAATTTTTACGGATTTTATCGCGTTTAATTTTAACTTTTTAACTCCCGGCGTTTCGGGTGCTTTACAGCACCCATGGTCACGGGGGGGACTGAGGTGTTTGACGTCCCGATGTCATAGTTAGCCCGGCTACCTTCCGTTTCTTAATATTAATTTTTGGTTCGATCTACGCAGAATGAGCTTACAGTATCTTGAAGTCTAGCAGTGGTATACTTGGGTTTGGATTAAATTTTATTAATTATAGGATCCCAAGCAGATGGCAGCACCCATCCATCTTCTCTATTGAAATTAGGATGTTTTTTAATTTCAATAGTCTCGCGAATCATCCTTGGTAGGAATCGGTGTTCTTTTGCAAGGATTTGTGGTCTATCAAATCTAATGTAATGGCGGGGACGATCTTGAACATGTTCACACACTGCAGACTTTCGTCTTTTGTTGCCTCACACATTTTTTTCTTATCACTATTACATCAAACACTTACCGTTACAGCCTATTAAAGTCCACTGCTGAACATATGCCACCCCCATATATTGTCTCATATAATATCTTCAATCCTCTTCATAAAAAAAAAACACAATGAATTTCTTCGAACTACAACGTTACGTTACTAATTCGAAAACCAAGTAATGAATATATAAAAAGCTTACTGTTACTAGCAAATGCTCCAGCTGTTGCAATTATAATAAAATAATGCTCAACAAAATGCTCACTAATCTATCGGGAATATACCCTATCGTAACACAGTGTTACCAAACCAAAAAATAATAATTCGGTTGAAATTATTCGTCTGATATTTTATTATCACGGTAAACATTTTTAGTACCATAAAGTTTTAGTTGCCTTTATGATACCAATGTTCTTACGGCATTGCAAACAACCTTCTGCTTTTTATAAATAAATTTACTCTATGTTTTATGGAAATATCATATTTATGTTTATCCACATAAACCCAGATAAAATTTAGTACCATAATAATCGGTATCATCATTATATCCCTTCACAAATCCATTGTTGAACACAGGTCTCCCTAAATAAATGCCACAAAACACGGTCCTGAGCTACCAGCACCCATCAACATACTACGTATCCAGGACGGCTTGGCTTACAAAGTATTTTCTATAACTTACAATCAACAACCATTTCGTGTTACCAGTGATGGCATATGGATCAGTGACGTGATCGTTCTCTGCTGGCTGTATGAGAAAGATTATGGTCGCTCAGCAAGCTATTGAGAAGACTATGATCACAGTTCCTCTGAGTGATATCTGAAGGATCTTAAGGAGAATATCTGAAGTAGAACCAGAATTATCGAAATTGCTCAACGGATCAGTATACTGAAGTGGCGATGGAAAAGAAAGTTGTGTGGCCCCACAATTAATGAAGTATTTTTTATTTTTTTTATTTTATACATATGGCTTACTAACAGTCAAGTTACACATAATGACATAATGATATCTTATATACACCATACTATGAACTCTTTAGTTTAAATATATAAAGTACGCCAGCAAATGGAAAATGCACAAACCGCTTTCATGCATAATAACAAGAAAGTGGAGTAAAAAATTGTTCGTCTATATGCACTGTAAGACTTGCATCTCAGCTGCATCGATAAATCACGTTCTTTAAACTTCGTCCACTCAACTTCGCTACAAAGTAAAACTTTACTTAATTGCAATAATTAATGTTTAACGAATGGGTCATTATACTAGGATAGATTTAAAAGTGTTGAAATATTGTGGATATCTTAGTTTTATCGTGACAATTTTTTTGACTGAAATCTCTAAAAGGCAAGCAAAATTTTAAAAAAAAATCCCTTCATCTTCTTTTTCAAAACCCCGTAGAAGTCAATTACTGGACATAGGCATTTCCAGTTGCTGGCGGATTGACGATCGCGGTATCATCTCGCACCTTTGATGCTGCTGCGCAAGGCAATCCATACATCGATCAATATATTATTTTATTAGTTGTAATTAAAAATATTGTAAACGTGGCATTATCAATACCCCAGAGTTTCTTGCCTTCTCTGAAAATGTCTTGTTTTTTTGCGGACCGGAAATTTATATTACAAATTATATTTATATTATATATTACAAATTTTATTAAAATTGATTGTTTTGACTTTACTTTAAAGAAAGAAGCCTAAAACGGAAATATTTTGGGAAGACGACTTTCCTGAAATTTTGCGTAGCCGCCTACGCTAGTTTCTTGAGACTACTAACCTCATAAGTGCTGGTAGCATTCAAGTATTAGTTTGGAGTTAATAACATTGCTGTTCAGGGACTGTAATACCGCTAAGCTGACGGAAAATAAGGGAATTTCTTACTCTCCTTGCTAAAATTTTTGACGCCACTTGGATGATTGCTATACATTTGACCTGGTAAACGGTATTATGGATTTTTATCGGTATATTCATGTGTGATTTAAGTCTTGACAAATGGAGTGAAATAGATCTCTTACACAACTTACACAAGGCAGAAAGTTTAATTCAGAAACTAAAATTACATTCTAAATGCGGAGATAATATGTAAAATTTTGATATTTCATATTCATATCCGCCCAGTTACGACAATGTTTGTTTAAAATTACAAAGTAAATTAAATATTGTATTAAATTATTTTTCTCAAGCTTGACCTTTTATCAAAAATAAGTTGATGGATTTCCTAATGCAAACTAAATCCCAATAAAAAAAATTATCATCTTGCAACGGAAAAAACAATAACCTCCATAGACACCGACTCCTTTAATATTTGACAGACCAAAAATGTTTTTTTTTTTTTAAATATAAGCTTAATAAACAAAATTAAAACGCAATACCCTTAGCAGCATTTAAACACTAGTTTAAATTTCTTTGTGAATAAAACTCGCAAGCCGTGTGAATGCAAATCGACAAAAAACATAATCTTTTCATGACTTGTTTCCGAAGGAAATGAAACTACATATTCACATACAACGTCAGTGTTTTACAACTTTTAGAAAATGCACTTAAATATACGTTTGGTCACACAATTCGTGTTCTGTTTACACATAATAAATGTTTTTAATTTTTACACTCAAGAGGACTAAACGTTCACTGCGGAATGCAAAAATACTAATACAATATAATGTGATAACTTTACGACATTATTGTATTTGTTTTAATGTCACTGACATAACATTACCGCTACCGCTATAAAATAGCTATATATTTATCATCTATATATGTATAATTATTCTATATATACTATTTATCGTTTTGGAACGAAGTTCCTAATCGCACGGTACGAATTTGACGGATTGGGGCTAGGCGAGAAAAAGTGTAAGATCGTTCCGTCACGACCCCCTTTCTATAGTGCGTCTTCCATTAAAAAAAATATTATTATAAATGACGCTTCATTTTAACAAACGCTAGTAATTCATTTGTTTGTATTTGTTAATCAATAATATAATACGTTTATCAATAATAATATACTACAAAAGGAACTTCGTTCCAACCGAGTGTTCCACGACACTCACGCATGTTTTTTTTTATTTTAATTCAAGTACACTATACTAGCGATACAGTTGCCAAAACAAGAATCTTTGGAAAAATAGTTTTACTGTAATATTATTTAGAGGTCTAACCTTTGGCTTAGGTAATTGTCATTGATATAATGTAGAAGCTTACTTAGGAGTTTTATTGAGTAGAGTTGTTAAAAGGCGTTGCAAAAAGGTGAATTGTGTTTTTCTTTTCTTTAGTCTTCTTAACTGCTGCTGATCTTAGTATTACTTATGGGCGAAATAACTTACATACCAATGTACACTTTATTATTTATTTCTTAAAATATACTAACCGTAATAAAGATGGTATGTGAGTCGGATGCGCGTCGTACGTTTTTTAAAATAATATCATATTATGTTGAAGGCGCAAGAAGTGAGATGTTCTCCTTGCGTCAAAAAGTAAAGTCCTACTACTGGGTATGGGCGTTTTAACATCCTTGTTGATCTAAAACTCCTACCGCGACTTCTAGTCATGTGGTGGCTGGAATCCCGGGCTGAACCAGAATCAGCTAATAGGTTTTTCTGTCAAGAAATTCGCAGTAGCAGCCCAGAGTTTGAAATTTAGCGGTGTTTCACCCCTGTATATTGGAATACACGTAAAGCCGTTGGTCGTGCGCGTGGCCTCTCTTCGGTCGTGTGGTATCCTTCTTCAATATCATCATCATCATTTTCATCATTATTATTACAGCCTATCAAAGTATACAGCTGAATAAAGGTCTCCCTATTGACTGTCTGATAGAGGTGATGTTTACCATAGTTACAACGCGTGGCAGGTGGGTAAGCGAACGCAGATTTTTATTATTTTAAACTGTTATCTAGAAGATGCTGCTGGCCATATCTCGTTTCAGTTTCCCTCTGCCGCGTCTTACAACACCCACGGGATGATATGGGGTAGTGGATTCTCTTACGCTGCTCTTACGCTAACACGGAAAAACTCAAGTGTCAATCTTTTTGTGCGAGTAACTATGTTAGTCTTGAAGACCAGTATAACTATGACTATCCCAACTGTAAACGGCCGAACAACTATATTATTATTATTTATTCATTCTTCAGGTAAATACACCCATTTTGTTAGTACACTGAAAACTAGGGGTTAGCAAACAGAAATTGTTATTTATTTTTAAACATAATGGGCCTGAAACCAATATGCAACCCATATAATATGTATAGGTGTGAACCCAGTTCACACTGGGGGTAATTTCACTCCCTGTAGTCAGTAGTTATACATGAACATTTTGCTTTAGTGTGATTTAATGTCCCAGTGTTTGTTAGGAGTGTTTATCAAAATTATTATTTGTTTAGGACCCTTTTGTTTAGGGCGATGAGTTCTTGGTTAGCTAATTTCACTTGTGTACAACCCATACCGATGATACCAGTACAATAATACAATAATAGTTTAGGAGCGCTTAACTAACTCATTAATTAATAAAAATTAAGAAACTTAATAAAGTGAAAATCGACGTCATATAGGTACTAAAAGAATAATTTCCTCATAATTTAACAGTTTCTAAAGTTGGTGTAAAGAAAAAGTGTTTCGAAGAATTAAAATTCAGACTTTAGAAACTGATAGTTAAAATTTCATTTCCTATTTTCCAACTTTAGAGGTTTTTTAAAAATAATATCATATTATGTTGAAGGCGCAAGAAGTGAGATGTTCTCCTTGCGTCAAAAGTAAGTCCTACTACTGGGTATGGGCGTTTTAACATCCTTGTTGATCTAAAACTCCTACCGCGACTTCTAGTCATGTGGTGGCTGGAATCCAGGCTGAACCAGAATCAGCTAATAGGTTTTCTGTCAAGAAATTCGCAGTAGTAGCCAGAGTTTGAAATTTAGCGGTGTTTCACCCCTGTATATTGGAATACACGTAAAGCCGTTGGTCGTGCGCGTGGCCTCTCTTCGGTCGTGTGGTATCCTTCTTCAATATCATCATCATCATTTTCATCATTATTATTACAGCCTATCAAAGTATACAGCTGAATAAAGGTCTCCCTATTGACTGTCTGATAGAGGTGATGTTTACCATAGTTACAACGCGTGGCAGGTGGGTAAGCGAACGCAGATTTTTATTATTTTAAACTGTTATCTAGAAGATGCTGCTGGCCATATCTCGTTTCAGTTTCCCTCTGCCGCGTCTTACAACACCCACGGGATGATATGGGGTAGTGGATTCTCTTACGCTGCTCTTACGCTAACACGGAAAAACTCAAGTGTCAATCTTTTTTGTGCGAGTAACTATGTTAGTCTTGAAAGACCAGTATAACTATGACTATCCCAACTGTAAACGGCCGAACAACTATATTATTATTATTTATTCATTCTTCAGGTAAATACACCCATTTTGTTAGTACACTGAAAACTAGGGGTTAGCAAACAGAAATTCTTATTTATTTTGAAACATAATGCGCCTGAAACCAATATGCAACCCATATAATATGTATAGGTGTGAACCCAGTTCACACTGGGGGTAATTTCACTCCCTGTAGTCAGTAGTTATACATGAACATTTTGCTTTAGTGTGATTTAATGTCCCAGTGTTTGTTAGGAGTGTTTATCAAAATTATTATTTGTTTAGGACCCTTTTGTTTAGGGCGATGAGTTCTTGGTTAGCTAATTTCACTTGTGTACAACCCATACCGATGATACCAGTACAATAATACAATAATAGTTTAGGAGCGCTTAACTAACTCATTAATTAATAAAAATTAAGAAACTTAATAAAGTGAAAATCGACGTCATATAGGTACTAAAAGAATAATTTCCTCATAATTTAACAGTTTCTAAAGTTGGTGTAAAGAAAAAGTGTTTCGAAGAATTAAAATTCAGACTTTAGAAACTGATAGTTAAAAATTTCATTTCCTATTTTCCAACTTTAGAGGTTTTTTTAAAAATAATATTTAAGTGATATACGAACTAAACGTTAATTTAATGGTGAGTGGCTACTGCATCCCATGGACATATGCAACCTACTTCAATCAAAGAAGGATACAAATGCTTTGTCACCTCTGAGGACTAAGAATTATAATAGCTCTCTATACTATATATCGAATAATTACAACGTGTCTGAACGGACACAAGTTATTCGCGGCGCAGGACTGGATTATGGTGCACGCGCAAGCATAGATGCACTATCTTTTCTCTCACTCTCATAGGGCGACGAGAATGCAATCGACGACCGGAGATAGAGGCGCAGGATTCGATTTAACGGATTTACGTGTTTTCCGAGGCTTGGGGTGGAACATCGCCATCTTCCCGGCCCCGGGCTGCTACTGAGGATTTTTTGTCAAAAAAAACCCAATCACTGATTTTTGCCCGACCCAGGATCCGACTCGGGACCACATGTACAGCAGCTACGCACACGACTATCAAACCAAAGAAGCAGTTATGCATACCATCAGATAAAATAGATATAAATGAATTACTAAAACATATATATTTAATAAAATACATTAAATTTCAAAACTCATAAATATGCAGAAACTAGCTTTCTGCCCCAACTTAGTCCTTGTGAACTTAGAAACTAATAAAAATTATGTCTGTGAAAGGAAAAGGAGGTATCTTCGGCCGGGCAAGGTGTGCCGCCCGGGGAGCGGTCGATGTTCGGTGTTACTACAACATCGAGCTTGTTCTATATACACAGCGTCGTTTTTAAACTTTGATAGCGTTTTGCACGGTCTTTTTACTTTATTTTAAAGCAATAACAGTACCTTCATAAAATTTCCCTTTTGGAGCAAAGATAGTCAGATTACTGGCGGAGCTAACCCGACAATATACCACCGAAAACTGATCGTGGGAGAAGCCTCCGTCAACTCAATGCCAGCCATTTTCAAGGACGGTCATTGCGATTCATTGATGGTAAGAGCCAAACACAAATTGAGAGAGAACTGTTTGCTTTTAAAGTCATACCGTTAGTATGATGGGATTAAGGGAATTATTGCTATAAAAACTATCTCTATGTAATCCATATTCACAGATTACTGTGGCTTCTTTTACTTGTATTGGACCGATGAACAATTAATGTTGACTAAGATTTCTTAACAACATCGCAGGTGCTCAAACTTTAAAGAAAAGATGAAGGTGGAAGGCCAGAAGGGCTCAGACTATTGATTGAAAACAACTAACTAAATTGTATCCGACAACTTGTTCGTCAATCATGTTTAACTAATTCATCAACCCTCGATCACACGATCGGATTTCGACTTCGAGAACACTCGCGGGGTGTACAGGACATCCCTCATTTTCCAACTCGAATTTAATACTTATGGTTACTATGAGAAAAATGAGAACTTATTTTATTAGTCACTGTAATTAAATAAAATAGATTTTTTTTATTATCAAACCTTTAATAAACACTTAATCTTATTGCAATAATCAGCCTTATTTTGTCTTTAATATTGAAATATTGAGAGTTGATGTTTAGTATTTTATGAACCATACAAATAATATTATTAGTGTAATGCAAAAATAATATTGACTTACTACGAAATTTTATTAAAAAATATACTAAGTATTCTCGAAATACAATATAATGTTTATTATATTATTGCAGAACAATTTTCTTAAATTCGGAGCGGTTTCGGCAGTGTTTTTCCCCTATGACTTGGTTATGACACTAACATGGCATAACACGTCAAACATCTCAGACCTCCCCTCAGGTCTCCCCGTGATCATGGGTACTGTCAAGCGCCCGAAACGCCGGAAAATAAAAATAAAATAATTTTTATTCAATGTGTGGTATTCGCGTATATTTAATAAATCATAACAGGTAGAAGTATCAAGTAGAAATTAATATTAATTTCTACTTGATACTTGACATTTGATTTCGTTGATCAAGTAGAAATTAATATTAATTTCTACTTGATACTTGATATTTGATTTCGTTGATCAAGTAGAAATTAATATTAATTTCTACTTGATACTTGATATTTGATTTCGTTGATCAAGTAGAAATTAATATTAATTTCTACTTGATCAACGAAATCAAATGATGCGACTTATTATGTCACATATTTTTTTATATTAAGAGTCGAGAACTCACTCATCAAAACGAATAGGGTACTTACCATTAACAATGAAAGTTGGCAAGAAGCAATGTCTCCCAGCATAAGTAAAAGAAAATCAGATATAATTAGTTGTCATATCACATAAAAATATATTGTTATTATAAACTATCATTTGCATTTCGAGCTTCGATCAATAGGTATGGAAGAACATTTTTTTCGCATTACATTGGTCCTTCAATCGAACTTACCTTTTCGTTAGAGCAATGTTCGGTGCTTACCTTACCTATAATAAATATAATAGTAATTTGTCCTAACGATGCCGAGAGATTGAGACACTTGATTGTGACGATTGTGAGGTGACTAAGAGATTGATTGATAAAATTTTAATTGTCTTGCAACAAATAGCAGAAATAGTCATGGTTGCTAGTGTAAGTGTGGAAAATAACTATTTTAATAGAAGGTGTAGTGGCGTTGTAAGAATATCCGGTACACGATATTGTTCCGTGGATATCGTATAAAAAGCGACAGAAGGAAACTGAAAAGGGAGATGGATAGCAGCATCTTCCTAATAACAGCTTAAAATAATAAAAAACTGCGATTGCTAATCCACCTGCGAAGCGTGGCAACTATGGCAAAACCCCCATATGAGGCAATCTATAGAGGAGATCTATGTTTAACTGTGAACGTTGATAGGCTAGAATATATGTTGATTACCAAGATAATGAAATCTTTTATCAGCTTCATCTGTCAGACATAAAAAGAAGAAGTGCTGCAAAATGAAACTTTTTCTTCGTTTTTGTCTCTGCAAAGTTTTGTCTTTTGTAAATGTAAAGTAATCCTGTTGTACACGATAAACCTCCAGCTTTAGATTAATTGCAACTACATAAAACTTCACTTCGTAGCGCAGTGGACTAAGTTTAAGAAACTTCTTCTATTGGCACACAAAACAATAACATAGAATGAATAGATACGAATGTTTTTATTCATTGGTTCCAGTTTCTTATTGCTATATTAGTGTAAAGTAGTTGCCACCAACACTAACACCAGCATTCATTAAGGGTAGAGATATCCAGCACTGGATTTTAATAGGGTTGTAATGATGATAATGATGTGTATTTTAGTAAGCTTGTCATTTAAAACCTTATTATAACAGTTTATAATAAAAATAAATAAGTGACTTGAATAAAGTTTACCGTTTTGTTTATCCGTGACATTGTTTTATATAACCATAACAAACAAAATTGGATTGAAAAATTGGCAAATTGAATGTGATTTACTCACCTTTGATGTTAGTACCGTATCCTTTCCATTCCATCAGCTTGAAAACGTCGTTCAATTAAGCGGTGAATAATTTCGAGGATATAACGTCACACTCTCTGCAATTGGACAGGTATTTCGTACTCTGGTTCTGTACTCAGACAGCCATAGCCCTGTGACAAAGTGGCAGATTGTACTCTTCTGTCTTCTGTACTATTTGCCGAAGGGTATGTATGTGGTATATGGTGCTTTATGGTGCCTACAAACACATAGTTGATATAAACTTACATTCCGATTACAATTACCATAAAAGATTGTCGACAGTATGGCTAGTACTTAATTTTGTGCAACCAGCTTGAGTATTAATATATTAGAACCGGAGTCCCTTTTTAATTGAAACGAGGCATTCCATCTTAGTCTATAGGGGTGACAACGCATCTGCATTTTGATTCTTAATCGAGAATAAATCTAGATGTGTATGGGCCACAGCATCCACTTACCATCAGGTGGATTGTGTGCTTGTTTGTCAACCTTATTCTATAAAATAAAATAAAAACTATTTAGACGACATTTTGGTTGTCGCCTTAAACTTGTGATATTCCTTAGTCGACTTCGACGTTGAAAGTAAAGACTTCAAAGACCTAAAATAATAATATAAATTCTATATAATATTTAACTTCAAGTCGGAGCTTTAATGCATTTACTACATGGAAAAGCAATAATACATACTAATTATCCATAACTTCAAAACATATTATGTTCAATCCTTGGTAATTTTAGTTTTAATTAATTCTATGAAACCTCTTATTAAAACTTTGAAATTTATAGAGAGCTTTGCAAATAAAATATCGTGTTCCTAAATTGTTTACAGTGTTAGTTCATAGTGGATAACAGATGAGTTTTAAGTACTGATGTTTCCGATCAGTTTATGGAAAATTGTTTCAAAATTTCAACGTTTCGAAGAATTTAGCTTGAGTTAATCTGTCAAGTGGCAGCCAAACCGATTGGTCTTCAACTTGCCAAATTTTAGACCCGCTAAAGAGTGAGTAATATTTAGAAGGGACCTCTCAGAACTAAAGAGTATATAATCACTACGTTTACTCAACGTATATACCTATGATTGAATTTTTATTTACTTATTATACTCTATCTCTTATCTCTATTATATCGATATAATTATATTATATATTTCTTTTCTTTATGAAATTTCGAGTGTTTCTATGTCCTTGTTTCTTTGTACGTAGTATTTATTTGATTTTAACATATGGGGTTTCATTAGATTTGCCTTAGTTGTAGAAGTGACATAATATTTGAATTTTTTCTTTTTATTAATTTTGTTTGGTTTTGTTATATTTATTATTGTTTTAACCATGGAACTTGTTTATGCAACTTTTGTTTTTTAATTTTGTTTCATGTTGATGTTTGATGACTTTTTTACACACAAAAATATTTTATCAAATAATAAAATTACCCTTCCCTCTCCTTACACTTTCCTTCCACTGCTGGCGATGGGCCATAGAAATAAAGAGGAGCTCAAAATTTTACTGCCGCAAATATCGTCCACTCGGCAACGCTGCACTAAAGTGCATCCGCGTTCCACCGAGATTAAATAAATAAAATTTCGTTAAATGAAACTAATTTTACGGATTATATCGCGTTTAATTTTAACTTTTTAATTCCCGACGTTTCGGGTGATTTACAGCACCCATGGTCACGGGGGGGACTGAGGTGTTTGACGTCCCGATGTCATAGTTAGCCCGGCTACCTTCAGTTTTTTAATATTAATTTTTGGTTCGATCTACGCAGAATGAGCTTACAGTATCTTGAAGTCTAGCAGTGGTATACTTGGGTTTGGATTTAATTTTATTAATTATAGGATCCCAAGCAGATGGCAGCACCCATCCATCTTCTCTATTGAAATTAGGATGTTTTTTAATTTCAATAGTCTCGCAAATCATCCTTGGTAGGAATCGGTGTTCTTTGCAAGGATTTGTGGTCTATCAAATCTAATGTAATGACGGGACGATCTTGAACATGTTCACACACTGCAGACTTTCGTCTTTTGTTGCCTCACGCCTTTTTTTCTTATCACTATTACATCAAATACTTACCGTTACAGCCTATTAAAGTCCATTGCTGAACATATGCCACCCCCATATATTGTCTCATATAATATCTTCAATCTTCTTCATAAAAAAAACACAATGAATTTCTTCGAACTACAACAGTTACGAGTTCGAAAACCAAGTAATGAACATATAATAAGCTTACTATTACTAGCAAATGCTCAAGCTGTTGCAATTATAACAAAATAATTCTGTTAGGATTCTAAAAAAAAAAATTTTTTAGAATGCTAACAGAATGCTGCTGTTAGCATTCTATCAATCTATCGGGAATATACCCTATCGTAACACAGTGTTACCAAACCAAAAAATAATAATTCGGTTGAAATTATTCGTCTGATATTTTATTATCACGATAAACATTTATAGTACCATAAAATTATTAGTTGCCTTTATGATACCAATGTTCTTACGGCATTGCAAACAACCGTTTGCTGCTTTTTATAAATAAATTTACTATTTGTTTAATGGAAATATCATAGTTATTTTTATCCACATAAACCCATATAAAATTTAGTACCATAATAATCGGTAGCTTCATTATATCCCTTCACAAATCCATTGTTGAACACAGGTCTCCCCAAATAAATGCCACAAAACACGGTCCTGAGCTACCAGCACCCATCAAGATACTACGTATCCAGGACGGCTTGGCTTACAAAGTATTTTCTATAACTTATAATCAACAACCATTTCGTGTTACCAGTGATGGCATATGGATCAGTGACGTGATCGTTCTCTGCTGGTTGTATGAGAAAGATTATGGTCGCTCAGCAAGCTATTGAGAAGGCCATGCTCACAGTTCCTCTGAGTGATATATGAAGGATCTTAAGGAGAATATCTGAAGTAGAACCAGAATTATCGAAATAGCTCAACAGATCAGTATACTGAAGTAGTAATGGGCCGGCTTTTAGCTCGAAGAACCGATAAGCGATGGAAAAGAAAGTTTTGTGGCCCCACAATTAATGAAGTATTTTTTATTTTTTTTTATTTTATACATATGGCTTACTAACAGTCAAGTTACACATAATGACATAATGATATCTTATATTTACGCGAATATTACACATGAAATAAAACTAATTTTAAGGATTTTATTTCGTTTAATTTTAACTTTATAATATCCCGAAACGTAGGGGCAAATATTTAATATTATACAATGACATATTAAATAACAAAAATTTCTTACGCTAAGTGTAGTGACGACTTACTAGGAAACACAACATGCACTCAACGACTTGAGAAGGTTTTAATTTAGTTAAATAAAGTTAACGATTTTAAAAGAAAAGAACATAGTTTATCCGTATAGTAATGTAGCTGCTATTTTACGCTGGTATTGGTATATTATAAACTTCATTGCCTATTTTCCCTTCTTTAATGGGGGATTTGTATTCTAATTTTATAAAAACCCACTAAAAAGACAAACCCTAAAACCAATTTAATAAAAAATAATCATTAAATCGGTACGTGATTGACGAAAATATCGCGTAACCATTTTTAAGTCGGCTACAAAAGTTCTTGAAACAATTTTATTGAATAATGATAGTACAACTAATAATAATACAAAAATAAATACTAATTTGAGTAAATATGAAAAAAAATCATCTTTGTATTACTAGTATGGTCCCCACAAGTTAAATCTTAAGACAACATGTTGTGAACATGTACCTCTTTCCTTTATCTTACCTCTAATACATCAGTAGGACTATAGGATCCTTAACGAGTATTTTCTAGAATCTACAAACGAATTCGCGATCGCACTATAAGATTTTCTTTTCCTTTTTGACTTTTTTTCTCATTTAGATTTCTCAATCTTCAATGATATTATTGCAATTTTCAGTATGCCATAAGAGATTTATTTATTGTAATAGTTTCAAACGGCAATTTCCTCAGTCATTTCTTTCGACAATCAGGGTGGCATAAACGGTAATAGATTCTCTTTGGCCGGCACCATACTATGAACTTTTTAGTTTACATATATAAAGAACGCCAGCAAATGGAATATGCACAAACCGCTTTCATGCATAATAACAAGAAAGTGGAGTAATAAAATTGTTCGTCTATATGCACTGTAAGACTTGCATCTCAGCTGCATCGATAAATCACGTTCCTTAAACTTCGTCCACTCAACTTCGCTACAAAGTAAAACTTTACTTAACTGCAATAATTAATGTTTAACGGATGGGTCATTATACTAGGATAGACTTAAAAGTGTTGAAATGTTGTGGATATCTTAGTTACATCGTGATAATTTATAATTTTTTTGTGTAAACACATAAATACACAACAAATAGAATTCTAAATATATCTGAACTGAAATCTCTAAAAGGCAAGCAAAATTTAAAAAAAAAATTCCTTCATCTTCTTTTTCTAAACCCCGCAGAAGTCAATTACTGGACATACATAGGCATTTCCAGTTGCTGGCGGATTGACGATCGCGGTATCATCTCGCACCTTTGATGCTGCGCAAGGCAATCCATACATCGATCAATCCGGGTGTTTGTGAAACGCTCCCGAAAACGAAGACAGATGATAGTACTAAGGATACCTATGATGATGGGTCACAAAGAAATCTGATCCGAATAATCATGAAAATACTTAAACATAAAACCAGCAGTGAAACTTAAAAAGAAAATCAGCTGACAATAGGGTGAATATCTCCGTGCGCATTTGTTTTGGCGGGATTGATTAATAATTTTAGTTTTTGAGACAGTTCCATGTTGACTATCACGAGCGACAGTTCAATTGTTTTGTTTATTAAATTATTGTCGTTATTACTTGTTATTTATTACTTGATGATATTGTTCTTGTTGTTACGTTTTGTGTTTTTGTTTTGTTTTAATAATGCCTAACGCGTAGGTACGTTTATAGTGCTCGTGAATACGGCAACATGTTAATTGAGAATCTCATAAGGCCACGGAGGATCGGTGGCTGTTTCATACCTAATTTTTTAAATAACTTAGTACGGAAGTGATCTGAAAAGATACATAACTGAATACATCAGAATAATAAACATACCTACAATGGATAAAAAGCATGACTCTAACCTTGTTAACATTTTATTTAAGTATTTTTTTCATTAGCGGGGAATCGAACCAGTTATTTGGTTTATTTAACCTGTGAATTTGAAATAAAGTGGCTACGTGGAGACAAGCACAGTGGCAAAATAGTAGATTTAGTAGATAAGTTGAGTATTTAGACAAGTGTTGTAAATTATTAGGTATTGTGGTACCATCGCTAGTTGCGGGCCGCGCGAATTCGGCGTTCGCGCGTACATTGATCCTAGTCAGCTGATTGTAATTCAGTAATTCAACTGCTGGTTTTATGTTTAAGTATTTTCATGAATTTTTAAATGAAATTAACGTTTTATTTTACTATACTAACACGATGGAGCGTGAATAAAGCTAATAAAACGTTGTGAAAAGATGATTTTTTCATCAGGATCGATTTTATATTTCACCCATCATCAAAGATATAGTTAGTACTGTCGTCTGTCTTCGTTTTCGGAGCGTTTCAAAAATACCCTGTATATTATTTTATTAGTTGTAATTAAAAATATTGTAAACATGGCATTATCAATACCCCAGAGTTTTTTGCCTTCCCTGAAAATGTCTTGTTTTTTGCGGACCGGAACCTAATTCTGACGTTCGTTCTTTAAACAATAAGAGAGCTTTATTAAAATTGATTGTTTTGACTTTACTTTAAAGAAAGAAGTCTAAAACGGAAATATTTTGGGAAGACGACTTTTCTGAAATTTTGCGTAGCCGCCTACGCTAGTATCTTGAGAATACTAACCTCATAAGTGCTGGTAGCATTCAAGTATTAGTTTGGAGTAATACCTGGGACTGTAATACGGCTAAGCTGATGGAAAATAAGGGAATATCTTACTCTCCTTGCTAAAATTTTTGACGCCACTTGGATTATTCCTATACATTTGGCCTGGTAAACGGTATTATGGATTTTATCGGTATATTCATTTGTGTTTTAATTCTTGACGGATGGATTGAAATAGATCTCTAACACAACTTACACAAGGCAGAAAATTTAATTCAGAAACTAAAATTACACTCTAAACGCGGAGATAATATGTAAAATTTTTGATATTTCATATTGGTATCCGACCAGTTACGACAACTTCAAAATGTTTGGTTAAAATTAAAATTAAATCAAATATTGTATTAAATTATTTTTCTCAAGCTTGGCCTTTTATCAAAAATAAGTTGATGGATTTCCTAATGCAAACAAAATCCCAATAAAAAAAATTATCATCTTGCAACGGAAAAAACAATAACCTCTTTAGACACCGACTCTTTTAATATTTGACAGAACAAAAATGTTTTTTTTTTTTTTATATAAGCTTTATAAACAAAATTAAAACACAATACCCTTAGCAGCATTTAAACACTAGTTTAAATTTCTTTGTGAATAAAACTCGCAAGCCGTGTGAATGCAAATCGACAAAAAACATAATCTTTTCATGACTTGTTTCCGAAGAAAATAAAACTATTCATATACAATGTCAGTGTTTTACAACTTTTAGAAAATGCATTTAAATATACGTTTGGTCACACAATTCGTGATTCTGCTTACACATAAAAATTTTTTTTAATTTTTACACTCAAAAGGACTAAACGTTCACTGCGGAATGCAAAAATACTAATACAATACAATGTGATAACTTTACGACATTATTGTATTTGTTTTAATGTCGTTGACATCACATTACCGCTACCGCTATAATATATCTATATATTTATCATCTATATATGTATCATTATTCTATATATACTATTAATCTTTTTGGAACGAAGTTCCTAATCGCACGGTACGAATTTGACGGATTGGGGCTAGGCGAGAAAAAGTGTAAGATCCTTCCGTCACGACCCCCTTTCTATAGTGCGAGCGAGATGCTTTCTTCTCTTCTTCTCGCACTTTTTCTTATCTTCCATGAAAGAAATATTATTATAAATGACGCTTCATTTTAACAGACGATAGTAATTCATTTGTTTGTAATTGTTAATCAATAATATAATACGTTTATCAATAATAATATATTACAAAAAGAACTTCGTTCCAACCGAGTGTTCCACGACACTCACGCATGTTTTTTTTTATTTTAATTCAAGTACACTATACTATCGATACAGTTGCCAAAACAAGAATTTTTGGAAAAGTAGTTTTATTGTAATATTATTTATTGATGTAATGTAGAAGCTAACTTAGGAGTTTTATTGAGTAGAGTTGTTAAAAGGCGTTGCAAAAAGGTGAATTGTGTTTTTCTTTTCTTTAGTCTTAGTATTACTTATAGGCGAAATAACTTACATACCAATGTACACTTTATTATTTATTTCTAAAAATATACTAACCGTAATAAAGATGGTATGTGAGCCGGATGCGCGTCGTACGTTTTTTAAAAATAATATCATATTATGTTGAAGGCGCAATAAGTGAGATGTTCTCCTTGCGTTAAAAAGTAAAGTCCTACTACAGGGTATGGGCGTTTTAACATCCTTGTTGATCTAATACTCCTACCGCGACTTCTAGTCATGTGGTGGCTGGAATCCGGGCTGACCAGAATCAGCTAATAGGTTTCTCTGTCAAGAAATTCGCAGTAGCAGCCCAGAGTCTGAAATTTAGCGGTGTTTCACACCTGTACATTGGAATACACGTAAAGCCGTTGGTCGTGCGCGTGGCCTCTCTTCGGTCTTGTGGTATCCTTTTTCAATATCATCATCATCATTTTCATCATTATTATTACAGCCTATCAAAGTATACAGCTGAATATAGGTCTCCTATTGACTGTCTGATAGAGTGATGTTTACCATATTTACCACGCGTGGCAGGTGGGTAAGCGAACGCAGATTTTTATTATTTTAAACTGTTATCAAGAAGATGCTGCTGGCCATATCCCGTTTCAGTTTCCTCTGCCGCATCTTACAACACCCACGGATGATATGGGTAGTGGATTCACTTACGCTGCTCTGACGCTAACACGGAAAAACTCAAGTGTCAATCTTTTTGTGCGAGTAGCTATGTTAGTCTTGAAAGATCAGTATAACTATGACTATCCCAACTGTAAACGGCCGAACAACTATATTATTATTTATTCATTCTTCAGGTAAATACACCCATTTTGTTAGTACACTGAAAACTAGGGGTTATCAAACAGAAATTGTCATTTATTTTTAAACATAATGGGCCTGAAACCAATATGCAACCCATATAATATGTATAGGTGTGAACCCAGTTTACACTGGGGGTAATTTCACTCTCTGTAGTCAGTAGCTATACATGAGCATTTTGCTTTAGTGTGATTTAATGTCCCAGTGTTTGTTAGGAGTGTTTATCAAAATTATTATTTCTTTAGGACCCTTTTGTTTATGGCGATGAGTTCTTGGTTAGCTAATTTCACATATGTACAACCCATACCGATGATAACAGTACAATAATACAATAAATAATAGTTTAGGAGCGCTTAACTAACTCATTAATTAACAAAAATTAAGAAACTTAATAAAGTGAAAATCGACGTCATATACTAAAAGAATAATTTCCTCGTAATTTAACAGTTTCTAAAGTTGGTGTCAAGAAAAAGTATTTCGAGGAATTACAATTCAGACTTTAGAAACTGATAGTTAAAAACTTCATTTCCTATTTTCCAACTTTAGAGGTTTTTTTTAATAATATTTAAGTGATATACGAAGGGGATGAGTCGCTCGCGTCCGTAGGCTTCGACCACTAACCCTAGGCCCACCCTACACGTGTCCCCCGGGTGGTGCTAAACGAGCGACAAAGCCGAAAGGATAGACTCGGCTCCTCGCCGTATGGTAGCGGCGTAAAATCTACCACCCCCTTAGATCGCACCATGAGCCAACACATTAAAGGAATGGCCCTGAGTTCCCGGCGCCCCTTTAATGGGTCAGGGTGCGAAGAATCTCCGGAGTAAAACCGGCGACGAGGTTCGCCACCGTCACGTTCTGTCTCCCGGAGGGCGAAAAGTGGATTGCGGAGGCCCGTCTGGCTACGCTGAATGTATGTGGAGCAATGAATGATAAGATGGATGAAATATGCGAAATGATGAATGATAGAGGAATAGATGTATTATGTGTAAATGAGACGAAACGAAAGAAAGGATGCCACTGCACATGGCATGTATACCGCTTACTGGTCTGGTGTAGACGAGACCGAGCGGGCATGCCAGGAGTCGGTGTCATCCTTTCAGAAAGAATGGGTCAATGTGTGAAAGAGTATGAATGTGTAAGCCCAAGGCTGCTGTGGATACGAATGAAGTGGGCTTAAACAAGTTGTTTGTGCTAGGGTGTACGCCCCAGACATGTCTAAGCCCACTTATATCCGAGAGCAGTTTTGGGACATGGTAAGGATGGTGTTGATAAAATGTAAGGGCAATGAAAATATCATTATATTAGGAGATTTTAATGGAAGGGTTGGGGTGAAGAGGTCTGGTTATGAAAGGATATTAGAATGTTTGGCGATGAAAGTGTAAATGAGAATGGTGAAGACCTCCTCGCCGTATGTGAGGAAAAGAATCTTTTGTGACGAATACTTTTCACCATAAGAGGATTCACATGTATACATGGGAAAGAGGTAATAATAGAAGCATGATAGATTTCATAATTGTGGATGAAAGAATGCGGAGCGCAGTGGTAGATACAAGAGTTTACCGGGGATCCAACGTAGGGACGGATCATTACCTGGTCTTATGCCGAATTAATGGTCTATTCAGGCGTTGGCGGCATCGGACATCTGTGTCTACCACTGCGTTACAGCGTATAATAACAGAGAGGTTACAAGATGAAGGTGTGAAAGAGAAGTATAAATGTAGGAGAATATAAATGGTTTGAATGAAATATGTATAAATGATTTAGACCTGAAGAATGTATGGGATAATGTTAAGAAAGTTTTGGTGGATGCACACACCGAAGTATGTGGTGTAAGTAAGAGAACGAATGAAAGGAAAAATAATACGTTGTGGTGGGATGATGAGATTCGGATGGAAGTTGAAGCAAAGAAGAGAACATGGCTAGATTTACTGGCAACCAAAGCTGGTAATTCTGGCGGTATGAATGATGAGATTGAAAGAAAAAGGCAGACTTTAGACTTATAAATAAGAGAGTAAAAGAAGTTGTTGAAAGGAAAAGCAAGAAAGAACGGATAAGAATGATGGCATGAATGGCAAATATTAAAATGTTCTGAAACTCGTAAGAACTGCTAGGGAAATTCAAAACAGCCTAGAGGAATGCTATACGAGACGAGAATGGCTGTATGCTGAAGGATGAAGTTTCAATTCAAAGAGATGGAAGAATACTTTGAAAGCGTGTTTATAAGTGAAGGGTCGTCTGAATTAAGTGAAAAGAAATTCGAAAGAAGAGGAGAGAGGTAGGAGATAAGTGTAGATGAAATAATGAAAGCAATGAAAAGCATGAAAGCAGGTAAGGCAGCCGGATATGATAGAGTATCACTCGAAATGCTGAGGGCTGGAGAGGGAGTGGTGGCAGATCTGCTGTACACCTTGTTTAATTTATGTTGGGAACTGAAGCGGTACCGGAAAACTGGTGCAAAGCCGTTATAGTCCCAATATATAAAGGAAAAGGGTCACAGCAGGACTGTAAAACTACCGTGGTATCAGCTTGCTTAGCATTGTGGGTAAACTGTATGCTAAGGTGTTAATTGAAAGAGTTATGGAAGAAACTGATGGAAAAATTTGGGATGTGCAAGCTGGATTTAGAAAGGGAATGGGTGTACGGATCAAGTATTTTCCATGCATGATGCGGAGAAGTGTTTGGCCAAAACCAGAAAGTTTTTGTGCTTTCATGGACTTGGAAAAGGCTTATGACAGAGTGGACAGGAATGTGTTATGGCAAACACTTAACTCATTTGGTTTGAGCGCTGGTTTGATACAGGCATTGAAGTCTCTTTATAGGGACTCTAGTGCTTGTCAGGATCAACGGGTCTACTCGGACTGGTTTGGCATCCAAAAGGTGTCAGATAGGGCTGTAGCTTCCCCTGGCTGTTTAACCTATTTATGGACAGTTGTTTGCAAACTTTGAAATTTGAAGAATGTGGGTTGAGAATGGATGAGTTAACCGTCAAATGCCTTTGTACGCCGATGATCAAGTCATATTTGCATCGTCGGCGGCCGAGTTGCAATGATGGTTACTTTAATGAACCGATCATTAAAAGAAACAGGTATGAAAGTGAACGCAAGTAAGACGAAAGTGGTGGTTTTGAAAGAGAAGAAAGTAAAACGTTATGTGAAATAAGAATAGAAGGGAGTTGATTGAGCAAGTGGATGAGTTTGTATATTTGGGATGTTTATTTAGTAGGGATGGTAGATATGATAAGGATATAGAACGACAGTGAACGCAGGAAATAGAGTGAATGGGGGCTCTTTTGCTTGTGAAGAGTCAGAATGTGTCAAAAAAGGCACGTTTGGCAATTCACAATACTGTGTTAGTCCCTACTTTAATGTATGGTAGTGAAAGTTGGGTCTGGCAGAAGAAGCATGAGAGTAGAATAAATGCTGTAGAAATGCGGTCATTAAGGAGTATGCTAGGGCTGAATCTGAATGACAGGGTGAGAAATAGTGTGATAAGAGAAAAGTGTGGTTTGCAAGATGACGTTGTGATCAGGATTAAGAAAGGAATGCTTCGGTGGTTTGGTCATGTAGAAAGAATGAACGAAAAAAGAGTGACAAAGCAAATTTATGCTGCAGAAGTGAACGGCAGAGTCGGAAAGGGACGCCCTGGACGATTTTATCGACCAAATTGGCGATATATTGAAATGGGCCAGATTAGAGTACCCTTAACCGACGAGCGTGTATGCGTAGATATATGGATGTAAAGGAGGCGAGAGGTGTGCCAGGATCGTGCCAAGTGGAAGTCCGTAGTCTCTGCCTACCCCTCTGGGTGACAGGCGTGAGTGTTTATGTATGTATGTATGATATACGAACTAATCGTTCATTTAATGGTGAGTGGCAACTGCATCCCATGGACATATGCAACCAACTTCAATCAAAGAAAGATACAAATGCTTTGTCACCTCTGAGGTCTAAGAATTATAATAGCTCTCTATACCCTTTCGACTCGAATACAGTTACAACGTGTCTCGAGAGACACAAGTTATCCGCGGCGCAGGACAGGGTTATGGTGCACGCGTGTGTGCGCAAGCATAGATGCACTATCTTTTCTCTCACTCTCATAGGGTGACGGGAATGCAATCTACGACCGGAGATAGAGGCGCAGGCTTCGATTTAACGGATTTACAGCACATGTACAGCAGTTACGCACACGACTATCATACCAAAGAAGCAGTTATGCATACCATCATATAAAATAAATATAAATAAATTACTAAAACATATATATTTAATAAAATACATTAAATTTCAAAACTCATAAATATGCAGAAACTAGCTTTCTGCCCCGAAACTTTTAACTTTTTAACTCTTGTGAACTTAGAAACGAATAAAAATTATGTCTGTGAAAGGAAAAGGAGGTATCTTCGGCCGGGCAAGGTGTGCCGCCTGGGGAGCGGTCGATGTTCGGTGTTACTACAACATCGAGCTTGTTCTATATATACAGAGTCGTTTTAAACTTTGATAGCGTTTTGCACGGTCTTTTACTTTATTTTAAAGCAATAACAGTACTTTCATAAAATTTCCTTTTGGAGCAAAGATAGTCAGATTACTGGCGAAGCTAACCGACAATATGCCACCGAAAACTGATCGTGGGAAAAGCCTCCGTCAACTCAATGCCAGCCATTTTAAAGGACGGTCATTGCGATTTATTGACGGTCAGGGCCAAACACAAATTGAGAGAGAACTGTTTGCTTTTAAAGTCATACCGATAGTATGATGGGATTAAGGGAATTATTGCTATAAAAACTATCTCTATGTGATCCATATTCACAGATGACTGTGGCTTCTTTTACTTGTATTGGATCGATAAACAATTAATTTTAACTAAGATTTCTTAACAACATTGCAGGTGCTCAAATTTTAAGGAAAAGAGGAAGGTGGAAGGCCAGAAGGGCTCAAACTATTGGTTGAAAACAACCAACTAAATTGTATCCGACAACTTGTTCGTCAATCATGTTTAACTAATTCATCAACCCTCAATCACACGATCGGATTTAAACTTCGAGAACACTCGCGGGGTGTACAGGACATCCCTCATTTTCCAACTCGAATTTAATACTTATGATTACTATGAGAAAAATGAGAACTTATTTTATTAGTCACTGTAATTAACTAAAATAGAATTTTTTTTATTATCAAACCTTTAATAAACACTTAATCTTATTGCAATAATCAGCCTTATTTTGTCTTTAATATTGAAATATTGAGAGTTGATGTTTAGTATTTTATGAACCATACAAATAATATTATTAGTGTAATGCAAAAATTATATTGACTTACTACGAAATTTTATTAAAAAATATACTTAGTATTCTCGAAATACAATATAATGTTTATTATATTATTGCAGAACAATTTTCTTAAATTCGGAGCGGCCGTTCGGCAGTGTTTTTCCCCTATGGCTTGGTTATGACACTAACATGGCATAACACGTCAAACACCTCAGACCTCCCCTCAGGTCTCCCCGTGATCATGGGTACTGTCAAGCGCCCGAAACGCTGGAAAATAAAAAAGAAAATAATTTTTATTCAATGTGTGGTATTCGCGTATATTTAAGAAATCCTAACAGGTATCACGTAGAAATTAATATTAATTTCTACTTGATCAACGAAATCAAATGATGCGACTTATTATGTCACATTTTTTTTTATATTAAGAGTCTAGAACTCACTCATCAAAACGAATAGGGTACTTACCCTTAACCATGAAATTTGGCAAGAAGCAATGTCTCCCAGCATAAGTAAAAAAAAAATCAGATATAATTAGTTGTCATATCACATAAAAATATATTGTTATTACAAACTATCATTTGTATTTGGTGCATCGATCTATATGTATGGAAGAACATTTTTTTCGCATTACATTGGTCCTTCAATCGAACTTACCTTTTCGTTAGAGCAATGTTCGGTGCTTACCTTACCTATAATAAATATAGTAGTAATTTGTCCTAACGATGCCCGAGAGATTGAGACACTTGATTGCGACGATTGTGAGGTGACTAAGAGATTGATTGATGAAATTTGAAATTGTCTTGCAACAAATAGCAGAAACAGTCATGGTTGCTAGTGTAAGTGTGGAAAATAACTATTTTAATAGAAGGTGTAGTGGCGGTGTACGAATATCCGGTACACGATATTGTTCCGTGGATATCGTATAAAAAGCGACAGAAGGAAACTGAAAAGGGAGATGGACAGCAGCATCTTCCTGATAACAGCTTAAAATAATAAAAAACTGCAGTTGCTAATCCACCTGCGAAGCGTGGCAACTATGGCAAAACCCCTATGAAGCAATCTATACAGGAGATCTATGTTCAACTGTGAACGTTGATAGGCTAGAATATATGTTGATTACCAAGATAATGAAATCTTTTATCAACTTCATCTGTCAGACGTAAAAAGAAGAAGTGCTGAAAAATGAAACTTTTTCTTCGTTTTTTTCTCTGCAAAGTTTTGTCTTTTGTAAATGTAAAGTAATCCTGTTGTACACGATAAACCTCCAGCTTTAGATTAATTGCAACTACATAAAACTTCACTTCGTAGCGCAGTGGAATAAGTTTAAGAAACTTCTTCTATTGGCACACAAAACAATAATATAGAATGAATAGATACGAATGTTTTTATTCATTGGTCCCAGTTTTCTTATTGCTATATTAGTGTAAAGTAGTTGCCACCAACACTACCACCAGCATTCATTAAGGGGTAGAGATATCCAGCACTGGATTTTAATAGGGTTGTAATGATGATAATGATGTGTATTTTACTAATCTCATCGTCATTAAAACCCTTATTATAAGGTGTTTATAATAAAAATTAAATAAGTGACTTGAATAAAGTTTACCGTTTTGTTTATCCGTGACATTGTTGTGTATAACCATAACAAACAAAATTGGCAAACAGCTTCCGATTGTACGTAAAATATATAAACTTAAAATTTACTACGAAAATTCTTACTTATTTGACCAAATAAACTATGGCACAGGTGTCGCGGTAATACTGTGTAAGCGCTAGCCGTGTATAAATTGTTCGCCATATATTTACTTGCTTACTGTGATCCAGGAATTCTTTAAATATTTAATAGCGCTGTAATTTAATTTTAGGGTTAACTTACATAATCCCCGGTGTTTTGTGTAAAAGATTAAAGTACAGCAGTGTCCTACTAACTTTCTAATGCATTTTCAAGTTTTTTTTAAAATATTTAATACACGCGATATCGCAGCAATCTATGGGGGATGTCAATGTTCAGCAATAGACGTTTGATGAACTCTAATGATAACTATGATGATGAACCAAATATATACCATATATATGAAGATATAAACATGTATATTTTATATATAAGGTGACACATGATTAATTATTAGAGCCAATATTAATTAATATTTAAATGTTTATTTGCGCGTGAAACAAAAAGCGCTAATTGGCTATACGTCAATAATGTCGATGCTGGAGATATTATTATGTTGCTATTATTTTTTGATGTGTACCATATTCCGAATTTGCATTCCTTTTTCAACGCCTCTAAAAACCAAAATCTGTTCACTGCTTCTGTTTACTTTCGACCGGATAAAGGCTGTAAGGGGAATATAATAATTTTTCCGAATGTCTACCTCTCTTGCATATCATCATCATTACAGCCCTTCACAAGTCCACTGCTGAACATAGGCCTACAAATGCCACAAACCACGGTCCTGAGCCACCTGCATCCATCGACTTCCTGCAAGTCTTACCAGGTCGTCACTCCATCTAGTAGGGGTCCTACCTGTAAGAGGCCGCCACTCGAGAACCTTTCTTTCCCATCGGTTGTCGGTTCTTCGAGCTATATGGCCGGCCCATTGCCACTTCAGCTTACTAATCCGTTGGGCTATGTCGGTCACTCTGGTTCTACTGCGGATATCTTCATTTCTAAGTTTAAAACGCAGAGAAACACCGAGCATAGCCCTCTCCATAGCTTGCTGAGCGACCTTGAGCGTCCTCATACGGCCGGCAGTGAAGGACCACGTCTCAGATCCATAAGTCATCACTGGCAACACGCACTGGTCGGTCTCATTTTCAGGTTTTGAGGTATACCTAACGAAAAGATGTGTCGCAATTTGCCGAACGCTGCCCAACCCAGTTGAATCCGTCGATTGACCTCTCGGTCGAAGTTGGACTTACCTAGTGGGACTATTTGTCCCAGGTAAACATACTCGTCAACAACTTCGGGCTTAGTGCTTCCAACAACTATCGGCATAGGTGTGAAATGGACATTAAACATAATCTTTGTTTTATCCATGTTCATCTTAAGACTTATCCGTTGGGAAACACTATTGAGGTCATTGAGCATAGCGTTTAGGTCCTCCAGCAATTCTGCCATAAGGACTATATCGTCGACAAATCGAAGGTGAGTGATGTACTCGCCATTGATGTTAATGTTCTTCCAATGCAGCGATGAAGAGTTTCGGGGATATAACGTCACCCTGTCTTACACCTCTGTGCAGTTGGATAGCTTTCGTACTCTGATTCTGTATTCGGATAGCCATTGTATACCTACTGTACAAACACTTCAGCACTTCGATATACCGACTATCAACTTGGCACCGCTGAAGGGACTGCAGCACCGCCTAAATTTCAACGGAATCAAAGGCTTTCTTGTAGTCCACATACGCAAGGCAAAGTGGCAGATTGTACTCTTCGGTCTTCTGTACAAGTCGCCGAAGGGTATTTATGTGGTCTATGGTACTGAAGCCTCTTCAGAAACTGGCTTGTTCGGGAGGCTGGAAGTCGTCGAGTCAGCGTGCGAGACGATTCGTAATGATTCTCGAAAACAGCGCGTAGACGCGGCTCAGAAGGGAAATCGGTCTGTAGTTTTCAAGATAGAGTTGTCGTCTTTCTTGAAGAAGAATACCACCGCACTTCTGCTCCACGCCTCCGGAGTAGTCCCATGGAGTAGACCATGGAGGACGGAGTTAAAGAGCTTTTGAAGGACTTCAAGTATCGGTTTTCCACACCCTTTCAGAAGCTCCGCTGTAATTCCATCCAAACCTGGGGTCTTGCCATTTTTAAGGTGCTGGAGAGCCATTCTTATCTCGCTCAGACTGACATCCGCGATATTATCGGAATAGTGTCGGATAAGACTTGCTCTTGGATCGTTACTCACACTTGCTTGTGGCTCCAAGGATGACGTGTACAGCTGCCCATAGAACCTCTCAATCTCACTCAAAATCTCAGGTGTCCCAGAAACGATGCTGCCACACTCGGTCTTCAGCTTTGACAGTTGGCTCTTTCTGGCAGACAGATCTCTGACAAAGACTTTGGAGCCTTGGTTCCGCTCGATCGCTTCTTCAATACAGGCTGTATTAAAGTTGCGAAAGTCCCGCTGCATGTATTTGGAGACCTGTCTGTTCAGTTGCCTGTATGCTATCAAATCTGTTGAAGACTGCAGCTTCTTTTCCCGTCTAACAGCCATAAGATTAAGAGTGTGATCGGAGAGTTTTTGTGTTCTTCTGCGGAGGGTCTTGCAGAACTTAGCTCCGACCGCATGGACAGTTTCCACGAGCTTGTCATTCATATCGTCCACTGAATTGCAGTCTTCTAGGCACTGAAAACGGTTTTGTAACTCAGGCTGAAAGGCTTCGGGACTTTGGATTATAGCATGAGGGGGACGGAGCGTTGACTTCATTAGACAAGACCAACTTTACGTTTAGGTTCAGTGTACCTCTAACCATTCGGTGAATGCTACCAGTTTTCACCCTTGCGATCACTGAGACATCACAAAATAGTTTTCGTCTGGTCGTCAAAGTGAAGTCAATCTCATTTTTTGTCGAACCGTCGGTGCTCGACCAGGTCCACTTTCTGTGGGGCCGCTTCTGGAAGAAAGAGTTCATCATAAAGAGTCCTTCTTTCTCCATGAAGGTTCTCTCTTGTGCCTAGTTTTGAATTGAAGTCTCCTATTAACACCGTATAGTGGGTTTTGGAGGAATGCATGGCTTTAGAGATATCCTCATACATTTCCTCCACCTCCTTATCGGAATGTGCCGAGGTTGGTGCGTAAACCTGTATGACCTTCAACGAATACCGTTTGGTGATTCTGAGTATAAGGTACGCATTCCTCGTCGACACACTACAATATTTACAACGTTGTTAACGGGAGACTTGTGGACGATAAATCCGACACCTCCTTGAGACAGATGGGCGCCCTTCCGGTGATAGAACAAGTTTCCGGATTCGAGGATTACCGTGTCCTCCCCCTCTCTTCGGACTTTGGATAATCCTATAATATGCCAGCGTAACTTGTCTATCTCTTCTTCCAGCTCCAGGATCTTCTCGTCAGTTCTCAGCGTGGGTACGTTGTATGTTGCCAGGTCGAGTTGTTTTAAAGATTCAAAGATTCAAAACTTTTATTTGAATCAAACATGGTAAATACAGGTGTTAATTACATACATTTTAGGCCAAACATGTTTCACCGCTTATATATGTCTATGTCTAATTCAGTTACTTATTATTAAGTTAATATTACAGAATTTCGAAAGATACATTGAAATTAAAATTTGTATATAATTACTCATTAGATAATTTTTAATTATTTTAAATAGAATAGAAATGTCAGATAATTATTAATTATTATTAAATAGGATAAAAATGTCAAAATAATTGTTAATTATTATTAAATAAAATAAAATGTCCATGATAAGTGAAATCATAGTGGTTCAATTGTTAAATTTACAATTTAGAAATTTTTGACGCTATAAAAAGTACTTTCTTTAAGAAGATCATAGATGTATTTTTAAATCTTGAGAAAGATAGTGCTTTAATATGCTGAGGAATTTTATTATATATTTTGACACACACTTATAGACAGCTTTTATTATATTTAGACAGTCTAGGAAGTGTGTCGATTACAAGTTTTTCAGGGTATCTGTTGCTTCGAGAAGATATATATTTTTTCTTTAGTAAACAAATGGTTGTGTTGTATGACGAACAAACATATTTCATACATGTAGAGCGAGGGCAATGTCAATAACTTAAGCTTTTTGAATAATAGTGCTTTGGAGTTAGTGCTCGTAAACATTTTTTTTTGAGTGATAAAGGCTTTATTTAACTGAGAACCATTTCCCCAGATAATTAACATGTAACGCGGAATAGAAACTACATAAGCATGATACACTGACAGGGCTGTATTTATGTTCGTGACTTTTCTAATATACCTTAAAGCATATACAAATTTATTTAGTCTATCACACACTGATTTAATATGAGACTACCAGTTAAGGTATCTATCAATTACTAAGCCAAGAAATTTTATTTGCGTCATTTATTCGATTTTGGTTCCGTTGTGATATATGTCAAGCTTCTTAGTTTTCCAATTGTCAAATTTAATATAATGAGTTTTGCTAAGATTAACTTTTAAATTATTTATATTTAACCATTCTATTACTGATTTTATAGCGTCATTTGTGTCAGAATCATGTTTTGTGAATGAATGTTTGCTTGGGTTAGTACTAATTGTTATTGCAATATCGTCTGCAAACATAGAACATTTAAATTTAGTTACATTTGGAATGTCATTTATATATAAAACAAAAAGCAAGAATGCTTCCTTGTGGGACGCCAAAATAGTTGTTCCTAAAATCTGAATAATAAGAAGTCAGTTCATTCTGGTTATTTATGTTTTTGATTTCAACTTTTTGTTTTCTGTTTGTCAACTAAGATTCAAGCCACTGCAAAGGAATCCCTCGAATGCCCATATTTTCCAATTTTTAAGAAGACTTTTATGGTCAACGAAGTCGAACGCCTTACTTAGGTCAAAAAACAATACAATGGCTAGATATAAACTATATACACTTACTAAGATAGATTTAATTAATGTATTAGGTGGCAACCGAACCTCCACCGGAGATTCTTAGCACCCCCTGCCCCGCGGTTACCATGGTCGCCTACCGTAGCGAGGAATAGCGGGGCCGCTGGGGACTCGGGGCCGTCTCTTTGTAACTTTCATCATGGGGGCTATTTGTCATAGTTGCCACGCTTGGCGAGCGGGTTGGCAACCGCAGTTTTTTTTATTGTAATATTACTGTTATCAGGAAGATGCTGCTGCCCATCTCCTGTCTGTTTCCCACTATCGCCTCTTACGACACCCACGGGAGGATATGGGGTAGTAGATATTCTTAACCGCCACTACACGGCCATCACCAACCTCTCTTGCATATGATGGTTTTAATGAAGCACTGTAGAATAAATAATGGCTATATAATTCTAAAATGCAATACAATCATCATCATCATCATCATTACAGCCCTTCACAAGTACACTGCTGAACATAGGCCTTCCCAGGGAATGCCACAAAGCACGGTTCATGTCTTACCAGGTTGTCACTCCATCTAGAAGAAGGGACGAGTTTTTATTTTTATTTTGCTGTTATCATAAAGATGCTTCTGCCCATCTCCTGGCTCAGTTTCCCTCTGTCGCCTCTTACGACACTCCCGGGAAGATATGGGGTAGTGGGTATTTTTACCCGCCGCTACACGGCTGATGTATTTTAAAGTAATGCAATATTTAATGTGCAATACAATATTAAAGTAAAATTAAACGTGTACAAAATTACAATTTTAATGTTAATTCTCTAAAACATGATCAAAGTAGAAACAGCGTTTAACAGTCCATAAAAACGTTTTTTATTTACAGCAACTCATTTACCGAATAAAATTGTTTTTCCGAATATTTTCTACCGCCTTCAAAAAGGAGGAGGTACTCAATTCGACTGTATGTTTTTTTTTCTTTTTTTATGTGTTACCTCATAACTTTTTTCTGGGTGAACCAATTTCGATAATTATTTTTTATTTGAAATTTGATCAAGGTCTGACCAATAGTTTTTGAGTTATTCTTAATAATTTATATTGAAGTCGGTTGTACAAAATTTTTTATTTTAAATTTTACTGTATCTTTTAGCTAAGTAAAAAATAGAATTTTTTACGAATGATGGAATACGAAATTAAGAAAGATGGAACGATGGAAAACGAGAAGGAATGGAATGTAAGAAGAAAATATATTTACATTTTCTGCAAGTGCGAACTTCATCTGTACGCGATATATCCTATCGATTGAATATTAAGACCGACGCCAATCTGTGCTATTACCCCACATTATTATACCATATCAAGTATAGATTCAATATACGCCCGATAGCATAGTAGGCCGTTTTTTATTAGTTACATTTTTATGGTACGTAGTGCACAAAACGATTAACTCTTTGACATAGGTCATCTATATGTATTTTCCAGTCAAATTTCGATCTATAATTACCCCAAGAAATTTAATTTGTTCTATTTCCTTAATTTTACTGATATTTAGACTAGAATTAGTTTTATTTTATTAAAATATGTAATTTGATTTATCTAGGTTAATTTTCAAATTGTGTGTATGCAGCCAATTAGTTATATTATCAATTGTGTCATTTATTTCCTTTTCATGATTCTGTAATGAATTACTGTTTTTGAGATGTTACAACTACGGAAATATCGTCCATACAATATACATTTGTGATTTGTCATAAGTTATGTCATTTATGTATAAAAATAATACCGGCCTAAAACACTACCTTGCGAACACCGTATTTATTTTCTGTACTTAGATGAGAAGGATAATATTTCATTTTTACCATTTTATCAATAACGACACACTGCCGTCGATTTGATAAATAAGATGAAATCACTGTAGAGCTATCCTCTAATTCCAACCAAATCTAATTTACTTAGAAAACTATGTGTTACGAAGTCAAAGGCTTTACTTAAATCAAAGAATAATCCTGTTGTTAGTAGGTTATTATTTATGCTAGAAATTATTGTTTTATAAGATTAAAAGTTGCTAGCGTTGTAGATTTCTTTTCTGGAAGGCATATTGTTCTATTTTGATTATGTTAAACCTCTCAGAAAATTCCATTAATCTCTTATAAAACATTTTTCAAAAACTTTTATATTATAGGTATCAGAGTAATCGGTCGATAATTGATGATATCGTCTTTTTACCTTTTACAATGGTTTTACAATTGAAATTTTAAATTGTCGAGAATTTTCCTGTCACAATGATAAATTAATTAAATAAGTCAAAATGTCAACAAGTTCATACGCGCAAGCTTTAATTATTCTGGTATTAATTCGTCGTAACCTTCCGAGTAGTGTTATTTAGGACATGATCTCTTTACTCACCTCATCTTTCGACATGGGTTTAAGAAACATTGAGTTTGATAGTGATATTGTATTTTTAGGAGTAATATTTTCCATGTTATCATTATTAGTTATAATAAAGTTAGTCATGTCAATAAAAGTCGTTAAAGGCGGTCGCTATATCGTAAGGGTTCGTTAGGTTTTATCATTTATTTTAGATCCTTAATATTATCAAATTTTGTATTTGAAATTTCTTTTTATTACGGACCATGTTGCCCTGCATTTATTTTTACTCTTATAAATTTTATATTACAATTCTTCTTGGATTGGTAGATACATTTTCAATAAATAAGAATATTTTTATAAGTATCCTATTTATTTTAGTTTTATTTTATAATATCGGTACCGCAGTCTCTTTTGTTCTACAACTATTTTCAAGCCTATACTAATCCAATTATTTTGATTACTGTTTTGTATTATTTTTTATTCTTGGAAACATAGGTTATAAAACAAGCAAAATAAATCATAAAATTATTAAATGCAATGTTCAAGTCAGTTTCTAAATATTTTCACACCATGATAGATTATTTAGACATTCCTTGAATTTTCGAACATTACTTAAATTATAATCCCTTTTGTATTTAAAACATATCTTATTTATTGATTTATTTTGTTGAACCTGGAAGCTTAATAACTGAGCTGTGTCATGGTCTGATAGAAACAAAGGCAATACTGTTGCAGACGCATTCTCTATATTACTTAGAATATGGTCTATACATGTCTCTTTTCTAGTTGGTACATTGATATGAAATTTAAGACAGTAATTAAGACATAAATCATGAAGATAAGTATTGGCTTTTCCTGGTTTAAGAGTATTAATATTTAAATCACCAGTAATTACAAGTTTAGTATTGGGATTACTGTTTTACATATTCACGTAACATTCCGTCTAACTTGTCCAAAACAAATTGCGTCTGTAGAGGTCCTATAGAGACAAATTATTAGCAAATTATAAAGAGGAATCTCAATACCACAAACTTCAAATAACTTTTGCGTTGCTAAACTATTTATCTTATTTAATTTTTTATATGCAATATCTTTCTTCACTAAAATACATGTACCGCCTCTAGACTCATCCCTACAGAACGAACTGGCTAATTCGTAATTATTAATGTTTAATTTTTTTTGATCAGTATAAGAAAGTTTCTGAAAGACATATACATCTGGGGCGTTTCCGCCTTATCTAGTTCATCAATGTTAACACTAATACACCTTGTTTTGGTAATATACTAGCAATATTTTGGTGTAATATTTTTAAAAGCATCTTATTTGTAGTATTATTATTCACGAAAAGATGGTTTTTATTTAATAGTTTAAGTAATAGTGTGTGTACCTTTAGGCCCGGTATTTATATCATCAAAATTATTAATATTAGTCACTCTGAAACAGTTATACTCGATTGCATTCGAGCAAAATAATAGAAATTGTTCCTTTTTATATTTGGAGCTGCTGGATTTATCAGATAATAATATCGGTTTATTATTACAGCGTAGTACAAACTTTTTAATTGCTTGGCACTTAAATTTGTTCTTATAATCGATATAGTCAATTACGGAATTTATTGATTTGCACATAAAATATAAGTTATTGGACATACAATTCACGTAATGACAGTTTTCAAATTTATTACAAATATTTTCTAAAGTATTATTTAAATCGTTAACATATATGTACTTATTTTTAAACACACTTAAGACTAGTATACTATTTAACTTGTACCAGTTAATTAATGTGTAATTTATTTTTATTTTGCTGTTATCATAAAGATGCTTCTGCCCATCTCCTGGCTCAGTTTCCTCTGTCGCCTCTTACGACACTCCCGGAAGATATGGGGTAGTGGGTATTTTACCCGCCGCTACACGGCTGATGTATTTTAAAGTAATGCAATATTTAATGCAATACAATATTAAAGTAAAATTAAACGTACAAAATTACAATTTTAATGTATATCTCTAAAACATGATCAAAGTAGAAACAGCGTTTAACAGTCCATAAAAACGTTTTTTATTTACAGCAACTCATTTACCGAATAAAATTGTTTTTCCGAATATTTTCTACCGCCTTCAAAAAGGAGGAGGTACTCAATTCGACTGTATGTTTTTTTTTCTTTTTTTATGTGTTACCTCATAACTTTTTTCTGGGTGAACCAATTTCGATAATTATTTTTTATTTGAAATTTGATCAAGGTCTGACCAATAGTTTTTGAGTTATTCTTAATAATTTATATTGAAGTCGGTTGTACAAAATTTTTTATTTTAAATTTTACTGTATCTTTTAGCTAAGTAAAAAAAATAGAATTCTTTTTTACGAGTGATGGAATACGAAATTAAGAAAGATGGAACGATGGAAAACGAGAAGGAATGGAATGTAAGAAGAAAATATATTTACATTTTCTGCAAGTGCGAACTTCATCTGTACGCGATATATCCTATCGATTGAATATTAAGACCGACGACCGAATCTAAAAAGTCCATACAAAAAAGCTGAACCTTAATTCTACACACTGGTAAGGGAAGCAGTCACCTGCATATCCAGCGTAGTGAGTATAGACAAATCTTTCAAGTATTTCATGCCAAGAGACATTTTAGTAAGGCCCCATGTCACGTTATAATTTAAAAAGACTGTTAAAAAAGACAAGGAAATATTCAAACCTATTTTGCATTTATTACAAATGGCAGTGAATTTTGCTCTAGGAAAAGTTCCTGGGTCATTTAAAGTATAATAATATTATTTATTTTGACTACATCAACATTGCGTTTTAACATATGCTTCCCGATATCAAAGCAACTGTGAGTTTGCAAAGCAAGCAGCCTTTGAGATAGTGATCCTAAAATGTTAAAAGCGAGACATTTATTTTAAATGCATACACGAAGCTACCAAGAGCGACAAAGTACGTTTAAACCGTAACAGAAATTGCTTATCTGTTGCGAAATGTAGTCAGACCGTTTAAATCAAAGGATTTTGATTTAACTTGTTAGATTGCTTCTTTTTGTCCCTTTTCAAATTGACTTTAAAATAATTTAATATATTCTTCTTCTCCATCTGCCTGTAAAATTTCCACGGCTTGACTTGGACCTCTACCGCGGATTGGCGATCGCAGTACCAGATGTTTTGCAACTTGGATGCTGCTCTCTGTTGCTGGTCTGGGTATTTTACGTTTGACGTAAATGAAATGATTATACCGCCATCTATTGGAATCTATAAAATCTTTCTGGTAAATTCCATAGTTACCTCTTACGACACCTATGGGGCGAAATTCGGTGATGGATTCTCTAACGCTGCCACCACAGGGCTAAATTAAGTTTAATATTTAAGCTAATGTAGTCTATTAATTATCATATATAATTGTTGGAAGTAGTTGTTATATTTTCGGCATGTTTTCTGTCAACGTCTGCAAATAAGTTTTTAACGTAATTGACTTTGAAAAAATTTGTATTGCTTACTTTATTTGTAAAATAAAATGTGTTAAATTATTAAATATACTAAATTATAAACATGCTTCCAAAGGTTCCTTTTAATTGTCAATCTTAAAGCTGTCTTTCATTACCAAGTTTGACTGTCCTATTAATGTGTTTGTTGTGATTTCAACAGCAGGTATGTTATCTTTTTTCGATTTGTGATGCATCGCATGATGCCAAGATTTATATTAAATACGGCAGATTTAACCTAAGCAGTTGTACAGTTTTGTTGCTTTACGTAAAATAACATTCCAATAACTATGTAAAGATTGTAAAATCTGTAGTGATTTAAGTCTCAGTACATTATTAGAACTTGGTGGCTCAAGGGCACAGTACAGTACTTACCCAGATAAAGTCCGAGGCAGAAAAGGTGTCCTACCACCTGGTAAACTTACTAATACCAAATAAAACCCATTTAGGTATGAGAGAAGATGTGAGATATATTATATAAATGTTTGCTATAACTTGGCTTATTAGATCAATCACTCACAGAAATATTACCAATTCAGCTTCAATGTGCCTGGATCAAGTAGTCAGCGAAAAGCCAAAGAAAAGTTGATTTGACCGTCAGTGGAAAAGGCGAGATCTTGCTCAGCCTAGTGTTTAACCAGAGAAACGAAGAACAACCAATGCTACGCGCGAGGTACGGAGCCTGCGAAAACTTTGATAGTATTATTTAGGTGTTTTTCGGTTCTTTTGCGCTATTGTCGCACAATAACTGTGTTGTTATCTATACATAAAAAATTAAGTATCTGTCTGTAATTGAATAAAACTATTTTTACGGATTTTATCGCGTTTAATTTTACTATTTTGATTCCCGACGTTTCGGGTGCTTTACAGCACCCATGGTCACGGGGGGGACTGAGGTGTTTGACGTCCCAATGTCATAGTTAGCCCAGCTACCTTCAGTTTTTTGAATATTAGTTTTTGGTCCGATCTACGCAGAATGAGCTTACAGTATCTTGAAGTCTTGCAGTGGTATGCTTGGGTTTGGATTTAATTTTGTTAATTATAGGATCCCAAGCAGATGGCAGCACCCATCCATCTTCTCTATTGAAATTAGGATTTTTTTTAATTTCAATAGCCTCGCGTATCATCCTTGGTAGGAATCGGTGTTCTTTAGCGAGGATTTGTGGTCTATCAAATCTGATCTAATGGCGGGGACGATCTTGAACATGTTCACAGACTGCAGACTTCCCAGAGCGTCGGTGCCTCACGTCAGCTATATGTTCTTTCACGCGGGTTTTAATGGATCTTTTGTTTGTCCTATGTAAGAGACCACATTCACAATCAAGCTTGTACACTCCTGCATCTTGTAGAGGGATATTACACTTGACGGATGGTAAAAATTGACTAATCTTCTTCGGCGGCTTGAAGTATGTTTTAATAGAAGCTCGCTTCAAAATGTAGCCAACCTTGTCTGTGACTCCTCTGACATATTGTAGACTGTGGCCGGCTTCACTCAGTCACTGTGACGTAGGCGCGGGACCCGAAGCTTGTTGTTTTGAATTAAATCCAAGCCCAAGCATACCACTGCAAGACTTCAAAATACTGTAAGCTCATTCTGCGTAGATCGGACCAAAAATTAATATTCAAAAAACTGAAGGTAGCCGGGCTAACTATGACATTGGGACGTCAAACTCCTCAGTCCCCCACGTGACCATGGGTGCTGTAAAGCACCCGAAACGTCGTGAATCAAAATAGTAAAATTAAACGCGATAAAATCCGTAAAAATAGTTTTATTCAATGTGTAGTGTTCAAAAATCAGTGGGCTATATGCATGCTATAAAGACATAAATAAACATTTTTTTAAATTTTGTCTGTTTGTCTGTCTATCTGCCTGGACTAATCTTTCGAATGGCGGCTTAACCAATTGTGATGAATCTAGGCCATGTTTTATCTGAAAAATCTAAAGCCTTTTTTTGAAAAAAAAAAACGAAATGCTTATAAAATAAATAGTCTTTGACCATCTTAAGTCTAAATAACACCACACGAATAGATCCTATACGATATACAAGCAAAGCCGGTGCAGGTAGCTAGTAAATTAATATAATAGCGTCACTGTGATCTAACAAACGTACCAGGATTATTAAATGATACAGTACTTACTATTACTAGTTATTTGATGTTTTATTTATTTTGATTTATTTATTGTTAAAAATTTACATCCACTCGACAGAAATATTAAGTTCCATGACATATTACATGAACATACTTCCCATTATTTTTTAATATTTTTTTGTTAATAAATATCCCCTCCATATCAAATTTCGGTCAAGGGGGCCAGTCTCAACGGAGACTAGCCATCTGCGCAGGGCAGGATTATAGTGCACAAGAGTATGCGCCAGCACAGATTGCACTCTCTATTCCCTCACTCTCATAGACCGTTGGGACGGTAAACCGACACTACCGGATAGAGATCAGGCGCAGGACCAACGGCTTTACGTGCTTTCCGAGGCACGGGGGTGAAGAAACACTGCCATCTTACTAACACGGGCAGCTACTTCTAAGAATTTCTTGACAGAAAAACTCAATAACAGATTTTTTTGATCCGACCCGGGATTAGAAACCGGGACCTCATGATCAGCAGTCAAGTTTACGGCCACTAGACGAACGAGTCAGCCAACGAATGGAGCGATTTTGTAAATAAAACTTATGTGAAGGCAAACTTAAACTTATTGAGTGGCTTCTACTCAATCTGCTATCGACTATTCTTTTGATAGTGTCGATAGTATCAATCCCCTTAATAATGTTAATAAAAATGGGGCGCATTAATATTATTACAATGAATTTATTATTATCGACGTTGTATCGATATATTACGGCTAAAAGCCGAAGTACGGTTACAACTAGTTCTAGCCGGCTAGAACTAGGTGCGGCCAGCAGTAGTTGGTTAAATTTAGGTGTACTGTTAAATTTGTAAAAATACGGAAATACGTATCAAGTAATATCAGCGACAGTAGGTTAAGGTGCGGTTGGGGTGGCTCTTGGACTACCCTAAAACCGCAGACATTTATCTAATTTATAAATTATATATGATACACCTAAGTTTAACCAACCGCAATAAGCTGCACCTAATAGTAGCCGGCTAAGCCTAGGTGTATCCGCACTTCGGTTTTTAGTAGTAACAGATACAATAAATATTATTCTACATTGATTACGATAGCATTTCCTTCATAAATTCTTCTTCTTAAGCAAAGTCACGAAGGTAATTTAAATTAAAATCGCATTTGAATTTATATGTAAAGTTATTATGATCTTATAACATTTGTAAAATGATCATACATATCGTCACACTTGTCACACAGCTGAACGTCGGAACAATGATAACTGTTAGTAAAATAATATCGACAATATTTATCGATGGATATTGCAATTGATGCGATCTTTACAGTTAATAGAAAAAAGGGAAAAGAGCAAGTAGTACTTGCACTTAAGGCTTCCAAATAAAATTAACTAGGAATGTAAATAGTTCATCCATTCCAGAAATCAAGTCTCGACGATTTTTGCCTTTTTCGATACCGATACACCGAAAAAAACAAAGATAATAATTAATAATTTATATAAAATAGCTTTGAATAGTGTCAGCAGTTAGATAAGTACTTCACTATCGACACCACTACAGCCCTGAAAGAAAAATGAGTTAAAAGTGATCACTTTATGGTTCAGTTTTTCCTTTTAAAGTAAGGAACTCTCAAAAGATATTAAAATTGTATTAAAAACGAACTTTACAAAATGTATCGAAAGCATGAACAAATATATAAAACAAAAACATGCAGGTATATAAAAATTTTGCGAGAAAAAAAAATATACCTGCTAATCTAAAAATGACAGACCTGTGTGTCAGTTTCTTTCATCTACTCGTAATTTTCAGTAGCGTAGTGGGCTGAATCAACTTTTATTTTTTATTTTCACTTTAGCCATCACTGTGGGAATTCACCTGCGACAGCTGGCAAACGGTATCACTCACACAAATTATATTATGAAACGTAAATTTTTCAACGGTTTTTACAAGTACTATGTATTGACATTTTTTATTTGTTGTCAAATATGAAATACTGGTATATAGGATTAATATATATCCGTGTAGAAGCGGTATCCACTACTCTGATAAAATAACATTCCTGATGAGAGCCGAAACTGCGGTTGCGAGCCTGCTTACGTGGAACTATTCCAAATATCCCCCTATGAGTCCATCTATGATGTAGACCTAACATGTTTATTATGACTAATATATTATCATGAGGCAATTGTTTAAAGCGGATTTTAGTCATTTAAAAAAATGCATGTGCGTTAACGAATATCCACTACCCCGTATATCGTCCCAGAGAGGAAACAAACCAGGAGATAAGCAGACTGCCAACTATAGTAAACATCCATATGCAGATGGCTCAGGATCAGGCTTATGGCATTCCTTGGGGAGGCCTAAGTTCAGCAGTGGACTTATGAACTTGTGATGGACTGTAATGATAATAATGGTAACGATAAATCGCATAGACTGGTAATGGGGATCACTGTTACTTCAGTAACAGTACCAAGAGTATGCAACATGATGACTTTGGTCAAATATTTTATTATGTTAATTTGAATGTCAGTAGATACATTTTTGAAAGGGGCCTAAAACCAATAATTGGGAAAACGATAAAATGAATGAATATTCTAACTCAATTCGAAATTTATACTAATGCAAACACACCAAACTTGTATTGGTAATAAATTGAATAAGGAAAGTTAAGGAATAAGAAAGAAAAACAAATTCAGTACCAATACAATACACAAGCAATGCAAGTTTCCGTAGTTCTATTAATTATATTGTTATATTAGCTATAACAATATAATTAATAGAAACGAATTCAACTTATACAATACAAAACAAATTACAAGTAGAAAAACACATATTTTCATATTGACGCACACTTTTGTAGTAACCACAACCTCAGTCGTTGATTATAAACAAAGTAATTTAAAATTAAAAAATTTGTACAACCGACTTCAATATAAATTATTAAGAATAACTCAAAAACAGACCTTGATCAAATTTATATGGGACCACATGAAAAGCACCAGCTTTCAACTAAAAAAATAATTATCCAAATCGGTTCACAAAGAAAAAAAAAATTTTCTTCTTACATTCCATTCCCTCTCGTTTTCCATCGTTCCATCTTTCTTAATTTCGTATTCCATCACTCGTAAGAAAAGAATCCTATTTTTTTTTACTTAGCTAAAAAATACAGTAAAATTTAAAATAAAAAATTCTGTGCAACCGAATTCAATATAATCATCGAAATCGGTTCACCCAGAAAAAAGTTATGAGGTAACACACAGATAAAAAAATCATACAGTCGAATTGAGTACCGTCTCCTTTTTGAAGTCGGTAGAAAAAGATCGCCATAACAGAAATTGGAAGATGTCGTCTTCATGACATAATTTAAAAAAAAATATGTTAAAATATGATATTTTCCTTCTATTACCATTTGAAGGATACTCTTAATATCTGAATAGGATTTATTTCCCTTCGCACAATTTTTTGACCTATCGTAAATCATAACAAAGCTCTGGATTTTCTTTCGTCGAGGACGTTTCACTAAAATGAGAATTACCTACTTATTTACTTGATACGCCCTTATATATTGTTAAAGGAAGAGAACTTCTACTTTTGTAAGATAAAAGATATTTATAATATTACATTTAATAACCCAAATTATGGTTCATTTTAATTTTATTCGTAGCATTATAATTAACATTATACTATACTAGTATAATTTTAATTACTCTACGTAAAATTCCAGGGTCGTGGAAGAAAATTTTACGATACTCCACCGAGCAAAGAGGCGGTAAACCACCCAAAAGCCGCGGACACTGGTGCCATGGACACCGAGGCAGCAGGATCATCACTGGACCCCAAGACCAGTGACAAAACGGCCTGCACAACCGATTCGAAGCCACCAGCGGAGATCGGGCTCAGCGGCGGTTTACTGAGTGACGAGGAGGGCTCACTTTGCTGTCCAACTCCGACTCGGTGGCTGACGATGAGACCCGAGATCTGCTGGCAGGCTTATTTTCGGGCGAGGGCGGGGAGGACGCGTTTAATGATGGCGTGCCCTTCGTCCAAAACTAGCCTTGTGCAGGCCAACCTCCACCACAGCGAAACTGTGTCGGCTCAATTACGCAAGTGGTTGGAGGCTCAACGGACGGCCACAGCCCTAATCCAAGTGGGTTGGGGCTGGTAAAATCAAGGTCCTCAATTACCTTAAAGGTAAGTTATTCTACAACTCTGAGCACGACAAGCCTAGAGCGTGTATTTATACTACTAAAGATATCTGTGCACAACCATTAACAGATTTCTGTTCCAGAGACATGTATGCCGTAGCATTACAAAACACACAGGAGGAAAGAATAGTTGTTGCCTCGGTCTACATGCCAGAGGAAGACACTCCTCCCCCTCATGACCTCGTCAGGCTGGTGCATTTCTGTGAGAGGACCGGACTAGAGGTTGTGATCGGAACGGACTCCAACGCGCATCACCCTCTCTGGGGAATGGAAAAACCCAATGAACGAGATAAGGTTTTAGTTGAATATCTATTTAGCACTAACCTAACCATTTTAAATAGAGGTTCTGAAGCAACTTTCATAAACAAACGTTGTCGCACAATAATGGACCTCACACTTGCAACAGAAGGAGCAGCTAAACTAATTACGGGATGGCATGTGTCGAAAGAGGCCTCATGCTCATACGATAGGTGGATCTGCTTCGTACTACAGGTCGATATCCCCGATACACCATCATGGAGAAACCCCCGCAAGACGGATAAAACAAAATACCTTAATAGGCTGACGTCTTCGCTCGCAGGTTTTGAGGGGACAAATACTATAGCAGATCTGTCGCTCCTAGAAGTACAGGTAGCAGCTGTTACTAAGGCCATGATGGATAGCTACCATGAATCATGTCCAGAAATAACTCCATCAAGACATGCTGAGTTAAAGCAACCGTGGTGGGGTAAAGAACTAGATAGAAAACGTAAGAAGGTAAGAAAAGCCCTAAGTAGGGCCATGAATACCTCAATAAATGAAGACTGGCTACTATACAAGAAAGCCAAGTTCGAATACAAAAAATGTATCAGGTATCGACGCTCGACAGTGTGGCGTAAATTTTGTGGTAACATAGAAACCTGTGAACAAGCGAATCGGATAAGGAAAATCCTAGCTAAACAGAACACGCCGGATCCATCTCTTTAAAGAAACCCGACGGAAGCTACTCAACATCGCCGGGCGAAACCCAACGCATCTTAATTGAACGCACTTCCCAGGATGCTGTGTAACTCAGGGGTATACCGGCATGAAAATGCACTGACACCAACAGCAGAAGACTGGAATTTAGCACAGAGAGTGGTAACGATGGACAAAATCCATTGGACCATTCACAGTTTCCTCCCTACAAGGCGGCAGGCAGACAAGACGGCATATTCCCGGCACTCCTACAGTGGGGGTAAAGCCTAATAGTCAGAATGATTTCTTATATTTACGCGAACACTACACATTTAAATAAAACTAGTTTACGGATTTTATCGCGTGTATTAACTTATTTTATATTCCCGACGTTTCGAGTACTTTACAGCACCCATGGTCACGGGGATATAAAATAAGTTAATATACGCGATAAAATCCGTAAACCAGTTTTATTTAAATGTGTAGTATTCGCGTAAATATAAGAAATCATTATGTAAACCAGTACGGACTGGTAATTGCAAATAAAATTCGCCGATTAGAAGATCTCATGACCAAGCGCAAGATATCTAACAGCCTTAAATTTCTTGAAGAGATGCCGAGACCATAATCTCATTCCTACGTGTGTCAAAATATCCACTAAAAAGGACATTCGAGGAAGCGCTAAGATCTTAAATCAGGCAAGTAAAAAGTTGTTACGAACGGTAATCCAACAAAAACGCTCCGATCTACATGACATAAACAAATCCATAGACACATCATTCAGTGAGTTAAAGGCAGTCTTAACGACATTTGATTATAATGTTTGCATCGAAACGTTAAATAAACGAGAAATTAATAAATATAACGAATGCAAAAACAAACATATAGTAAAATATCAAAAATTAACGACCAAATTAAATGTCAAACATCTGTGTCGACGTGAGAACGAAGCGCAACCGTTGACCACAAACACGGATCATAGATCAAACGCGGTCTATAATCTGTCAAAACAAACTCTGGATGATGCAACAATTAGAGTATTATCGAAAGGCCTTAATTTCGCCATAACACCGAAAAAATTACCGTACGAGGAAATTATCTGCAGTGTCGAGGACTGTTTATTTAAAAACAATATGCAAAAGGAAGATTTGGAAGCGATACGTCAAGACATTTCGTCTATGTTACGTCGAAGTTCAGCGCCGAAACCGAATCTACCTAAGGACGAATTTAAAGCGTTGAATAACCTACGCAATAAACCAGAACTCACGATTCTCCGCGCAGATAAGGGAAATGCCACGGTAGTCATGGATACGTCAGATTATAATTTTAAAATACAAGAACTTTTGTCGGATTCAAGCACTTATAAAAAGGTTAAAAACGACCCAACAAATAACACACTTAAAACAACTAGTGATCTCATAAAGAAACACTCCGAAAAATTAAATCTGGACGTAAAATCGATAATACCTACGTGTGCCAAACCACCGAAGTTGTATGGGTTACCAAAAATACACAAGCCCAATGCTCCACTACGTCCCATAGTTAGCCAAATCGATTCACCAACTTACAGATTGGCTCAACACTTAGCGATAAAACTCACTCCGATCAGGGCACATACAAGAGCACACACAAAGTTCCTACCATTTTGTTAGCGAGATTAAAGACCTACATCTGGCAGACAATGAAACTATGGTCAGTTTTGATGTGCAGTCTCTGTTCATATGCTTACCTGTTGAAGACTGCATCTCGATTGTAACTAGAAGGCTGGAGGAAAACAACATGCCCATAGAATATGCAGCATTACTAAGACATTGCCTTACATCTGGCTACCTATTGTGGAAGGAGGAGTTCTACAAGCAAGTAGATGGGTGGCGATGGGCTCACCTATATCTCCCATTGTCGCCGATATATTCGTGGAAGACTTTGAGGAGAAAGCCCTACTTACTTCTCCCGTAAATCCAAGATTCTACAAGCGGTACGTAGACGACACTTTCACAATTCTACCTTTAGATAAAGTAATTGCATTTTAGACCATCTTAACTCCATAAATTCTAAAATTCAGTTCACAATGGAGTTAGAGGCAAACAACTCTTTAGCGTTTCTAGATGTGTTAGTAATTCGGAATCCTGATAACACCTTGAGCAACACTGTGTATAGAAAAAAGACCCATACAGATAGATGTTTAAACGGTGACTCTCATCACCATCCTTCACAATTAGCTACCATGGGTAAATCTTTGTTTCAGAGAGCACGAGGATCTGTGACAGTAAACTTAAACTTCATACTGCATAGATCGGAACAAAAATTAATAATTTTTAATCTGGAGGTAACCGTGGTTAACTATGACATTGGGACGTCAAATATCTCAGTCCCCGTGACCATGGGTGCTGTAAAGTACTCGAAACGTCAGGAATATAAAATAAGTTAATATACGCGATAAAATCCGTAAACCAGCCCTAATAGTCAGACTTGTTGCCATAATGAGAGCCTCTTTGGCTCTTAAATATATTCCTAGGGAAGTGAAAGTCACATTCATAACCAAACCAGGTAAGAGCGACTATACAGACCCAAAATCCTACAGACCCATTCATATCATACAGATCACATCCTTTCTCCTAAAGACAATGGAGAGGATATGTGAAAGGGAATTAAGGGGGTCGGCGCTAATGAACTTACCGCTACACGACAAGCAACACGTCTACAGCTTGGCTTAATCGACAGAATCGGCACTTCACCAGGTAACAACAAAGATTGAAGAGGCCATCCAAAACAAAGTAATATGTCTAGGTTCCTTCATAGATGTAGTTAGTACTTTTGACAGAACGAACTTCTCCAGCATAAAAAGTGCACTCAGTAGACATAAAATTGAACCGACACTGATTGACTGGATAGTAAACATGCTCAGTACACGAACAATAAAGATTGCTGGTGAATCTCAAACAATCCAGATTAAGAAAGGCTGCCCACAGAGTGGGGTTCTTTCACCTCTCCTGTGGGATATGGGGTAAATGAACTCATCAGCAAATTAAATGCCAATCATTTCTACACAGTAGGTTATGCTGATGACCTGACAATACTGGTCTCTGGAAAGACAGCAAGCATGGTGTCCGACCTGACCCAAGCGGCTCTACGTATAGTGGAGAGATGGTGCAGGGAATATAACTTAACCGTCAATCCAAATAAAACGGTTCTAGTAATGTTCACACAAAAACGAATGCTGAATAACTATCATCTTGCAAGTCTTTTCAGCACAAAACTCCAGCTATCCTCCGAGGTAAAATATTTAGGTATTACCTTGGACAGTAAACTCAACTGGAATAAACACATAAAAACAAAATCAACAAAGCTAATATAACTTTCTGGCAATGCAGAAACATGATTGGCAAAAGATGGGGTCTGACGCCAAAAATCATACTATGGCTATACAAAACTGTAATTCGGCCCATGATCACATACGGCGCTCTGGTATGGTGGACCAAAACAAATGAAGCCACCACTATAAAGAAGCTTCAGCGTTACTAGAGACTGGCATGTATGGCTGCCACAGGCTGCATAAGAACTACGCCAACAGCAGCCTTAGAGGCGATGCTGGAGCTAACCCCGCTTCATCTACACATACAATAAGAAGCGACTTTAGCTGCCATTAGACTCAAGACCCTAAATCTTTGTAGTAAGAATAGAGTCCCTCATACAGGCATAATTGATAGAATTATCTCAAATATTCCTATCTTACAAGCCAAGTACGATAAGATCCCTAAACAATTTATATTCGATAAGAAGTATAACATACAATTAAATGAAAACAGCCAGCCGGAGGGATTAAGCCCAAAAGAGCTTAGAGTCTTCACCGATGGTTCCAAAACAAATGAAGGTGTAGGATCTGGAACTTTTTCTGAAAACCTCAATATCCACATATGCACACTGCTGGGTCACAACACAGTCTTTCAGGCGGAATGTATGGGTATCATTCAAGCTGCCATAGCAATAGATGATATAAAGGTTAATGACTTCTCCATCAGAATACTGACCGACAGTAGGACGGTATTACAAGCCCTGAGTTGCAATGTGGTTAGCTCAGGACTAATATATGAATGCCATCAACGATTAAATGAGGTATGTAAACACAACAATGTGACTCTGCAATTTATAAAGGGACACAGTGGATCCAGAGGCAACGATGCAACAGACGAACTGGCCAGAAGAGGATCGGCTCTGGCCACTATAGGGCCGGAACCAATCATACCAATCCCCTTTGGTAACGTTCGTTCACTGGTACGTAGACACTTCACTAATCAACACGCTCAACTTTGGAAAAATCTAGTAGACTTTACACAAGCTAGGGAGGCCCTGCCTGAAATAAACAGTCGTTTAACCTAGGTTCTAATGAAACTGAACAAGCCGCAGATCAGGATAGTAACAAGTGCAATTACAGGACACGGCAACCTTAACAAACATTTATTTACCATAGGTTTTACAGACAGTCCCCTGTGCAGGGCATGTATGAGGGAGGAAGAAACGGCGGCCCACGTGTTGCTGACGTGTCCGGAAAACGCTGCATACAGGGCTAAACATCTCGGCACGCCGGGATCACTCCCCGAAGTTGCTTGCAACATCAAAGGACTGTTGAACTTCTTCGGGGAGATTTCATGTCTTGAATAAATACATTATTCCTACCCACGCGCAAAATACGCCCTTAGACGTGAAGTTGCGGAAAACAGCCCGTTTATTCAATTCAATTCAATTCAATACTATACTAGCTGTACCCCGCGACTTCGCCCGCGTGGAATTTATTGCGATTGGATTTCATGGGTTTTAATTTTTTTGCGCAGTACCCTAATTCTTTTCCTAAAATAAAAGCAGCCTAAGTTACTCCTTATTAGATCAGCTATTTGCCAGTGAAAATCTCATCCAAATCGGTTCACAGGTTTTTGCGTGATGCGTGTTCAGACAGACGTCGTGTTAGGGTTTTATTATAGTATAGATAGATAGATATATTTAAGTTTTAATTAATTCTTTATTGCAGTAACTGAAGCTACGTGCTTCATGCTCAGCGCCATGTGTATATCCTGATATACATCCTAATGTTTTTGTCCCGGGCCACTCTTCAACTGGTGATACACGCCTATGGCACAACTTCTCTTGCCGTTATATATTTAATTCATTCACCGTTGCGACCATTTTACATGGACGTAATGAAGCAAAAAGAAATTAAAGTGTAAATATAAATTAAAATTTAGTGGTAGTAATAGAGAGTCAATAAATAGAAAAGCGATTTCTTACCGAATAACCTATTATTTTGATGAGCAAGATTTTAAAAATCATAAATCCAAGTGGGTTGGTCGGTCACATCATAACTACAACAATTAAATTTTACCACGTTTTTATTTAGTTACTTTCTTATTTGTCTGTCTGTCTGTCGTTCCGGGTGAAATCTTGCAACTCAACGAGTACTTCTCGATGAGCTGGAGACTTGAAATTTTGAACATAGCTTAGAATCGGGTGACAATGTAGGAATATGAAAAATGTGGTATATAATTTTTTTAATACAAAATTTTAAAAAGATCTCTTGTTTATAGCGTTATAATATGGTCAGCCCTTTGCCACATCAGCTTACCGATCCGCTTTGCTTTCTCATACGGCCAACAGTGAATGACCACGTCCCAGTTCCATGTCATCATTAGCAACATGCACTGGTTATTAGTCAAATTAAATCAAATCCATAAGTAACAAGAATACGTAATTGATCGGTCCATCGTAATACCCATTATAGGACACTACAAATTAATTAAAATATTACATAAATTGAATAAACTGAAATAATCATCTCACTTATATTTAAATAAATATATATTTACATAATTTGTTCAATATTTAAATAAAAAAATAACAAAATAAATCAATAAAATTTAAAATAAAAACTAAAGAATAAAAAATATTCTTTAGTTTTTATTTTAAAATTCATGTTGTAATGTTCATCTCTATATATAAAAATCAATCAACAAATACGGCTGGACCGATTGTATTGAAATTTTTGTGTGCGTTTGAGTGGTTCCCTGGATAGTTTAGATTCAGAATTGGACGCGGTAGGTGGCGATATTGTCAATATCCAGAAATTTGGGAAGCCGGGGCGGATTGCTAGTGTTAGATAATTTCCATTCAGAGTATTAAATTCATGTTTAATGCTGTTAATAATTAATTAAATTTGTCAAAAAGCAATATTGATTTATTGCTATACTACTAACCCGCCCTAGCTTCACTTGGGTAGGATCTATAGATGTGGCGTTATTGAGATTAAAGATAGTCAAAGACCTTTTATTTTATCAAATTCCTCTGCTCAAAATAGGACAGTAATTTCGATATTACAGAGATCAGTATACATTAGTGGACTGGACCGTCGTATAAACTGAGTGCTTTATGTGTTGATAGAGAAAAAGATGATTAAATCTAGGTAAATAATAAAAAATCATAGAAAATTTCAGTTTTTTTTACAGGATAAGCGTGACAAACGAGCACGCAGTCCACTTGATAGTAAGCGGTTGCTGTTGCCCATAGACATCTTTATCTATCCTCGTTTGCGAATCAAAATGCAGATGCGTTGTCAGCCGAGAGAACTAAGATGGAATGCCTCTTTTCCAGTAAAAAGGGTCTCAGGTTCTCTAAACTCACCATTCGAAATACAGCAGCATTAATCTGCTATTTTACGCTGGTATTCTGTGAGAGCGTGGTCATATCCCGGTCCAGCCGACCCATTTGTGCTACAACTATAATGTGGCTTCAGCGTGGATCTACCACGTTTACTTATTTCTGCCGCTCAAACACAATTCTTGCACTATGTTTCGGTCTGAAGTCTAATTACAGCCTGTGGAGCATTCCACTTTAGACCTCAGGTGACAACGCATCTGTAGCCTACTTTATTTGAAGTTTGTTGCAGGTGGCCATGGGCTTCAGTGGCCACTTACTATCAGATGGGCCGTATGATAGTTTGTCATTTCAGTTCAAAAACTACATTAGTATATATCAATATCAAGAAATTAAATAATTAATGTAAGGAAATAAATAAATATATGCAAACATTACACGAGTAACCCGGGTCCGATCCTCGACTGCAATAATGAAATTGTTTAACAATTTTAAGTACTGATTTGCAATTTACTCGGCGGTGAAAGAAATCATCGTGAGGAAACTTGCGTGTCTGAGAAATAAAATATGTCAAGGACCATCCACAGGAAGAATAAGCACGGCGAAGTTGTTGCTCCACAAACCTCACAGAAATGAGAGAAGACCTCCATCTAGCATTAGGATCGACTAGAGCCTTTATTTTTTTCAGTTAAGGATATATCCCACTAAAGTTAATTTCTTATGTAGTTTGTTGAGCTGATTTTAGTCTTATATGTTTAGTTATGTAGTTTCATATTTTCACCACGCTCATTAAAACATTCCTAAAAATTGCGCTACGAATATTTAATAACATAGATGGGAGATGATGAGATAACCTTTAATGAGAGATATTGAATTTTGCAGTAAAAAATATGTAGTAGGACTCCTTTTCTGCTTAGAAGTCGTCCAGAGAAGTACGAATCTCAACTATTTTTGTTGCCTAATAGCAATACCTTCACTAGTGTGTTTCGGTTTGAAGTGTATAGAGAGCCATTATAATTATAGGTTGTGAGGCATTTTATGCAAGTTTCCAAAGATGATAACGCATCTGTAGCCTTCTTTGTTTAATTGATCATCGTATAATTTATATAGTTTTATTCGTCCGATTTATTAAATTTAAAAATAAATATAATAAAACATATATTATTACAATTTAATAAAAGAATAAGAAATAAGAGAAAAGATATATACTCTGATACTTACTCGTATGATTAGGCTATTTGAGTATAATAAAACATTACATCAATCTTGCAATATCAGTGACAGTAGGTTAAGGTTCGGCTGGGATGGCCCTTGAATATAATTTATAATATTAATTTATAATATATCTTTTTTTTCTCTGTGGCAACCCCGTTGACAAGTTGTAAAGTAATTACTCCCAACTATTTTTGAAATTAAATATTGTAAATTGATAATATCCACCTCAACTTTGAGTTACAGTTGTTAAATACGACTTATTTGTATTTGTAAAATAAGTAAAAGTCATAAGTAGGTATTTTAATTAAATAGTGTTTAGTATTTCAACCAAAAGTGACAGCTGTAACGAACATCTTTTAAACTTACTGTAAGTGTAATTCTTATTATTCCTTTAACATTTTGAGTTTACCTTTTAAGTTAGTGTTGTTCCGGATTTCATTTTTGATTTTGATTTTTAAGAAAATTCACATTTGAAAATGTGAATCTTCTTAAACATTGCAACCCTCCACAACAATCGATTTGACTGGTGATGATTATGTCACATCAAGAACAGCAGCAAGGGTTACCTGTAGAAGTAGAAGAAATTTAAAGAAATACATAAAAATAATAAATATATTAGGAAAGTGCAAAAGTTAATTAAAACTAAAATTAATAAACTTAAATTATATTCAATTGAGGTGGAAAATATGAATAACTGTCATGAAATAGAGTGTCTAAATTCAGAAATTTTATCATTAACAACTCCTTACATATTATATCAAATAAATATGAATCGGCTCAGGATGAGATAAAAGAACACATAATGGCCATGGTGATCTGGTTAAATCATATAAATATAATGAGGAGCACTTTGACTCCTTAATAAAACATCAGAGTGAGTGAGTATCAGCGCTCCATACCAGGTTCATCGGGGACAATATGTGTAAATAATAATGTAAACAGTAATGACTCATTATTTTCACCTACACTTTATGACAGTGCCATGACAAAGAATATAAACTTAAAAAGCAATTTAAATATTAAAAAAGTTTTTATGTATTGTGCTGAAAATTTGAAATTTGGGCATGATGATAAATAACTGTTTAAAAGGACAGCTGATCAGTAATTATTGCATGCCTGGGTATCTTTTAAGCTGCCATAGCAATAGATGATGAAAGGTTAATGACTTCTCCATCAGAATACTGACCGACAGTAGGGCGGTACTACAAGCCCTGAGTTGCAATGTGGTTAGCTCAGGACTAATATATGAAGCCTTCAACGATTAAATGAGGTATGTAAACACAACAATGTGACTCTGCAATGGATAAAGGGACACAGTGGATCCAGAGGCAACGATGCAGCAGATGAACTGGCCAGAGAGGATCGGCTCTGGCCACTATAGGCCGGAACCAATCATACCAATCCCTTTGGTAACGTTCGTTCACTGGGTAGACACTTCACTAATCAACACGCTCAACTTTGGAAAAATCTAGTAGACTTTAGACAAGCTAGGGAGGCCCTGCCTGAAGTAAACAGTCGTTTAACCTAGGTTCTAATGAAACTGAACAAGTCGCAGATCAGGATAGTAACAAGTGCAATTACAGGACACGGCAACTTTAACAAACATTTATTTATCATAGGTTTTACAAACATTCCCCTGTGCAGGAGAAACGGCGGCCACGTGTTGCTGACTTGTCCGGAAGTCGCTGCATACAGGGCTAAACATCTCGGCACGCAGGATCACTCCCCAGTTGCTTGCAACATCAAAGGACTGAACTTCTTCGGGAGATTTCATGGCTTGAATAAATACATTATTCCTACCCACGCGCAAAATACGCGCTTAGACGTGGAGTTGCGGAAAACAGCCTGTTTATTCAATTCAATTCAATTCAATACTATACTAGCTGTAACCCCAGACTTCATGCGTGGAATTTATTGCGATTGGTTTCATGGGCTTTAATTTTTTGCGCGGTACCCTAATTCTTTCCTAAAATAAAAGTAGCCTAAGTTACTCCTTATTACATCAGCCATTTGCCAGTGAAAATCTCATCTAAATCGGTTCACAGGTTTTGCGTGATGCGTGTTCAGACAGACGTCATGTTAAAGTTTTATTATAGTATAGATAGATAGATATATTTAAGTTTTAATTAATTATTTATTGCAGTAACTGAAGTTACGTGCTTCATGCTCAGCGCCATGTATATCCTGATATACACCCTTATATTTTGTCCCGGCCACTCTTCAACTGATAAGAATAACCTATTATTTTGATGAGCAAGATTTTAAAACCATAAATTCAAGTGGGTTGGTCGGTCACATCGTAAACAACAATAAATTTTACCATTTTTATTAATTCACTTTCTTGTTTGTCTGTCTGTCTGTCGTTCCGGTGGAATCTTGCAACTCAACGAGTACTTCTCGATGAGCTGGAGACTTGAAATTTTGAACATAGCTTAGAATCGGGTTACAATATATGAATATGAAAAATGTGGTATATAATTTTTTAATACAAAATTTTAAAAGATCTCTTGTTTATAGCGTTATAATATGGCCAGCCATTGCCACATCAGCTTACCGATCCGCTTTGCTTTCTCATACGGCCAACAGTGAAGGACCACGTCCCAGTTCCATGTTCATTAGCAACATGCACTGGTTGTTAGTCAAATTAAATCAAATCCATAAGTAACAAGAATACGTAATTGATCGGTCCATCGTGATACCCATTATAGGACACTACAAATTAATTAAAATATTACATAAATTGAATAAACTGAAATAATCATCTCACTTATATTTAAATAAATATATATTTACATAATTTGTTCAATATTTAAATAAAAAAATAACAAAATAAATCAATAAAATTTAAAATAAAAACTAAAGAATAAAAAATATTCTTTAGTTTTTATTTTAAAATTCATGTTGTAATGTTCATCTCTATATATAAAAATCAATCAACAAATACGGCTGGACCGATTGTATTGAAATTTTTGTGTGCGTTTGAGTGGTTCCCTGGATAGTTTAGATTCAGAATTGGACGCGGTAGGTGGCGATATTGTCAATATCCAGAAATTTGGGAAGCCGGGGCGGATTGCTAGTGTTAGATAATTTCCATTCAGAGTATTAAATTCATGTTTAATGCTGTTAATAATTAATTAAATTTGTCAAAAAGCAATATTGATTTATTGCTATACTACTAACCCGCCCTAGCTTCACTTGGGTAGGATCTATAGATGGCGTTATTGAGATTAAAGATAGTCAAAGACCTTTATTTTATCAAATTCCTCTGCTCAAAATAGGACAGTAATTTCGATATTACAGAGATCAGTATACATTAGTGGACTGGACCGTCGTATAAACTGATTGCTTTATGTGTTGATAGAGAAAAGATGATTAAATCTAGGTAAATAATAAAATCATAGAAAATTTCAGTTTTTTTTTGAGTGGCCATGGGCTTCAAGGTACTTACTATCAGATGGGCTGTATGATAGTTTGTCATTTCAGTTCAAAAACTACATTAGTATATATCAATATCAAGAATTAAATAATTAATGTGAAATAAATAAATATATGCAAACATTACACGAGTAACCCGGGTCCGATCCTCGACTGCAATAATGAAATTGTTTAACAATTTTAAGTACTGATTTGCAATTTACTCGGCGGTGAAAGAAATCATCGTGAGGAAACTTGCGTGTCTGAGAAATAAAATATGTCAAGGACCATCCACAGGAAGAATAAGCACGGCGAAGTTGTTGCTCCACAAACCTCACAGAAATGAGAGAAGACCTCCATCTAGCATTAGGATCGACTAGAGCCTTTATTTTTTTCAGTTAAGGATATATCCCACTAAAGTTAATTTCTTATGTAGTTTGTTGAGCTGATTTTAGTCTTATATGTTTAGTTATGTAGTTTTATATTTTTCACCACTCCCATTAAAACATTCCTAAAAATTGCGCTACGAATATTTAATAACATAGATGGGAGATGATGATATTGGATTTTGCAGTAAAAAAAAATATGTAGTAGAACTCCTTAGAAGTCGTCCAGGGAAGTACGAATCTCTCAACTATTTCTGTTGCCAAATAGCAATACCTTCACTAGTGTGTTTCGGTTTGAAGTGTATAGAGAGCCATTATAATTATAGGTTGTGAGGCATTTTATGCAAGTTTCCAAAGGTGATAACGCATCTGTAGCCTTCTTTGTTTAATTGATCATCGTTTAATTTATATAGCTTTATTCGTCCGATTTATTAAATTTAAAAAATAAATATAATAAAACATATTTTTTGACAATTTAATAAAATAAAGATATATATTATAAAATGAGACAATAGAGGTAATCTTTAGCGGTTATAATAATTTAAATAATTTAGAATGTAGCTTAAAAATCCTTAATTGTATGACTCCCCAAAGTCATAATAAAATTTGTTTACACCTGGTGCATCTAAATATAAAAGGATATAGGCAAAGAGCTAGAAACTGAGTTGTTCCTAAATAGAAACAATATTCATATTTTATGTAGTACTGAACATTGGTTAAAAGCTTATAACTTAATGTTTAACTTCAGTAATCACCTGGTCAGTTTTTTCAATATAGAAACGGTTTTAAGAGGTGGCTCCATAATAATAGCTACTAAATTACTATCTTGTAAAAAACGTAAAGATATTGTGAGCCTCTTTGTTGAGCGAACTGTAGAAATGGCATGTATTGAGTTTGAGCACCTCATTGTTGTGAGCGTCTACAGACCCCCATGTTCTATATATGAATACTTATGAAAAAATTATGGAGGAAGTTTTTGTTAAGCTTAATAAACAGAATAAATCTGTTTTAATATGTGGAGACTTTAATATCAATCTCCTAGAAGCATCCTCCGCCAATAATAAATTTAGATCATTGTTTAAATCATATGGTCTTTTTAATTTATGTTATGTAATGTAATGGATGTTTGTTCTTGTGCAATTAATGTTTGTAAACTGCCTCCACGATACAGGAGAAAATCCTAGTGTGGGGGTTACGTTTTTTAAATAAATTAAAAAAAAAATGTTATGTAGAGCCAACGTGTATTGCTGAATCTAGTGCAACATGTCATCATCATCATCATTACAGCCCATCACAAGTCCACTGCTGAACTTAGCCTCCCCCAAAAAATGTCACAGAGCACGGTCCCGAGCCACCTGCATCCATTGACTTCCTGCATGTATTACCAGGTCGTCACTCCATCTAATGGGGGGACGCCCTACACTTCGCCTGCCGGTACGAGGCTGCCACTCGAGAACCTTTCTTCTCCATCAGTTGCTCTTCCGGGTCGATAGTACAAATGGGCGTGCCTCAGGGCTCAATTCTCGATCTTTTTCTGTTCTTTTATATATAAAAAGAAACTGATAGGGACCGAATGTGATAACTTACTTTACATAGTAGGAGATAACCATGATATAGTATTATTTACTGATGACACTTCTTTAATATTCAAATCAAAACGACAATTGCTAAAATATGACGAAGTAAATTGGTTTAATGTTAATATTTTGCATTTAAAACGAAATATATGAAATTCATGACTCCAAATATCAAACATTTAAATACTAATGTAATTTTAAAAGGGGAGGAACTGATTCTTGTCGATACACAATTTTTCTTGGAGTCTCATTAGACGCGAAGCTTCAATGGGGCCTCCATATATCAAAACTAGCAAGCAGACTTAGTTTTGTAGCATATGCTAAAAAAAGATTAGAAACCTTACCAGTGTTGAAACAGCTAGACTAGTTTACTTAAGCTATTTCCATAGCATAATGTCGTATGGTATTTTGCTATGGGGACACGCGACTGACAATTAAATTATATTTATTTTACAGAAGATGGCCATAAGAGCAATCTATAATTTAAAACCTAAAGAATCGCTGCGACATAAATTTAAGGAAATTAATATATATTTTTTATAGGATAGGGTGACAAACGAGCACACAGTGACCCATTGACATCTACATCTATCCTCAATAAAGAATCAAAATGCAGATGCGTTATCAACCGTGAGGACTAAGATGGAAATACAGCAGTTTTAAGCTACTATTTTACGCCGGTATTCTCTGAGAGCATAGTCCTTCCCCGGTCGAGCCGACCCATTCGTGCTACAACTATACTACTAATATAGCTGCAGCATGGCATTACCACGTATAAAAATTTGGGCCTCTCAATACATTTATGAAAATGTAATGTACGTACACAAAAATAAAAGTAGTTTTACAAAAATAAGTGTTTTTCAGAACCAGTGGTAATTAAACAAAAGAGTCACTTTCAATAAATATTTTTTATAATCTATATTGAATAAAAACGTTTATGTGAAATAATTGAACTTTTAATTTAAAAAGTTATCGGACGAATGATTATTTTTTAATCAAACGATTATTGTATGATAATCATTTAGGAACAACCGTCTTAAAAATTCTTCATTCTATTTTGGATAAATTGACAGTATTTTTCTTAATATTTTTAATAAATTAAAGTTATGTCATAAGTACTATGTTAGACAATGATGTATTCCTACCTTTATTTAAAAGTCGATTTCAATTATCGAATCGCGATGATATTTATATTCGAATCTTTCTTCTTATTTATCTGCTCGTGAAAGTCTAATGTTTTAGCATTGGCCTCTCTCTTTCTAAAGAGGATTTACATTCACGCTTCGAAAGCATATTGACTACCGCACTATCAGACGTCTCGCACCTTTGACGCTGCTGCCCGTTGCTCTTTTGGTATTTAAACCCAAAGAGCGCTAATAACTAATGCTGCTGTTATTGAATCAAAATACAGATACACTATCACATCTGAGGACTCAGGTTAACTGTATCTTCAAAAAAATGGTACCTGCCTGGATACCAGTTCTGAATCAGTCGAGTTTTATTCGAACGCATTAAAATTTCGAACGTCCGAAACCGTAGCTAGCGCACAATCGAATGGTGGGTCAAATTGGAATTATCAGAACGCTTGTAATCGCATGCACCGAGAACGCTTTCCCTTGATTAGTTTGTCCTATTTATGTACAAAAATATTTTAAGGAGTAAATTTTTAATTAATTAAAATTGATCTCCGGATAATGTCGCCGCAGACAAAGCTTGATCGTTATACTATCGTGTTTCTCGATCCGAATTGGTTCGGAAGTAAGCTATTAATATACGTTTCGAAAAAACATCGTTCTCAATCGAAAACCGAATCGAATTTGAAAACAATTTCTCTCATTAACTTTACAAATCACCTCACTACTATTTTACGATGGTATTCTGTGAATTTGTAGTTCTTCCCGATCCAGTCGACCCATTCGTGCTGTAGTCATAACACTACACAGCATGACACTTGTACGTTTTAGTATTTAATAAATTTAGTACACCAAGTATGCTACAATGTAATGTGCTAAAGGAGACAATCCATTATACAACCTTTTTTTATCGAATAGGGACGACAAGTGAGCACATATTTCACCTGATGGTAATTTAATGCTATGGCCCATAGACATTTACATCTATCGTCGACTAAGAATGCAGAAGCGTTATCTGTCACCCCTAAGGACTAAGAAAGAATGCCTCATAAACATACTACGGTTCTCAACACTCACCGAACAACAGAACAATGCACGAAACAGTGCATTGTTCTGTTGTTTCACCCTGGTATTCTATGAGAACGTGGTCTTAATCAGCCGAACCATTTTTGCTGCAGCTAGAATATATCTGCATCTTGGTTCCTCCACGTTTGTTCGCCACTGGATGGGGTAGAAAAGTCGTTAAGAGCAATGCTGAAAAGATATTATGTCGTTCAGATAGTGGCGGAATTAGGTTCTCATTTTTTTTTTAAATTGAAGTGACAAACCATCTTAAAAGTAATTTGTATAAAATAATTAATGTTAAGAAATAATTAAGCCGCCGTGATAGCTCAGGGGCTAAGCGCTCTCTGTAAATTTCACAGTACGCGAGCAACCTGGTTTTGAACCCCGCCGGCACCAATGAAATAGTTAATTGCAATTTTACATTATCTTACCCTAAAATCTTCCCAGAAATGACAGAAGGCCTGTGCTCTGCAGTGGGACGTATATAGGCTGTAACTTTAACTTTAAATAATGAAAGTAGTTCTTAAAAGTGAGGATGCATTTATATCTTTCTTTGAATTTAGACAGTTGGTAGTATCAATGTGCTGTAATAGCATGAGGCCAAAACGAAATACCTCATCATTTTATTAAATAAGAATAATAACTTACTACTTGTCTTATGGTCACGTTGTAAGAGAATTAATTAAGCTTTTTCAGCCCATGGGTATCGTAAGGTAAGACTCTGGAAAATACCTTAATAAAATCGTAGAGTCACGCATATTAACCTTGTTTAACAAAAAATTGGCTTCCGATACAACATAAGAAAGATATAGTATTATAACCATTTATTTACACCAGGAGTGAAATTACAGACCATCTAGTACTAAAATCGGCAACATGCCCTGCGAAATGTGAAGACCTCCTAAGGAGAGAACCCTATGTCTAACAGAGTACTTAAATAGACTGATAAATTATAATCAACCTAGAATAATTATAAAACTAAAAATATCTAAATTATCAAAAATGACATGTCAAACACGCATTGGGGCAGCGCGGCATTTTCTTGCCCTATACTTGCACGGCAGTGGGATGTATACTGTCATCATCATCATCATCATTACAGCCCTTCACAAGTCCACTTCTGTATATAGGCCACCCCCAAGGAATGCCACAATGTATACTGTAACTTTACTTTATTTTTTTAAACGTAAAATTTTCAAAACATATATTTCAAATGGTATTAAAAAGCATAGGTATTGTTATAATTAAAACTAATTTGGGGTCATTGTAGAAGCGTACGTCGCGACCCTGAGCCCTTTCAGGGCTGCAATTCTACAGCTGCGCACATGCTAACGAGGGGAGCGTCCCCAAGGCGACACCAGCTGGTCCCTGGTGGTGGAATGCAGCGCGCAAAGCGGCGAGGGGACCGCCACCGTCACGCACAGCCCGACACGGCGGAAGGTGGAGGACAGAGTGCAGAGTTGGCGTGGAATATTAGAGGAACATGAAAGATAAGACGAATGAGTTGATTGAAATAATGAAAGAAAGAGAATTAGATGTCGTGTGTATGTCAGAGACCAAACGGAAGGGCAGTGGTACTGAAGAGCTCCCTGGTGGGGCGTTAGCTCTATGGTCCGAGTCCCGGAGGCGAGGCGCCCGCCAGGGAGTGGAATGCTGCTGTCGTCTCGGTTGGTCGATGTTATGACTGAATATAAGATTGTGAACTCAAGACTACTCTGGGTTCCTTTAAATTGGGACTGACAGAATTATTCCTTTTGGCTGTTTATGCCGGTGGCTTCGTCGTCCAGGGCTGAGCTGGAGGTTTTTGGGAGAATGTAGAGAAGTTCTAGATTTGGCTAGGAAAAGAAAGAATTGTTGTATGTGGTGATTTGAATGGATGGGTTGGTACCGCTCGACCAGGGTACGAGTCGGTGCTTGGAAAGTTGGCGATAAAGAGTTAATGATGCTGGCAAGCTTATACTAGCGGTATGCAAGGAAAAGGGTCTTCTTGACAAACACTATGTTTAATCACAAGAAAATCCATATGTATACTAGAAAAGTAAGAATGAGAGAAGTATGATCGATTTGTTCCTGGTGGATGACCGACTGCGAAAACAGGTGATGGATACGCGAGTGTTCAGGGTGCTGACCTAGAACGGATCACTATCTAGTGATCACTAGATTTAGGGTTTGTTCGCGGGTTGGCGCTACCGGACGGCGTAACAGAACCGCAATCGGTCTGTCATCCAAGTTGGAAGCTTCAGGAAGCGGATACTAGGACAAATATCATGCGAAGGCAAAGGCACCATCGATGGCAGAAATGAATGTGTGGAGAACATGGCAGAACCTTAGGGATGGAATGGTAAGTGCGGAAGAAGTATGTGAACAATAAAAGAGGCAGTAGTAAAAGAAGAGATGGTGGAATGATGAAGTGAAGAAGCTGTAAGAAGAAGAAGAAAGCATGGTTAGACTACTTGGCCTCTAGTAATGATAAGGATATGAGAGAGAAGATGAAAGAAAGATATAAGCTGCAGAAAGTTCACACGAAAGCATTGATTGAGGAAATGCGTGAAAAGTGTAGAATGGAAGCGGACAAAGTTGTCGCACAACTTTAGGGAGAACTCAAACTCTTCTGGAAAGAGGTTGGAGGACCCGAAGTGGTGCGACGGCCTTAAATGAACAAAGTGCTTTCGAGAACTAATGACGTCCTCACAGAAAAATCGGACGTCATGCAGCGATGGAGCGAATTTATAGAGAAATGTATGCGTGTGATGATCTTAGTGAGGATCCGGGATGACTCCGTGACTGGTACGCCAGACCTGGACCTCGATGACGCTGAGGTCATCAGTATGAAAAGATTGAACGTGCGATTCGAAGTTTGAAATGTGGTAAGGCCGCGGGACTAGACAGAGTTACTGCTGAAATGATCAAGTATGGTGGGCCTCGCGTCTGGGACAGCTTTCATCTGCTGTGCAATTTGTGCTGGCGGACGGGGGACGTCCCGGATGATTGGCGATCCGCAGTCATTGTGCCTTTATATAAAGGTAAAGGTTCACATTTTGACTGCGGGTGCTATCGGGCGATCAGCCTGACCAGTTTAGCAAGTAAAGTATACTCGAAGGTTTTGACGCGTAGGATGCAAGAGAAATCGGAAGAGATTTCTATGGGAGGCTCAATGCGGATTTAGACCTGGAAGGATGCACGGATCAAATATTTTCTCTCCGCATGATCACGGAGCTTCTGGCTGCTAACCAGAAGATTTTCTGTGCTTTGTGGATCTTGAGAAAGCATTTGATAAGGTTGTGGAAGAAAATGTGGAATTGTTGCCGGGGTACGGTGTGGATGGTCGATTGCTAAGGCTGTGCAGGCACTTTACTGCGACTGTAAAGCCTGTGTGCGGGTAGGCATGACCTGTCACCCATGTTTAGCGTCAAACGGGAGTAAAACAGGGTTGTGTCATGTCTTCCTTGTTCATACTATATCTCGACAGCTGTTTAGAAGCTGAAAGATAGCTGTCTGGGTGTGAAATTGGTGACATAAAAGTAAATTGTCTGCTGTGCTGATGATGCAGTGCTTATTGCACCATCAGAGGCAGAACTGCGAGCATTAGTCCGCGTATGAAGAGGAATGTGAAATTAAAGGTCTCCGTTTGAATGCCAATAAAACTAAGGTTCTGGTATTTGAAAGGGACGAAGAGAAAGAAGTGTGAAATATGGGTAAATCAAGAATGTCTAGAACAGGTAAATGAAATTGTATACTTGAGTGCTTTTAGCCGGGATGGAAGATGTGATTTAGATGTGGACAGGCGTGTCGCTGCCGGGAACAAAGTCAATGGTGCCTTGACTGCTTTAGTCAAAGGCAAGGCGTGATGAGCGCACGCCTTGCAATACATAACGCAGTGTCAAACACAGGAAAAATCAGCAATCAACATAACCCTAAAACAAAAAAAAAATTAGATAAACTTGACTTAAATCCAGGACCTACTACGTGGACGTCTTTTTTAAACATTTTCCTTAATTTTAAAAAAAGACGTTTTTTGCAGCTATATTAGTAGTATAGTTGTAGCACGGATGGGTCGGCTCGGCCGGGGAAGGACCACGCTCTCACAGAACACCAGCGTAAAATAGCAGTTTAACGCTACTGTGTTTCGTATGATGAGTGTGATGTTGAGTGTAGAGATCCGGAGACCCTTTTTACTGGAAAAGAGGCATTCCATCTTAGTCTTCACGGGTGACAACGCATCTGCATTTTGATTCTTTATTGAGGATAGATGTAGATGTCTATGGGTCACAGCAACCACTTACTATCAGGTAGACTGTGTGCTCGTTTGTCACCCTATCCTATATATAAAAAAAAATCATTACGACCTATCAAGAGAAATGACCAGTGTTGAATTGGCGTTGAATTGATAACTTAGAGGATAGATTGACAGGTAGAATGACTAGTTAAGGACTCAAAAAAAACAAATCGTAGGTTAAATTTACAAGACTATATTATTATAAGCAATTTGGATAATTATTAAGCCACCAAATACAATATATCATCTATGTTATATTTACCTTTCTTTGAAAGAACAAGGCGAATTCAGTCCACAAAATTAGTAACACAGAAGTGAGAATCTAACATTGTTCTGAAAACTTCAAACAGTTTATTAGTGATATAGCAGCGCTTATAAGACTGACTCGAATGTCTGGTATGTCCTGTTGGCTTGTCTGAATTTAGTCGCAGTCAGTTTCAAATACACATTAGGCGATAATAATATATGAATGCAAATTTTTTTTTACTTTTATTTAGTTATTTGAGTTGACGTTTGTAGATAGTGTAATTCTGTGTTAGTAATAATTATTTTAGATTGTGGTGGGCTACTAACATCTCATCAAACATCTCAACAAACTGTATCACTTCCGTAGAAGGAGGGTTGGCGTTAACAAGTAAAAATGAAAAATATCCAATTCAACCAATTTATATATTTGCCTTAATTCGTTTTCTCAGGTTATCAAATCGTTCGAATTAAAAAAGGGGATTGAATTAAAAGAATAGAAAGGAGCACGGTGGTTCTTTTAATGTTAATTGGCGAAATAAGCTCCAAGCTTTATTATTTCTCTGATTATACTCTTGGTGTATTTCTTCAACTCCTGCATATTTTTAATTAAATTTATTTTCTTTTTCTCCTAATACATTTTTTTCAAATACAGGCAAAGCCATGTCTTATACTTTTTTACGGTGTATAATCTTTTGTGTAATTTTTACCTTATAGTTATATATTAAGAAAATGGGCCGATTGTAATGATAAAAGTTAAGGAACACACTTTCTGCTATGGTAAAACCATGATAAACCATTCAATAATATTTAAAGATACTTAACAGGTCATACAGTTTAACGGATCGCCATGTTTAAAAACTTTTTTAATTACACCGATTCTGACAGTAAAGTCAAACACAATTCAGCCTAAAATTTACGACAAGGCCTGCGGAGTTTTTACGGCGCCATTTTAAAAACCGAGTTACGAAGTGGAGACAGGTATTTTCATTTGCCGAGCGATGAAAATTGGAAAACATAAAAATTATTGTTGCAGAAGCGGGAGCCATCAGGAATTTTTCTGTTTATTTGAACTTTATTATTTATTTTTAGTTTTTTAATTTATATTAAGCATTTATATATTGCCAACTAATCTGGAGGACGAGATCGTATTTTGATGAGAGCGGTCAGTCTCAACGAAAACTAGCTATTAGTGCAGGATTAGGTTACATTGCACGAATTTGTGCGAAAACGCTGGAGCACTCTATTCCCTCACTCTCATAATCTTATGAGACGGATATCCGACACCACCGGAGAGAAATCAAGCGCAGGACCAACGGCTTTCTAGGGCTCGAATGTGAAATACCGCCAACTTCCTGACTCCGGATTTCTACTGATAATATATTGACAGAAAAACTGATCCACTGACCAACGTGGCAGTCAATCTCTTAACTGATCCAAAATTTTGTATATGATTTTCCCAACTAAGTATAATTTTTCGTATTTGTCACGCTTAAATATCCATGTCTTTTCTATTCTTACTTCTTAAGTCTGAAAATTATTATATCTTGAGATATTTGGATCTTTGGGACAAGACAAGGAGCTAAGACCTGTTTAAATATTCTTATCGCTTATTAACTCAATCATTAACTGTATATAGAATAATAAATAAGTGAGAATGGTAATGGAAGCATACCTTTTGCTCTAACTACTTTTGATGCATAATGGACTCAATAATTTTACTCAAAATAGTTCCTTTTGTCACGGAAAATAAAATAAGTGAACTTTGTTAATGAGAATGGGAACTATTGAGGAATCGACGCAATTAAAGTCAAAGAGGGCCGGACGTCTATTTTTGGATTATTATCTTTACCAGTAACAAGGCAATAAATGGAATTTCGGTATCTCTTTCTGAGTGATGTCCTTTTGTTTAGTCAGTATCGATGGAAGCTTATCGACATCGACGTTAATATCTTTTGGAATAACGACACCATTGTGTGATCATTCTTGTTTTGAGTACATAATACTATTATATCTTGAATCCAATTACCAACAAGGTTTTTTAATCAATTGTTGTCTAGGAACTAGACTTCTTATCCAGACTAATTACAATTGTATTTAAAATTATACTTCTTATGGGATGATGAGTAGTATCGATATTTTGGTAGCAACTAGTGATGTATTTTGTCGATATGTGAGGGAGTAACATTTCCGAATACGCTTTCCTGAGTGAACGAACCCGAGAGCGAGACGTGTCGTGGCTTGTGCCGTTCTATATATAAAATGAAGCGCTGACTGAGGGCGCTCGCCTCCCCCCTTCTTTTGTTCCTATTTCGAAATTCAAAAAATAGAACCGAAGGGTGTTTCGGGATGTGCGTGAGTCAGTGTCGGTCTAAACGCCCGCGCGTGCGCAACATCCGTGCGTAGCACGCGCAGCTATGTATTCGGACTAATTTAATTCGTTTCATAGTGGTGTACAGTGCGTTAGCCTCTGGCCCTAATGGATTATTCGTTTGTGTTTGTGGTATTTTTGTGTTTTCCTCGCCAGCCAGCTTTCTGTCTTGTATGTATTACGTAAAATTATTACCAAAATGGTTACTTTCGTACTCATTATTGTACTCTAATTTATATGTAACACGTGTATCTAATATTAGGTGTCTATTTATCTTGTTCCTGTTGAAAAGTGATGTAGTCACATAAACGAGACACTGCACTGCAGCTTTGTATTCAGTTTCAATAAGTATTATATTTTCAGCCATTACTATTATACATGATTAATTGTTGGTTATAAATAGATTACCATTAATCGTTTAATATATTGAATGTACCAAAACTAAAAGTGATCTTTTTTCTGACCACGAAAAACTTTCATGAACAGTTTTCACCCGAAAACTCGTGTCTAGTGTAGAATTAATGGACGCGGCATGCCGACCTCGTTTAAACGTGTTAATAATTCGCATGTCGGTATTTTGCCTAATTTTGAGGGCACGGATGCGGTTACTTGAATATGTCGGGTTTAAAGAGCTTGATGTTGCCAATTTCACAGTTTTAGCTTATACCGTGTTACGTTCATACACAAGCTTATCTTGCTCTAATCATTTATAAATAATAGTTAGATTATAGAAATAATAGGTAGGCAACCGCAGTTTTTATTCTCTTTTTTATTTTCTAAATGTTATTAGGAAGACACTGCTGGGCACCTTCTGGTTTAGGTCACTCTATCACCTCTTACAATACTCACGGTACGATATGGGGTAGTGTATATTCATAACCGTATAGTGGTCAAACTATGGCAAATATCACTCTTATAAGGTGATCGATGGAGAGTCCTATGTTCATCAGTGGATTTCAATTGGTATAGGTATTATAGAGCTAGGTATTCATCATCATCATTACGATGATGGTAATGAATACCTGGCTCTTAAGTTAACGATGGGTCTACTTGACCAGAAAAGGACCAAGCTGTCACAAAATATTGGAGTGAAATTAAATACGAAACATGATGTTACTTTGAATTGAATGACGAGTGAAAAGAGTCCGAGTCAATGGACAGGAAACGGACATTCCTTAATAATTTAAAGATGTGAAGCCAGCTGCATTTTGAGTCTAAATTAAGGATTAATTTAGGAGTCAAAGGGGACACAGCATCTACATGCCATTAGGTGCACAATAAATATACTTGTTTGTCATCCTCAATTGAAAAAAAAAACAATTTTGATTTAAGAAATATCAGCAAGTAGTAACAAGTACAAATACAAATATAAAACATACTATCATATAATTCTCAGTTTTTTTTTTATAGGATAGGGTGAAAAACGAGCACACAGTCCACCTGATGGTAAGTGGTTGCTGTGACCCATAGACATCTACATCTATCCTCAGTAAAGAATCAAAATGCAGATGCGTTGTCACCCGTGAGGACTAAGATGGAATGCCTTTTTACCAGCAACAAGAGTCTCCGGTTCCCCACACTCACCATTCGAAACACAGCAGTGTTAAGCTGCTATTTGACGCTGGTATTCTGTGAGAGTGTGGTCCTTCCCCGGTCGAGCCGACCCATTCGTACTACAACTATACTACAATATAGCCGCAGCATAACGCAGCATCCTAACTTAATCGAATTATAAATTATTTAATTTTCTTTTATCACTTTTGCATAATAATAAATAATTATAATGAAATCATTTACTAATATTTTCATAATAGAAATTTAGGCGTGATAGGCGGCATTATAGAGTCCTACCACCTATAACTATAGGCTTGCTATAGCGATAACTAAAGTTAAGAAATTACCAACAACTAACATGGATAACCAGAACTTCAATCAAACTTTTTATATATAGGATATAATATGTAAGTACTAGATGGGCTATATTTTAAATGACCCGGATAGCTCTGGAGATGGCCACCGCTTAATTTTATAGTTCGCAAGGAACTCGAGTTGAACAGCAAATTATAATTTTTTCCCTCTTTTTATTTTTGATAAACGTCAATGTGGGGGACACTAGGATTTTCTCCTGTATCGTGGAGGCAGTTTACAAACATAAATTTTACAAGGACAAACGTCCAGACCCGGAGCAATAATTTGTGGGTTGTACATGTACTTGCGTCGTGAGGGATTCGAACCTGCGACCTTCAGTGCCGCGACTAAGCCACGAAGCTGCCGGTCCGTTGAGGCATTAAGAATATTTTAAGGAAATTCGAAGTCAAATAATAGTCTCCTGATCCCGAAGAGGATACCTATGCTCAGCAGTGATACGTATGGTAGGTTCTGAATTTAAAGTTAAGTAAATTTACAGTACATCCCACTCCTGGGCACAGGCGTCTTTTCGTTTAGAAGAGCGTTTTGAAGGAAGTTTCTAAATTACCTTTGTATGTCTACAGGATTTACTGGAGACATTCCAATTACACAACTTATTCCCTGTGAACCGAATTTTGTTGAAGTATAATAAACCCACTGTTCCAAATACGAATTACGTGCGCGTCCATCTAATAAAATCGTAATACCATTTCGGATACGTGTCAAGGACATTTACATTTGCAATAAAAAATACAGACATTTGAAATGGACTGAATCGCACTTAAATCATAAAAATGTTAATATTTAAAATCATATCTATCATAGGGAGAAGCCCTTACCTTAAAATTTTACAATAGCTTGTACGTGGTAGAGCCACAATGCAGCTATTTATATACTATGGTTGTAGGACAAATGGGTTGGCTCGACCGGGGCAGGACCATGCTCTCACAGAATACCAGCGTAAAATAGCAGCTTAATGCTGCTGTGTTTCGTATGTTGAGTGTAGAGAACCGTAGACCCTTTTTACTGGAAACGGGGCATTCCATCTTAGTCCTCAGAGGTGACAACGTATCTTCATTTTGATTCTTAATCGAGGATAAATGTAGATGTCTATGAGCCACAGCACCCACTTACCATCAGGTGGACTGTGTTCTAGTTTATCACCCTTGTTTTATAAAAAAAAAACTGAACAAACCGAAATCGTTAATTGCAATAAATTTGGTGCTGACTTACTCGTATGTGGTCAGCGTTGAAAGAAAACTTTGTGAGGAAAACTGCATATCAGAGAAATTCAAAAATATTTCGGGGACATGTGAAGTCCGCCAATTGGCCATTGGTTGGCCATTGAACTATCAAGTATGAGAGACCTGTGTCTACCAATAGTGCAAAAACGGGCTGTTAATTTACTTATTTCTATTAAAAATTTTATGTTACGCTTGACAAGCATTTTTTTTAAATATTTTCGGTTGTTTAATGATTTCTTATATTTACGCGAACAGTTGTATGTAATCCCAACCCAAGCATAAAACTGCAAGACTTCAAGATACTATAAGTTCATACTGCGTAGATCGGAACAAAAGTTAATAATTTTAATCTGGAGGTAGCCGTGGTTAACTATGACATTGGGACGTCAAACACCTCAGTCCCCCCCGTGACCATGGGTGCTGTAAAGTGCTCGAAACGTCGGGAATAAGATGCTAACCATTTCCCATTTCGATTTCCCTCTGTCGCCTCTTACGACATCCACGGGACGATATGAATTACAAAATTTAATGTTTTCATAAATTCAGCAAAGATCTAAAAGTTTCTCACCTAACCACGCTTAAAACATGAAACATAAATTTGGTATGTAAAATTAAAATGGGCTCGCCGAGTTTGCGGCGAAAAACTATTCTCATTACAGAGGGATGAAGGTCCGGAAACTCGTCCCGGGCTTCCGCCAAAGTGCGTCAGAAATATTAAGAGACGGCTTCCGCGGTCGGTTCCGCCACTACGTCACTGAAGCGATACAAATACACTGTTGGTACTTTTGAACATTTCGAGATCAACACAAGGACATTACTTTACTAGATTCTTTCATGCACCCCGTCACGTCAGTCGCTGTCATACAACTAGGTTTCGCAAGTACCTACGGCGTATTATTATGTCGATCACACGTTTATCGCAATAGTACGCTATAGGCTCTTCTAGGCGCACGCTACTCATTTTCTTAGTCATAGATTATACATACATACATACATACATACATATATATATATATATATATATATATATATATATATATATATATATATATATATATATATATATAATTTCTTTATTCAAACAGAAAAATATCTATTTATAATTTGCAACATTTTTATTATTTTTGTTTAGGAGAAAAAAAACAATTATTAATAATACGTAGCAGCTGGTAAGGGGTAATAGGTAAACAAATACAAAAGCAATATACGTGTGTGCGTGCGTGTGTGCGTGCGTGCGTACTGGCCTTTGAGATTCTTTCGAAATTTGGTTGGTGCTGCAGTCCCTTCAGCGGCGCCAAGTTGACTCTTGGAATATCGAAGAGTTGAATTTTTTGTACAGCAGGGCTTCATTGGCTTTGCACTTTGCACGGAGTACTGAATTTAAAGGATGACTGACGGCAGTGTATTTAATAAAAGATACTATCAATTAGTACTCACAGACATGCAAAAAATGGATAATATTTACAAAACTGAGATTCAAACATTTAAAGACTGTACAGAGACAAAGCTTATAAGGAGCTGTCAAAATTTTACCTATTTTGGTAGGATTGGTACGGGAGGATAAAATTAAATAAACAAAACGTTTATCAGCATTTTAATAGTAGTACTTAAGATATAATATTTTATAATGATTTCTTATATTTACGCGAACACTACACATAGAATAAAATTACTTTTACGGATTTTATCGCGTTTAATTATACTTTTTTGAAGTTCTTTTTAACTGTATATACCGATACGACTTAGGGACCTTCAAGAAAAGAGCCTACTCCTTTTTAAAAGGCCGGCAACGCATCTGCAATTCCCCTGGTTCCCCTGGTCTTGCAGTTGTTCATGGGCGGCGGTAGTCATTTACCATCAGGTGAGCCGCATGCTCGTTTACCCTCTCCTATTAAAAAAACAGCTATGAGAATATTCTTTAAAAATTAAATTCTCCTTTTCTTCTTCTTGTTCATTATCAGCTCGTTTAAGTCCACTCTGGTTTATAGAGAGGATTTTACTTAATCGTTGCGCTAGACAGGCGTTTTGATTATAGCAGAAGACTCGCAACTTTGACACTGCTCCCCGTCACCAATCTGGGAATTTTACGTCTAATATAAATAAAATGTTTTACTGCCATCTATCGGCAGCCGTAAGTTTTTTATAGCTTTTTCCGTAGTCGACACCCACCGGACGAATTGTGGTGATGGATTCCCTTACGCTGCCACCACGCGACAAAAAAATATTACAAAAAAATTTATCAGTAAATTTTAATAAAAGAATTTTTCTAGCTTCAAATAGATAGACAAAACAAAATATCAGTTACAACTATAATAAATTTGCTTACAGATAGCTAAGAAGACAAAAATAATAAACGAGTCTTGTTGATTCAATTGAACAATATTTTAGCAGTAAAAATACTTTTATTTTTGGAGATTACACAGACAGAGTCCGTGCACACTTGTTTTACGACTTAATATTTGACAAAGAATTAATATATATTTGATCAAAGACAATATCTCAAATTGTAATGGAGGCAAGCAAAAGACAATCGCTTTCAGTAACGGTACTGAAGCGAAAAGAAATTTCTAAAAGAACTGTTTATGAAAAAAGACATTACACTAAATCTCAAATAAATATAATTTCAACATATACCATTTAGAATTAAGCTTAAACAATTTATAAGGCATAAAAGCAAAGATTATCAATGTTTAATTATAAACCTACATTTTGGTAAATCATTACCACCGCCCATGAACAACTGCGATACCAGAAAATTGCAGGTGTGTTGAGAACCTTTTAAAAAAGAGTGGGTTCTTTTCTTGAAGTTCCCTAAATCGTACCAGTCCGAAAAAATCGCTGGTGGTATTTGATTTGAAGGTTTGAAAACCTGCTACCCCTATTTGGTTTAAATTCCTTTAGTCATTCAAAACAAATGGGTAAAGAGAAATGAAACAGAGAGAAATGGTCAATGCTCCATAAACAAAGTTAAGATATACTATTCTAGATGGCTACGATGTAACAAAATTACTATTTCCACTTTGTTCACTTTATAAATTGCTTTTAAAGCTATCACAATCACGTTTAAAATCCCTACTGAACCAAAATGTCTATACCAAATATTACACAGATTTTATTCGGAGCAGAAAATTATACGGTTACTTAATGTCTATGAAATGAACACATTTTCGTGAAGAAGTCGTGTATTTTGACGGGGAATCGTCGACCCTCGAAAATTTTAACCTAAGATGAACGCAATGCCGCATTATGAAGCGGTAGAATAGCTATAGTGTTTATATTCAGTAAAAATTGTACGTATAATTGAAATTAGTTCTAAAAAGTACATTTTAAAGAATTAGTAACATATTAAAGTAGGTAAATGTTAAATTTATTACTTATATCTAAATTGTTAGAAAAGAAAAATTAAAGAGGTTTACGACATAAATATCTTATACCTCTAATTGATAGAATCAGGCGTTACTTTGCGGAAATGTAATGAAGTTGTTATAACTTGCTGAGATTGTTGGTGACGGGGATAGTGCACGCAATTGAGGGAGGGTGGTAGGTGCTCTCCAAACTGTGCAGGACACATCATTTTATATCTTTACGCGGAATTAAGCAAATTAAGTTATAACAACATCTTATACCTCTTTCATTTTACAAAAAACTATAATTTTGTATTTTTTATACCTTTTCACAAATAGAAACATTTGACTACACGGTAGTAATTTACTCTGTTATTGTTCCTGTATCAGCTTTCAAATTTTCTTTTCACGTCTTTAAGTCGATTAGAACAAAAGACGCTCACAAGGCCGCTAAATCGTATTCAATGCGCGCTCATTTCCATACTATTAAACGTTACGTCCCTCAGAAAATAAAAGGAGCACGCACGATTGGAGATAAAAAGAAATTCGACATTGCTTTCTGATTTCGTTTACTTTGTATCTTCAACAACCATTTCTTTGTCAACAATTTGTATGCTCCATTTCGATATAATAGAAGAAAAAAAACATTAAAATAATTGGATGATCTATGTTAAAATCCCTTAGCCATTTTCATCAGAATTTCATTTTGAAGGTTTCCGCTATCAGGTGAGAATTTGCAAAAAATTTAAATGTAATCATTTTGTCGATTAACGCCTGCCTGCCTTTTCCATAAATATGTTGAATTTTTTGAAGCTCAACCTTTTATCACAAAAGTTTATTGTGATTTTCTATCAGATCCTAAATAGTATTACTTAACATACCACTTATAAGTGTAACGCGTTGTGTTTTATCATTTTATATGATGAGTAAGTCATTTATAATCATTTGATATTAGGCAAGAAAATGATATTAGGTTAAAGTTCTGTTCATTAGTTAGCGTTTTTTGAGAACCGGAGGACCTTTTTACTGGAAACGAGGCATTCCATCTTAGTCCTTTTTTTATAGTATAAGGGTGACAAACGAGCACACAGTCCACCTGATGGTGAGTGGATGCTGTGGCTATAGACATCTACATTTATCCTCGATTAAGAATCAAAATGCAGATGCATTGTCACCTCTGAGGACTAAGATTGAATGTCTAGTTACCAGTAAAAAGGGTCTCCGGTTCTCTACACTCACATACGAAACACAGCAGCATTAAGCTGCTATTTTACGCTGGTATTCTGTGAGAGCGTGGTCTTACCCCCGTTGAGCCGACCTATTCGTGCTACAACCATAATAAAGCTGCAGCTTAGCTCTACCACGTAAAAAAAGTCCTCAGGGGTGGCAGCGCATCTATATTTTGCTTCTTAATCAAGACGTAGATGTCTATGGGCCACGGCATCTACTTACCATCGGGATTGTGTGCTTGTTGGTAACCCTTAATCTATAAAAACAATACTGATTGGGAGCGCATGGCCGGCACCGTATGACTGGTATGAGATTTGAGTTCGGAAAACCTTTGATAGCAATTATCATACTTGAATATTTATTCTATTTTTAAATTTTTATTTATTAATTTATCTTAAGGAAATCTATCAAGTAATCTCCGAGTTCGATAAAATTAAAAACGTACTAATACTATTTAGAGCTTCAGTAGGTGAACTGTATCAGAAATTGCCCGCAATGTTATTTCAAATATTTTGACACTAATTATCATATGGTCATCAACTAATATTGTTATCCCCTATGAGGAAATCTATGGGGCGAGCCTATGTTCAGCAATGGACTTTTTAGGCTATAATGGATAGACGGAATATTGTATGGAAATAGGATCATAATGTTTCAACGTACAAAGACACATAGATGAGAAAGAAATCGCAAGCTTGGGGGGCTGATCGTCACATCGCTGGTCTAGTAAGAAAATCTCATTATTTAGTAAGTCATCGAGTAATTTAATAAACTCAATAAATTAGAGCTACAGTTTCATAGAAACGAGAAAACAAAATTTTACTATGCTATTGAACAAAAGCTAATAGCCCCTTCCAATTAAGGAAACCAGTGTCCGAGTTTCTATATAGGAATAATCTGGACTATCGTATACCATCCGAGCTTTATTTTCAATAGGCAGTTCAATGAAATGACTCTTTGAATCTACTGTACGTGCATTTACCGCGCCAAGCTCGTTGACAAATGCATTATCCGGCAAGCCAATTTACTAGAAATACCAATAAAAGTCTTAACAATGGGATTTCAATTATTTGCTAATCCTTGGAATTTAAATATAACAATTACTTCAGCCTATTCTATGTGATATTCTCTTCAGTAAATTCTAGTTTTCATTCTTGTTCGTTTGTATTTAAATATAACGACTACTAATACCTTTTCGCCATCTCGTACCCACGTACAGTAAATCTTTACAATAATAGCTCCCACCATAACACCATAGTGTAGCGGTGTCTTCAGAATTGCTCGACCGGGGAAGGACCACGCTCTCACAGAATACCAGCGTCAAATAGCAGCTTAACGCTGCTGTGTTTCGTATGGTGAGTTTAGAGAACCGAAGAACCTTTTTACTGAAAACGAGGCATTCCATCTTAGTCTTAACGGGTGACAACGCATCTACATTTTGACTCGTAATCAAGTATGTGGACGTAAGTACGTAAGGACGTAAGTACGTGGACTGCGTGCTCGTTTGTCACCTTTATCCTATTATTAAAAAAATATTACTTCTCTATAAGGTTTTTATGTGCCCTTCCTAAATATTATCATGCTTTGAGTTACGCGATAAATTCAAGTGGCTTCCAACTAGACTTTTTTAAATACTAACATTCTTTTTTTTTTTTAAACGTTACCTCCACACTAGGATTTTCTCCTGTATCGTGGTGGCAGTTTACACACATAAATTTCACAAGGACAAACATCCAGACACGGAACAATTATTTGTAGACCATACAAATACTTGTTCCGTGCGGGATTCGAACCCGCGGCCCTTAGCGCAGCAACTCATTGCTAAGCCACTGCGCCACGGAGCCGTCAGCTCTACTGTCTAGCTCTACTGTGATGTGTTTTATTTGATTCAAAACAACGGTATCTCAAAGAAAAATGTGCGCAGATAAAGACCATTTCGGTCTAACTGTAACCCTATTTTACGAATGCCTGCTCACGATCTCAAATTTTTTTCATCCCTCCTTTTGTGTTAAAGCTAAGATCATAGAATGTGTTGCTCTTATGAATAAGACTTATTCATAAACGAATTAAACATTATTATTATTAAAACTGATAATTATATTAAATTATTATGTTGTCACAAACATAAATATAGCCATTAAGTTTGTGTGTACAAGTAAACACACAAAGGTTACGTAATGAAACGAAAACAATATGTAAATTTTATGTTACTAAAATATATTCTACACTAGCTGTCCTGCGACTTCGTCCGCTTGGAATTTTTTACGATTGGATTTCATGGGTTTTAATATTTTTAAAATAAAAGTAGCCTAAGTTATTCCTTATAACATCAGCTATCTGCCAGTGAAAGTCCCGTCAAAATAGGTCCAGCTATTTCGGAGATTAGTCGGAACAAATAGACAGACAAACTGATAGACAGACAGACAGACAAATACTTTAAAAACTGTTTTTTTTTGTTATAACTACCCTATATACTTTCATATGCATTTAGTAAAAAGCTGGTGGATAACATTACAAACAGACACTTCAATTTTATTTATTTGTATAGATGTAGATTTTACAGTTACAGTCAGTCAAATCAGTCGATAGAAAAAATGTAAACAAACTTAGTACGTCAATGTTTGTGCGTGTCACGCGTTTCGTCACTCATTACACGAAACCCGGCGATATTATGATTATGCTGTCATTTTACGCTGGTATTATATGCGAGAGTGAACCTTCCCCAGGTTAAATAGACCTTTACGTGCTGCAGTCTTAAAAAGTTACAGCGTGGCTGTACCACGTACAAACCTCAGGCCAACAGAGAAATATACCACCCTGAACGAAGTTCAACTTATTGTAATACACGCACTCACACACACTTATGCATCTAAAATAATTTGCAACCAACAACATGCATATAGCATAATATGTGTGAGTACAGAAGTGTACTTTTACGGGCTGATAAAGAAAGAAAGTATAATGATGTGTGCCTGAATGCGTGTCAAGAAGATGAGCATGTTTTCGGCGTCACTTGAAATTCCTATTTTTCTTTATTGGTCATAAGTAAAAACACGTAAATCGAGTCAAATTATTCGCAGTTTCTTTAATTCCGCTACCTAATCGTATGTTATCTTCCTTTGTTAAGTGCCTTTCATCATTAGGTTTACATTAGACTTGATTATTAACTTACGTAAATTCATTATTTTAATTGTGAAAAATAAATAAAATATTTACACTCTAATAATAATGATCATGATTGATTGGCATTATTTTCCATTTATCTACCCACTTCAAAAAGGAGGAGGTACTCAATTCGATTGTATGTTTTTTTTTATGTGTTAGGTACCTCATAACTTTTTTGGGTGAACCGATTTCGATGATTCTTTTTTTATTTGAAAACTGGTGCTTCTCATGTGGTTCCATATAAATTTGATCGAGGTCTTACCAGCAGTTTTTGAGTTATCTTTAATAATTTATATTGAAGTCGGTTGTACAAAATTTTTTATTTTATATTATTGGATTTACTTTTTAAGGAAGACTTAATTCAATTTTAGCTTCTCAAATAAGAAAAACACTCAAAAAGGGATTATCGCTTCTTTGATAATATTAGAAACGTTTTCTGCTTCGATAAGCGCATCATCGTAGCTCGGAGGCTTTAATCGAGCTTTATTGCTAGCCAATTGAAAAGAACCATTTGCATTTAAATGAATGAGTTACTTCACATGAATCAGCTTATTTTAGAGGCGAATAGAAGAAAAGGAAGGTAGAAATCTTTATCTGGATCAATTCTACTTTTTTATCGGAATATTTTTATTTAGAAAACATAAATCTTACATAATCTTGTAAAGCTTAATAAAAGTAAAATAATGTAAGGAATTTGGTAAGATATTATATGTTATAACTTACCGATTTGGCTGCCTCGTTAGTCGACCACTAGGGTGGTAAGTGCCACTGCTGATCTTGTGGTCCCTAGCTCAAATTCCAGAATATCCGGTGTTAGGTTTTTCTATCCAAAAATTCACATTAGCAGCCCGTAGTTAGGAAGCTGGCGGTGTTACAGCCCCGTGCCTCGGTAGTAAGTACCCGAGCCTAGGTAGTAAGTACGTAAAGTCGTTGGTCCTGCGTTCTGGTTGAATTGTCGTTCGTTCGGACTATAGGAGTGAGAGAATAGAGAGTGGACCTGTGCTTGCGCACACACTTGTGCACTATAATTCTGCTTTGCGCAGGTGCATACTCCACGTTGAAATTGAGATGGGCCGCCGTGACCGAAATTCAATCTAATATCTACGAGAGATTTAGTTAAAATTATACCTCTTATATAATTTTGTTTTACTATTTTAAGCCAGGGCTTAACTTCAATCCCACCTGATGTAAATGGTGATGTAGCCTAAGATGGTGAAGCGCACTGACTTAACAAAAGCCTATTCACTCTTGCCTTGAAGACACCCATATTGTAATCGGATGGAAAGACAGATGCTGGCATCTTATCTCACTTCTTTGCTGTACGCGTTACGAACGATGTAGCAAAGCGTTTGGTTCGAATGCGTGGTATTTTTGTTATTATGTGCGAGCAGCTATGCAGGTCTAGAGAGAGAGACCAGTATCACTGCGACCTAAAAGATCTATTGTGATCGCTGCTATGTTCACTGATAAGCCCTATATCTTCAATGAATAGAAGGAGTTGCTACGTTTGCGCATTAAGGGTCCACAATCAGTTAGAATTTGCAGAAGCGTTTCTTCCGTTAAGGAACAAAACCGACACATCCTTGAGTTGCTTAGTCCCAGGATAGACATGTGCTTTTTAAGACAACAGTGTCCAGTCAGGGCTCTTGCCAGAATGAGCGATTTATTTTTACCTAATCCCAGGGCTTCTGAAACGAATTTACGATCAAAGAATGCGTGGTAAGTTAACATTGAAAGGTTGGGGACTGGCCGAACGTCTGGTTGTCCGATGGTGGAAAGAAGAGGGAGGAATAAAGTTATGCAAAAAAGTTGTTAAATTACATAAAAACAAAATAATTACGCTTAATTTAAAATAATGTAAGCCTTTGACCACATTTTAGAGAAGTTAAATGAAGTTCTTGCCTTCATTTATATTATAGAAAAAAAGAAACAGGTACTTTAATTGATATAAACCAAATGACGTACACTGCACAACATTTTAAAGCTTCAATTGTAAATTTATTTTTCTATGTGGTTTGTGCGTCGTAGGTCATTCCAAAAAGGTCATTCCTCTGCATAATTTTGCGGCGATACCACAACATGCGTTATCACTAAATTAAAAATAATTATCATTATTTTCTTTGTTACAGAATTAAACGGAAAGAAATCACTGTATGCTGGATTTTAAGTAAGTTTATTTAAATTAAATATTAGAATATTTTCTGTAATGTAGGAAACAAAATCTATATCTCACCCGCAAACTGAGGGTGTAGTTAGCTACGAACAAAAAAAAATTTATAGACATAGACATAAACATGCATTTATCTATTCAGCAACTTACACTCATACAGTTTTGATACAGAAAATAAAATGATACATAAAAAAACATCAAAGATAAAAGTAAATAAGAAAAAACAGACATAAATAAATTTTATATTCTGAAGTCGAGGAATTAATTCTTCTATAAACAATGTCTTCTTTCGGAATAAAAAATTATATTATTCTTTTTAGTTCTTTGAAATTGTTTTCTACTTTTTATTCAAAGTTATTATTTTTTCGTTTTACCTTTTGCCCATTGAAGTCGGCTTAAATAAATTTAATAGAAATGTTTTTTTTATAGGATAAGGGTGACAAACGAGCACACAGTCCACCTGATGGTAAGTGGTTGCTGCGGCCCATAGACATCTACATCTATCCTCGATTACAAATCAAAATGCAGATGCGTTGTCACCCGTGAGGACTAAGATGGAATGCCTCATTTCCAGTAAAAAGGGTCTCCGGTTCTCTACACTCACCATACGAAACACAGCAGCGTTAAGCTGCTATTTTACACTGGTATTCTGTGAGAGTGTGGTCCTTCCCCGGTCGAGCCGAACCATTCGTACTACCACGTAAAAAAATGTGTTAGTTTATTACTGTATGTTTTTTTCATATTATTACGACGATTCGATCTATAATATATACCTAACTCTTTTTTCTATCACATTATGTCTTCCGGAGACCTACCGTCAGGATTATTTATTTACATTCTTCTTTTTGTTTTCAAACAACCGCCGCTAGATGGCGCTAATAGCCGCAAGCGACGAAACTGGTTATTACCAAATTAAGTGTGGTCCTTAATAGAATTTTCGTTCCGAAAAAGTATTGCTTTTAACAATACGTCACGACATTCCGGCCATTAGTCATGATTGATTCTCCCAGCAAGTTGTTACGGTAAGTAAACACTATAAACTAAAACTCACAAGAGCCAACAAAACCGACTATAAATCAGCTGTAGAAGCATTTGTTTACAAACTTCCACGCGAGTAAAAGCCAAGCGGTACTGTTCATAATGCAGAACCAGTATTGGTTTCAGGTAAATTTGGCGCAAAATAAACGTCGAAAGCTGGTTAGTTGGGTTTTGCAACAAGCCGCAAATTGATATTTGTAATTTAACCTTGTTTATTTTTATACAATACTTGAAGCATAAACTGAAATAAAATTATGACTATTGTTATCAGATATGTTTGTTTCTTACGTAGTGATAAGAGGCCTTTGTAAAAATTATAATAAATATTACTCTTGTTGTTGCTTAATGTCTTATACAATTGAAAACGCGCTTTTCAACCTATACATTAACCAGTTGATTGTGGAGCAGCATTATCATCAGCACTAAGGTCTGTTGTTCTACAGACGGAGTTTGTATAAACAATATAAGCTATGCAGATGACATGGTGTTACTAAGACCCACGAAATGTGCACTCAGAAGGCAACTAGTAATATGTGAACCCCACTCGAAGACCCATGGGCTCAAGTACAACGTAACTATGAGCGAGCTTATGGTTTTTAATTCAGTTACCTATTAAACAAGAGAATTAGTTCTTCTGCTTATGCGCTGTATAAACTCGCATCCGTCGTAAATATTGATGCGCTTCTCACCACGGTATTGTTGATCCCATCTTGAGGTTTCGCATCATATTATGGGGAAATTCTACTAATAAGGAAATTATATTTAACTCTCAAAAAAGGTGCATTATGTTTGGTCTTAAAATTACTGTTAGCTGCAAACCATATTTAATTGAGTACAAAATTTTAATTTTGCCCTCCTTATTTATATATGAAGTAGCAAACATCGTTCAAAGTAACCCTAAATTGTTTAACAAACTATCAGACGTTACAATTCGCAATATCCGGGATAATAACAGGTTGTGCGCAATTGAATCAAGAACGGCATTGATGCATAAAAGTATTTTCTGTCTGGCACCAATAATTTATAATAAAATCCCCAAACCCATCAAACAATTACCTACTACACTTCTTAAGCTACATCTTAAAAAATATCTGATAGCCAACTGTAACTACAGCTTGCCTAATTTCTTAAATGATTGATTTTTTTAAGCTAAATATTGAATTGTGACATTTCTCTAATGCAAACTTAGGAGATGCCATTGAAATTGTTGCACATCTAGAATTATGTCTATATTGTTAGTTATCTTGTATAATTAATAAAATATGTAGTATAATTTTTGTACACCATAAATGGCAAAACATGTAGCTCGTTTTTAGTTTTTAACACCTTTATATTTTTACTCATCTTTTACAAAATAAATATCTTTATCTTTAAAAAACTTTGTGGTTTTCCTCTGAAGAGAGTCGTCATTTAAGTACCTAGGTCACTGAGTAACAGATTACTTAGAGGATGACTTAGATATAGAAAGGGAACGCAGGGCGCTGGCTGATCGCTTTAACACTTTCACTGTGCGATTTTAGACACAGTAGTAAGACAATAGCAATGACATATATGCAGTACACGGGACAGCGAATGGGTTAATATGTCAAACTGTAGGGCCGCACGAAAGAAGTAAAAGTAACGCTTTTTAAAGCATATATTCAGTGCTTTTACATATGCAGCTTGTGGGTTAGATATACGCAGCGGGCACACAACGTTCAGGGTGCTGTTGGGATTGCCGCGTTATTGTAGTGCCTCTGCCAGAGGCACACATGGGTGGCTTCCATGCCACTTACAGAAAGGTAGATTCTGCCATTGTGAGGCACTGGTTAAGGACACATGTAAAAAGATATGTGTAGTATACGCAGGGTGTTACTTATTAATTAGTTAGAGTGTGTTCCTAAATATATAATTGTTATTAACTAACATCATACTAACATCTCTGTGGACTAAGTCTTAAAAAATATTATTTTTATTCGAGGTTTATTTCTGGTATAAGATTTAAATCACTCCTAATTTTCAATAACGGGAACGAAAATATGGAGCGCGTCGCCTACAAGTCGACCCCACTTAAGTTTATTTCCATATTTACGATACGGAAAAAGCGCGAGTAATGCGATAAGCGTGTACATTCAAATTCTTACTGTCAGCAACACGTCTAATGGTATCCGTAATGCTACGTGCCATTTCAATACTCCAGAGCATTTTGAAATAGGACAGCCCAAGGAAAAAAGATCTCACGATAATAATATTTCCATGTGAAATACTTTAACCAACGACGTTAAAAACACGCAATGTATTTAATTTGACACTCATCAAATGAAATACATTTTGCGAGCTCTCTTTAATAGGTACTTAAATAAAAATACTAAAAAAATAGTAAACTACTTTGTAGTTTCTAACAGTCGAATAAAAATTCTTATCTGTATATTTTAATAGACAGTAGATAAGATTTTTAACTACTAAAGCAAATTCAATTTGTCATACACACAACTGAGGCGTCACCGATGGGAGGCAGCTCTGGAAGGACTACGGAAAGTATTTCTAATACCTTGCCTCGTATATTCGACGAAGATGGAACACTAGTGCGAGTCCGACATAAGAAATATCCCGTCCGTGTGCCCGCGCGACGGTGTGTTTGCCCCCATGGTCTCCGCGTACCGGGCTCGGGTGGGTACGTTGCGCAGGTGGAGTTGAGGCCGCGGAGGAAGGTGTGCCATGGGTTACTGGTGCGCTTCACCTGAGAAGGAGGAGGGGGAGGAGAAGTCTTCTCTCGAGATGGGGTTGCCATGAGACGGCTGGCGCTGGTGCGGCCATAGATGTGTGCGAAAGTGTTCCCGTGGCCCTGCCAATATGCGGCAAAGGTGGAACACCGTGGGGTTTTAGTCGGTGAATGAAATGTAGGATCCACGACTTTTTCTGATCCTGACTTTACCAGGGCTGCGCCACTTAGGAATGCGGTGAAATATTTCACAGATCTCATGGCGGGGCAAGTTACTTTGTTCGGAAGTTATAAGGATTAATGTTTCTTACTGAAATATTAGTTACAATTTATAGGAAATAGATTAGAAATGAATAAACTAAGCAACGTATATTCCTATAAGTAGACAAATAATAAAAGAGTTAATAAATGTGCAAAAATTAAATAGCAAATCACTGAGTCATCATTTTTTGTATACACACTCTAGAAACCGATTTTACTTAGAACGCAAACTTAATGCAAACGCATCAGAGTAACAAATAACTTCACCTCAGTCCTAATTAGCGACATCTGGTGAGCGGAAGATTTAGATTTTTTGACTAGCCTTCATTCCTCATAAAAACTTGTCATTCGTCAACCTTACAAAAAACTTTACTTTACTTTTATTTGCGTCACACACAAAGCTGTTATTATAATAAGTCTTTACCTATGAAATTGCCGTTCTGTAGTACTGGCCGTTTCAAATCAAAATAATTTTTGTTTGGCTAAGAATTCTAATTTGAAAATAATATTATTTTATAAAATGAAATTCTTTTTCAAAATTAGTCAGTTGTTTATTGATTAGCGTTATGTTTTCATCGCATTTGAATCATATTCGTCATTATGGATACGTTAAAAATTCGAGTAATTATGGAATATGAGTACCGTCGTGGCAGCAACGCGGCACAAGCAGCACGCAACATCAACGACGTTTACGGAGTGAATACTACAAAAGAACGCACCTCCTAGTATTGGTTTGCCCGCTTCCATTCTGGAAATTTCGATCTGAATAATGAACCCTGTGGTCGTCCGAAAACTTTGGCCGGCAATGACGAATTAAAGGCAATTGTGGAAGCTGATGATACTCAATCTACGGCTAAATTAGCGGCAGCTTTCGACGTTAGCATCGAAACAATATTGGTTCATTTGCATCAAATTAGCAAGGTAAAAAAGCTTGACAAATGGGTGCCCCACGAACTCAATGATTGCCCGCACGAAGTACGCATCGAGACGTGCCTTGTACTGCTCAACAGGCACATAAACGAAGGAATTTTGAACAGCATTGTTACCTACGATGAAAACTGGATTTTGTTTGACAATCAAAAGCGCTCAGCAAGTTAGTTGGTTCATTTTTTAGGGCATTGTTTAAGTGCTGAACCTAAACGAAAACTTACCCCTAGAAAAGTGATAGTCACTGTTTGGTGGTCAAGCGCCGGTGTGATTTATCACAGCTTCTTACAAAATGGGATGAGCATTACTACAGATGTGTACTGTGAAGAACTGAACACAATGATGTAGAAGCTCACACGTCTTCAACCAGCTTTGTTCAATCGCTCGACCCCGCTGCTCCTGCACGACAACGCGTGAACTTACACTGCACAACAGACGGTCTCCAAGATACAAGAGCTAGGGTTGGGAGCTCTCCGTCATCCACCGTACTGACTAGACCTTGCGCCTATAGACTTCCACTTTTTCCAGAATTTTTTGGGGGAAAAAAATTCAATACCCCAGAGGCAGTACAAAATGCCTTTGAAGAATTTGTTGCCTCCCGTCCAGCTGATTTCTTCAAGAAAAGCATCAATAAACTGCCACTGCGTTGGCAAAGATGCATCAATTTCATGAGTGATTACTTTGATTATTAGAAATAAAAAATATAGAAAAAAATACGTTAACTTGTTTCATAAAAAACGGCAATTTCATATGTGAAGAACTAATAACTGCTTCATCATCTTCGTCATCATCTTAATCTGTAATGATTACAGCCCTTCACAAGTCCACTGCTGAACATAGGCCTCTCCCAAATAATGCCACAAAGCAACAGCCTTTTTACTAGATATTCAACTTATACTTAAATGGCTTTTTAAATATAAATAGGTAACTAAAAACAGAAATTATCGCTTAACTCTAATCCTTGCAGCATTATGTCAGCATTTTTTTTTAATAATTTGCAATATAAAAGTATATTTATTTAATGCTTATTATTAAATATTCTTTTATATTCTGGATTTTTGGTGAAATAAAAATGGCAATTGAAACATTTTATTCCACCTAAAACGAAATATATCTGTAACGAAATATCAAGACGGACAACATAATTCAGAATGATTAATGCCCTGTGATAGGCAGAGTTACCACGGTATAATGAAATATTGTTGCCATGGAAGAAAATCAAACCCTATTAGTTCGTTATTATGACCCACAATTGGGTTAGCTATCATGTTTCTAGTTGTTAATAACGGAAATGTAATCCTCAATTTGATATGAAGTTATTCTTCCATGAGGTTTCGAAATATGTAAATCTAGTAAATTATACACATTTAATCCTAAATAACCGTTGGTATATTTGCACACGTTTCTTTTATTAAAAAAACTTTCGACGACAACTTCTTTCTCGCTAATAGCTAAATATTTCCAGCAAAACCATTCAATTTCTAAACCAGTTGGGTAAAAAGTGAAATAGTGCTAGCATTACTGCTATAGGCGGTACCGATTCTAACCCAAATATTTACGATCAGCACACTAATCATGGGATCCTCTGAGCTCTATCAAGCTAGCAGTGAAAAGTTAGCAGACTCTAATGAAACACGGGATTTGTACCCAAATAGTTGCTAATTAATTGCTAAAAAACCGATTTTGTAACGTATTATCTTTACATATAACTAGCAGTAAATGAAACAAAATCAATCATAATTGAGTCAAATATTAGGTCAAAGTTTGTTGAAATGCTCAGAAAACCGGCGACAAAGTCAAAAAAAATCGCCTGGACCTCGCAACTGGTAACTAACTTCCATCGTCCATGCTACCGTAGCAAGTGTTTTTTTATAGGTGTGATGCATTTTGTTGTTGTTTTTTTTTTTTATATAGTACGGTAGCAAACAGTCCACCTGATGGCAAGTGGATGCTGTGCCCCATAATATGTCTACATCTATCCTTGATTAAGAATCAAAATTCTGATACACTACTGTCAACCCTGAGGACTAAGATGGAAAGCCCCGTTTCCAGTGAAAAGGGTCTCCGGTTCCTTACACTCACCATACGAAACACAGCAGCACTAAACTTATATTTTGAACTAGTATTCTGTGAGAGCGTGGTCCTTCCCCGATCGAGCCAACCCATTCGTGCTACAACCACAATATAACTGCAGCATGGCTCTACCACGTACAGAATCTTGATTTGTTGGTATGAATATTAATATAATTTTATTCAATTAGCAACGTTAGCCCAGAGACCACGTCATCTTAACTATTTCTTGTTATATCTATTCTTTATTTTTACTATATCTTTATTAAATTAACTTGTCCTTAACTTTTACAATATACAGCCGTAATGAACGAAAAAAGTCAATAACGCGTTTTAGTACCAAATATAATTTATAATATCTCTATAACGCAATTTTTCTGCGAGCTTATTGTAAATCCACAACTTTATTTTGACCTTCAGCATTGATTTACAGAGCCGTCTCTATAACGAGAGCCCTCGTAAAAATCTCAGCCCGTATCGTAAAATACGAGTATATATCTCATTTACGCGCACTTGAATCCTGTAACGAAATACCTTGTTTACACCGTTTTGTATTGACATAATAGTGTTGAAAATACTTTTATTCGTAGCTATAACTATTTTGTAATCAATTTCTAAATATTTTCTAAATTCTTTAATACATAATATATTACACAATATATTTAATATAATATTATGTTATATATTACACAATATTACATAATATATTACATTACATAATAATGTAATGAATATTACATTAATATATGTTACATTACTTAGATTTTTTTAAATTATAATGTAAGAAACGAACTTATAATTCACCTGGTAAGTGGCTACTGTAGCTCATGGACACCTGCAACCAATTTCAAATAAAGAAGTCTACGTTGTCATCTTTGAGGATTAAGATAGAATGCCTTTACCTTCAGACCGGTACACAGCAGTACACGCACTTCTACCTTGTTATATTTATATCTCTCAATATATTTACGAGAATTTAATGTATGTACACAAAAACAAAAATAGTTTTATTAAAAATAGTGATGTACATTCTGTAAATACTAGGAACAAGCACAAGTTAGTTATGCCAGTTACTCGACTCCAAAGAGTCAGTAATTCCTTCATGGGGCAATGTATACGCTTTTACAACAAAAACCCAGAAAATATGCAGACCTTATCTATCAAAAGGTTTAAATTATTTATTAAACAAAAATTGACTAGTTAGGGTTATTATACTACTAAAGTATAATAACCCCTGGGAATGAGGTGATCGCTACCATGCTGTTTCTAAATGTTTTCATAACAATTGTATAAAATATTATATTGTAAATTGTGCTTTTAAAAAATAAGTCCCGCTGGGTTTCTTGCTGGTTCTTCCCAGGACAGAGGATTTTTTACGAACCAGTGGTAAAAGTTAAAAAATGACTTTCAATAAGTATTATGTACTGTAATCTATATTGAATAAAAATTATTCTATTCTATTTTATTCTATGTTAAGTGTTATAATATAACGATAGGCCTACAATACATTAATTCATTAATTCATTGCAGCCTATCAGAAGCCCTCTGCTTATTATAGGCCTCCCCTATAGATTGTTTCATAGGTAGCATAGTTGACACGAATGACAGGTGGATTCGCAACCTCCGTTTTATTTTTTTTTTTTGAGTTATCAAGCAGATGCTGCTCCCAATTTCCTGTTTAATTTCCCTCTGTTGCCTCTTACGACACTCACGGGATAATATAGCGTAGTGGTATTGTCCATGGATTGTATTTCATTCCTTAAACGGACTCCTAGGCAGAAAAGGAGCTTTTCCACATAGTTTGAATTACATAGTGTTAAGTATCGTCAGCCCTTCACAAGTCCTCTTCTATTAAAAGATGTTTGAAAAGATGTTCCCTTTGTTTTGTGAGAGCTTTATTCGAATTGGCCGTAAATTTAAAAAAGACGTATTTTTAAAAAGTTCTAAAAAAGTCGGGAGAAAATTGATCTTGACTTTATTTGGATAATTTAAACACAAGTTAGTCCTAATCACTTTAAAAATCGCTTTAAAAATTGAAGTAATTATAACAAAAAGGTCACTAAGGATTTTTTTTTTATAAAAAGTAGAAAAGAAAAACTAAAATCTCCAATTTTATACAAACTATTCCAATATTAAATGCAGATTCCCGAGCAAATCTTACAATGTATTGTAAATAGGGAATTCATAGTTAAGTCGTAAAATCAATGTAATCTGAACGAACCCTTTGAGATTGCTACGGTCCTGTAGGAATAATAATGAGGTGGTTATAGCTCGCATTGCTGATAATTTTGATGTTATGCTTTCAGTTCGGAACCCTAAAGTTTATTGTTTCGCATATACATAAAATGTTATCAAGGGTTAGGTATGTAAACGATTATTTTGTTATCGAATTTCGATAAATACACGTTCATAAAATGTACATGTAATAAATGTATTGATTCAATTATTAATATTGAAGATAATTAGAATATCGACCGTGTAGTGGCGGTGTAAGAATATCCACTACCTTACATCGTCCCGTGGATGTCGTAAGAGGCGACACAGGGAAATTGAAATAGGAGATAGACAGCAGCATCTTACTGATAGCAACTTAAACTATAAAGATATGGTTGCCAAGCCGCTTGCCAAGCGTAGCAACTGTGGGAAAACTGGGGGAGGCCTCAGTTCAACAGTGGACTTTTATAGGATTGATGAAATTAGGATATCGACACGACATCGGAGCTCGAAAAACTATTAAACGATGGAGGAGAAAGGTCCTTGTGTTGCAGCCTCGCCTCGTAGCGGTAAGTTGTAGGGCGGCTCCCTACTTAACGACGAGTTATCTGTTAGTGTTTTTTAGCAGTCATTTCAGTGGTGGTGATGGACTTTGATTATTTTGATTATAACTAATTCTATACCTTTAAAAAGCCGTTAATTAGTAGGGCGCAGATAACAGGGAACAGATAATAGAATGTATAAAGAATTTGTACATTCTATTATCTGTTATAAATTGATCTAGGGTTTATTGTGCACCGTGAGTTTGAATGTTTATGATAGAATAGCGACTTCATTTTAGGAGTAATTCTTTCATACACTTGGGATATTTTCGTAACATAACAATAAAAAAGATAAAAGAACAAAAAATATGAGAAAATAATCCAAAACACGTCATAATGTCGGTGATATACACTCGTATAAATACGATGAAAAAACTGAAGCGCAGACTTGGCAACCAGACGGGGATTTTTTGCTCGCCAATTGACACAGTTAGCGAAACTGGAATACGCGGTCGGTACGTAGGTGCCACAACAAACCGTTTAAAAATACGCACAGAATTCAACTATTACATCCGCTATCCACTCGCTTTGGTATATAATATAATATATCATGATCATGAGTATACTGTAATCTAGGTGGAACGACCTTTCTGACTAGGATCTGTTTGTACCATCCTCTTACTTTCTGCCGCGAATGAGGGCTAATAATTTTCTGCTCACCAGATGTCGCTAGTTGACACTGAGGTAAAGTTTTTTGTTACACAATGTAATTTAATTGAGAAGTTGTTTTTTAATAAACGTTTATCAGTTTCTAGAGTATTATATTATTACACAAAACAATGTGTCAGTGGTTTGCTCTTTAATTTTTTGCACATTTTTAACTTTTTTTTAAATTTTTCTGCTTTTACGAATATCTGTGGTTTGCTTTATTTATTTTTAATGTTATTAATATAAAATATAGCTAATAGTACAAAAAGAAACAATAACTTTTACATTTTCCGAACAAATTAACTTACCCGCTATGAAATCTGTCAAATATTATACCTCACTTTCTAGTGGCGCCGCCCTGGTGGCAGAAAAAGTCGTGGATGCCCTCATTAACAGAGCTTTCACTGCTGTGTTCCGTTCTGAAGGGTATAGGGAGTGACGGGCTGTGGCATTCCATCTTAGTTGTAATATGTGACAACGCATCAGTATCCTCTTTTCTTTGAAGTTGTCTGCAGGTGGCCATGGGCCCCAGTCGCCATTTGGCATTACATGGACTGTAAATTCATTTTTCACTCAAAGAAGGCTACAAATTCGTAGTCACCTCTGAGGATCAAGATGGTCCCAAGGCTTGCAATTAGCCTGGCTCTCTATACACTCCATACCTAAACACAGCAATGCAAGCAATATCATTTGGCAACAGAAATAGATAAGGTAATAGGTATGGTACCTACTCATATACACTGCCTCGTTGGTCTAGTGATCGTAAGCATGGTAGTCAATCAAAACGTCTCAGATCCAAATCCCGGGTTGAGCCTGAATCAGTTATTGGGTTTTTCTGTCAAGAAATTCTCAGTAGCAGCGCGGAGTCAGTAAGTTGGCGGTGTTTCACGTCTGTGCTTCGGAAAGTACGTACAGTCGTTTGTCCTACGCCTGATTCCCTCTCCGATCATGGCAAATTGTCATCCCATCGGACTATGAGTCAGGGAATAGAGAGTGCACCTTTTTTAACACACAGACTCGTTCACTATACCCTTCCTGCGTAGATGGCTGATCTCCGTCGAGGCTAGCGCCGTGAAAGCAAGTCTTTCTAAAGGACATTATTAATCATTTCATTTAGAGGCAACATTTATCGATATTATGTATAAACATATATCGGTTTACTTTACTTTTTGAATAAAATATATTATCTAAATTCTTAAAAAGCAGAAACGATTTCCAAGTCAATCATTTAAAAAGAAAAGTGCTTATTTATGCGCTGAAAGAGATTCAATTCACTTTAAGTGACGCATTTGTGACCCGTCAATATAAAAAGGACGACCTCAATCACTTCTAGAATTACTTCGAATATTGTTAAATATTATTCTTATAAAAAAGAGCGTTAGATATTGGATGTTTTTTTTTTATTATTTTATTTGGTGTCACATGATACAGTTCATAAGCTTAAAGAAATTTGAATTTAAACGCAGCATTATTTCATTTATAACGCAAAGGAAGGGATAGCACATTGCTGCTATTTGATACTGCGAAGTGGTTTCCCTTTCCTTCACATTTTAATACTTGTTATATATACTGATTTTTGCTAGTTTTATAACATTGTTTTTTAAATTTATATACAATGAATTTACAAATTGATTTTCCACGTAACAAAACTTAAGTTACAATTTTAGCTTAAGTTGATTTAATGTCCTGTAGAAAGAGGCACCGCGCTTCTTGCTATTGGATACATGAGTGCGATAATTTATCCCAATCTACAGAGCTACAGAATTTAAATATTGATAAATTACACTCAGAAGAGGGCACCACAGCACTGCTATTAGATACTGTGCTGAGATAATTTAACCTCTTCTTTGCGTTTACATTTTTCTTCGAGTTTACAATATTTACACAGTTATTCTTACAATTTTGTCGAAACAAATATCTTAAGTTACAATTCAACCTAAGATGAATTAATGCTCTATTGTAAAGGGGCATCGTGCTTCTTGCTATTTGATACATGAGCACGATGATTTAACCCATTCAACAGAGCTGCGGATTTGATGATTCTTTGATAACGCAAAGAAGAGGGCACCGCAGAACTGCTATTTGATACAGTGCTGAGATAATTTAACCTCTTCCTTGCGTATCTAATGTGTATTATATTTACACAATAATTAATGTTTTTAAATTACACATGTTCGAGAGAGTTATACTTAATTGTTACAAAGAAGTTACGAAAATAAATCACATGATTCAATGATAAAGTTTTGCGAATCAAATTAGCACAGACGGGTCATGAATAATAAAAGCTATACATAAACAATGGAAAAGTAAAAATATAAAATTAAAATAATTGACAACATGTTACAGAATATAAAATGAATATTAGAAATACTTAATTTTTACTACACTAATTCTATTCAATACTTCATACGAAAGGACATCTAATGTTTTATCTCATATAATTTTTTTTCCAAATTTTCGAGTCATTACTTTTGGGTATGTAAATTTAAATCTAAGAGCTGGGAGATCCTGAAAACTATATTTAAACTGTGTTTTCAGTTTACAGGAAAACGGAGCCTCCTAGCTCAATTCTGACAATTTTTTCGGATGAACAATTTTTCAATTTTTTCTGACAATTCTATTCTGTCCCTCATGGCACGAAGTCTTGGGCAGGAGTCCGAGTTGGCTGAGTGTTTAATATCTGCTTTGGCGTTGAATTTTATGTTGTGTGATTGGCAGTTGTGGCACTTTGCAGTGTTCGAGTTGTTTTTCACAGGGCAGTCACTAAGTTGGTGCTCATTGCTGGCGCAGTAAGAGCAGAAGCTCTCTTGTGAGGTGCATCTCGTTCATATGTCCAAACTGTAGGCATTTATGACATTGCAAAGGGTGAAAATTTTTCCAGGTGAATGCGCTGGTGGTCAATGCATACACGGCCCATCGCCATCAGCTTTCTGTAAATTTTGGGACCCACTAGGAAAACTGCATTATATAAATTCTCGTTCCTATTGTTACGCTTGAATCTCACTAGATTTCTCTAGCCGAGAGAGTGTGTCGTCACGTTGTTGCTGGTTGTCGATTTCGATGCGTAGCTTGTTATTGGAGACACGTTGGATGCGGGCTGGTGCGTAAGATGACTCTCTGTAGCTGATGCTGGTTTTAAATTTCTTAATGACTTCTTCCGATGTTTTCGACTGTTCAGTTGAGCTGACAATAATGGCTGGTTTGGTCACCAGGGGAGTGGAAGATGGAGAGGTCTTATTAAACGCTGGAGTCCTGCCGCCACTAGTGGCAACAGCTGCTTGGGCATAAGATGGTCGCACTTGTGTGGCAGTTACCATCCTCTTGAAGTCTGCCATTTCTTTTTTTACACATGAAAGTAACTCCTCCTTTATTTCTCCTAGTGCGGATGGGGTTGGTGACGGGATAACAGTGTTGAGGTTGCGGGTGGAACGTCTTGTCTCCTCCATGGCCAGGTTGATAAGTCTTTTATTAGCCGCGGTAACACTCTTACCCTTGCTGATGGCAGTGTTGACGCAGGTGGTTAATTTATTCATTACGAGCATGAACGAGTCCAAGTCCTTGACCTCCTCGGCCGAAGCCGGGAGGGCACTCTGCGTCGTGGGCATGTTTTCACAATGTCTTATTATATAATTATTCACTATTTACACAATATTATATCGATCATTCTAAAAATAGCTACTACGAAAACCAACTTAACACGGAATTGAGTCAATGTACAAAGATCACAGAAAAATTTACCAAAAAGAAAGTTCTGGTTTAAAAAATTTCAAATTTCAAATTAAGTCAGTTTATTAGTTATTTCACTATATGCACCTAAAATTTGGGGGGGTCATCACTTAAAAAAAATAGTTATTTAGGTCCGAACTTACGTGAGTAAAACCACTTTGTGCAAATGCAGGTTATCATCCATGATATGAACTTCCGGCTGAAACTGGTGGTGTATCCTAAGGCCTCTATAGATGAGGAAGCCCCCAAGGTACTCCAAATCAGTCGGATGCATCCGGTTTCCAAAATAGTCTGCCACGCGGTTTTTAGTTATAAGTAGATGTCTTTTACCACGTTTTTATTTAATAGCATTCTTCTCTGCTTGTCTGTTTGGTACGAATTTTCCATCGAATTTAAACTAACTTTCCGATGAGTAGAGAGCAGGACTGGCGGAAAATGCCATATAAATTGACTTTTTTGCCTGTCTGTTTCCTTGTCTTTTCGGTAATTATATTTTATTTCAAGTAACGACATTTTTTATTATAATGAAAAATATAACGCAGTTGTGGGATGGGCATCACCGGCAAACAATTACAACCAGAGAAACACAATCGCACCAAAGATCACTTGATTTCTAGACGGATCAATCTATCAAGTAATGCTTTTCAGCTCGCGCATCAATGATGTAAAGCGCTGCGCAAACCTAGACACTTTTGTGTCTTGTGTGGGATACCAGCTACCATTGAATATTTTATTTTCATGTAGGTAATCAATATGAAATCAGCCATTCCTTTTGCAGACGCAGACACTTTTTGTGTCCAGATGCTTTGATTATACTTGACACATACCGACCGCCAATCAAAAAGTGTTCGGTGTAGGAAACTGGAAACTTTAAGTCGTCAGTTGAAGACACAAGCAACACAAATAAATTTTCCTTACAATTGTTCGGCGCTGACATTAGCGTGGTTGATTTGCCTGCACACACACACACACACACACACACACACACAAACGCGCGCGCGCGTGTGCGAGCTCGCACTTTTTTTTTTGCGCCCAATGCAAAGGCACCCTCCGGAAGCGGGGGAGGGAGGTGGTGAATGCTTCTAGCATACCACGCAGCCGGCTGCGTGGTTATGTGGGACTCACAGCGACTAACCTAACCTAAGTGCCTACCCACTAAACACCACCTTGGGAACGGCTTTAGCCATAGTGGCCTTTCCGCCGAAGATTTGATGCGACCCCCTTAAGAGAAAGGGGGCGCAGGCGGCGATAAGCCGCTGAGAGTTGCGCCCAATTAGGGCATACTATACATTGGAAGAAGGCTCGGCCTGAGCCGCCAAGAAGCAGTTCAGGTCGGCCGAAAGCTGGTTGGGGGATCCGAGAGAGAGTGTCTCGGTCTGCGGACTCGATAGTGAGAAAGTGGGGCTGCATGGGCTGCCTCACGAATAAGGTGAATAGAGTGAGATTCTGAGGCTTTGAAGAAGTTCGCAGAGAGTGTTTTTAGGAACTGTTGTATTGTGGGGAGCTCTAAGTCTCGGTGAAGGTCGGCGTTACGGACGTACCAGGGTGCGTTCGTAGCCCGACGACAGAAATAGTTTTGAACAACTTGGAGTTTGTACAGGGTTTTAGGTTTTGCGTGAGCAAAAATAGGGGCTGCGTATGTCATTACTGGTCGTATACAGACCTTATAAAGGGTTCGTTTATTGCGGAGGGACATTTTACCGTGTCGGCCCAACATACTGTTGAGCCTACCCAGATAAAATCGTGCGTTTCGAGTTACTCTATTGACATGGGGCTCGAAAGTGAGCCTCGTGTCAACCTATGTATTTGGCCGACGTATGCCAGGAGACAGGGGTCCCTAACATACGGATTGGCGGAATAGTAGTGGAGCGGCGTCGTTTATGTTCGAAGTGAACGGCGGAGCTCTTCTCCGGGTTCACATCGATACGCCATTTTTGGAACCAAGCTCCTAAGTCATTAACTGACTTTTGGATCTTGTTCCGTATAAACAGTAGTGATGTGCCTTTGCAGTAGAGGGCAGTGTCGTCTGCAAAGAGGGAGAGCTGAACACCATTCGACAGGATGGGAATGTCGTTGTTGTACAGGATATATAGGAGGGGGGCAAGTACGGAGCTCTGAGGGACACCGGCTTTGATTTGGCGCGAAGAGGAGAGCGTGCCTTCGTGTCTGAAACGAAAGGTACGGTCCTTCAAGTAGGAGGCCACGAGACGGACAAGACGATCAGGGAGACCTATTTTGTGTAGTTTGTAGATAAGGCCTTCGTGCCAGACTCTATTAAACGCTTTCGCTATGTCGAAGAAGACCGCGATGGTCTTATGACGGCGAGGATAAAAGCCGCTGAGGATGTATTCCACAATACGGTGAACTTGTTGGGGACAAGAGTGTTTCGCTCGGAAACCAAATTGGTGAGGGATGACAAGAGGGTCACCGTCTGTGGGAAACAGATGGCGCCCCATGCGAGTGAGGATGACTCGTTCAAATAGTTTGCCCGTGGCCTTGAGGAGGCTGATGGGACGATAACTGTTGGGGAGGTTGTGAGGCTTTCCTGGCTTGGGGATACCAATGACAGTTGCCTCTTTCCACGTGGTGGGAAAGTAACTAAGGTTGAAGCAGGCGTTGAAGATAATAGCTAAAGGGTTAACACCTGCTCAGGAAAATGTTTAAGGGCATGTTTGGAGATGCCATCCGCGCCCGGAGCCTTTTTAGGCTTCAGTCCTTTGATGAGGGATGAGATCTCATCATTGGACACAGTGATAGGGTCAGAGGCTGTGGGGGTTGAGTTCCGGCGGCGGACCTCATCCTCCACTGTCTGGAAATGGGAGGGGTCTGTGGCTTAGGAGCTGGGAGAGCATTGAGCAGCGATGCTGTCTGTCGAATAAGTCCGAAGAAAGGGGGATAGGGGAGTCCGGAGAGTCCAAAGGTGTGGCTAGGGACGTCTTGAAGCCCTTCCAGTTTTTGAAGGTTTTCGTGGAGGGGGTTGGGGGAGGTGGCTGATGGCCAAGTATGAGGGAGACAGGGAGGTGTTGGGATCCAAGATCGTCAAGGGTCTCGATTGACCTGAGGCTGAGGGAGACTTCTTTTGCTATTGCAAAGTCTAATACGTAAGGAGCGTGGTCGGTGTTGTCGGGATAGTGAGTGACACCGAGGGGACTGGGAACAGTGAGGTCGAGAGACTGCGTGATATTAAGCAGTTTCTTGCCACTATGAGTAGTAGTAAGACAAGTCCAATCAGTATGCTTGGAGTTAAAATCTCCAAACATAATAACTGAATTGCCTAACGCAAGGATGGCCTCAAAATCTTTTTTGAGGGGGAGAGTTCCACTAGAGATATAGCAGGAGGCTATGACGATGGACGGTTGTCCAGTCAAGGCCAGCCTGCATACCGTGGCTTCCATATTGGTAAGCGGCGGAGTGGGAATGTGAGAGCAATGTAGTATCTTCTTGTAGTAAATGGCAGTACCGCCGCCTTTGCGGTCAGGTCTGTCATTACGAAGAAGAGAATACTTTTTGATGGAGAAGCCTTTGATGTTTTGGGGTCTGAGGTGGGTCTCCTGGAGTAGGAGGAGGTCGGCTTCGCGATCTCGAAGAAAGAGCTTAAGCTCTGGGAGGTTTTTTCGCAAACCGCGAGTATTGAACGAAACAAGCGATAAGCCCTTAGGCTTAATACGTCCGTGGGACTTTGGGAGGGCAGAGTCCTCTGTCATTTTTAAGTTAAGTTAAATTAGTTTAACTTAACTTACAATGAGCACATGAGGTTGTGGTGCTCCGCTAGAGCGAGGAGACGGTCCTGAGGGGACCTAGCAGCACGCAGCTTGCGCGCTAGTATGGCGATCTCGCCAATGTCGATGCTCTGAATAGCGGCATAAACCGTATTCATCTGAGCAGTTGGCCGCCGCGTGCCCATAGAGTTGGCAGCGGTGGCACTGCGCCGGGAAACCGCGCCTATGTGGGGGCTCGACCTTCACTCGCGAAAGGCCACACACTGTGCGTACCTGCCGGAAGATGTCTTTGGCCTCCGGCACGTTTGTCAGAATGACTAGAGCAAGCGGAAACCTCTTGCCCTTGCTGCTGTGCATCTTGTGCACAGTCTCAACAGGGAATCCCTGGGACTTAAGGTCCTCAAGGATGTCCTCGTTGGAGATTTCGAACGGGACGCCGCGGATAACGGCCTTGACTTTACGCTCTTCGGGGAGAGCGAAAGTGTGGTAGGACACACGCTCGGTTGTGAAAAGCCTTGTGAGGCGACGAAAGTCATCTATTGATGACGGGATGATTTTAATGGCTTCACTGTAGTTTGTGGCCTGATCGTATTTTATCCCTGCGTTGTAGCAGGTTTTGGATAGACGTGTGAATTGTGCCTTGTCTCTGAGAAAGACAGGGGGCGGGACTTGTTTCTTTGCGAAGATGGGGGTGCAGCGAGATGCTGGCTTGGAAGGCGGGGGGATGTCAAGAGACAGTAAGGGAGCTACGGCAGCGGCGGGGGCTGCGGAGGTGGAGGCAGCAGTGGGAGCTGCGGGGGTAAGTGCAGCGGCGGGGGCTGCGGGGGTGGCGGCAGGGGCTGCCGGGACGGGGGGGTGGTTTTTAGCAGCGCGTTTAGGGCCGCGCTTGGACTTAACTACGGTGTAGGGGGTCTCATCAGTCATTGTTCCATCGGAGTCCGTGGAACTACTGCTGGATGTAGAGCCGGTATGGGAGGACGCGGAGTCGGAGCACGAGCACTCCATCGAGTCGGCGTTGTGGGACGTGGGCAAGTCGGTCTGCGGGGTAGCCGTGGGGGCGACGGGGGCCGGGGGGTACATGCCTGAGGGGCTAGGGACGCGAGGATTGCGGCGAGGGCCGTCTCATCCAGTTGGTTCAGGGCTACGACGATTGACCTAATAAGGTCTGGTGTGGACATGTTGGGGGGGCGACGTTCTATGAAACAGTAATGGGGAATCCTGTTCTCAAAAGAACAGGGGCTTGTTCTGAAAAGAACAAGAGACTTTCCCAAAAAACAGTAATACACAGTAAATAACAAAAACAAAACAGAAAAAATAACAGAAAAATAACAAAAAAATAACAAAAAAATAACAAAAAACAAAAACAATAACAATGCGGTCAAAACCTCCCTGCCAGGCGGCAGGGGGGCAAGAACGGTAAGTAAAGGCAAAAGAACTCACCAAGGCGGCTGCTCTATACTCCGTGAGCAGGAGAGCGGAGGCGCGAGAGCGAGAGGCACTCAACGTACGGGGACGAGAGCGCGGACAACTGACACGACCGCTCGAGAGCGGTGGCGCAAGCGGAATGCGAGCTCGCGCGTATGTTTTTAATTTTTATAGTTAATTATTATTATTATGTAAAGGTCATGCAAATAGTAATGTAATTGCTGTGGAAGAGTGGAGTCTCTTAACATAAGTTTTTATACTTAAAAGGAGACCCCATCCCCGGTTATATTCTATGTATGATCATTTACTGAATAAACTATTTTTTTTAAGTGAAATCTTCTTTACAAACGTTGTGATTTGAAACTCAATGAAACGAAAAAGCGACACTAAAAAGAGACAAACATAAACATCTATAGGATTTAGCCTGCGAGAAAGTGAGATAGAATACAGTGTAATAAGCGACAGTAGCCTAATGGCAGGGTGCGAACGACGAACTCAAAAGGTTGTGGGTTCGAACCCGCCATTCGACTACTGTCTTGAACCACTCCTAACACAAGCATTTTCAGCTTACAGGTTAAAGGGAATATTAGTGTAATGTTAATAGCATTACTATTATTTTCAACCAACTTCAAAAAAAGGAGGAAGTTCTCAATTCGACTGTATTATTTTATGTGTGTTACCTCAGAACTTTATTCTAGGTGAACCGATTTGTATGATTCTATTTATATTTGAAAGTTGGTGCTTCTCATGTGGTCCCATAATAATGTGATCAAGATCTGAATAGTAGTTTTTGAGTTATCCTTAATAATTCGTATTTAATTGACTTCGACTACATTAATGATGTTCTCATTTTATTTATATTGAAGTCGGTTGTATATTTTTTAAATTTTACCACTTATTTTAATTTACTATTATTGTTTCCTATTACTTCGGTCTCCTCTTTGTACAGTGCTTTAAAGATAGGTTATATAAATTTTAATTGATAAAATAAACAATATAAAAAATTATTATGTGGACTGTACTGTGGACTTGATACTTTGTAATGGATGGATGGATGAATGGACTATATAAAGTTACAGTCTATACACGTCTAAATACTGGGCACAGGCCTCCTATCATTTTTGCGAGGTTTGTGGAGCAATTAGTCCGCTGCGCTGCTCCAGTGCGTGTTGTCGGACTTCACATCATGTCCTCGAAATATTATTCCTTAGACATGCACTTTTCCCACATCAGCACTTAAAATTGCAATTAAAATTTTATTGCTGCCGGCGGGGACCAAACCCTGGTCACTCGCATACTGTGAAATTTACAGCGAGCGCTCCCACGGCTTTTCCCAATTTCTATAAAAACAAATATAGGTATATTACCAAATAAAATTATTTTACTTATTATAATTAATTTCAAGCTTATTCTTCTTTTATGGCTGAATATTGTACGAAGCAATTTAGTTGTAATCCCTTTTATAGTGATTGAAAACATTAAAAAGATATCCGGGTGGCGTTTAGTCCATACAAAGTTATTCTGTTTTTTCTCAACATTTTGAATATACTATTCACCTTTTATTTTTACACTCCATTTTTTACATCCCATTTCTTTTTTTTAAATATGTCTAGTTATAACGATCTCCTTTATAACGAAAAACTTTATAGCACAGATATTACTTGCGATTGGTTGGCTTACATTATTACCCATACAATAAAACACTCTCGAATCTCGGCGAAATAGTCATCTTCTTTATCGAAACAATACGTCTTTGTTTAGACATCTGTGTCCGTTTTCTTTGTTTAGGACATCAATATACATTTAATATCGGTTTACATGTTTTACGAAGAAACATATTATTGTATGAAGATCGCACGGTCTTTTATAGAATAATTGTGACAAACGAGCTCACGGTCCAGCTGATGGTAGGTAGATGGTGTAGCCCATAAACATCTACATCTATCCTTGATCAAAAAACAAAATACAGATGCGTTATCTCCCCTGAGGGCTTAGATGCAATGCCTCACTTCCAGTAAAAAGGGAGTCCGGTTCTCTACGAAACACAACAGCATTAAGCTGCTATTTTACGCTAAGTTTTTGTGAGATCGTGGTCCTTCCCCGGTCGAGCCGACATGCAGATACAAATACAGAATAATATCATGTATTCCCATATCATTCCGCGGGTGCCTTAAGATAATTTAAATAATAGAAATAATTTGAAAGCAAGTGTGGTTTCCTATCCGCACCTTACAAATTTAGCAAAAAAAATCTCTTTTCAGGCAATTTATTAGGAGGACAATTTTCTGCAGAGAACTTTCGACGGGCTGTAGTGAATGAATTAAAAATGAAAATTCATAATAATAGAGATTTTAAAACTTGTTGCTTGGTGTAGTTTCTACCTAGCTATAAAAATTAAAAAGTGTATTTGTTTCCTTACAAGAAAGTGTAGTCTTTTTAAATCTCAGTATGACGACCTGGTAAGACATGCAAGAAGTAGTAGATGTGGTGACTCAGGACCGTGCTTTGTGGCGTTTCTTGGGGGAGGCCTATATTCTGCAGTGGACTTGTGAAGGGTTGTAATGATGATGATATAACGTTAACCATTAACAACGTAAGAAAACTCTTCCATGAATTCCGTTTTAGATTGTCTTTTAAGGACCAGAAGTGAAGAGAAACAGGAATTATATGATTACTGAACGATCATTACCTTCATTAAGATAAATTTATATGGATTAATTTAATCAACTCGCTAACATGTGTATGTAACATCTACTGTGAGTAACATTAGGAAACATGGAAAGCTAATGCTAATAAGACGTAAAAGCTGTAAGCATTATGGCCCATTAGACAAGCAAAGCCCGACTTACTGAAGCATCACTACAGAGAACTCAACCAATGTTGTGCGGTTTTGACACTGCGGTAGTATTATTATTATGATTTAATTACGACAGCAAATGCATTTTCTCATAACAGGGAGTTTATTTAGTAAAAATATTAAAAGACTTTTATATTTGAATTTTATTTAAATTCGTTTTAGAAATATCGTAAAATTGTATTGTTATAGTTACGATTAATTTATTTAAATGTCCAATAAAAATAAAAACAAACAAAAGCCTCACTACTCGCGCATAGGTCTCTCCTAATTTCCAAGTATTACAGAAGAAAAGAGTCACCAAACTCTTATATACACTTTTTTATTCTCACACTCTGCTCTTTTCTTTTCCTTCAGCTTTACTACTGAGAATGTCGTAATTTATTACTGCCAATACCAAAACCACCACGTGCTAGTGCTACCATGTAGTGGCGATGTAAGGATATCCACTACCATATATCGTCCCATGGGTGTAGTGAGAGGCGACAGAATGAAACCGAAACACGAGATTTGCATCAGCATCTTCTTTATAGATAGCAACTGAAAATAATAAAAAATCTGCGGTTGCCAAACCCCTTATGAGGCAACCATAGGGGATGCCTATGTCCAGCAGTGGACTTTATAGGCCGTTACGGTAACGATAAAGGCTAGGAGGCATACTAAAGCCAGCGTACTATCTTTGAACTTCCATAGCTCAAGTGTTATAAGTATTCCTTCTTAATTAGTCTTAATGAAGAAGTTCAGTGAAGCAGTGTCGTAACGTGCACAGCTGTAGGCCGCGTTTGATTGTTACAAGCAGGCGTTTTTCATACATTAATTATGCTATGTAAAATAAATTGTACAATATGCAATTTATGTATGAAAAACGCCTCCGCCATACAAGAGCCACCAGTAGGGTTAATATTTTTTTTGATAATCAAAATATAGCTGTTTAATAAGCTAAAATTGAAGTTAAACTTTTTTTTTTCCTTTATTTATTTAGGGATTTTTGTTTGTTAACATGTCAATCCCATTACGACTAACTTAAAATCTATACATTTACTAATTATCTACACATACTCAATGCAATATTGGAGGTGGGGGCATGTAGAATGCCTTGCGCAAAACTTATATGTCTTTATAAATAATTCCCTTGCCCTTCGGTTCCGCTCACATTCCATCAAAAAATGATGTAGGTCTTCTATTACTCCACAAGTTTCGCAATTAGATTAATCAGTTCTTTACATCAGATAAGAAAATTGATTTGATGGAATGTGACCTGTTCTTATTCTAAATATTAGTTTAATAGTATTTCTATTTAATTTCGTATCTATAAACCAAGATATTCGGGGCGGTTCACTCTGTATCGTTTTGTACCAAATACCTTTCGTTTTAGAGCGTTCATTGAAAAATTCTTTCCATTCGATATAACATGAGTTTTTGAATTTTGGCAGTACTGCTGAGTAACAAGGATTAATATTATACTCTACACCATTTATACAAGCAGAATTCGCTAATCTATCTGCCTCCTCATTACCCAATAGGCCAATGTGTGATGGAATCCATTGCACTCTTGCACAGTAGAAACTGATATATTTGGGAAAGTATGGTATAGGCTATCAAAACACCTCTGATTCCAGAGGCGGATCGAGCCAAATGTTGGATAGCAGTTTTACTGTCCGAAAGTTAAACTTAATACAATGAAAAGACAATAGGAATCGAACGAAGAAGAGAATACCAGCGTAACATTTTTTTCAAGTTAAAACGTCCAAGTTTAAAATCGTTTAGAACTTTTCTCGGTACAAGTTTTGCGTCAAATGCGATAAATTGTTATTTAAATAGAAATAAAAGTTTGCCTGAAGACTAAATATAGGGTATAGAATATATTCAACATAAGATACGTGGTAGAGCCATGCTGCAGCTATATCAGTAGCATAGTTGTAGCACGAATGGGTCGGCTCGACCGGGGAAGGACCATGGTCTCACAGAATACCAGTTTAAAATAGCAGGTTAACGCTGCTGTGTTTCGTATGGTGAGTGTAGAGAACCGGAGACCCCTTTTACTGGAAACGAGGCATGCTATCTTAGTCCTCACGGGTGTCAACGCATCTGCATTTTGATTCGTAGTTGAGGATGGATGTAGATGTATATGGGCCACAGCAACTACTTACCATCAGGTGGACTGTGTGCTCGTTTGTCACCTTTATCCTATAAAAAAAAAGTTAAAGTTTATAGGTAAAAGTTACTTAGGTGAATAACCGTCTCAATTTGCAGACTCGTTCCGATAAGCGCGGTGTAAGGTAGAGAAGAATGGATGTAAATGGACCGCTTCATTGCAATCTGTGGAGGAGTCTACGTTAAGTAGCTGACTAGCTACAGCCCTCCACAAGTCCACTGCTGAACCACCAAAGCCTTCCTCATGGCCTTCTCCAAATAATACCACAAAATACAGACATGAACCACCTGCATCCATCGACCTCATGTATGTCTTACCAGATCAACACTCCGGTTAGTTGGGTGCCGCCTTAAACTTCGGTACGAGACTGCTGCCCGAGAACCTTTCTTCCCCATCGATTATTGGATCTCGAGTTGTTTAAGAGCCTATTGACACTCCAGCTTACTGATCCGTTTGGCTATGCCAGGTACTCCGGTTCTAATGCGTATATCCTCATTACAATGACTACCTCGCAGAGAATCCGATCATAGCCCTATAAAACATTACTTCAAATTTATTCATATAATTACCATCTATTAATTGCCACTTCAGCTTACTGATCTGAATTTAATTACAGACTTTCTAAAATATCTGACTTCTAATAATACAAAAATGGCAAAGCAGAGTACGTCTAAAATCTAGCTAAAAGTTTTAAAAAAATTCTGCCTGTTAATTTGCCATTCAGAGGCGCTCGTAGGCAGGACGAGGATAGCCCATGAATATTAATGCGATGTTAGTGCGCAGGGTAAACAACACGCTTCACAAGATTTATGAGAGTATGGCAGAAACATTGTACGATATTAAAAATGCCACCTACAGAGTCATGATGTTATAAAATAAATAATTAAAATACCTGACTTTTAGTGGATATTTTTTCGGTTAAAAATTACTTTCATATTTTGCGAGTAACTGGGTCAAACAATAATTTATGTTGTGCCTATATTAATCATGTAGGAGCTGGACATCCAAGACTACATCTTCCATTGAATTTACTAAAACTATTTTCCCTCTATTAGGTACAAATTTTTCGTCAGCTTGTGACTTCTAACTACTTACGCCAAACATATTTATATTATATATTTGGTATAAATTCATTTTATTTATGCACCTTCTATTTAAGTTATACTTATGTAAGTCTGTTAACATATAATAAGGAAGAGCATTGTGATCTGAAATACAGATATATGTATATCTAGTTCAGACACAGATGTTTCATCATTAATTATGAACTAAGTATAGACTATAGAGTAGTTAATTATAAATGTGATTGTTATGCAAGTGGTGAAAATAAAATATTATTATTATTATAATTATATACCATATTGTATGGCATGAATGGGTTGGCTTGACCGGGGAAATACCACGCTTTACCACAGAATACCAACTTAAAATAACAGCTTAATGTTGCCGTGTTTCGTATGGTGTGTTAAGAGAACCGGAAATCTTTTTACTAAAAACGAGGCATTCCATCTTAGTCCCCAGGGGTGACAACTCATCTGCATTTTGATTCGCAAACGAGGATAGATGTAGATGTCTATGGGCCACAGTAACCACTTACCATCAGGTGGACAGTGTGCTCGTTTGTCACCCTTATCCTATAAAAAAAAATTAGTAGCAATCAATCAGTCCAAGCCAAGCCAGTTGCTGTAAAGCACCCTAAACGTCGGTAATTAAAACAAGTAAAAATAAGTTAAATTAAACGCGATAAAATCCGGGTTATATACCAACGCCAACTTAGTTTCGGCCGCGGAGGATAGGGAGTGACACCCCACTTGCCGTGGTCTACCAACACACATCTGAATTAGGCCCACCAAGTGTGGCCACATCAAGCAGGCCCTTCGCCTCAAGCCAGCCATGTGGATTCCTCTTAATTCACCGTAGGTGACCAAGCCGGCTACTAAGGTCTCTCCCATAGTTTGCCACATAGGGGGAATATTTTCCATAGTTGCCACGCTTGGCAGGCGAGTTGACATTCACAGTTTTTTATTGTTCAGTTGTTATTAGGAAGACACTGCAGCCTATCTCCTGGTTTGTTCCATCTGTCACCTCTTGCGACACCCACGGAACGATAAGGACGATAAGAAAGGGGTAATGGACAGTCTGCCATTAGGCGGTCCTCTCATCATCACTGTTTACCTAATTTTCCAACACATATTACTATTCATTATACTATATTATATCACATTTTAACATCATATATATATATATATATATTATAATTATGTAATAAAATTATTATTGAAATATTTATATATATTTTGATTACAAGTCAATTATTACTGCTTTGTACGTTAGTCAATCAAATGTTGTTTGATATCTCAAAGCATAGAGATGAATACAAATACCATATTACTCAATATTACTCTATTTGCAAATTATAAGCTCTGCTAATCTTGCAAGTTGTATTTACTGATACGGTTACGCGTAGGCTTAATTAGTTAATTGTTTGTAACAAATTTATTTAACACTAGCTGTTCCCCGCGACTTCGCCCGCATGAAATTTATTACGATTGGATTTCAAGGGTTTTAATTTTTTTGCGTGGAACACTAATTCCTTTCTAAAATAAAAGTAGTCTAAGTTACTCCTTATAAAATCAGCTATCTGTTAGTGAAAGTCTCGTCAAAGTCGGTCCAGCCGTTACAAAGTTAGCCGGAACAAACAGACAGACAGACACAAAGACAAAATTAAAAAATTGCTTTTTATACCGTTTATACTTTCATATGCATTTAGTAAAAGCTGTTATTTTGACATTACAAACAGACACTTCAGTTTTATTTATTTGTATAGATATAGATTGGCAGCTTTATTAACTATCGCGCTTTTAATGCACGATATTTTTTACTAATTATTATATATTTTTTAAGTGATAGTTTTCAATTATCATCATTATAATCGTGATCATCATAATTGTCAGAAATCCACTGCTGAACATAGGCCTCAGACATAGATTGATGACCTTCCACCAGGTCGTCACTCCAACTAATATAAATTAGAATACATCATCATCATCATTACAGTCTATCAAAGATCCACTACCCCATATGGTCCCGCGAGTGTCGTTAGAGGTGACAAAGGGCAACTAAAACAGGAGAGAAAGAATAAAATACTATGGCAAATGTCCAAGGAGCCATCAAATATAATGCAATAACGTTTTAATTATCAAACATTTTCTTCGAACGCTAGCGATCATTAAATTAGTGAAATTATATTAATAGGTTAAAAAGTCAAAGCAATATTTACGGCTCGCCGCGCCGCCATTATTCTGTCTTTTATTTATGTTCTTTAAATTTTTCGCCCGAAATAAAACAAGGAATAGACGCAGTGACGCAATAACGACATAATGACCCGTTCAGCAATTTCCGTCGTATCAGATAGAGCAGTTGCATTTTTGTATTAACTAACTAAAATGTTTAACATGAATTTATTGAAACATTTTTTGGACATTTTGTAGATCGTACTAAAATAGTTCGTATAATCATAAGAAATATCGAGTTTATTTATATTTATGTTAGATACATTTTAGCGAAAAAGTAGGTAAAAAGTTTTAGTCCCTTAAAATAAACTATAAACGTGTATTATAAGTACATATTATATACCTGTTCTTGTTTGTAGCATACCCACGTACACACGCACGCAGGTACGCACGCTCGCACGCACGCTGGTATCAAACACACACACGCGCGCGCACGCACATCCCCACAGATACACACTCACACCACATAAACACTACACACACACACACACTATATATATATATATTATATAATTATGTAATAAAATTATTATTGAAATATTTATATATATTTTGATTACAAGTCAATTGTTACTGCTTTGTACGTTAGTCAATCAAATGTTGTTTGATATCTCAAAGCATAGAGATGAATACAAATACCATATCACTCAATATTACTCTATTTGCAAATTCTAAGCTCTGCTAATCTTGCAAGTTGTATTTACTGATACGGTTACGCGTAGGCTTAATTAGTTAATTGTTTGTAACAAATTTATTTAACACTAGCTGTTCCCCGCGACTTCGCCCGCGTGAAATTTATTACGATTGGATTTCAAGGGTTTTAATTTTTTTTGCGTGGAACACTAATTCTTTTTCTAAAATAAAAGTTACCTAAGATATATATATATATATATTATAATTATGTAATAAAATTATTATTGAAATATTTATATATATTTTGATTACAAGTCAATTGTTACTGCTTTGTACGTTAGTCAATCAAATGTTGTTTGATATCTCAAAGCATAGAGATGAATACAAATACCATATCACTCAATATTACTCTATTTGCAAATTATAAGCTCTGCTAATCTTGCAAGTTGTATTTACTGATACGGTTACGCGTAGGCTTAATTAGTTAATTGTTTGTAACAAATTTATTTAACACTAGCTGTTCCCCGCGACTTCGCCCGCGTGAAATTTATTACGATTGGATTTCAAGGGTTTTAATTTTTTTGCGTGGAACACTAATTCCTTTCTAAAATAAAAGTAGTCTAAGTTACTCCTTATAAAATCAGCTATCTGTTAGTGAAAGTCTCGTCAAAGTCGGTCCAGCCGTTACAAAGTTAGCCGGAACAAACAGACAGACAGACAGACACAAAGACAAAATTAAAAAATTGCTTTTTATACCGTTTATACTTTCATATGCATTTAGTAAAAGCTGTTATTTTGACATTACAAACAGACACTTCAGTTTTATTTATTTGTATAGATATAGATTGGCAGCTTTATTAACTATCGCGCTTTTAATGCACGATATTTTTTACTAATTATTATATATTTTTTAAGTGGGAGAGCCACTATGAAACCACAGCGTATTGTGGATGTGTAGTACAAAGGCGACAGGTTTACCCAGGACGGTCCGACCCCCGGATACCAGCGTAAGATAGCATCGTTTTTTTATTGAAGAGGGGGTAAACGAGCATGCGGCTCATCTGATAGTATGTAGCTACCGACGCCAATGAACAACTGCAACAATGAACAATTGCAGGTACATTGCCGGCCTTTTAAAAAGGAGTAGGTTTTTTATTGAAGGTCCATAAGTCGTATCAGTCCGGAAAAATCACTGGTGGCAAACGATTTCACAAAGATGTTATGCGAGGTAGAATATGAAGTATATGAAGAAGTATTAGAAGTATACTTTTATATGCATTTTTATAGTGATAGTTTTCAATTATCATCATTATAATCGTGATCATCATAATTGTCAGCAATCCACTGCTGAACATAGGCCTCAGACATGGATTGATGACCTTCCACCAGGTCGTCACTCCAACTAATATAAATTAGAATACATCATCATCATCATTACAGCCTATCAAAGATCCACTACCCCATATGGTCCCGCGGGTATCGTTAGAGGTGACAAAGGGCAACTAAAACAGGAGGGAAAGAATAAAATACTATGGCAAATGTCCAAGGAGCCATCAAATATAATGCAATAACGTTTTAATTATCAAACATTTTCTTCGAACGCTAGCGATCATTAAATTAGTGAAATTATATTAATAGGTTAAAAAGTCAAAGCAATATTTACGGCTCGCCGCGCCGCCATTATTCTGTCTTTTATTTATGTTCTTTAAATTTTTCGCCCGAAATAAAACAAGGAATAGACGCAGTGACGCAATAACGACATAATGACCCGTTCAGCAATTTCCGTCGTATCAGATAGAGCAGTTGCATTTTTGTATTAACTAACTAAAATGTTTAACATGAATTTATTGAAACATTTTTTGGACATTTTGTAGATCGTACTAAAATAGTTCGTATAATCATAAGAAATATCGAGTTTATTTATATTTATGTTAGATACATTTTAGCGAAAAAGTAGGTAAAAAGTTTTAGTCCCTTAAAATAAACTATAAACGTGTATTATAAGTACATATTATATACCTGTTCTTGTTTGTAGCATACCCACGTACACACGCACGCAGGTACGCACGCTCGCACGCACGCTGGTATCAAACACACACACGCGCGCGCGCGCACGCACATCCCCACAGATACACACTCACACACCACATAAACACTACACACACCACACACACACACATACACACACACGCGCGCGCACGCGCGCAAGCACTTACGCACTAACCCCCCACACATACCTACCCGCACTCGCGCACGCACGCACGCACGCACACGCTCACACAAACGAAAACTGGCTCGTTACATTTTATTTGCCATTTATGCTATAATATACTATACTATTCATATATGTACTCGTATATACTAGTATATATAACTAAATCTTTTATTTATGCTGCAGCCAATTAGCTCTCATACCTTTAGCAGTGTCACATTATCATCAAGTAAATTCCGCTACAAAAGTCCCAAGGAAATTGGTAAAATAAACAAGGCAACAGGTGTGGCGACACAAGATTAAATAGAAAGCGTACGAGAGAACTTTCCTCTCGTAAATAATTCGCCTTTGAGTGGAGTGTACACAGAGCCTTCAGTGCCTACGTGATGTAACTGAGTTGTTTCAATTCATTTAAACAATGACATTAAAAGCACCGACCATACAGACTTGCGCTCCATTTTAGGTAGTATTTGGCAACTTAGAGAAGTGATTTGGAATACAGTGGAGAGAAGCGAGAGTAATGCGAGGAGAAAGAAAGCCTTTATTTTATTATTTTTACTTTATTTCTTAGAGACATTAAAGCAAAGCAAAATTGATGACTTTACGATTAGTTAATAATAAATTATCTGAAGCAATTTCGTTCCAGAGTGGACATACGTCCATATTAAACTTTGAAGTTGATTTTTCGAAGTAGGAGCCCGCCAAAAGAAAACCTAAGGCAGCTCAGATAATAAATTTTATTAATTTCATGAATATATCCTCCTTTTCTCATTTCAGAAAATAAAATATAGTAACGAGATGTACTCGTATACCTACATTTTATTGTCCTCATTCTTCTGTCAATCTTAATATTACAGAAAGTGCTTCTTATATCAATATTAATATAGAACGACCACGAAACTTCAGAAATATTTTAACCAATATCCTTAAGGCTGTATTAGATATTAACAACAAGTACGCTAAAAATATTTCTTTGTCATGGCCTTTCGGAAATGTATTATTACAGGTAAAAGAATAAAAAGATACTTCATTCAAACCTAATTTTTCCCTTAGGTAACTAGTAAAACAATAAAAGTAAAAAAGTAAAGGCCTCCTCTCATTTTAGAAAGAATTATGGAAAACAATCAAAATAAGGTACCTAATGACTTTTTGAGTTTGATAACCTACAATTAAATAATATTTTTATAATTAATAAATGTAATAAACAGTTATTTTATCATTATAAATAATGAAGTAAACAAGTGGTAAAATTAAAAAGTATGTGCAACCGACTTCAATATAAATAAAATGAGAACATTATCAATGTAGTCGAAGTCAATTAAATACGCATTATTAAAGATAACTCAAAAACTACAGATAAGATCTTGATCAAATTTATATGGGACCACATGAGAAGCAACAGCTTTCAAATCAAAAAATCATCAAAATCGGTTCACCTAGAAAAATAATCTGAGGTAACACACATAAAAAATACAGTCGAATTGAGAAACTCCTCCCTTTCTTGAAGTGGGTTGAAAAATTAAATGATAATGGAGCAAATCGTCCGCCGCGCTACTCCAGTGAGTGGTGGCTGTCTTTATATATAGCCTCGGAAATATTTTATTTCTCAGATATGCTGGTTTCTTCAGGATGTTTCCTTCACTGCCAAGCACGTGGTAAATCATTTCTAAAAATTGCCGATCAATAATTTTATTGGTGACGGCGGGATCGAACATGAACGCAAAGTATCAACGGCGAGCGATTAGCTCTTAAGCCACCTAGAAATATTTCTATATATAAAAATAAATTGCTGTCCGTTGGTTTTTTTGTGGGTGTTTGAATGGGTCCCTAGATGGTTTAAATTCACATTTAGAATCGGTAGGTGGCGCTGTTGTCGAGATCCAGAAATCACCCGTGCAAAGCCGGAGCGAATCGGTAGTTGCTTAGTGAAATACATAATTTTAGTTAATAAATAGAAATTATGTAAGTGATAAGATATGATTTTTGATTTTAATTAGTTAATTATTGTTAAAATGTAGAAAGTTAAAGAGCTAAATAGCTTAAACATAGTACAAGTGGAAAATGGCGGAATCTCTATTGAAAAGATTAAGCCCAAATTTCAAAGACTGGGTTTACCAGTAAAAGGGTAATACTAATGCACGTTAACTAATGTTATTATATAGTATTTCGCCGGGTGGTTGCGGTGTCGCAGAAGCGGAATACTAAGAACACCTTACAGCCTTAAATAGAGGTCGGTGTGTTTATAGAGTCATCATAATCATCATCATCACAGCCTGTGTTGCAGTGCATTTAATAGAGGGACGTGACATTGACAGGTGCACTTGTGAAGAATAGAATAGAATATAATCATTTTTATTCAATATAGATTACAGTACATAATACTTATTGAAAGTCATTTTTTACTTTTACCACTGGTTCGCAAAAAAACCTCTGTCCTGCGAAGAACCAGCAAGAAACCCGGCGGCACTTTTTAAAAAAAAAAGTACAATTTACAATATAATATTTTATACAATTGTTATGAAAACATTTAGAAACAGCATGGTAGCGATCACCTCATTCCCAGGGTTTATTATCAGTCATGTACTCTTTAGTAGTACCGTCGTATAATAACCCTTACTAGACAATTTTTGCTTAATAAATAATTTAAACCTTTTGATAGATAAGTTCTGCATATTTTCTGGAACTTTGTTGTAAAAGCGTATACATTGCCCCATGAAGGAATCACTGACTCTTTGGAGTCGACTGGTATAAATAACTTGTGCTTGTTCCTAGTATTTACAGAATGTACATCACCATTTTTAATAAAACTATTTTTATTTTTGTGTACATACATTAAATTCTTGTAAATATATTGAGAGGCCAAAGTTAATATATTTATTTCTTTAAATTTTTCTCTAAGGGATTCCTTCGGACCTAGGTTATAAATTGCACTTATGCAAACAAAGATAGTTTCAATGTCAGTCGCATTACCCTATAGCAAGTTTCCATATGACATTATGTTATGGAAATAACTAAAACAAACTAATCTAGCTGTTTCAACACATCTAATATTTTTTACAGCATATGCTGCAGAACTAAGTTTGCTAGCTAGTTTAGATATATGAAGGCCCCATTGAAGCTTCGCGTCATCTGAAATACCGAGAAAAACAGTGGATTCAACAAGACCCAGCTCCTCCTAATTTAAAAGCACACTGGTGTTCACCTTTTTAACATTAGGTGTAGTGAATTTAATACATTTCGTTTTATTATCGTTCAAAAGTAGATTATTGACGTTAAACCAGTGTACTACTCTTGACATAGAATTATTCACTTCGTCATATTTCAATAATTGCCTTTTTAGTCGGAAAATCAACGAAGCTGCTTCCCGTTGGCGTTGCGTATATGACAGACATTTTTACTTTTAGATATATTTATATATTATAAGTGGTAACTTTTTCGCGTTTTCGCCTTTATCGCACCAGACACGCACAAAGAGAAAGGGAATAATGTCGCCTCCACAGGAGTTATTTAAAACCCGTTAATTGTTGCTTTAAATTTGTTATCTTAAGGCTTATAGACTTTTGGACTCGACCGATGTCGCGGATAATCCCAAAATATTTGACACCCATTTGGATTAAGAATCCCGTAATGCGCCAGTGCGGCTCATAAATCAAAGCGCCCTTTGTTTATCCACACTAATGTGTAGGGTCGTCCAGGTGTCGGTACATTAATATTGTGTGTTATTCACCTTTAGGTGTAAATGCAACTCGTATGGAAAGAGTTAGGGTTGTATAAAAATAAATCCCCGATGGCGCCTACATCTTATGGTAAATCAATGTTATTGCTTCCTTAATTCGACGTAACCGATTGTGTTACGTCAATATTATTTCTTGGGTTAACATTAGTGTGCCGGACGGGCGAAACTCGGGAGTAAGTGTTATCGAAAGTATTCCGCGAGTCGCTCACGTCCTACACCTATAGGTTCCGGAGGATACTTCTACTGCCGTCTTTGTTCGTTCGTCGTCACAATATTTGGGTACATTAATTCTTTAATTTTACTATAAGTAAGAAATAAGTTTCATCACGCTAAATATTTTTTATTTTCTTAATCTATAAACCTTAATTTAATTCACTACCATGTATACAATTCTTTTAGAGCATAAAAATTATTTCCATCATTTTCGTGATCAACTATTACGCAGTTAATTAAAAACGCCTAGAAAGTTCTATAATATGTCGTGCTCTGATTGGTCGACTTTTCGTTTGTATAAATAAGAGTTATTTTCCTAACTATTACCAAACGATGCTCTATACTATAATACTAAGGTTGTAAACATGTTGTAAAATTATATTATTACACCTTTTACTTAGGTTTGTCACAAATACTTTTCTTAATTACACTTTTAATATTGTTTTACTTTTCACTACGTTTTCAAACACTTTTCGCCGTCGCGAACAATTAGAATGACTTCGGAATGGCTCAACCGTGATAGAATTGTTTTTTTAAGTTTTGAATATCGTAGTATCTAGAACTCCTCCATCTCCGTTTTTTTATTAGATTTTGTTAACATTTAGTTCCTTGGTGGCATTTATGAGCCTTGGTACTTAAAAAAAATTAGGCCAATGCCATGGAGTAAAGTGTACAAAAAATCTCTATTTTATTTTTATATGATTCAAAAGATATTGCCTAAACAATAAAATCTTTAAGTTCATTCTATAACTTCTTCTCAGCTAAAAACCCTTTTTACTGGAAACGAGACATTCTATCTTAGTCTTCAGGAGTGTAAACGCATTTACATTTTGATTCTTAAACGAGGATGGATGTAGATATCTATGGACAACAGCATCCACTTACCATCTGGTGGACTGTGTGTTAGTTTATAAACCTTATTCTATAAAATAAGCTATATTTTCGATTTAATGAGTAAGTACTTTTTTTTACGTGGTAGAGCCATGCTGCAGCTATATTAATAGTATAGTTGTAGCACGAATGGGTCGGCTCGACCGGGAAGGACCACGCTCTCACAGAATCCATCCACTCCTTCTTATCTCAAGGAGAAATTTCAGTATATTTCCTCAACGCATGATAGAACTCTGCGGTCCTCATATAATAATAAACTAAGTATCCCACTACATTTTACTAATTTTGTTAGTAAATCCTTCACCATTCAGGCTGCACTGCTCTGGAACTCCCTGCCCGATGACGTCAGAAAAACATCTAATAAGACTGCCTTTAAAAGATTGGTACATAAGCACTTTATTAATAGTTAATATGGTCAATTTGGTTACCTTTGTTGTTATTTTATTTATAGGTTTATGTTATATATCTATTTGTATTTATAATATGTATATATTTATGTATCTATGTATTTGTATGTAAATATAATATATTGTCTGTATTATATTTTATAGTATATAAGCTTATTGTATTTATATATATATAATATTAGTTTATTTTTAAGTTTATCAGTAGTTTTTTTTTTTTTGTTTTCCTGGATTTACTCTATTGTTCATTTAATTTGTCACCTATCACTTAATTTCCACGTCCCGGGTTGACTGGGAGAGAATGCCTAAGGGCATTAAGTCCGCCCTTTGTAGTCCTTTTATTAAGGTGCAATAAAGTGTAAATAAATAAATAAATAAATAAGAATACCAACGTAAAATAGCAGCTTAATGCTGCTGTGTTCGTATGGTGAGTGTAGAGAACCGGAGACCCTTTTACTGGAAACGAGACATTCTATCTTAGTCCTCACGGCTGAAAACGCATCTGCATTTAAATTCGCTAACGAAGATGACTATAGATGTCTATGGGCAACAGCAACCACTTATCATCAGGTGGACTGTGTGCTCGTTTGGCACCCTTATTCTATAAAAAAAAGTACTTTCTACGTAATTACACTTTTGTAAACATTTAGGTTGTCAAGAAAATCGTTTTTTCTTTTTCTAGTTAAAGCCGACTGCTGAAAATTAACTGCTGGATATGAGATTTCCCAGAAGAGAGGATTTGCCTTAATTTCCACGGTTGGTAGGCGGATAGACGATCGCAGTACCAGACATTTCGCGCTTTTTTTTTACATTATATGGGTGACAAACGAGCACACAGTCCACCTAATGATTAGTAGATGCTGTGGCCCATAGACATCGATTTAGACAGACATTTATAGTCGATTAAGAATCAAAATGCAGATGCGTTGTCACCCCTGAGAACTAAGATGGAATGCCTCATTTCTAGCATAAGGGTCTCCAATTCTCTACACTCACCATACGAAACACAGCAGGATTAAGCTGCTATTTTACGCTGGTATTCTGTGAGAGCCGTTCCGTTACCGTTACAGTCTATGAAAGTCCACTGCTGAACATAGGCCTCTCCCATTGCCTCATAGGGGGGATATTTGCCATAGTTGCCACGATTGGCAAGCGAGTTGACAACCGCAGTTTATTTTTATTTTTAGTTGTTATTAGAGAGACGCTGCTACCCATCTGCTGATTTGTTTTCCTCTGTCGCCTCTTACGACACCTGCGGGATGATATGAGGTAGTGGACATTCTTACCCTCCCACTACACAGTATGACCCATTCGTACTACAACTATAATATAGCTGCAGCATGGCTCTACCACGGAAAAACATTTGACTATGCGCCCTGTTGTCAATCTGGATGTTTACGCCTGACGTAAACGAGATGGCCATACCACCAGCTATAGGAAACCATGAGCTTTTTCTGGTATTCCCTATGGTTATTTCATGATGTATCTTTCTCTGGGCGTATTCACCAGACAAAATTCGGTGATAGATATTCTTACGCTGTCACCAACGCATAAAAAATAAAACAGTAAAGAAAACCGAGTGTTCGAGTAACCCTACTTACATATTAATCAGGCGACATGAAAAGAGACTTAGAAAGAAATGAATTTAATATCGGCTTTACTACTAGAAAGCAATTTGATTTTACATTGCAAATAATTCTCTTTGATTGCGTTTCATAACTCCAATTCAAAATTTCATTAATTAGAAACTGTGTCTTTATTTTATGAATTCTGAATTCAATTGCGACTTCATAGTATTCTAGATTCGAAACATAATGGAATTCACAAGTGGTTGATTATATTGGTTTGTTGATTATATTGGTATGTATCTTACCTTATGTAATATGTATAATTAAATCTAAATAAATGCGCCCTTTCTATTGAGATTTAAGTAGATTTTAGCATTTCGAGTATATTTAACAGGGTAAAAGTGGTAAAATCTAGCAACACTACAAAGGAGGTACTTGCAATTTTAATTAGAAGTACTATACATAAATTAGTTAGTTGTCTGGAAAGCTTCTTATCGTGTAATACTGTTTTGTGTTTGATGTGATAAAAGCCGACGCCTGAACGACTACACTGTTGCATAATTCACGACTTCCATTCTGACCTTTTTAATATAAGTGATATATAGTATAGTCTGCCTGATGGTAAGTATCTACTGCAGTCTATGGACACCTGCAGCCAACTTCAAATAAGGAAGGCTACAGATGTGTTGTCACCTCTGAGATGAATTGTCTTAGATCCTATAACTATACTGATTCTCTATACCCTTCAGACTGGAACGAAGGCACTGCCTTTTTGCAGCAGAAATTGGTAAGGATGTGGTACCTACTGAGTTGGACTCCTGGTCAGGAAAAGAATCCTGCTTGGTAAGGCTTTGAAGTCAACCAAAGGCAAAGGACAGTGTATGATTGGTTTGATAACTTTACCAAAGGGAATATAAACCTTTTTTTTAGCTTGTTTATAAGAATTGTTACCTGAAACCTCGAAAACTAGAAAACATATCAGATGTAGGCCGGGAAGTGGCGGCGTTTAAAAATCCACAACCCCATATCATCCCGTGGGTGTCGTAAGAGTCGACAGAAGGAAATGTAACATGTGATAGATGGCATATTTCTAATAACAACTCAAAATAATTAAAAAACTGCGGTTGCCAACCCGCCTGCCAAGCGTGGCAACTATGGAAAATATCCACCTATGAGGCAATCTATGTAGGTGGCCTATGGTTAGCAGTGGAGTTTTGATAGACTGAAAGAATGAAAGAAAGAAAAAACGTCGTAGCCGCTTTAGAAATAATATGGATATTAACTTATTGGGTACGGAAACCAATGCAATATCGAACGAGTAAAGACAGTTGCGCGTGGATTTTTGTATGGAATAGCTCGTTCGCCGCAGCTGGTAGGATAATCTAGCTACTCGTGATGAAAAATGGGTCTTCTACCGTAACGTTGAGCGAAAAGGAATTAGTGGATAAAATAAGAAATTTCAAAAACTACCCCGTAACCAAGCCATGCGCAAAAAATTCAAGTTTTGTGTTGAGTGCCAAAGGAGAACTTAATCATGATTGAAAAGCTGATCAGCGGGGTTAACCAGGATCACTCTATGATCATTAACTTTATAAAAAAAGTATAAAATGAATGAAAACAACGTTAAGTCACGTGACTTTCACGTGAATTAACGTTTAGCTTTGTCATTCCTAAGCATTCATAGTTAGCGATCGTAGAAAGTTCACAAACGCACATCGCGTCCAAATTCACAATACCATCCTCACCATCTGGATGCTTGGCAGTCCACCACTGTGCGTTTAAATATTTTAATATTCCTGAAAATACCTGCATCCCGACATAATGCCTTATGATTTATTATTGGAACGTTGTATGCAACGACGGCTATACAAGAATAGTATTATTAACTAACATCTTGATTGAAAAGCTTGTCAAAGTCCATTGCTAAACAAAGGCCTCCTCTTAAATTAACTCATAATGCGATATTTGCTATAGTTGCCACGCTTGATAATTTTAATTGTCTTTGAATACCGGCGTTAGACTTCCTATACATGAATTCGAAGTACAAGCAAAATTCAAATAACGCGACTGCGGTACGGTCGCTGTGCGGCTTGTACGGGATTTTTGTTTATATATTTTTTTTTAGTATAAGGGGACAAACGAGCACACAGTCCACCTGATAGTAAATGAATGCTGTGGCCCATAGACATCTACTTCTATTAATAGTATCAGGCGTTAATTTGCGGAAATCCAACAAAATTTGGTAAAAATTAATTTGCTTAATTTGCCTAGTTTGAAGAGCTCCTCCCGCCTTCCCTCAATTGCGTGCACTAACCCCGTCACTAATACTCCCAATACCACTTCCAGTGAAAAAGGTCTCCGGTTCTCTACACTCACCGTACGAAATACAGCAGCATTAAGCTTCTATTTTACGCTGGTATTCTGTGAGAGCGTGGTTCTTCCCTGGTCGAGCCGACCCATTCGTGCTATAACTATAATACAGCTGCAGCATGGCTCTACCAGTTATTAGGAAGACGCTGCTGCCCACCACCTCCCTCTGCCCCCTCTAACGACACCCACGGGACAATATGGAGTAGTGGATAGATATTTTTACACCGCTACCATTCTTACACAATTAACTTGAACATACGAATATAATATTATAATATATTGTTGTGGTTTATTGCTGTGATTCGAACTAAGAATACGCCATGAATCAAGATATGCACAGATAAGCGTTCAAACCAAACGGTTTGCTTCGTCGTTCATAATGCGTTCAGAAAAGTAGTGCAATAATTTGCCAGCGTCAGTATTTCCATACGATTATAATGTGGGTGTCTTCCAAGCAAGAGTGAATAGGCTTTTGTTATGTAAATTCAGTGAGCTTTACTATCTTCGACTGCATCACCGCTCAACAACAGGTGAGGTAGTACTCAAACACTGGCTTATAATAGTAAAAAAACATGGTTTATGGCTGTGGTTCGAATTTAGAACACGAACGAGAGCAAAAATATTATTAACACAGATTATAATTATTATCTTCATATATTATGAACACAATAATTTCCACACGCATTTGAGTAATTCTTCCCGATCCACTAAACCCTCCTTAATGATAGAGGCCTATGTCTAGACGTTTGGTATTTATATTTTGTTAACGGGCTGTTCTCCGCAACTTCGTCCGCGTGGAATTACGATTTGATGAATAGAATTACGATTGGATTTCATGGGTTTTTATTTTTTACGCGAAACCCCAATTCTTTTTATAAAATAAAAGTATTTTTACTCCTTATAAAAGCAGCTATCTGTCAGTAAAAGTCCCGCCAAAATCGATCCAGCTATTTCGGAGAGTAGCCGGAATAAACATACGGACAGACAGACAGACAATTTTTTTTAAGTACCGTATATACTTTCATATACATTTAGTAAAAAGCTATTGTTTTGACATTAAAACAGACACTTCAATTTGATTTGTATAGATTAGTACGACGATGCTATCATAATACGCTTTTTGAACATTATTAGTTTTGTTATACAAAACTTCCTTAAAAGTAAATTCTAAAGAGTGGATTTAGTTTCCAAAAGCTGCAGCGAATAGTTTGATCTTGAAAGGTATTTGAGAGACTGGAAAAGCAACAGACTGCTGTATAAGTTTTGAAGTTCTATTTTAAGGAGACAAACGCGCTTTCTATTTTAAATTGCAATGTCTGGAATTCGAACTGTTGGAGAGTCTTTTGTTTCAAACTTATTCTCCTGCGGGAAGCTCGCTACGTTTTTTAAACAAACAATCGGCTAAGATTTTCAATAACAAAAATGCTTTCTTTGTTCATTTTGGCTTCTGTATTTGAGTATATATTACTTTTATTTTACCTGGCTTTACATTTTTTGCGTTTTACATAGAAATAAGTAAGAAGGACTTGTGTGTCTTTGAATCACAAAATTGAAATGAAAAACGACTGGTTAAGGAAGGATACCGACAACGAAAACATATTTGCATTACCCTTTAAGACAATTTTTCATTCTAATGATAAAATCGAGGTCTAAAATTTCATTAACGAATAACAAAAAATCATTAAATAATGAAATTATCTGAATAAAAAGAAACATGGAAAATCGTGTTGGAAAACGCTTCGATTTCGAAATAGATCCTGGAACTTAAGCAGTAAAATCGAGATAGGTACCAGGGAGGCAGAGATCGCACGTAGCAAATTTACGCTTTACATTTGATTTCAATCGCGATTAATACTGTATCTCATTACAGTACTTACGTGCCGCCTACTTCTTCTGATTTGCTGTGTTCAGATGTAGAACATTTGAATCTAATATAAGTCTTATATTTATACTGACTTATTTTAATATGTATCATATATTTGACTCGGGTTAACTGGCAGAGAATGCCGTTAGGCATTAAGTCCGCCCTTTGTTACCCTAGTTATTAAGGTGTTAACGATAAAGATTAAATAAAATAAATAAATATTAATAAAATATATAATTTATATTATTATAGAATTTATACATAATATTACATATACGTTCTTTAATATTAATAGTTTACTTGTAAGTACATTATTATTATTATAAAATTTTATAATATTTTACTTACAACTATTATTATCTACCACCCCATATCGTCCCGTGGGTGTCGTAAGAGGCGACAAAGTGAAACTGAAACAGGGGCAGCAGCTTTCTTAAAACAACTTAAAATTATTAAAAACTGAAGTGGCCAACCCGCTTGTCAGGAGTGGCAACTATGGCAAAATCAACTCAAGGAGGTAATCTATAGGGTAGACCTATATTTTATTATAATTAATAGAATCAGGCGTTACTTTGCAGAAATCCATTATATTAAAGTTGGTAAAAATTACTTTGCCTACATCCGCTCGATAAAATAAAGTGATTTGTATTACCTAGTTTGAAGAGAGTTTAGTTGTTTTGGCTCGCCGCTCACTTAGCGGTCAGCCATCGCAGAGTCTACATCACCTGAAGATGCCTCATGTAGAGGCGAAACATGTGTCGTCAGTGGTATCTTTCCTAGTGTAGTGGTGTTGGGAGTAGTGATGCTGGGATTAGAGGTGCTGGGATTAGGTGACGGGGATAGTGCACGCAATTGAGGGAGGGCGGGAGGTGCTCTTCAAACTAGGTAAGACACATCATTTTATTTTATCGAGCGGATGTACGCAAAGTAATATTTACCAACTTTAATTTTTTACTTTATTTTATTGATTTATTCAGCAGTGAATTTTTATAAGCTGGAATGGATGGATGGAAAGTTTTATTAGTGCTGTCAAGCGCAGTGTTGGGCGACCCCCCATTAGATGGAGAGACGACCTTCGGAAATGTTTTTATGGGGCAGCCTCATGTTATCAGTAAGCGCAGCTTAGGGTGGCCTCACTCGAAGATGTGACAACGTGTGTATTGGATGCAGGTTTAAGCTTTAATAACAAATTTCAACTTCATTTTAGTTATATTTAGAACATTGCTGAAGTTATAACTTTGGAAAGTTCTATCGTAAATTAACACTAGAAACTGATTAATTGACTTACTCGCGCTTAAGGTGTGTTTTACGATAAGTTAGAAAATTTATGTTCCGTTCGGAAAAATCATTAAAAAGTTGAAGTAAGGGTAGAGTAAAGTTTAAAATGCAACTGACATTTTCTTCCGCGTGAAATTGATTACGATTAGCTTTCTTGAAGTTTAATTTTTATGGGCGGAACCCTAATTATTTTTCTACAATAAAGGTAGCGTAAGTTACTCCTTATAACATCAGCTATCGGCCAGTGAAAGTCCCGTCAAAATCGGTCCAGCCATTTCGGAGATTAGCCGGAACAAACACAGTCAGACAGACAAAAATTTTAAAAATTGTTTTTTTTTTGTTATAAGTAAAGTATATTCTTTCATATGCATTTAGTAAAAAGCTGTTATTTTGAAATTACAAAGAGACACTTCAATTTTATTTATTTGTATAGATGAATTAACGACTGCTTTTTTTTTCTTCTTATCCATCCGATTACAATATGATGGGTATCTATAAATCTTTGAAGCAAGTAATTAGGGTTTTAAGCTATAAATGTGCTTTACCACCTTCGACGTGATAACTTAGCATCAGGTGCGATCATAAAGTCTGGGAGTCTTAGTAGTTAAAATAACATAGCCAAGTCGCGGGTTTTATACGTGGTAGGACTCTTTTACTGCTTAGGAATAGTACTTGCATTACTGTGTTCTGTTCAGAAGGACATAGAGAGCGATTATAATTAGAGACTGTGAGGCTTTTCAACTTGGTCCTCAGGAGATTTTTGAATGAACACCTGCAGCCAGTGTAGGTATGCCTGGACAGAAGTAGCCATATACCATCATGTGGAGTGTAATTTCGTTTATCACTTCTATTTTATAAAAACGAATCCTAGGTTCGAATGGCTGTAGTATACTTTTGTTCCGGAAACTAATTTTTTTTAATTATCTAATCCGACTGTGTTGTGATTAGCCCATGCCTCTGACACTACGTTCTAGCAAACCTCCGATTTCATCGCATAAGGATTATACTGGCTTAGGAAAAACACCGTTTACGTAACTGACTAGTTCTGTATTTTCAAACTCAGACAACACCTAACATTAGTACTTGTTGCTCTGTAAATCATTTATTAATTCGTATTAGCTTATCGTGGTTTTTACCATTGTCGGAATGAACCAGGACGATATTAGACCTCTTCTAAGTTTAGCATATTTGCCATCAAATTAAACGTCAATTTTTTATTATTTAATTTAAACATGCTTGAAACTTTTTAGAACGTCAAAATCTACATCTGGTTCGAAGTTAATATCTCTTCAAATAAAAACTTTTTCTCTTAAAAAAAAACAACGTTTGAGTTTCTCCTGTATCGTGGATATAGTTTACATTGAAGAATTTCTCTTTATTTTATAAGATAAGGCTAACAAACGAGCACACCTGATGGTAAGTTATTGCTGAGGCCCATAGACATCTACATCTATCATAGACTATGAATCAAAATGCAGAGACGTTGTCGTGAGGACTAAGATGGAATGCCTCGTTTCTAGTAAAAAGGGTCTCCGGTGCTCTACACTCACCATACGAAACACAGCAGCATTGAGCTGCTATTTTACGCTGGTATTCTGTGAGAGCGTGTTCCTTCCCAGGTCGAGCCGACCCATTCGTGCTACAACTATACAATAATATAGCTGCAGCATGACTCTACCACGTTTGAACTCTCAAGGGCAAACATCCAGACCGGAACAAATATTTGAAGGCCATACAAATACTTGTTCCGTGCAGGATTTGAACCCGCGGCCCTCAGCCACTGCGTCACGGAGCTGTCGAAGAACCAGTAAGAAAATGAACTTGTACTTTTTTGCACACCATAACCGCATCAGCAGATTTCTTGCACAACAGGAGACGCTTTTAAATAACTTTTAGCTCTGGTTTCATGATAGATGCCTAGTGGATCAACATATGAGAAATGCCATTAATTTCGAGCATGAGAAAATATAAAAGCGTTTCATACTAAGTGCTTTCAACATTAAACTTATGTTACCAAAACTAGTATAGAACTTTCAAATTAACTTGGTCATAAGCGGAGTTCAAACGCTTTATGATATGAGGTCGCTGTGTCTCCATCGTGCAAGTAGTTGGTTGTAACTTAGACTTTGTTAATGAGAAAAACATGAGCGATATACGACCTGACGTATTTACTGAACTAACCTGACGTTCGTGTGGTGAATTTTTAATTTTTATTCGACATGACCGTAGACACTTATCGTAACTATTATTGAAACGCTTTGATTGGTAGAAATCCTTTTCTCCCTAGGTCCGTCGTGTAGATACTACCATCGTATCAGTTTATGCCATAAAGTAGCAATGCGTGCACAGCTGTGTTTTAGTTTGAAGAGTATAGAGAATGAGTATGAACAGAAGAGACTGTGAACCATTCGATCTTAGTTCCTCAAAAGCTAGAGACAACTTCAAGCAAAAAAGGCTAGAGATTGGTTGTCACATCTTTAGCCTTTTTTGCTTGAAGTTGTCCATGGGCTGCAGTAATCACTTTCCATTAGGCGAACTATAAGTTTGTTTGTCACTTCAGTTTAATATAAAAATGAGTGAGGTTTTAAGATAAGAAAAAAAAGTGCTTGACTGAGATAGGGCTTATTTTCTCCCAATATTTTTATAAACCTGATAGAGCCACACCGCAGCTCTATTATGGTTGTAGCACGAATGGGTCGACTCGAGCAAGAATGGACCACGCTCTCACAGAATACCAGCGTAAAATAGTATCTTAATGCTGCTGTGTTTTGTATGGTGAGTGTAGAATCCTGGAGATCCTTATTTCTGGCATTGGGGTATTCTATCTTAGTCCAAAGGGGTGGCCGTAGATTTTGATTCTTAATTAAGAATAAATGACGGTGTCTATGGGCCACAGCATCCACTTACCATCAAGTGGACTGTGCACTCGTTTATCACTCTTATTCTATGTATTTATAGAGCCAGTACAGTTGTAGGTTATGAGGCATATTATTTAAGCTCTCAAGAGTGACAACTCACCTATGATCTTCTTTACTTCTAGTTGTTAGTGGATCTGCAGTAGCTAGTTACCATTACAAGAATTGTTACCTCCTTTGTCACTCAAATTTAAAACTTAAATTTATAAAATATCCCAATGTTAGAATATTGTCTTTTTTTATAGGATAGGGTGACAAACGAGCACACAGTCCACCTGATGGTAAGTGGTTGTTGTAATTCATAGACATCTACATCTATCCTCAATAAAGAATCAAAATGCAGATGCGTTGTCACCCGTGAGGACTAAGATGGAATGCCTCTTTTCCAGTAAAATGGGTCTCCGGTTATCTACACTCGCCATACGAAACACAGCAGTGTTAAACTGCAATTTTACGCTGGTATTCTGTGAGAGCGTGTCCTTCCCCGGTCGAGCCGACCCATTCGTGATACAACTATAGTAGTAATATAGCTGCAGCATGGCTCTACCACGTATAAATGTCCTAATGTCCTAATAAATTTGCAAAATGTATGATACAAAGTGCTCTATTATATTTTTATAAATATAATATTCCTCTTTTATCTTTTCCCACTAACACCAGACTCCTCAAGTCATATCCCATCGCTCGTTTTGGGATTCTCACCTTTACCTGCCCTTTCAAGAACAAAGGAAGAACTTTATTTATTTGTCAATATTTCAGTGACGTAATTAAAATATGTTTTTATTTACTCATTCCCATATATACAGATTTGTAAAAACATTTATTGAAAAAACAATTGTATGACAAACTTATTAAATGGTATTTTTTTCTTTACAGACCAGCAAAAGTTCCGCAACAAAGAATATGTAAGTATATTTTGAACATACACAAACAAGTCTGTAACACAAAGCAATCGCAACTACATTCATTTCCATAATCAACGTATTTGTTTTTCTTACAAAAGAAAATACCTAATATGAAGATAACAAGATATTCCTGTTCAGGCTAAGTTATCCTAGCAAAATTACATTCTACTAAAGTAATTGAAGTCTGATCTTGGCAAGCGTGAGTGTGGATTTTTTGCGCAAACTTATTCGGAGCGGTCGCCATTACTTTATCCTAACATTTGCCAAAAGTCCCTGCTCTTATGCTAGCAAAGATAGAAAATAAGATAAAAGAACCGTTTATTTGCATTTATTATCCCCTGAGCCACGCCAAAACAAGTCCATTCACGAAATTGTGCCAGGTGAAGCGTACACTTTTGTAAAAAAATAAATAAAGTAACGTAGATTTTTTATTTCGACTGAGAAATTTGCGTTCAACAACGAAATATCAAACCTTTATAAAAGAAGGTCACGTTTAAAGTTGTTTTTCCTTAACGCAATTTTTTCCACGCTTTTTGTACCATGATTTTCCGGAAATGTTTCCCCTTACTAAACGCTTCCATCAGATTCATTAGCACGAACCAGACCTGAAAGGTGGCCGCTTTAATGGCAGCCACCTTAAATGCTTACGAAAGCTTTCGTTTCATAAACTTTTTCAGTATTTATCAAATAAAATACCTTTTCACTCTCAGAATAACTTAGACTTCCCATTATTTATACAAAAAAACTTGACTGCTCACTGATATGATATAAAATGATGTTTATATTTAGAGTCTTATAATTACGCGCTATTAATTATTAGGTAGGCGAAGTGTAGGGCGACCCCCCACTGGATGGAATGACGACCTGGTAAGATATGCAGGAAGTCGATGGATGCAGGTGGCTCAGGACCGTGCTTTGTGGCATTCCTTGGGGGAGGCCTATGTTCAGCAGTGGACTTGTGAAGGGCTGTAATGATGATGATGATGATGATGATGAATTATTTTAGAGGTATAAAGACATAAATATTTCATCAAAAGTCCTCTGCTGAACATATCCCCATAGATTGGCTCATTGGAGAGATATTTGCTATAGTTGCCACGCTTGGCAGACGGATTGGCACAGTTTTTTTTTTTTATATTTTGATCAGTTATCACTTATCAGTGCTGTCCCTCTCCTGCTTTAGTTACGTTTAGTCGCCTCATACGAGTACGACACCCACGGAATTTATGGGGTAGTGGGTTGTCTTACGCTGACACTACGCAACATAATATGGAAACATCATGTACAATATATGTCACATACGTTTATACGTCGTTCGCCGACAGTTTAGTTTGAAGGCAATCAAATCGTGTAGCTTTATCGATATAATATGTATGTTCGCTCATGAAGAACCTGAATAAACTATCGGCTGATCAAAAGTCCCTAGTCTACGTAGCCTTCAGGGTCTCTTACTATATTATTTGCACTAATATGACAAAATATTGAGAAACACTATTTCAAAATCCGAAGACTATTTGAGAAGTTCCGGTCGACATAGGAGCGAACACACATACATTCTGCCGTGTACAGTGCTCTTCCGTAGTCGGGTAGAAATTTTATTCTTTAAGCAAATTATCATAATTAAAGTAAACATTAAAGCCAATGAAACTAATTTCATGGGCTTTAACGCGCTTAATTTACTTAAATTTACATATCCGATGCCTCGAACGCTTCGTACATGGGTGTAGTGGTTAGATTGAGTTGTTTGACATTATTACAATACTTGTACATATTATCATCACTAACTCAATTCTAGACTTCATAATTATAACTATGGTTGCTTAATTTAACCAGAAATGGGCATATTTTTTATAAAATCATTTAATATAATTTTGTATACATCATTCGCAAATTCAATTTTTACATCACCGGTTATAAAATGCTCAAGTTTATTTCGGTGAGCCAACAGGATATTTGATGTGGGCCTTGCATCACACCGTTCTACTAAACAGTAACAATAAATAAAATAAGCTATGGTGTAATAATACAGGTACGCTTTTAGATTCCGGTCATCACTAAAAGTCAACGGTGAAGTTGTACCGAAACATCATGCTAGATGATGATGTTTCCTGATATGACTTTATTATAGAATTAGGGTGAAAAGCAGCACACAGTCCACCTGATGATAAGCGGTTGCTGTGACCCATAGACATCTACGTATATCCTCGATTAAGAATAAAAATTATTACACGCTGGTATTATGTGAGAACGTGGTCCTTCCTCGTGCTACAACCATAATATAACCGCAGCATGGCTCTACTACATAAGAAAACCTACGCCGTTCATAATCAAATTGATTTACTTGCATTTCAATTATAATTTTGTTTGTGTTATGTATGTATGTTGAGGAATTATGGCAAAAATAAAGTACTTTTTTATTTATTTTTCAAAAAGTATACAAAAAAAAACCGCTTATTCCAATCAAACGCTGTATCAAAATTTCAAAACAATTGGTGTAGTTTTTTCCGAAATGTAAGATTTTGATAAAACGAAGATTTATATAATTATTCATGTAAATAACAACGGAGAAATTTCAAAATATATTACATTGTTTTGTAGATTCCATTCCAGTCAATACAAGTTTGGAAGTTAAGAAAACCCTTTGCATACTACATAAAAGATAATAAAACCCAAAAGCCGTTTAGTTGCTGCCTTTTTATCGGGTTTAAATCCCACTAGGGGCATGTTTGTAAAGCATACAAATGTTGAACTGAAAAATTGAATATGTGAAATTCTTTTAAGAAAAAGAAAAAGTCTCAATCAATTTTTTTTTACAGAATTAGGGTGACAAACGGGACACAGCCCACCTGATGTTAAGTGGATGCTGTGGCTCATAGACATCTAAATCTATCCTCGATTAAGAATCAAAATGCAGATTCGTTGCCACCCCTAAGCACTAAGATGGAATGCCTGTATCCAGTAAAAATGTCTCCGGTTCTCTACACTCACCATACGAAACACAGCAGCATTAAGCCGCTATTTTACGCTGGTATTCTGTGAGAGCCTGGTCCTACCCCGGTCGAGCCGACTCATTCATGCTACAACCATAATATAGCTACAGCTTGGCTCTACCACGTATAATTGAATAGATACTTCGAATATAGCAATGCATTTTATAAAATTAATAATAATTTATCGGCCACGCCGTCTTCATTATCGAAATAAAACATTTTGATACAGTTGCTACGGCTCTTTTCCGGTCAAACAGTCCAGTTAAAAGAGCGATCCGCTCGTTTGTAAGTTATGAGAATCTTTATAATATGAACTACCTAACACTTTGTTAGGTATTTCATATTTACTCTCAACATAGCAGTTCATCTGTGGCTTTCTTTGCTTCGGTACCAGGAGTTCATGCAATAGATAGCAATAGACAATGTACCATCAGATGGACTCTAACTTCCTTTTTAATTGTAATATTATAAACGAACACGTTAAAATTGCATATTTTTGTATTTAATATTCTATGCCAATAAATAATGCAACACAATTTTCATAATATTAAAAATAAAAATACATATATGTCTTTATAGTTTTATTGTTATGAAAATTGTAATACGAAAGGCTAACGTCTCCATACGTTACTTTGCGACTTGTGAGACAAGATTTTATTATGAATGATATATTTGAACATTACATTTTGTTTGCTTGCCAAATTATCATTATAATGTAGCAAGTAAAATAAAATACTGAACATATAGCGCTCTAACTGTTCTTTTGAACAACACAACTTTCTATAACTGGAGAAAATTATTTTGAAGCAATTATTTCGCAATTTCTCCGATGCGATATTTAGTCAATATTTTTGACACGCAGGGATAATGTATTCGCTTACGCCATCACCGAGCTAAGAGGCATATTGCACTGAAAATTTAATGCTTTACAATACTGTGTACTAGCGGCCGTTAGAAGACAGGCGTGCCGGCGGACGTCGGAAACGAGGCGGCGGAAGCGGGAGCGTCAAGTTTCCTGCCTCCACTCGCGCAAAATTGATCAGAACTGTGGAAATACAACCGAATTGTATATTCTGTGTTGATTTAGGCATCTGGAAAAATACTAATAGCAAAAGTTGAAGCTTTTGTACAATAAACGAAAGGAATAATGACGATTCGCCAAAATAAAAATAAAATTTTTTTTTCGGATATCTCTATTATTACGAATGGTTTAGAGTCTCTAACGCTGTGTCTGTTTAATATGAAATTATCGCTCGACCTTTCCACTAAAATCGAATTCAAAGCTATTAGATAAGTGCCTTTGATGCGATAATAGCTTTCGCGCGTGACCGCTTATGTTTAAAGGAGTCACTTATGTTATGTTATTAATCATATTAATAAAGGTCCAGAATTATACTTTTGTTCATTTAAGTGCAATCAGAAATGAGTTTCGATAAGTATTCAGATATATTACGGTCTTTAAAACTTCACTGCTGAACATCGACCTTCCCAATGGATTACTTTTGTTTCGTTGGCAACCGCAATTTTTATCGTTATGATTTGTTATCAGGCAGATTCCGCTACCCATTATCTCTTTCATTACCCCACGGATGATATTATGGATATGGTGATTCTTTTCCGTCGAAAATATTATTATATATTAAAATAATTATTTTAAATTATTCAAATTACATTTTCTTCTTCATAGCTGAATATTGGTTTATGTGGTTGTAACTATTTGTTTGCAATTTGCACACATTATAATATTATCTTCTCTGCTTAACCTTAATGTCGACTGGTAGAGAATGCCATGAAGAATTAAGTCCACCTATAAGCCATGCTGCAGCTATATTAGTAGTATAGTTGTAGTACGAATGGGTCGGCTCGACCGGGGAAGGACCACGCTCTCACAGAATACCAGCGTAAAATAGCAGCTTAACACTGCTGTGTTTCGTATGTTGAGTGTAGAGAACCGAGACCCTTTTACTGGAAAAGAGGCATTCCATCTTAGTCCTCACGGGTGACAATGCATCTGCATTTTGATTCTTGATTGAAGATAGATGTAGATGTCTATGGGTCACAGCAACCACTTACCTGGACCGTGTGCTCGTTTGTCACCCTATCCTATAAAAAAAAGTATCCATGCAAACAAAGTTATTATACTATTAGAATAAAATTTATATAAATATAAACTATAAAATAAAAGTTTTTGACGTATAAAGAGTTACTTATACATTGCGACTAATATGTACCTATATGTTGCATTTGAAATGCAGTTATCTTAAAATTTACAGAACAACATTAGAAAAGTATTGTGAGACCCGGCAAATGACGGTTTCTAAAATTAAAATTCACAACATTTTCTGATTAAATTCGTCCATTTGCAACAAGTGAAATAAGATCAACGTCATAGAAGAAGATATTATTTAGGGATGAAAGTTTTTTTACTAAAGTTAAACGTAAATTTAACGTACACTATATTATTTCTTTATACAGTATCGTTGAAAAGCATCTAACAAATTTATCGCACCTTCCCAAACGCTTATTTCATGCGGTGAAAATTGCAGGCGTGGAAATACGTACACAATTTTACGAAATTTGCGTTCAACAACGAAATATCAAACCTTTATAAAAGAAGGTCACGTTTAAAGTTGTTTTTCCTTAACGCAATTTTTTCCACGCTTTTTGTACCATGATTTTCCGGAAATGTTTCCCCTTACTAAACGCTTCCATCAGATTCATTAGCACGAACCAGACCTGAAAGGTGGCCGCTTTAATGGCAGCCACCTTAAATGCTTACGAAAGCTTTCGTCTCATAAACTTTTTCAGTATTTATCAAATAAAATACCTTTTCACTCTCAGAATAACTTAGACTTCCCATTATTTATACAAAAAAACTTGACTGCTCACTGATGTGATATAAAATGATGTTTATATATATATATTTAGAGTCTTATAATTACGCGCTATTAATTATTAGGTAGGCGAAGTGTAGGGCGACCCCCCACTGGATGGAATGACGACCTGGTAAGATATGCAGGAAGTCGATGGATGCAGGTGACTCAGGACCGTGCTTTGTGGCATTCCTTGGCGGAGGCCTATGTTCAGCAGTGGACTTGTGAAGGGCTGTAATGATGATGATGATGATGATGAATTATTTTAGAGGTATAAAGACATAAATATTTCATCAATAGTCCTCTGCTGAACATATCCCCATAGATTGGCTCATTGGAGTGATATTTGCTATAGTTGCCACACTTGGCAGACGGATTGGCACAGTTTTTTTAATATTTTGATCTGTTATCAGTGCTGTCCCTCTCCTGCTTTAGTTACATTTAGTCGCCTCATACGAGTACGACACCCACGGGAATATGGGGTATTGGGTTGTCTTACGCTGCCACTACGCAACATAATATGGAAACATCATGTACAATAATGTCACATACGTTTATACGTCGTTCGCCGACAGTTTAGTTTGAAGGCAATCAAATCGTGTAGCTTTATCGATATAATATGTATGTTCACTCATGAAGAACCTGAATAAACCATCGGCTGATCAAAATTCCCTAGTCTACGTAATCTTCAGGTATCTTACTATGTTATTTGCACTAATATGACAAAATATTGAGAAACACTATTTCAAAATCCGAAGACTATTTGAGAAGTTCCGGTCGACATAGGAGCGAACACATACATTCTGCCGTGTACAGTGCTCTTCCGTAGTCGGGTAGAAATTGTATTCTTTGCAAATTATCATAATTAAAGTAACCATTAAAGCCAATGAAACTAATTTCATGGGTTTTAACGCGCTTAATTTACTTAAATTTACATATCCGATGCCTCGAACACTTCTGTACATGGTGTAGTGGTTAGATTGAGATGTTTGACATTATTACAATACTTGTAAATATTATCATCATTAACTCAATTCTAGACGTCATAATTATAACTATGGTTGCTTAATTTAACCAGAAATGGGCATATTTTTTATAAAATCATTTAATATAATTTTACACATCATTCGCAAATTCACTTTTTACATCACCGGTTATAAAATGCTCAAGTTTATTTCGGTGAGCCGACAGGATATTTGATGTTGGCCTTGCATCACACCGTTCTTCTACTAAACAGTAACAATAAGTAAAATAAGCTATGGTATAATAATAGAGGTACGCTTTTAGATTCCGGTCATCACTAAAAGTCAACGGTGAAGTTGTACCGAAACATCATGCTAGATGATGACGTTTCCTGATATGACTTTATTATAGAATTAGTGAAAAGCAGCATACAGTCCACCTGATGATAAGTGGTTGCTGTGACCCATAGACATCTACGTATATCCTCGATTAAGAATAAAAGTTATTACAGGCTGGTATTATGTGAGAACTTCCTCGTTCGATCCGACCCATTCGTGCTACAACCATAATATAGCTGCAGCATGGCTCTACTACATAAGAAAACCTACGCCGTTCATAATCAAATTGATTTACTTGCATTTTAATTATAAATTTTTTGTTTTATGTATGTATGTTGAGAAATTATGGCAAAATAAAACACTTTTTATTTATTTTTCAAAAAGTATACAAAAAAACGCTTATTCCAATCAAACGCTGTTACAATATTTCAAAACAATTGTGTAGTTTTTTCGGAAATGTAAGATTTTGATCAAACGAAGATTTATATAATTATTCATGTAAATAACAACGCCGAAATTTCAAAATATATTACATTGTTTTGTAGATTCCATTTCAGTCAATAAAAGTTTGGAAGTTAAGAAACCCTTTGCATACTACATAAAAGATAATAAAACCCAAAAGCCTTTTTATCGGGTTTAAATCCCACTAGGGCATGTTTGTTAAGCATACAAATGTTGAACTGAAAAATTGAATATGTGCAATTCTTTTAAGAAAAGAAAAGGTCTCAACCAAATTTTTTTACAGAATTAGGGTGACAAACTGAACACAGCCCACCTGATGTTAAGTGGATGCTGTGGCCCATAGACATCTAAATCTATCCTCGATTAAGAATCAAAATGCAGATGCATTGCCACCCCTAAGCACTAAGATGGAATACCTGCATCCAGTAAAATGTCTCCGGTTCTCTACACTCACCATACGAAACACAGCAGCATTAAGCCGCTATTTTACGCTGGTATTCTGTGAGAGCCTGGTCCTACCCCGGTCGAGCCGACTCATTCATGCTACAACCATAATATAGCTACAGCTTGGCTCTACCACGTATAATTGAATAGATACTTCGAATATAGCAATGCATTTTATAAAATTAATAATAATTTATCGGCCACGCCGTCTTCATTATCGAAATAAAACATTTTGATACAGTAGTTATGGCTCTTTTCCGGTCAAACAGTCCAGTTAAAAGAGCGATCCGCTCGTTTGTAAATTATGAGAAATCTTTATATTACAAGGTGTTAGGTATTTCATATTTACTCACAAAATAGCAGTTCATCTGTGGCTTTCTTTGCTTTGGTACCAGGAGTTCATGCAATAGATAGCAATATACAATGTACCATCAGATGGACTCTAACTTCCTTTTCATTGTAATATTATAAGCGAACACGTTAAAATTGCACATTTTTGCATTTAATATTCTATGCTAATAAATATTGCAACACAATTTTCATAATATTAAAAATAAATATATATATATGTATTTTTAGTTTTATTATTATGAAAATTGTAATACGAAAGGCTAACGTCTCCATATACTTTGCGACTTGTGAGACAAGATTTTATTTTGAATGATATATTTGAACATTAAATTTTGTTTACTTGGCAAATTATCATTATAATGTAGCAATTAAAATAAAATACTAAACATATAGCGCTCTAGCTGTTCTTTTGAACAACACAACTTTCTATAACTGGAGAAAATATTTTGAAGCAATTATTTCGCAATTTCTCCGATGCGATATTTAGTCAATATTTTTGACACGCAGGGATAATGGATTCGTTTACGCCATCACCGAGCTGGGAGGCATATTGCACTGAAAATTTAATGCTTTACAATACTGTGTACTAGCGGCCGTTAGAAGACAGGCGTGCCGGCGGACGTCGGAAACGAGGCGGCGGAAGCGGGAGCGTCAAGTTTCCTGCCTCCACTCGCGCAAAATTGATCAGAACTGTGGAAATACAACCGAATTGTATATTCTGTGTTGATTTAGGCATCTGGAAAAATACTAATAGCAAAAGTTGAAGCTTTTGTACAATAAACGAAAGGAATAATGACGATTTGCCAAAATAAAAAAAAAATGTTTTTTCGGATATCTCTATTATTACGAATGGTTTAGAGTCTCTAACGCTGTGTCTGTTTAATATGAAATTATATATGAAATTATCGCTCGACCTTTCCACTAAAATCGAATTCGAAAGCTATTAGATAAGTGCCTTTGATGCGATAATAGTTTTCGCGCGTGACCGCTTATGTTTAAAGGGAGTCACTTATGTTATGTTATTAATCATATTAATAAAGGTCCAAAATTATACTTTTGTTCATTTAAGTGCAATCAGAAATGAGTTTCGATAAGTATTCAGATATATTACGGTCTTTAAAAACTTCACTGCTGAACATCGACCTTCCCCAATGGAATACTTTTGTTTCGTTGGCAACCGCAATTTTTATCGTTTTGATTTGTTATTAGGCAGATTCCGCTACCCATTATCTCTTTCATTACCCCACGGGATGATATTATGGAATATGGTGATTCTTTTCCGTCGAAAATATTATTATATATTAAAATAATTATTTTAAATTATTCAAATTACATTTTCTTCTTCATAGCTGGAATATTGGCTTATGTGATTGTAACTATTTGTTTGCAATTTGCACACATTGTAATATTATCTTCTCTGCTTAACCTTAATGTCGACTGGTAGATAATGCCATGAAGAATTAAGTCCACCTATAAGCCATGCTGCAGCTATATTAGTAGTATAGTTGTAGTACGAATGGTCGGCTCGACCGGGGAAGGACCACGCTCTCACAGAATACCAGCGTAAAATAGCAGCTTAACACTGCTGTGTTTCGTATGTTGAGTGTAGAGAACCGGAGACCCTTTTTACTGGAAACAAGGCATTCCATCGTAGTCCTCACGGGTGACAATGCATCTGCATTTTGATTCTTGATTGAAGATAGATGTAGATGTCTATGGGTCACAGCAACCACTTACCTGGACTGTGTGCTCGTTTGTCACCCTATCCTATAAAAAAAGTATCCATGCAAACAAAGTTATTATACTATTAGAATAAAATTTATATAAATATAAACTATAAAATAAAAGTTTTTTGACGTAAAAAAAAGTTACTTATACATTGCGACTAATATGTACCTATGTATGTTGCATTTAAAATGCAGTTATCTTAAAATTTACAGAACAACATTAGAAAAGTATTGTGAGATCCGGCAAATGACGGTTTCTAAAGTTAACATTCACAACATTTTCTGATTAAATTCGTCCATTTGCAATAAGTGAAATAAGATCAACGTCATAGAAGAAGATATTATTTAGGGATGAAAGTATTTTTACTAAATTTAAACGTAAAGTTAGCGTACACTATATTATTTCTTTATACAGTATCGTTGAAAAGCATCTAACAGATTTATCGCACCTTCCCAAATGCTTATTTCATGCGGCGAAAATTGCAGGCGTGGAAATACGTACACCATGTAATCGTTCAGGGCTCAACGCCCTCGGACCCCCTACGAACGGATGCCGACGCATCGTTTCCGCTACAGAAATAGCACGACGCAAATAGCTCGTGCCACAAATGAACACCGCTCCCCGACGCTAAGGGCTTCGAATTAGATAACGATGATTCATTGCGATAGTATTGAGTTCTCGGTGATTAACAGTTGACGTGTCAGTCGACAGTAAATGGAGAGCGTTTGAAAGGGATGCCACGCGTTCGAAGCAACCCTCGTTGAGTAAAGTACAAATAAGGAACGGATTACATCAAAGTTCTAACACTTACACAGATGTTATTTCCTTATGGTTAAAAGTATTTAAATCATAACTTAGGCGGAATACAGTAAGAAATGTTAACACCCCACAACAAACTGTCCACCTGATGGTAAGTAGATGCTGTGACCCTTAGACACCTATATTTATCCTCCATTAAGAATCAAAATGTAGATATTTTGTCCTCCCCTGAGAATTAAAATAGAATGCTTCGTTGCTAGTAAAAAGGGTGGTGTGAAGAAACGCTGAAACAAAAAAGCTAAAAACGTAAACGTGTTATAAAATGTATTCAAGCATTTTTTTCATTTAAAAAAAATGGTTCTAAGTTTTTTTAATGAGGTTTTTGCAAAAAGAAGCAAGATACTCAAAAATTATATTTTTCTTTATAATAAGAATCATTATATAATAAGAATTGCAGCTATATTAGTAGTATAGTTGTAGCACGAATGCACCGGCTCGACCGGGGAAGGACCACGCTCTCACAGAATACCAGCGTAAAATAGCAGCTCAATACTGGTGTGTTTCGTGTGTTGAGTATAGAGAACCGGAGACCCTTTTTACTGGAAAAGAGGCATTCCATCTTAGTCTGACCACTATTCTCTAACATATTTGGATTGGCAAAAGTAAATTAAAAGTAAAGTTACAGCCTATAGTAAGTCCCACTACCGGGCACAGGTCTTCTCTCGGATCGGAGAGGGCTATGGAGCAGTTTTTCAGATTAACTTTAATTTATCTATTCATTTACTATTTATTGTAATCAGCTTAGGACATGGAGAAATACAATCATCATCATTATCATCATCATCATTAAAGCCCTAAACAAGTTCACTGCTGAACGTAGGCCTTCCCCAAGGAATGCCACAAATCACGGTACCGAGCCAGCTTCATCGACTTTCTGCATCTCTTACTAGGTCACTCTACTCCTCCATGTCATTCTTTCTAATGAGACCTACGAGGCTGTAATTTAAAAACATTTTTCGCCATCGGTTGCCGGTTCTTTAAGCTATTTGCCACTTCAGTTAACTGATCCGTTGGTCTGTGTCGGATAGTCTGGTTCTACTACGGATATCCTCATTACAAGAACTATCACGCAGATAAACTTCCAAGCCAGCCCTATAAAGTATTAATTCAGATTAATAATCTTATATTCTATGTAATATCATTATTTATATTACATAGAATATAATACATATTATATTAATAATAACCACAATAACGGCCGTCTTTAAATCAAAATTTTGCCATTCAGAGCCAGAATGTGAGTTCCAAATGGCATTTAGTAATTAAAAATTTAAACTTGAATGTAAAAAATTGAGAAAATCTAATTATAACAGACAAGTGATAGCACATGCATCCATTGACTCTGCATAAGTGGTAGAGCCACGCTGCAGCTATATCATGGTTGTAACACGAATGGGTCGGCTAGACCGGGATAGGACCACGCTGTCAGAAAATACCAGTGTAAAAAGCAGCTTAATGCTGTTATGTGCCATACGAATATGGTGAGTGTAGGGAATCAGAGACCCTTTTTACTGGAAACGACACATTTCATCTTAATCCTCAGGGGTGACAACGCATCTGCATTTTGATTCTTAATTGAGGATAAATGCGGATGGCTATGAGCCACAGCATCCACTTACATCAGGTGGACTGTGTACTCTTTTATCACCCTTATTCTGTAAAAAAAAACATCACATTATCACTCTATCTACGGTAATACAACAACACTGCATCGCCAAACTTTTGCCATAATATTTACAAAATTATTTTAAAATTTAATATTTATCTGATATGAAATTTAGCACAAAGAGTAGTAAGACTTACCTGATATGTTAAACATATGAGTAAATATATATTTTTTTGCCATTACCCAGCACCACTCATTCATACTTTTGCCAATATCTCACTGGTAAGCAACGGAAAACGTTTCATATTATAAACTAAACCACAGAATAAATAATAGTGGTTAAACGAGTTTTTATATTATACTCGCATAATATTATGTTTAAAAAAAACTCTTAATGTTACGTAATTCCTCCTCGATCTGCAGAGCAGCTCCCTTTGCTTAGTAATCCCTTTGTATCAAAGCAGTTTGACGAACATAAATTGAATTTTATCGCAAATTTTTCACATTGTCACTTTTATTGTATTCCCAAACTTTTTGCATACGTTAACATACTCAAGTAGAAGATGTTTTGTTAGCGTGAGCTCATATATCGAGGTAGCGGGAATGATTATAACGATCTTTATCTGGGAAGTTATAAGTTATGGTAATTCTGAAATGTGATATTACAACGAAAAACTTTTTTATATAATAAGGACAAACTCACTCTACGTCTATATAAGAATATTGACAAATTATTGAATGAGAAATGTGAAACAGTACAATAAAAACACCTTAAAATAATTATGATGCTGTGAGGTGGGGTGGATAAAAGAAATTCCAGAAAGACTTATAATTTTCATTCGTCATAAAATAAACAATTTACATTCTGAAGATATTACTATTAAATTGTATAAGGCACTTCGAATAAAGAGATAATCTATGTTAAAAGTAAATAGATTCAATTTAATGTCGAACGAAAGTTCGGGGTTCGATTCCCCGGTTGAGCATTAATTCCATAAAAGTTTGTTTATAGATTAATTTAGAGTCATGTGTTACATAGTAATCAGCTATGCAATACGAATAAAAGTCCTATATTAAATTAGATATTTTTTTATAGAATTAAGGTGACAAACGAGCACACAGTCCACCTGATGGTAAGTGGTTTCTGTGGCCCATAGACATCTACATCTATCTTAGTTTGCGAATTAAAATGCAGATGCGTTGTCAACCGTGAGGACTAAGACAGAACGCCTCTTTTCCAGTAAAAAGGGTCTCCGGTTCTCTACACTCACCATACGAAACACAGCAGCATTAAGCTACCATTTTACGCTGGTATTCTGTGAGAGCGTGGTCCTTCCCCGGTCGAGCCGACCCATTTGTGCTACAACTATACTATTAATATAGCTGCAGCATGGCTCTACCACGTATAAATACTTTTAGCAATAATAGATACTTATTTTAGATTAATATATATTTTGGCTCTTGTGATAACAGATAAGAAACATTATGGCTGATAAGGATAGCATATGTAAACAATACTGTTTCATAATGAACAGAGATAGGTGTAATTTAGACAAGGAAAACACTAGCCTCCTACCGATGTGATGAATGTTGTGTAGAAATTGGTTGTTCATGTTGTGTGAGATGTAAACAGAGTCCAAATAATGTTAAATAAAAATAAGAAATAAACCTTATTAATTTATGAAAATTTCTGTAATGTATGTAGAAATAAGTAATAAATGTTTCGGGATTATTGTGTGTACAAAAAAGAATAGTTTCGTGTTTAGTGTTTAAATTTATACTAAATTAAAGTCGAAATAAAGTGAAAAATACTTCTCTAAAATTGTGAATTAATAAACTATTGTATTAGTTAAGTTATTCATGTTTATTAATAAAGATTGTTATTTTAGCCTTGTGTGTATATTTAATATTTCTAACTTAGAAAATGTTCTATAAAATAGGTATATTTTGTTGAATAACTTAATATGTTTTTATGTGATAACGATGCATTGTATGTCATAACAATAAGAATTTGTGTGTGATTATTATAAATAAAATTGTTTAACCATATGTTTTATAGAAATAAAGATATGGGGTAAGACACAAGGGTGCAATGGTGAAAATCTAGTTTCGCTGTTAGCCTATGCGGCTCTTACAGCTTCATCGAACTCAGAGCTCGTAGCCGCTCAGGCCAGTAGTTAGTACCAGTAGTAAGTAACCAATTATAATACTTACTACTGCCTTATTATTAATTAATAAGGCAGTAGTAAGTACCAGCTCTAGAGGCGACAAGGTGCCGCCTCTAGGGCTGGTAAGCCTATCATTTCTAACTATGGTGTAATTTGCGATCTTAGGGTCGCAATGGCTAGGCTTCAAGAAGGTCTCTTGCACCAGCATGACGTCTGCATTGTGTTTGCGCAGGAAGAGCGCGATCTCGTCTTATTGGTCTCCAAGCCGTTTGCGTTAAAGAACGCGACAGTTAGAGAGCGTGGTTTAATTCTACCTAAAAATTGTACTGCCATTTTTGCTTTTTAAATGAGGTATTTAGGCGCACTGGAAAGACCAAATTGCATCGATTAGTCCTATGTGCTCAATCGTGGCGTTGAGCTTATCCTGTGGGGAAGTGGCTCCGAGTAGTTTGCGTGCCAAAGAGGATAATTCAGCAACGTTAATGTTGCTGATGAAGCCGCAAACTAGAGAGAATTCAGCGGCGAAAGAAGACGAGCCTTGTGAGACGGGCTTCGACTTTGGAGCTTGTGAAGGCGGCGCTGGTCGTATGGCGACGAGTGCCAGCGGCTTCACCCAGGCGTTGGGTTTTGGCACGGAAGGCGCGGGAGGGTTAGCACCTTGCTCGGCCGCCCCGGCGACTGGGGCGGGCTTGGTGATGATTTAAGGCTCTGATGCGGTCACTGAAGACGGTGCGGGTTGGAGGGCAGGCAGCTGAGAGCGTGACACACAAGCTTGATCCGCGCGTTCGGGACGACTTTTACCTCCGCGCTGCTTCCTTCGCGACGCTTTGGAGCACCCGCGATAGTTCGCTGGGTGTCCCTCTTCGCGGCAATTGACGCAGCTCGGGGATTCAATCGTCTCGGGCGTGCGGGTGCAGTCAGCGGTGCCGTGGTCACCTAGGCACTTGACGCACCTAGGCCTGGCGTAACAATTTTTGGCCGAGTGGCCGTACAATTGGCATCGGTGGCACTGGCCAACGATGCCTCTATGTCGGGGGGCTTCAACTGCAATCCCCGTTAGGTTGCAGATGCGCCGAACGTTAAAAATCTCCTTGCCTTCCGGAGACAGGTCTAGGATGACAAGGCACAGATCTAAAAATCGTTTCTTGTCGGTCTGGTGGTGCATTCTATGCACCTCCCGGACCGGTAGATTTTGCGTTTTGAGGTCTTTTAGGACGTGTTCTGGAATGGGGCCAAGGGTGGACATCGCGGAAGGCGCGGGGGACGCGGCGTCGTAGAGCGTGTCTATGGACACGGGGGTCGTAGGTCCGGTGCTTGGCGACAAAGGGTCGTCAATTCGGACAAGCGGACGGCAGGGGCCAGACATCCCGGAAGGGACCGGGGTAGACCTGAGAGTGGCGGCATGTAGGCTCAAGGCCAGGAATACCGCCCCAGGACCCGATGGCTTGCCTGGCAAAGCCTGGGTTCTGGCCTCGGAGGCCCTGGCGACTGGAGGGGCTCCAAGCGCATGCTTGAGAGAGGCCAATTCCCGCTTCGTTGGAAGACGGGAAGCTGGTCTCATTCGGAAGCCGGGCGCCCTGCGGACTCTCCGTCCGCATACCGGCCGTGGTGCTGCTCGACGAGGTGGGCAAGCTCTTTGAAAGAGTAATGCAAACCGCCTCGCCGAGCACCTGCGGACGGGGCCGGATCTTGCGGAACACCAGTTTGGTTTCCGCAAGAGGCGCTCTACGGTGGACGCCATCTTGCGCGTGAGCCCTCACGACGGGGATGCAGTGGCCAGGGGTTGTATTGGCGGTGTCATCGACATCGCCAACGCCTTCAACTCCATGCCCTGAGCTGCATTAGGAGGCACTCCGGTATCACCGGGTGCCGACCTATCTCCGTCGTATAGTCGGGGACTATCTGACGGACAGGGCCGTCATCTACCCCGGTCGAAACGGTGAGTGGAACCGGCGAGAGATGTCGTGCGGTGTCCCACAGGGTTCGGTTCTGGGCCGCCCTGTGGAACATCGGTTACGACTGGTGTTGCGCGCCGACCTCCTGCCGGCGTCAGCGTGGTTTGCTACGCTGACGACACGCTGGTACTGGCACAGGGGGGGTCGTACGAGGCGGCGGCGGAAACTATGACACGCGGGGCTGCGATAGTCGTTGAGAGGATCCGGCAACTGGGTCTCGAGGTGGCTCTGCACAAGTCCGAGGCCATGCACTTCCATGGTCTCGGAACAGGCCACCACTGGGATCCTCAGTGATGGTGGGAGGGTATCCATCGGCGTCGAGTCGACGTTGAAGCACCTAGGACTCGTCCTCGACGGCCGATGGAACTTCGTTGAGCACTTCCGACGTTTGGCCCCAAACTGGAACGGACCGGGGCTGCCTTCAGGCGGCTCCTGCCGAACCTGGGGCTAAACGCTTGCCGGAGGCTCTACGCGGGATCGTGAGGTCCATGGCCCTTTACGGGGCCCCGGTGTGGGCGCGTGGTTTGGCGCGGCTTGCCGTCCACCACCTAAACGCGCCCCAAAGGGTGGTTGCCGTAAAGATGGTTCGCGGCTACCGCACGATCTCCCTCGAGGCGGCGAGCCTCCTTGCTGGATTGCCGCCATGGGATCTGGAGGCGATAGTCCTCGCGCGCCTGCACGAATGGCGCGCGGAGGCACCATGCCGGGGAAACCCGCTGCCGCGGCAAGTCGTCGCGCAGCGGACAGACTTCCGGCATGATCTCATGGCGACATGGAGAGAGCGACTGTCGCAGCCCCGTGCTGGGCACGCCACTATAGCGGCGATAAGACCCCTCTTTGAGGAGTGGCTTGAGAGACGCCACGGTGTCCTCACCTTCCGCCTGACGCAGGTCCTCACCGGACACGGTGTGTTCGGGAGGTTCCTGCACCGAATCGGGCGGGAGGAAACGCCCGGGTGCTCCCACTGCGAGGATCGACCGGAGGACACGGTGGAGCACACCGTGGAGGTGTGCCCTGCTTGGCGGAGCACCGCCGTGTACTCGTAGCGGCGATAGGCGGCGGCGACCTCGCGTCCGGCCCTGGTCGAAGCCATGGTCCGGAGCGAGACGGAATGGGATGCCGTCACCACCTTCTGCGAAGCAGTGATGCTAGCGAAGGAGGTGGCGGAGCGGGAGAAGGAAAGAGCAACAGCTTTCCTTCCCGGCCGCCGCGGGAGACGCCCCGGGCGTCGGGGCTACGTCGTGGCCCCTGACCACCGTAGGCGTGACCTGTGGACGGCGAGCAATGGTAGCTCGCCGTCCGTCCGTCTAACGACGACAGGCCGTGTCGACGGCGCGTTTTGTTCCACGCGCGCCTCAAAGAGCTGTCAGCAGCGTGAAGGGGCCCGCAAGGCTGACGCCTGCCGGGGCTGCGGGCTGTTCGAAAGAGATACCGCGGCTCCGGAACGTAAGGGCACTGAAGGAACACGGATGGTTTTAGTCAGTAAAGTCTGACACTCCCTTCCGCTCCACCCACAGCGAAAGGCGTCATTAGATGATTTTCCATCCGCAAAAAAAAAAAAAAAAAAAAGGGGCCAGACATGTTGTAGAGGGACCCTACTCACTAATACGTATTACTATTATTATTATTTAAAAATGCTTTAACTAAGGTAATCGCTATTATCAACTCGAGTGATATACTTCAATCGATGCAGGGACTGTAAATAGTTAATTCGCATAACTCAAAAACTCGAGTACAACTACAGTGACATGATAAAACCCGAGGTGACTCGGTCACAAAATTCTACTCGAGTCGCATCTTTATCTTACTGTCAATTCAGTGTCTGTCTACAATTTAGTGATGAACTCGACTTACTAATTCGAACAATTTATTGATATATTATGTAATTTCAACAAGCTGATTAAGTATAATACGTGATAGTTAAATTATTAATAACATTAACTATACGCTACGTCATAAAGTTAGAGTGATATTATTTTATGAAAATTGTCTATACACCAATAAAATATAACTACCTATTAAGTTAAGTAATAATAATTATCTTGGATGGAGGAACAAATATAAAAATAATTTGTAACAAACTGACACAACTTCGTTCCGCCAATTCGAGTTGCGTAACTCGAGTACTATTCGAGTTACGTGAATTTCAACTCAAGTTAACTCGAGTCGAGTTTCTTCCGAGTTGGCACATCTCTACTACAATTTTTTTTAATATTACATTATCTGAACCAATGACAAGAACACAAATATCAAAACAACTCTTTTTTTCAGATTTCTTAATTCCGTTTAGATTTTCACAAAATCTTTATGCTATTTACAATAATAAATTGGTATCTTTTTTTTGTATATAATACCATTAAGGGTCGCGAAAATTTCTAGTGGGCCCAAAAACGATTGACTCCTTTATGCTAAATATAGTAAAAATACTTCTGAAATTGTGAATTAAACTATTGTATTAGTTAAGTTATTCATGTTTATTAATAAAGATTGTTATTTTAACCTTGTGTGTTAGATATTTAATATTTCTAACTTTGAAAATATTCTATAAAATAGGTATATTTTGTTGAATAACTTAATATGTTTTTATGTGATAACGATGCAATGTATGTCATAACAATAAGACTTTGTGTGTGATTATTATAAATAAAATTCTGTAACCATATGTTTTATAGAAATAAAAATATGGGGTAAGATACAAGGGTGCAATGGTGAAAATCTATTTTCTGTGATGTTAATGCTGTTAGCCTATGCGGCTCTTACAGCTTCATCGAACTCAGAGCTCGCGGCCGCTCAGGACAGTAGTAAGTACCAGTAGTAAGTAACCAATTATAATACTTACTACTGCCTTATTATTAATTAATAAGGCAGTAGTAAGTACCAGCCCTAGAGGCGACAAGGTGCCGCCTCTAGGGCTGGTAAGCCTATGATTTCTAACTATGGTGTAATTTGCGATCTTAGGGTCGCAATGGCTAGGCTTCAAGAAGGTCTCTTGCACCAGCATGACGTCTGCATCGTGTTTGCGCAGGAATTGGTCTCTAAGGCCGTTCGCGTTAAAGAACGCGACAGTTAGAGAGCGTGGTTTAATTCTACCTAAAAATTGTATTGCCATTTTTGCTTTTTAAATGAGGTATTTAGGCGCACTGGAAAGACCAGATTGCGTCGACTAGTCCTATGTGCTGAATCGTGGCGTTGAGCTTAGCCTGTAGGGTAATGGCTCCGCGTAGTTTGCGTGCCAAAGAGGATAATTCAGCAACGTTATTGTTGCTGATGAAGCCGCAAACTAGAGAGAATTCAGCGGCGAAAGAAGACGAGCCTTGTGGGACGGGCTTCGACTTTGGAGCTTGTGAAGGCGGCGCTGGTTGTATGGCGACGAGTGCCAGCGGCTTCACCCAGGCGTTGGGTTTTGGCACGGAAGGCGTGGGAGGGTTAGCACCTTGCTCGGCCGCCCCGGCAACTGGGGCGGGCTTGGTGATGATTTAAGGCTCTGATGCGGGCACTGAAGACAGTGCGGGTTGGAGGGCAGGCAGCTGAGAGCGTGAAACACAAGCTTGACCCGCGCGTTCGGGACGACTTTTACCTCCGCGCTGCTTCCTTCGCGGCGCTTTGGAGCACCCGCGATAGTTCGCTGGGTGTCCCTCTTCGCGGCAATTGACGCAGCTCGGGGATTCAATCGTCTCGGGCGTGCGGGGGCAGTCAGCGGTGCCGTGGTCACCTAAGCACTTGACGCACCTAGGCCTGGCGTAACAGTTTTTGGCCGAGTGGCCGTACAATTGGCATCGGTGGCACTGGCCAACGATGCCTCTATGTCGGGGGGCTTCAACTGCAATCTTCGTTAGGTTGCAGATGCGCCGAACGTTAAAAATCTCCTTGCCTTCCGTAGACAGGTCTAGGATGACAAGGCACAGATCTAAAAATCGTTTCTTGTCGGTCTGGTGGTGCATTCTATGCACCTCCCGGACCGGTAGATTTTGCGTTTTGAGGTCTTTTAGGACGTGTTCTGGAATGGGGCCAAGGGTGGACATCGCGGAAGGCGCGGGGGACGCGGCGTCGTAGAGCGTGTCTATGGACACGGGGGTCGTAGGTCCGGTGCTTGGCGACAAAGGGTCGTCAATTCGGACAAGCGGACGGCAGGGGGCCAGACATGTTGGGTAGAGGGACCCCTACTCACTTTAATACGTATTACTATTATTTATTATGTGCTTTTAAAATATTGTAATAAAAATCTCTGATTATTATTATAATCAAGTATGTAAGAAATTTGGTTTTTCGAATATTGTGTATTTGTACAGCGATCTTTTTGAGCCGCTGCAAACAACAGATACAGTGTCCACTCACGACGGCGATTGACGCCGAAATAACTGAGTGAGTGACGCAATCTATATTTAGTAAAAAATAAATTCATACATGGCTGCTAAAACACCGAATATTTCGACATTCCGCAGCCGAAAAAAATTAATTATAACAAAACTAAACAAAATTAAACTGCCATTTACATTCAATGGCTTCCCACATGATAGATGAAGAGTTTTGAATAAATAGATTGAGTTGAACAATTGATATTTTCAAAAGTTATCGTGTTTACGAAGCCATGCGGACTTGATAAATCCACACCATAAGTCACTAAAACCCCTTTTTTATGTAAAAATAGCAATTAATCGATTTAAAAAAAATATTAATAAGTTCAACAATTATTTATCTTTCTGACAATGTGCTTTTTATATCACTTATATGTACAATATGATTGCTAGATACGATTTCATGCGACAAAACGTTGGAATCTTAATTTTTAGGCCCTAGTAGAACATACCTGCGCGCTTAGCGCTTACGGCATGCAATATATAACTGAGTGAAAACATATTACGAGTAAAGCCTCGACTGAAGCTATTATGTGGAAATTGCTATTATTTTAGTTTTTTAGTTGGTTTTTACTTTTTAATAAATGTATAATTATTTTATCCTTTTGAGTAAAAGAAACACCACAAGTTTAAATGAGTAACTAGAATGTCATTGATACATTAAAATCTTCATCCCTTTGTTACACCCTTACGAATGGAATTTTTCTTTAAACTGTGGGTCCACCCCTGAAAGCTTCGCGTTTTAGCCGTCTATGACAGCCTATAAAAGACCACTGCTGTACATAGGCCTCCCCCAAAGATTGCTTCATAAGGGGATATGCCATAGTTGCAACGCTTGGCAAGCAGATTGGCAAGTGTAGTTTTTTAATATTTTGAGTTATGAGGAAGATGCTGCTGCCCATCTTCTGTTTCATTTTCCCTTAGTCGCCTCTTACGATACCCACGGAATTATATGGATATTCTTACACCGCCACTACACGGTTACCGACTTCTCGGAAACTGTGGAATCGCTGAAAATCGGTAATCATGCAAAAAAAGCAAACGCGTCGAATATAGAACCTTCTCGGTTTTCGAATTCGCTTCATTAACCTAGAAAAACTGCAAAAATTAAAAAAAATAAAAATGTTTATTTAACAGAAAACAACTACAATTATGTTTATTTTAACTAAATAAAATAGGAGGTCGAAAGGAGGAGGTAGAACTTAAAGACGATTCAAATTTCTTTTTTTTTTAAAGTTTCGCTGTTCTTCCAAACACAGAGGTTTTTTCCGAACCAGTGGTAAATTAAACAAAGGAGTGACTTTCAATAAGTATTATTTATAATCTATATTGAATAAAAAAGTTTCTGTTTCTGTTTCAAAATTTGTCAATGTTTTCGTCAGAGGTTACGTTTTTCTTCCGTATTTATTTAGGGTGGCCGAAATCACTTTTCAGTCTCATCGTGACTGTTTTATTGAAGCGCTGTATTTGAATAAAGTCAATTTTCTTCAAAAAAAGACATTCTGTTTTTTCACCACGGCAAATGTTGATTTTTAATGTTATTTATTCTCGGTACAGCCAAGGAAATTATGCGAGGCAAACGGCGAGCGTGATGGAGGGACTGTCAGAGGCATTACTATGCCGAATCAATTTCTATCGCTCCTACTACGTATTTATTATATATTTTTTTTCAATTTGAAAAGCATTTATAAAAATATATTGAATAATTAAAAAAAAACAATTGGTTTCCACTATTGTTCTTAGATTAACTCTCGAAGCAAATCTGTATGTTTATGTAAATCTTTAATAATTAATAGACAGTTTAGCAAAATAATATATTTTATATTTCAGTAAATCTTTATTTATTCCAAAGACAATTCTGCAACATAATATATTGTGATTTATTTCATATAAAATTTTACTATACCAGAACACAAATGCAACATTCAATACTGGGAGATAGTCTGCACAAGATAATTGTGGTATCATCACATCATAGCTGCAAAACATCTTACAACATCTTACAAAACATCTTGCACAAATTTTTGACATGCTTCGATTTCATGGTTTTTTTTTGTCTTATAATAGTGATTAAAATATGTTTAAATTATTATTATATTTTCTTTCGTAGCCACTGTCACCAGTCCAAGTCTGTGGGAGAAATCGTCAATGTATTCCTTGATTCTTTTGAATACGATCAATTAGTTTGTACATCTGATAATGATGGAGCAGAGCCTAAGTAAATAGCTACTGTTTCTTCGTATATTTTTTCACACTTTCCTTCCTTTTAGTCAGAATATAATTACATTGTCCTAATTAATTTTCATATATATTTTCGAATTGGTATCCTCTTGAAGTCAAAAAGTCTTTACATCTGTAATGAAAAATTAAAAGAACTAATGGTGATCATTTAATCCGATTGTAAAATTATTATATGTATAAGCTTAATTTCAATTTTATATAATTATATTATATAATATTGCCCAGCCGCCTGCCAACTATGGGAGAAAAAGCATGGCCCCCTATGAGGCAATCTATGGGGAGACCTATATATAGCCGTACCTTCACATCACGACCGCAATCGTACCATGTAACTTTTACTAGAGTAAAATAATTTTTGATAACAAAATATTTTTACCTTTCTTTTGAAACAAGAATATGGCATTTATTTTATTTGGTTCATAAATAATATAAATTATGCATTCAGGAATGGATTTCGTATAATCAACCCCGACAATGAGGATACGTGAAGAAGCTTAGCATAAATTTCTCGCTTCGATAGATTTATAGGAGACGGATCCGAAATTTAGAAAATATTTAATTAAAAGGTAGAGTTTACCGCCCTGTTCTAATTCGTGACAGCGGACTTCACATATCCTCAAAATCTTTCTTCTTTCTTTAAAAAAAAGTTACTTCCACAATAAGATTTCTCCTTTACCGTACAAGGAAGGTACAAGGGCGTTTTACATACATAAATCGCACATGGAGAAACATACAGACCTGGAACAATTATTTGTGCACTGGAGCACTTGTTCCGTGCGAAATTCGAATCCGCCTACAGCGCTCAGACCAAACGTGTAGCCGCTGTGCTTTGGAGCCGTAAATAGTTTTTTTTTTATTTCTGCGACATCCTTTCATGTTTCTTTAAGAAGTTTCCCTTCACCGCTACTAACAAATCCATTGATACTGGCGAGAATTGAACTCTGTACATCGAATGCTGAGCGACTATGAGATTTATCATACAGTCAGCAGTAAATGACAATGTTTCGGTTACGTAAGTCATCACTGGCAACACATTCTAGCTTTAGATATATAGCTTCTTAACTGATTTTAAATATTAAAGAAAAACCTGTTTTTAATTTCTTGAACTTGACTCGATCTCATCTCACGATTTCGACTGCAAACAGTAGCGTTATTGCCGTCGGGTGAGTCTTATCATCACAAATAATTTCCTATTACAAGCGCACAACTAAGCCTCCTTTCCAATTTTCTAGAATAAACGCCTCGAATCTTAGCGGTTTTGTAAGCGATTCTGTATTTGCAATGGGTGTAAAGAATAATAGATGTTTCAAATATTCACGCCAAGCCGACCGGACTTAAATTTCAAATTGGAAATTTGAAAAGACTGAATATTTTACGTCGACATTAACGTCAACAACTATGGCGTTGATTTTAATATTCTAAAATAGAGTAAAGTTATGAATAATAAAATAATAAATGTAATCATGTTTGTCAGACTAAATATTAAATTTTAGTTTCAAATTTTAAGTTAAAAGGCATTGATGGCAGAAATTTCATTATTGGAATTTAACTTATTATCTAAAATGAAATCTTGCAGCGGCCTTTTAGCGCGATGCAGGCTAATATTTTCGTGGCTTATGACCTCCACAACGAAACTCATAGTTGCACATGTGAAATTAAAGGGGTTGATATAGAAAAATCCTCTGAGCAAAGCTATACAAAATCACTTCTAATCGTATTATTTGAGAAAAAATATACACCAACTTTTTTAATAATCGGATCTGATTAAAATTTTGATGAGACCAATCTGAAAATGTTCAATTTATTAGAACCAATTTTCGATTATGGTGGTGACAATCCATCACTCCATTTCGTCGTGGGTATAGTAAGAAGCCATGTGAAATACCAGAAAGATCTTATGGCTTCCAACAGATGGCGGTATAATCCTCTCTTTCGCGACGGAGACAGAAAGTAGCGTCAGTGGTGCGAAACGTCTGGTAGTACCTAATATCATCATAGCGCCTATCAAGCGTGACAGTTAAGGCAACGACGGAAAAGGTCCATGTCCGGCAGTAGACTTTTCAATTAAGATATTCCCGACTTAGCTCGTTTTGCTCGGAGATAAAGTGGTGTTTTAAATTTGGTAAAAATTACTTTGTCTACATCCGCTCAAAGAAATCAGCCACCGCAGAGTCTACTTCACCTGAGGATGCCACGTGGCGAATACGTGTCGTATTGTCGTCGGTGGTGTCTTTCCTAGTGTAGTGGTTTTGGGAGTAGCGGTGCTGGGATTAGTGGTGACGGGGATAGTGCACGCAATTGAGGGAGGGCGGAGGTGCTCCTCAAACTAGGTAAGACACATCATTTTATATTATTCAGCGGATGTAGGCAAAGTAATTTTTAACAAGAGGTGTTTATTTTTACTGGCGTTAAAAATACAGTCGAATTGATCACTTTCTCCGTTTCTAACGTCGTTTTAAAATAATAAAAAAAATGTGAAAATCACGAAAAGTTTAAACTGTGTTGGTTAAGTGGTCGTAATCCCGTTATCAAATCCCAGGTCGAGCCAAAAAATCAGTTATTGAGTTTTTCTGTAAAGAAATTCTCAGGAGCAGCCCGGAGTCAGGAAGTTGGTAGTGTTTCAACCTCGCGCCACGGAAAGCACGTAGCTGTCAGCCTGATTTCAATCCTTTCGTGTCGGATTGACGTCCCAACGGACTATGAGAGTGAGGGAATAGAGGGAACACTTGTGCTCGTGCATCCACTTGGTTAGTATATCATGTTTAATCCTGTCTTGGGCAGATGGCTAGTCTCTCTTGAGACGGCCGCCGTGACCAAAATTCAGTCTGGATGACATTATTATACTTCATATCTGTATTAAATACACTATTTGCGAGGAATGTAGATGTTCCTTAAAAAAATTAACCGAATGTAGTTGTCTATTCCTTTATCATTCATCTATCATCCCCTACAGCCTATAAAAGTCTAGTGCTAAACATAAGCCTCCCCTATATATTGCCTCTTATATTATATTACATCTATATTCTTGCATATACCGTCACCTCTCCATAAGCGTAACTAGGAAGAACAGAGTTCGTATTCACATTTACGATTACGTCGTGAAACTGTGACAGGCGTCAAACTTAGATGAGGACCCAAACTTTTACCTTTCACCGCATGCCGTTGCCACTCGTCACTATTGAAGAAGTAGCGTTCACAAGACGTAGTAAGTGTTTGTTAATAAATATTCTTCCAATTTTAATGTTCCACATTTGAATTGTTTCTATATGCACATTGAATAAAATTTGTTATACATTTCGTTTAAAAAAAATCAAATTGCAGTTAAATTCAAATGCAATTAAATCCGCATATGTGGTTTTATTCTCATTTCACCAGGTGGTATGACTCCACTTTTAAGGTCCGTCTGGGTAGGTATCATCCTCTTACCGATTTCTACCGCCATATAGCAGAGATTTATACCTGCACTGACCGGTCTGAATGGTAAAAGAGATATAGTTACAGGATGTGAGCATTTCATCTTAGTCCTTAGAGGTAGCAATGCATCTGTAGTCTTCTTTCTTTGAATTTGATTGCAGGTGTCCATGGACTGCAGGAGCCACTTGCCATTAGGTGGACTGTGAGCTCGTTTGTCACTTCAAATTATATTTATAGACACAGTTTTTATCAAGAAACTCAAAAAAATTGTAGTCAATAGTCGAAATAGCATCGCGAAATGTAGGTATTACTTTTTGGCCGCCGGAGTCGTCATTTTAATAGACAATTTCCCAAGCTGATAATTCTTAGAAATGCCCGAAGTGACACTCGTAATATTCATAACGGGGACGCAAATTACTTTGTTTGCTACTACGTTAAAAAAGGCGCGAAACCGCCATTTTTTTGCCAGTTCGTATTAATATTCATTCATTTTAGTTTTATTATATATATGGAAATTTCTTTTGTTGCTACTTTTAATTTAGGTCAAGTAATAGAAATGAATCATATAACCGTATTTAATACTAGCTGTCCCAGCAGATGCTGTTCAGGCCAGTCCGGTAGGTGGCGCAATGAGTTTCACTCCGAATTTAATCTTGACTTTTACTACACTACACTAATCGGCATAATGTAATTATAATTCAGGTCAGGGCTCACGGCACCAAACGTCGGGAATTCAAAATAAGTTTAAAAAAGTAAAATCAGTTTTATTCGATACGTTTCTTATAGTGTTGAGAGCAGACGTAGTAATCCCCTACTTATTACTTACTATACGCAATGATATTTAGAATCATCATTGACTATAATATGCTCAGCGATCTGATTAGTATTGCGATCGATACCAAACATCTCGCACCTTCGCCGAATTTTGACCCTGCTGACATATACCATCAACAGTGAACCCATATTTTATGAGTTAAACCCATATTTTTACGATTTAAAATGACATAGAGATAGAGGTTTTTATAACGATAGATACATGGTTATGACAATGAAAAAACTATAGAAAAAGTTCACCGAAGCGATTAAAGTCCATCAAACCATCTCGTCACACAACAGAAGGAGAAGATACCTTTTTCTGACAGTGGACTTAAAGGGCTAGTAATAACGATAATATTATACGTAATTGTCATATTGCTACCTTAGGACAGGCTATACAAAATGTAAAAAAAACCCTGCCCGATCCGTGAGGATGCTCTTAGGAATCGTAATATGATTCCGTTCATGAAATCTTTTCTGTAGAATAAATAAAAAATTACCCCGCAAAAATAGAACGTAATTTGATTAAATTTGCCCATCTATTTAATTATATTTTTTCGCGGGTGGCCGTCGGGTCAACAGAGCGACACGTTCAAAGATCAAAAACACCGTTGCCCGTTGCAAGTTTTTAAACATTTGCTGAGTTGCAAGTTGTACTAAAAACATGTATTTTATGTAACAATAACATTTTTAAACTCATAAATAGTATGATGTTTGGTTATTATTTGGTAGCGTTATAGCCCCCCCCCTTTTTTTTTTGATCGGACAGATGTAGCCACTACAGAAAACAAGAGATCTTCCTAATTTTCTATTTCCTTTTCTAGACTTTTCCAATACACACATCGACAATTCAAAATAAAAAAATTATAGAAAATAAAATTTTAAACGTGGTAGAGCCACGCTGCAGTTATATTATAGCTGTAGAATGAATGGGTCGGCTCGACCAGGGTAGGACCACGCTCTCACAGAATACCAGCGTAAAATAGCAGCTTGATGCTGCTGTGTTTCGTGTGGTGAGTGTAGAGAACTGGAGACCCTTTTACTGGAAACGAGGTATTCTATCTTAATCCTCAAGGGGGAAAACGCATCTGCATTTTGATTCTTAATTGAGGATAAATGTAGATGTCTATAGGCCACAGCATCCACTTACCATCAGGTGGACTGTGTGCTCGTTGGTCACCCTTATTCTATAAAAAAAATATCCAATTTATAAAGCAAGCGATAAAAGATAATAACCCGTGAAGCTATCTCGTCACAGAATACCAGCATAAAATAAAAGCATTAAGATACTATGGTTTGAATTGTTTTATTAGAAGCTATGCTGGTTGTTTGCTTACATTTTTTTCATGTCCAAAGAATGAAAAATTATCAAATATAATAATTAAAATGCCTTACAAATAGCGCGTCTTTTATACAAAAGAAGGTACCTATATAAAAGAGATGAACAAAATAGCGTGGTGTCAGAAATGTATTTTAAACTTTTAATTAATATCTTAGACACTCAGTTACTTTACTTTTTACTTTACCTCGTCGCAACAACTCTGCCCGGGTTCCAAACAATAATTAAAACGAGGTTTATTTTTAAAGTAAATTATTATTTCAAAGGCAAAGGAATTTGCTGCAGTGATTTATTTAAATTGTCTTTTAAACGTACTAAATGTAGTCATTTCGTACTGGCAGCCTGCTCATTTTTTCATGCGGTTGTGATTTTGCCAGTGTTAAGTATTAAAAAATTATCCTTTTTAATAATTTCTTTAAAAACTTCTCCAAAATATGTTAATGCGTCACATTGCGGTGTTTTTTGGAGATTTTGAAGACAGCTTAAGCCCGGAGATAGTTGATGACAATATTATCTTAAGGCACCTAAGCATCAATACATATAATAAATCTATAGAAAAGTCGTGTCTGTAATGAGGACATCCACGACTTTTTCTGCCACCAGGGTGGCGCCACTAGAAAGTGAGGTATAATATTTGACAGATTTCATAGCGGGGAAGTTAATTTGTTCGCAAAATGTAAAGTACTATTTCTATATTTTATATTAATAAAATTAAAAATAAATAAACCAAACCACAGATATTCATAAAAGTAGAAAAATTTAAAATAAAGTTAAATAGTGCAAAAAGTTAAAGAGCAAACCACTGAGGCATTGTTTTGTATATTAATTTAATATAATACTCTAGAAACTGATAAACTTTTATTAAAAACCAACTACTCAATTAAATTACATTGTGTAACAGAAAACTTTACCTCAGTGTCAACTAGCGACATCTGGTGAGCAGAAAATTATTAGCCCTCATTCTAATATACTCTTAAAAAACAAGTCCAGGCGACTAAATAAAGGGTACTGAAGCCAAATTATTGGTTTTTAGAAGTTTTGTCTGTCTTTCTGTCTGTCTGTCTGTCTGTCTGTGTATTACCGATTCACGCAAAAACTACTGAACCGATTTATTTTTTTTTTTAAGAGAAAGCTTAATCCAACAGACAGTTAATAACGATAGTATCTCAAAGCAACTAAGCGTTAAATACACTTGAGATTTTGTCATCAAAGATAAATGATATCTTTTACTTACCAAAATCCTTTTCAATCAATTATTTTAATGAAAATATAAGAACAGCAATTCTCTGGCATTCAAAATACAGCCAAAATACTAAGAAATTGATTGAGATATCATTTGTCAAATATATCTCAATCAATTTCTTAGTATTTGATAACGATAAACGATAATAATTTTAAAATACGGACTGCAAAAATATTACTACTCTCCTTTTGGGCTCCGCCAAAGTCGAGTAAAACGTATAAAGAGAATACATTTGTATTCATAGCGTGGCATTAAATAACACTATTACATTAGGAACTGTGCCCCACGTACTCCATTTGCGATGTGCCAGTTATTATATCTCACACTTTCTTACAAAGAAGCTCTATATAAATATTATGACTTATGTACTCATACATTTTCGCCAACGTCTCTCAGCTGCACTTGCACTTTGAAGAAATTAGTCTAACCGGCATCGGCGTTTATTTTCTCGACACTGGGAAAAATTTAAAAGGTCAGTTTGTTGTAAAGAAAATTATATCTTTTACTTCTAAAAATTAAATTAAATGTCTTGTGACTTGTTAGATCAACCCCAGGTGAAATGAGAAACTGTGGCAGGTCCTAGTAATTTCGAAATTAAACAACGTTATACTAATAAGATAAAAGGTAAGTCAAAAATATAAATCATCCACCTATATAGTGTATAATAGCGGAGTTGGCAACTATAGCACATATAGGGGATATGGCAATCTTCGAGCAGGCCTAAGTTCAGCAGTGGATTTTGATGGACTGAAATGAATGGATGAACTAATATAATATAAGATACAATACGGATAGGATATGGATTAGTAAGCTGAAGTGGCAATGGGCCGGCCATATAGCTCGAAGAACCGACAACCGATGGGGAAAAAAGGTTCTCGAGTGGCGGCCTAGATGGAGTGACAACCTGGTAAGACATGTAGGAAGTCGATGGATGCAGATGGCTCAGGACTGTGCTTTGTGGCATTCTTTGGGGGAGGCTCATGTTCAACAGTGGACTTGTGAAGGGCTGTAATGATGATGATAATGAAGATACAATACAGAGCAAATAAATAAGTATATAAAAAGTTTATGTTACTTATTCTATGTCAGTCCAAAACAGTCCACTACTTGACATAGGCTTCACTCATTACAGAAAGGATTTGCCGTTATCGCCACTTGGCAGGTGAATTGGCGATCGCAGTACCAGACGTCTTGCACCTTCGATGCTGCATATTTTACACCTGGAATTTACGCAACTGTTTGCTGCCATCTGTCGGAAGCCTAAAGATTTTTCGGCTTTTCCATAGTTTCTTCTAATGTCACTCATGGTATGAAATAGAGTGATTTATTATCATACACCGCCACTGCACAAGCCGCTCGTAGCTCGTGTGATGGTTGCGTTATTAGATCAGTATCATTTATAAAGTCGTTTGTTTTAAAGTTAATATATAGGATATCTAATTTTATCTCTTTAAAACAAAATAACAATAAATTATCAAAAAAAAATTCTTACCAGAACAACTACAGATAGACTGGCGTTTTCATATAAATATTTAGACAATTCTTCAATTGACCAATTACAAACATAAACATATTTCCTTTTTTCATTTATTTGATTCACAGTAGTCGCAATGCGGGCTACAAACCTTTTATATATATTTCAGTTATATATTTAAACTGACCGGATAAATCCTTCATCCCAATGTCGCATTAGATGCCGTATTTCGAAGTAGTGTGGTCAAGTGGGCCAGGAAATCATAAGGTTAATAATACTACTTATCTTCTTCTTTTTTCTCTATCATCTTATGTATCGTCTGCCTGTTTAGGATTTTAGGCGATGACGACGATGACGATAATTCAGTATTAAAGTCAATGGGATAGTTGCAAACTCATACAGACCAGAAAACCAAAAATTTGTGTCTGCATAAATCTAGCTCCGAATCGGTTCTACTCTAAAATAAATGTACAATCCCTACAATGAACAAAACAGTTTCTTTCTCGTTGTAAAATCGACGGCCAATGAATCACACGTCCACGTGAATCCTCAAGTGTATTTATAGCTAAAAGCTTCCGCTAACCTATCTCGACGAGAACGAATAACGATGTGCAACTATTTAACAATACAAGAAGCGAAGGAGCCACAGGAATGTAGCACTAATTGTTTTTTCATCAAACCGCGTAACTGCGGTTTCCTTAGAAGTGTCTAAGTATCCACTTACTACTACCAATTTATATTTATTACTTATCCTATATTGTGGACGGTGATAATTACAATGCAAATTGCCAAAAGTTGTAAATATGGCAAGAGATTCGTATTACCGCTTTGTTTATTTTTTAGTTTCGTTATAATTTTCTTAACCTGACTAATGGTAAGATAAAATAATTTGCACTAGATAACCTAAAATAATATGCAATAAATTTCTCCATCACAGACTATCTCTTTGTTTTGAATACATCCATATCCATTTACTAATAATACATCTTCAGTTTTGTTAGGCAGGAAATTTTCTAGTGCTAACATAGAGGCTAACGTTTATAGGCTGATATCGGTGGTTGGCAAGAAAGCTATTACACACACATGGACAGTGATAACCCAACCAAAGTCGAAACTAAATACTAATATAATGAATAAAGATAAAGAAAAACTGAATAGTGCTGATCTAGTGGTCATAATCATCACTGCTGATCTTGTGGTCCCGACTTTGGATCCCGGGTCAGAGCAAAATAAGTTAATGGGTTATTATTGTCAATTAGTAGCCCGTAGTCAGGAAGTTAGAAGTGTTACTACCGTGCTTTGGAACACCTGTGGTTGCGCACAACACTTGTTCATTTTGATTCCGTCCTGTGCAGATAAATAGTCTCCGTTGAGATTATTATCACATTAAATTCGAAACTCAATATTTTGTGTTTTAGCACAAATGTTCTCAGCAGCTGGGATTTTATCGTAAAACAATGATATATAGTAGTAGTCAGGTAAATCCCAAATGTAGTATGCCGGCTAACCATGGAGCATAGTATATTGAAAGTTTGAAAGTAAAGGATTCTTTACTGAATTCTATTTCTCACTGGCTTCAAGCGCGGCTTTCGGATGTCCTGTCAAAGACCAAGAAGTGTAGGGATAATGCAAATGTCCATGAGTTTTTCTTGAAGCTTGAATAATGGTATTTTGACTTTTGGTATAATTAATTTTACTATGTGGCGACAGAGGTGACAAAACAACTGTGAATTTTTTAGTTGAAGTTGGCTATAGATGCGCGTCAGCAGTAGCATCCACTTACAATAGTTTGGACAGTTAGCATGTTTGACTTAAGAATCAATTAATATAAAAATAACATAGGGTACAAGCTCATTTGTTGTTGTATTTAAAATTTTAACTATTTATTTGAAAAATAAATAAATTTAGAATAATAAACTACTCCGTTTCATAAAGTACAAGAAATCAAATTTAGAGCAGGTAACGTAAGCGGAAAACAAATATGCTGATCCTTTCCAAGCCAACAAATTGCATTCGTTGCAGTACATTCGCGAACGTTTATTATGTCTTAAAAGGATAGACTTTCTGGTGGAACCTATATAGAAAACTGAAAACATGCACGTGGAAAAATATTGCAAAATATATGGACGTATTTTTATTGAATAAAACTACTCTTCGGAATTTAACCACGTTTTATTTCATTTATTTTTAACCCCGATAATTTGAGTGTTTTGTATGGGTGTTGACCCATGGTCACGGGACGGGCGGTGGAGCATATTTTTATTTTATAAGTTGCAGTTTCTTTTTAAAAATTTTAAGACGAGCGCCCTTGAGTAATCTAATGATGCATCTAAGGAGATGATGTATGAAATATGCTTTGTGAGAATCTAGTGTGGAAGTCCTATGTTCAGTATTGAACTATAATGGACAGTAATGATGATAATATAGTGTTTTAAATCAGAATAAACTTATCCAATATACTTAGCATTAGCTGCTACGTTAATATTTCCTCCTCCTCTGTAGTTTTTCATATGTCAAGAATTGTAAAATTTAACCATCTTTCTATGAGTTACTCACAATTACCATTATCATTGAAGCCCTCACTGCTGATATATTCAGGCCTCCCTCAAGGAATGCCACATAACGCGAAGATGAGTCACCTGCATACATCGATTTCCTGCATGTCTTACCTACTCTAAAGGCACAGGCCTCCTCTCAGAATCGTAATAGCTGTTGATTATAGTGATTTTAAAATAGCATTAACTGGATCAGTTGTCAAGCACCGAAAGAAATTCATGATCCACTAGCACCTGGATACCTAGTACGAAAATTATCGATGGACAGGGGAAGGGAGAGGAATTCCGTCTTATTCTAAACAAACTTATGTCAATAGAATTATGATATTTTATACTATGGTATCAAATAAATTTATCCTTATATGATCTCGTACGTAGTACAAACCGTCTTACTTCTTTATTCCACCCACAATTTCAAACTAGTGTTTATGGAGGAACGTGAGTAGTGAAACTTAAGATCTAAAATTAATCCGAACAATTCCTTGGAAGCTTCACGAGGTCTAATCAATGCGAAGAGATGCAACATCTCCCCGCAAAGTGAGTGGATCAAGCCGGTCAGAAAGAAGAGCACTTCGTTGGACGTGGTCAAGTGGAAGGAACTAACTGTTACTGGGATTCCCCGAACAGAAAAAGTAATATTACTATATAATTTTGTTATAAGATAGACGTATCCACGTTGTAGAAATCTACTATGTGGTAGAGCCACGATACAACTGAATTATAACTGCAACATTCACCAGGTGGTAGGATAAGTGCCTCTCTCTTACTTATTTCTTTTGTTAAATAGCATTGCTTGCATTGCTGTGTACCGGTATGAAGACATTCCATCTTATTCCTCAGAGGTGATATTGCATCTGTAACCTTCATTATTTGATGTATTTTTTTCTTTTTTTTAAATAGAAATAGAGTGACGAACGAGCACACAGTCCACCTGATGGTAAGTGGTCACTGTGACCCATAGACATCTACATCTATCCTCGTTTGCGAATGAAAATGCAGATGCGTTGTCACCTGTGAGGACTAAGATGGAATGCCTCTTTTCCAGTAAAAAGGGTCTCCGGTTCTCTACACTCGCCATACGAAACACAGCAGTGTTAAGCTGCTATTTTACGCTGGTATTCTATGAGAGCGTGGTCCTTCCTCGGTCGAGCCGACCCATTCGTGCTACAACTTTACTATAAATGTAGCTGCAGCTTGGCTCTACCACGTACAAATGTTGGTTGTTGGTTGCAGGTGTTCACGTCCAAGTGGCTACTATTGTAACTAGTAGCCACTTACCATCAGGTGGACTTGAACTTCGTTTGTCACTTCAATTTTATTTAAAAAAGAGATGTCTATATGCCACAGTACCCCCTCCCCGACAGAAGAAATGTGTGCTCTTTTGTTTCTCATTTGTATAAAAAAGTTTGACGTTAACAAAATATACTCCCGGATTTTTCTAATCTATAATAAAACACGCGACGCACGCCATGCCTCACGGAGGATATTTTTATTATTCAGTATGACTCCAACACATTTATCACGCATGTATAAGTAATATTATTCGGGATTACTTTGGATTTTCTTTATGTACCTACCTTATGCGGAACACGAGATTCTTGTAAAAATTTTATGTTTATTTAAAACTGTCGGATTCAGTTTCACATTCGATCAATCAAACATCAGCCTGTAAAAAGTTTAATAAATGAAAAGTAATAGTGCGAAGGCGGCGTAATCCATCACCCTGTTTCATCCCGTGGGTATCGTAAGAGGTGATGGAAAATACCAGAAAGACATGGTTTGCTTCTCTTGTCACCTCTTACGACACCCGCAGGATGATATGGGGTAGTACATAGTAGTCGGTTGTTATGCAGCCATTACACGGCATTTTGAGAGACCTTTATGTAGTTGAAAGCATTTTCCCGAACTGTCTCCTTTAGGATTGTTCATCGTAAACCGCATTTTCAACACTTTTTACGGTCCATGGTATTTACTGTATTTTATTAAAAGCTCTAACATTGCTCTTCATTTTTATTATGCTTTCGATCGGGTTCGATCCCCGCAAGCAACAAGTATCGTACAAATTATTGTTCCAGATCTTAATGTGTGTGCAATTTATAAACATCTCCAGATTTTTTAAAGAATATGGGTAACTAACGAGCACACAGTCCACCTGGTGGTAAGTAGATACTGTGGCGCATAGACATCTACATCTATCCTCGATTAAGAATGTAAATGCAGATGCGTTGCCACCCCTGAGGACTAAGATGAATATAAACTTTATTATACTTTGTAAAGACGTTGGAAACTCAGCTCTTATTTTCACGGTTTTATCATCATCTTCATTACAGCTCATCAGGAGTCCACTGCTGAATATGGGCCTCCCCCAATAAATGCAACAGAACACGGTTCCGAGCCATCTGCATCCATTTCTGTATAACTTACCAGATAGTCACTCCATTTAGTACCCGAAGAGACACCGCATACAGGTTACAGGCTGTTCTTCCATATCTTATCGGTTGACTGATCTACATACTACGTGACCGGCTTATTGCCGCTTAAGTTTATTGTTGGTATGTGACGATTATTGTGGTTCCAATGCAGAAATCTTCATTGAGGATTCTAACACATTTTTAAACAGAAATTTCTTCATAAAAATAATCTTTCTCTTTCTAACTATATCACGAACTTCTGTTCTATACGTATTACCCATAATGTAACTACGAATATATGCATGATTTAAATTCACTTTATGTTATGAAATTACGCAATAAATTCGAAGAAAGTATGGAAATGCTTTCTGTAACGGCTAGCATCGATACTTGAATTTCCCAGAGGCAACATTCTCCACAAATCATAGCGTTTTGATTCAATTTCCGTAAGCACGATACATGTATCTATTCTATTTTGTACTATTTTCCTGTAATGAACACTAGAAACAAATTTAATTCAAGGTATAGGCTTATTTCCTTTTTTTATGACGGCACAACATGTATCCATTCTATCTCGTACTATTTTCCTGTAATGAACACGAGTAGTAACACTAGTAACAAATTTAATTCAAAGTAAAAACTACACTAAGCTATACACATATTATTATAATCACTACGTTTTAGGCAAAAAAAGGAAAAAAGTTTATTTTTTATTTTGTAATATACAAAATATGTAAAATAAAGGCTATTTTCCTTTTAAGATATCTGTGTTTTATATATTAATATGCAGTGGAAAGTGAAATACAGCTTGCTTAATACACTGGTAACATTTTTTTGTCATTTAGTTTTTTTTTAATTTTTGAATAGAATATCACTTTGCTTCTTACAAATATTTAAATTTAAATTAATAATATGTTCTAATGAAAATAATTACGATTGTCAACTTCACAGAATTTTTAAGAAACCTTACGATAGTACCGTTTCAACTGTTTTCGTATTTTTTGACCCCAAATAATCCATGAAATATAATAAATAGTTAAAATTTGCATTTAACTTAAATTAAAAAATTGCACCAATGAATCCGTTTTAATTGAAACCGAAGTTTATCTATCCCGCACGGACCACGTAATTTTATGGCCTACAAATACAAAATACAATACCGAGTCTGGATATTTGTCCTTGCGTAATTTGTAATAATATATTTAAATCCAAATAACATATTTTATATGCATATTTTAAAAATATAGGTTATGTAAAAGATTTTAGAAACAATTTATTTCATGTTTTAAATGTTTCAGCGAGATGACTTCCGTTTTATCGTAGAGCTATTTATATACGGTCATGTTTATGCAAAGCAATAAAATGCTACGTATGCACTACTACGCATACACTAGTACGTAAAGGAAATACATATACTTTGCTACGCATACACTAGTACGTAAAGGAAATATATATACACTGCTACGCATACACTAGTACGTAAAGGAAATACATATACACTGCTACGCATACACTAGTACGTAAAGGAAATACATATACACTGCTACGCATACACTAGTACGTAAATGAAATACATATACACTGCTACGCATACCTAGTACGTAAATGAAATACATATACACTGATACGCATACACTAGTACGTAAATGAAATACATATACACTGCTACGCATACACTAGTACGTAAATGAAATACATATACTGCTACGCATGCACTAATGAGTTTACACTATTACTTATACACTGCAGCTACGCACATACTACTACGTTTACACTGCAACGACTACAATATGTCTTGAAATCTAAATCTTGATAATTATAAAGAAGATGGCCAAGAATTGTATGAGCCGGTGCCCCAGACAGTTCAAAGATGAAATCTATGTCATTTGAAAGTACAGATCTTCTATATGAAGAATTAGAAAAGTGTATATAGCTACATTGTAGTGGACAAAAGTTATGAAGGTAAAAGTTGATTTTGTCAATCGGTTTTATCATAATTACACAATGTAGATATTAATAAAGTTATAATTTCATGTTTGTTATATGGGTTAATGTACATTTTGGCATTTGTCTCAGATGTTTAATGATACATAGTAGTTAAGCTAAAAAAACAGGGACAGCAGTTTTTTTTTCAGTCTTTAAAATATTAGGTCCTTACATATGAAATTAGCGTTTTGTCGTACTGACCACTTTGATTTGAAATACCTCTTCTTTATTTAGGAATTCATTTAGCTGGTACATTTGAGTTTTGAAAACAGTCATTCATTTGTTTTTCCTCATTATTTTTTCTTTAGCGTCGCTTATTACCGCACATTGGAAAACATGAAATATCCGGTATATTTAAGGAGTACGAGTTCTACCGTGGCACCAGTGCTGCAGAAACAGCTTGAAGAATTAATGATGTGTACGGCGCTGGTGTTGCAAAAGCACGGTACGTTTTGGTTTCAACGTTTTCGTTCTGGAAATTTCGACCTTCAGAACCAACCCCGTGGACGGCCGGAGACCAAAGTGGAAAATGAAGAATTATAGCTATTGTGGAAGCGGATCCATCACAAAGCACTTCAGAAGCTGCAGGCTTCGAGGTAAGTGATAAAACTGTATTAATCCACTGGAAGCAAATCGCGAAAGTAAAAACTTGAACGATGGGTACCTCATGAATTGAGTGAATCGAACTTGCAAACACGCGTCGACTGCTATGTTACTTTGCTCAACCGACACAATAATGAAGGGATTTTAAATCGAATTACAAAACAAACACGCTACAAAACGCTAATTTCATATGTAAGGACCTAATATTTGACTGTTTTGACACTTGACGGACGGATTCAGTGTTGCAAATACTAAAGTAAAATAATCCTATCTTACAATGTAATGCTACGCGTTTAAGCTGTTGCTGGATTAAATAAATAAATAAAATCCTATTCGACAGTGTATTTTGATTATTTTTACGTGGTAGAGCCATATTGCAGCTATATTAGTAGTATAGTTGTAGTACGAATGGGTCGGCTCGACCGGGAAGGACCACGCTCTCACAGAATACCAGCGTAAAATAGCAGCATAACGTTGCTGTGTTTCGTATGGTGAGTGTAGCAAACCGGAGACCCTTTTTCTGGAAACGAGGCATTCCATCTTAGTCCTCACGGTGACAACGCATCTGCATTTTGATTCGTAATCGAAGATAGATGTAGATGTCCATAGACCACAGCAGCCACTTACCATCAGGTTGACTGTGTGCTCGTTTGTCACCCTATTCTATAAAAAAAATCTATTAATTCATTAATAGAAGGCTTGTTTTTATTTTATAGGAGGGCAAACGAGCATGCGGCTCACCTGATGGTAGTAACTACCGCCGCCCATGAACAACTGCAACACCAGGGAACCAGAGGAATTGCAGATGCGTTGCCGGCCTTTAAAAAGGAGTAGGCTCTTTTCTTGAAGGTCCCTAAGTCGTATCGGTTCGAAAAATCGCTGGTGGTAATCGATTCCACAAGGAAGTTGTGCGAGGAAGAAAACATCTTCTAAATCGCACAGTGGTGGACCGCCAATCATCCAGATGGTGTGGATGGTATCGGGAGTTCTGCCGCGATGTGCGTTCGTGAAAATTGACGGCTGGGATTAATCTGAACAATTCCTCAGAGCACTCCCCGTAATAAATGCAAAAGAAAATGCAACATCTCTTCGCAGCGCCAATGAATCGAGCCGATCGGAAAGGACTCGGTCGTTGACGATTCGAGCCGCTCTGCGCTGGATGCGGTCAAGTGCAAGGAGCTGGCACTGGGAGCTCCTGCCCAGAGATGGGAACACTATTCCATGTGGAGCCGAACCTGCGCCTTGTAAAGTTGCAAGCGGTTTGCCTTCCGATGAGTGAGGTGAGGATTCCGATACTGGCTGAGGCAATAAGGGTAGTGCCTTGAAACTGAGGAGATACGACGAAGGGCTTCTTTAGCGGTAAACGCGCAAGCTTGTGTCTTCTGGGGATTGAACTGAACTAAATTTAGTCGCCCCCAGTCTGAGACTTTGTTCAACACAGTCTCGACTTCAGATACAAGTTTGTTCCAGTACTCGGCGACGTTTTTCCGAGAAATATTGGCACGGCCGGTGTATAAAGCATTACCAGTGCTGTCATCCATATGTCATGTCATAGCAATGAATGTTACCGGTTTGCAACATATCATTGATATGCAGAAGGAACACCAGCGTTAATGAGCTTGTAATCGGAGCATGCACCGTCTACTACGACCTTGATGCTCCAATCTGCAAGAAAGCTGGTGATCCAATTGCAAAATTTCTCAGGAAGCCCATAGGAAGGGAGCTTCGAATACTAATCAGCTGGTGATCCTCAAGGTACGGCATGAGCTGGCAGTTATTAATAGTTTCCATTACTTTCGAGAACAAGGAGATGATAGCGATAGGCCTGTAGTTGGATGGATCTGAGCGGTCGCCTTTTTTAGGGATCGGGTGCACCAAATCTGTCTTCCATGAGTTCGGGACTACGCCTAGGGAGTAGGAGTACCGAAAAAGACGCGTTAAAACCGGTGCCAACTCCGGAGCACACGTCTTCAGCACAATAGGTGGGACTCCATCAGGCCCATTCGACTTGTTGACGTCCAGGAGAGGTGCTTTACGCACCGAGCGCTGTGTAAACAGCACTTCCTACATGGAGCACTCACACCGCGGTATGGTCGGCGGTGTGTTCCATCCGTCATCGTGAGTCGAGTTGGAAGCAAAAAGAGAGCCTAGCAGATCGGTTTCTCCTTCGCGTCATGGGCCAGTGAGTAGTCCACCCTGTGCAGAGATGGCAGAGATGGCTGACAGAAGTTCCTTGGACAGCCTTGGCGAGAGACCAGAATGCACGTGTTCCCGAAGGAGGCAAACTAGTTTCTCGCCAATTCTGCCGATGTGCTCTGACTTTGCCTTGGCAATGACGCTTTGAAGGACCTGGAGGCGGAATTATACTTCTTTAAGAGCGCTGGTGTTTATATCTCGGACGTTGATGCGTCAGCCCAGGCCCGGTAGCACTCCTGCTTATAGCGTGATGCAATTTTACAGGTGTGACCAAACCATGGCTGAGATCTGCCTCCGATAAGCACCACAGATGATGGAATAAATAATTCCATTTCCTGAAGCACCACAAAAAGACCGCATCCCGGCCCAATCTGCCGACCTATAGTGCCAAACACGGCGGCGAGCTGCAGATTGCAACTGCGATGGGAGCGTGAGTGGCACCGTACTCCGGATCAGATAATGGTCCGAAGAGCCAAGAGGGGCATCGACGGAGGCCTGATATCCGTCCGGATGAGAGGTCAGCAGAAGGTCCAAAAGGGAAGGTACATGATCCTCCACATCTGGGATCCGCGTAGGCGAAGTAACCAGCTGTGACAGACCATATACCAAGACAAAGTTTTTGATAAAAATTTTGTAAATAAATAAAATAAAAAAAATAAAAGTCATAAACAGACATACCCGCATGATCGGTTAAACGGAACCAAGCCATTCGGCGTAGTGGGCGTTAAAATCACCGAGTATCACGATCTATGCGGATGGGACCTGTTGTAGCACGGAGTCTGCAGCCATTTGGACGTGGTCGAATAGTCGGTCTGTGTCGGAATTACCGCTATGGGACCTATAGAGGCACCCGTAGACGCGGGGATGGTCGTCGCTATCTACGCGTAGCCATAGGATGGACAGGTCCATACCTTCAAGACTGCCGAGTCGTCGAAAACAGATGTCCTCTGACGTACACGCAGCCCCAGCCTGGGGCACAAAAGAGTGTTCTAATTTGTACCCTGGTAGGAGAGATACGAAGTATCAGCCGGAGAGACACCTGCGTCTCGGTTAGAAAGAGCAAGGCCGGCTTTGCCGTCTCCAGATGGTAGTGGACGGCGTTAAGGTTTGAATGAAGTCCCCTGATATTACAGAAATTCACGGAAAGCGTGGCGGGGTCACCTTTGTCTTTTGCTCCGCTTGCCCCGAGCAAGTTTCGTCTTGAGCGGAGTTTGATCCCAGAATATGCGGGGCAGCCTGAGCACCCACGCTCAGAAGAAGTAGGGTAGCTTGGGCGAGGTTGCTCAGCGAGGATTCTCCAGGATGCTGGTACCTCCTGGGGTAGTCTTCCGTTTAATTCGCTACCATGTTGATGGGGATCACCTGCACTCACCAGGCGAAATGCAGAAGTAAACTTCTACTTCACGCTGGTATTCTGTGAGGTCGTTGTACCACCCGGTTCGAGCCGATTCCATCCGTGCGACAGCAAAAGCTGCCGCGTGGCTCTACCACTGTTAAAATATGTTTTATAGATAACATATCATAAAAAGTATTTTTATGAGTGCTCCATCTAGTGGGGGGACGCCCTACACTTCGCCTGCCGGTACGAGGCTACCACTAGAGAACTTTTCTTCCCCATCGGTTGTCGGTTCTTCGAGCTATATGGCCGGCCCATTGCCACTTCAGCTTACTAATCCGTTGGGCTATGTCGGATACCCTGGTTCTACTGCGGATATCCTCGTTAAGTCTATCATCCATACCTCACTGAGCGACTTTGAGCTTCCTCATACACTGGCAACACGCACTGGTTGTACAATCTAGTTTTGAGGTTTTGAGGTATGCTTGACGAGAAGATGTGTCGTAATTTCCCAAACACTGCCCAGTCGAGTTGGATTGTTCATGTTCATCTTAAGACCTATCCGTTGGAAGGCACTATTGAGGTCATTGAGCATAGTGCTTAGGTACTCCAGCGATTCTGCCATAAGGACTATATTTTCGGCAAATCGAAGATGAGTGATGTACTCACCATTCACATTAATACAGTATCCTTTCCAGTCCAGTAGCTTGAAAACGTCCTCCAATGCAGCGGTGAAGAGTTTCGGGGATATTACGTCACCCTGTCTTGCACCCTTCTGGTTCTGTACTTGGATAGCCATCGTAGCCCTTCTTGATTCTTGATTTTGATTCTTGATTGAGGATAAATGTATATTTCTAACGGTCACAGCATCCACTTACCATCAGATGTACTGGCGTGCTCGTTTGTCACTCTTTTTCTATAAAAAACGCAGTTTTCTTTTATTATTTAACGTTGTTGTCAGAAATACACTGCAGTTTATTCAGTTTCATTCAGTCCTGGTTCATTTACTTCTGTCACTTCTTATGATACCCATGGATGATATGCGGTATAGTTATTCTATTTCACGGTGAAGTTTTGACTTACAAACTATAGTAAATTCTCTTACGCCGCCACAACATGGCACTTTTAAAGTTAGTTTCATTCGTTGTATTCAAAATATCGCGTAAATATAAGAAATCGTTATAACTAATAACATAATCAGTTAGTTGCAAAGTAATACGCTTAAAAGCAAACCAATAAGTCTTTTCGTTAAGCTTCGCTATGAAGACAAAATTTCCCGAGGGCCACATTCCCCAGTTCTCTAGTTCCGGTTCTAAGTTTAATAGATATTGTTGTAAATGTTTGTAATTATTATAGCATATTTCGCTCTTCTATGTAAAGATTTTAGATTAATTTAATTTAACATATAAAATTTCATATATAATAAATTATAAATATATTCAGTTGTTATTTCATATATGTTTTCATATTATATGTAATATTTAGATCACCACAGTGTAGTGGCGCTGTAGGAATATCCACTACCCCATATCGTACCGTGGGTGTCGTAAGAGGCACAGGGAAATAAACCAGGAGATGGGCGGCAGCGTCATAACAACTAGGAAATAAAAACTACGGCTGCCAACACGCCTGTCAAACTAGTTCAAGTTAGTCGTCACAACAGTCAATGGCTTTCCAAAAATTCGCTACATGGCAAACATGACTTGGAACATTTGTCCTTACTGACCACGTTGGGTTGTGGGGTTGGTGAGCGCAGAGATTATCAGTTTATGAAGTTTGGGCTCAGCATTTTTGGGATTAATATTCCGTCGTCAGTTGGTTGCCACAGCTACGTACATCAAGAGTAGAGTGAGCGACGAAACCGAAGGTGGCATTTGAGGAAAAGTTTTTGATTTTTTTTTACAAATCTGAAGTGACTAACGCACTAATAATCCAGCTGATGTAGCTACTGCAGTCTATGGGCACTTGGAGTCAACTTCATACCAAGAAGGCTACAGATGCGTTGCCACCTCTTAGAATAAAGAGGGGTTACCTCACAGTCTGTAATTAAAACATACTGGCTCTCTATCCCCTTCAGACCGAAACACAGCGTAAGCATTGATATGTGAAGATAGAAATTAGTAAAGGGAAAAGCAAAATAGGTAACCTATCCAGACGAATCCCTATCTAGACCAGCGAAGGTCAGCAGCACCTGGCAAGCCTCCTAAAATCATACCTATAACGGCAGAGGCCCACGTTTAGTAGTGGACTTTAACAGACTGAAAAAGGAGAAGAAGAAGTACGTCGATTGTAAAAGTAGTCATTTGTTAGTTTGTAAATACATTATTAAATATAAAAAGTCTTGAATTTCAGCCACTTTATTTACTATGCGAGTACCTACATTGAAAGCCACTCGAAATTCCTTTTCTTATAAAACGTAATACCCTCTTTGAGCGCTGCAGTGTGACTGCAATTTGCTATTTGTTGGTAAAGGATTCGACATTTTTGTTTTTCTATTTGGTTTTCGTCGCAAATTCTATTTCTGTACATTGAGTAGAAATCTTTAGAAGAACAGCTTAAGGTACGCCATTTTGAAATGCTTGAACTATAATATGAATAAACTAGATTATGAATTAACTGTAAAATAAACAAGACGTTGAATATAAAATATGTTATAATAGTACTAAACATGAATAATAATATATAAAATGCCCTATGCATTACGTTATTTTTGGAAGAACCACTCATATGAAATAATAGCATGAAATTCAATAAGTTTCCAGGCTCGACTTTTGTCGAACTTTATTTTAGAAAACGCATTGAATTCTCAACCAATGACACGGATCATCGTCTGTATAAGAATATCAGCTATTTACGAATGTTTCTATTTGAAACGTAAACGAGGAAAACAGAAAAAGTTATAGCGTATATGCGTCCCACGGCTGGGCACAGGCTTCCTCATTTTTGAGAGAATATTAGAGCAAGAAGTCCGCTGCGCTGTCCCAATGCGTGTTGACGGTGCTCCACGTTTTAATAAAAAACGGAAACTAAACTTAATTTTATCTTTAATTTCAAATACAGAATTCCTCATTAGCCCGTAAAAAATACTTTTCGATATGGGATGGGCATCACTGATAAGATTTGCAGTACACCTTGCACTGCGTAAGTGGTTGTGATTGCACCATTGACACTCATCTGTGTTTTTAACTTCCCGCTTTGAAAATTAATAATTTTCAAAAGGAGGAAGTTATAGATTTCGGTCCGATTTTAAGAATGCGAATTGTGTTTGTGTGTGTGTGTGTGTGTGTGTGTGTGAGTGTTTGTGTGTGTGTGTGTGTGTGTGTGTGTGAGTGTGTGTGTATTTTTGTATGTATGTATGTAAATATAATTTTGTCATACGATATTTTTAGAACGAATCAACCGATCGAGATGAGCGACACGGCGTTCGAAATTGTTCATTGAGACTTCGAGCTGATTAGATTTTCAAGTCAATCGGTCTATAGCTCTTTCAAAGATTTTCAAAAAATAAAGATCAACAAAACACAAATTAAATAGATTTTCGAGTGTTGCGCTCGAAAATAAGCGAGAAGTTCCAGGCATGAGCTGCAGGGTCGACCGTTTTTTAGATTTTTTTCATTTTAAAGAGAAAAATCTAAATAGCTGAACACAAGTACTATATACTACATGCTTATAGCTAAACAAAACAAACCTTTCAAAATTGTATTCTGATAGACACAGCTTTTACAAATATATTATTTGATAATTAACATCAAAGTTTGGTACCTAAAGTTAAATTATATAGATTCCAAACTACTTACGTTAATATACCAACTGTTAACTGTATATGTATTAGAAAAAATGTATTGGTAAAATTTGTTTTTTTTTTTGGACGCTATAGAACCTATGAAAACATCTACTTCAGATCGAACTATGCTACCGGATGAATTTTATACCACCATCTGTCAAAACCACTAACTTGTTCTTCTGTCCATTAACCTAAGCTTCTTACGTCACCCACTGAAATACTTTATAATAAAATCTCAATCTAAAATAATTTACAAGAATCAGTTACCAATACTTGGCGAGTTAGGAAACTTGTGAAAGATAAACCATTCTCACATGATATTATGAAAATGTTGCTCTTGGGAAATTTAACTCTCATTGCGTGGCTACGGCAAGAAGTTTAAATTTATTACATAGCACTTAAATAGTGGTTATATCGTGTTTGCTTACTTACCAAAGTTTAACATAAGTACATACTCAAACTTCTTTTGTTTATAGAATAAGGGTGACGAACGAGCACACATTCCACCTGATTTGAAGGGGATGCTGTGACCATAGACATCTATCCTCAGTTCAATTATCCCCAATTAATAATCAAAATGCAGATGCGTTGTCACCCCTGAGGACTATGATGAAATACCTCGTTTCCAGTAAAAGGGTCTCCGGTTCTCTACACTCACCATACGAAACACAGCATCATTGTGCTGTTATTTTACGCTGGTATTCTATGAGAGCGTGGTCATACCCGTCGAGCCGACCCATTCGAGTCACAACCTCCAGTTATACTAAACAGTTTTATAGCCGCAGGGTGGCTCTATCACGTATAAAATATATATAATGTTATAATATTTTGTGGCAGCACACAATACACATGATGGCAAATGGTTTCTGTGATTTATCAAAATGTAGATACGTTGTCTGTCACCCCTGAGGTTTAAAACGGAAAACTACGTTATCAGTGAAAACGGTTTTGCTATACATGAACAAGTATTTGTACGGCCCACAAATAATTGTTCCTCAGACATCCAGATGTCTGTCCTTGTGCAATTTATGGTTATAAACAGCCACCACGATACCAGTAGAACATAGTGTGGGGTAAGATTTAACCTTAAAAAAATTGTATGAACTATCAAACTAGATGTCGTAGGCATAACCTTTCTTTTGATAACTAACAATGAATCATCTCTTTGTAGAAGTGTTTTGGTATTCTTAAGGAGATATCCATATCCCATATCATCCTGTGGGTTTCGTAAGAGGCGACGGAGAGAAACAAATCAGGAGATGCGCAGCAGCGTCTTGCTAATAACGACTAAAAATAAAACTACGATTGCCAACCGCTTGCCAATCGTGGCAGCTAAGGCAAATATTTCTCCTATGAGACAATCTATGGGGGAGGCTTATGTTCAGCAGTGGACTAGGGCACGAATAAGACAAGTAACATAAAGCTGCTGTGCTCTGTATGTCAACTGGCAAGAACAGTTCTTGACCACAATCCCACCTGGTAAGTGGTGATGAAGCCCTAGACGGTAAATTGCACTGTCTTAGCGTAACAAAAGCCTTTTCACTCTCTCCTTGAAGACGCCCAAATTATAATCGAACGAAAAGTAGACGCTGGCAGATTACTAAGTTACTTTACGATAGACGAAGTATACCATTTGGTTCGAATGCGTGAAATATCTACAACACAGCGGTGACGACTCGCCGATCGCCTGTATATCTGATGGTGGAAAGGGGAGGAAGGAATAAAAGCATGTTGTAATTCCTGAGCACAGTCTTCGAAATACATCCTATTGAATACCGAGAGGCTGGCTTCTCTACACCTGAGCTCGAGGCTGACGCTATCGGCTTCAATCAAATCAAGGTTACCAATAAGCCTCTTAGCACGTCTCTTCACTGAGTTTTACTGGTAACGAGGCATTCCATTTTGTTCTTCAAAGGGAGGTTGCATCTGCATTTTGATTATTATTCGAGAATAGATGCAGGTGTCTATAATCTAAGGCATGGCATGGTGTCCACTTACCATCAGATAGTCTTTGCTTGTTTGTCATACTCACCTATATTAAAAATACAAAACCATCTACTGTGATCTACTGGAAACAAAATGGCACTTTTGTCATAATGGGCTACAATCCCTCTTTATCCTATTAAGTATTATAAAAAATTGAAGCACAGAATATATAATAGTGACTGTAGTTAATTATAATCTCTCAAAGGTACAATAAAAGTAACTGTAAGTGCCTACACTGATATTACAATGAAAATGGAATTTAATATAAAGTTCCCAATTCTCGAACATCGGTTACGGAATATATCAATTTACCAGTACACGGTCCAATCGATATGGAGCGGAAGTTCGTTAAAATATCATACCGGTGACAAGCTAGCCATTATGTAAAGCTGGCGAAGGGTAAGGAACATTCAAAATAAAATTCAGATACATTTATTTACTTAAATGATATCACTTACTACAAGTAATTCGTAAATAAATTAAAAAATGAGGCTTGTTACATTATTATAAGTAACAAAAAGACAACATTGAAACAATATCACATTCATAATTTTTTGGTCAATTAATAGGTTTCTATACTTAAAAGCTATCTTTCGTTTTAAGGTGAAAATTGTTTCACAATAAATTAAAAATGTTTAAGATAGCTTCTGAGACCAACAAAGAAAGATAGACGGAGCGCATTTCAATTGATGGCTGCATCACGAATGGCTGGACCGGTAAGGATTACGGTCGCACAGTATGTATTTCATATGGTGAGTGTAGAGAACCGGAGACCCTTATTACTCGAAGTGAGGCACTCCATCTTAATCTTCAGGGGTGACAACGCACCTGCATTTTGATTCTTAATTGAGCATCCACTTACTGGTGGACTGTTTGCTCGTTTCTCACCTTTATACATAAAATAAATACAGTAAACCAGTGTGACACAACACAATGCTGTTGTGTTTCGACGAGAAATGGAGATCCGTTTTACTGGTGACGAGGCATTGCAACATTATTCTGTACGAGCGTGGTTCTTCGCTGGTTTAGCCAATCCATTTGTTCTGCAGCCATTATTTGCTGCAGTGTGATTCTACCACTTTGAACTAGTCAACTGATGCACCCTGATGATTGACGAACGAACCAATTCGGATCCAAAAACGCTAGATAGCGTTAACTGGTGCTGGGCAACAGTGTTTTACTTATTATAAAAATAGTATAAAATTAAATCTAACTAAAAGGATACACACAATATTACAAAAAAAAAACTATAAAAAAGAAAAACTAAAACTAAAAATTTAAATTTTCATACAGTCCTACTCTCCGTGGTATCGTGCCAAGAATGCTGGCTGCGTTTCCTCGCTGATAGCTATACGTAGCCTTTGAGCGCGAAAAGATCCAGCCCTCTTATCACCATCAGCGGCGACCAGTCGCGGATACATTTCCTTTAAGAACTTCACTACACGTGGACCCCACGGACCGATAGTCTCAGCAAATGGCACAAATATGTAGTCATTTCTCGCCATCGTCTCTAAATATTCCACTAGGTCAGGGATTCCCAAAGTGGTCGATATCAACTACTTGGGGTCGAAATCAGTTTCCCAGGTTAACACAAACGAAAACTGATTTTGGGGTCGACGAAATCTAAAAATCGACCCACATTAATTAACACAAGTTCTTATTTGAAACTTTCAAGATAGTGTATAAGTTGTTTTACGTTTACCTACTTAAGTATTTTTAAGTAATTTCTATTAATAATTATTAATTACACTTGATATTTACTGAATTTTATGTCTATTTATTTTGTTAAATTTTGATGGGAAAATGATGTCAAGTTTACTCACTTAACCAACCGCAAAGTTTTTAAATTGGTAAGTATATTGTATCAATTTAATATAATAATAATATAAGGCTATGGGGGTCTGAGGTATGAGCTTATTTTGAAAAATGGGTCTCTTGCCCAAAATAGTTTGGGAATCCTGTACTAGATTCTAAAACCGAGGGAACATTTATAGAGACAAGAGCCCTTCGGATGACTTCGTTCAAAGAACTGTGACGGGAAAACCTACCTGCACTTTTCTTACATGAAAGTCCGTGGAGCCCAAACTCGTCGAAACTCGTCAAAACTCGTTTTACTTATTACAAGCAGTGCTTGACTACAATTCCAGCTGGTGGTAAGTGGTGATGAGGCCTTAGATTGTTAAAGGCACTGTCTTAACGTAACAAAAGCATATTCACTCTTGCCTTGAAGGCGCCCAAATTGTAATCGGATGGAAAGACAGACGCCGGCAAATTAATCCACTCCTTTGTTGTACGCATTACAAAAGACGAAGCAAGCCGTTTGGTTCGAATGCGTGGAATATCTCAAACAAAAGAGTGAAGAATCTCCGACCATCTGTTTTTCCGATAATGGAACGGTGATGAAGGAATTAGAATACACTATACACTGTACACTAAATATCGAAAGGCTTGCCACTCTGTGCATTACCATAGCAAGACTATCTTTTATCGTAGTATATTATAGTAAGTATAAGCAAAAGTTCCAAAAAAAGGCAAGCTACAAAGGCGATGAACAAGCAAAAGAAGACATCGAGTCAATATAATGACTCTAATTAAATTGGTCCTTTGTTTTTCCACAAAACTAAAAACTTTATTAAATAGACCGTGAACCACTTCATAGTAACTTATCCCTTAACAAATACCCGATCCAATCGAGATAGCGAGCGTACTTCATTACAGTATCATCCCGGCTAGAGGGAAGTCATTTAACGTTATGTGCTAAAATGATACCGCTCGCCAGTTAAGGCTTAAGCGGTAGCCAGCTAACTATTAAATAAAGTAAGTGATATTGGAATGCTTCCAGTTTAAATTTAAATAAGGATTCAAATTCGTATTAAGTGAACTCCTAAGTGATTTAGGTAGATAATGCTTTAATTAGCCGACTTCAAAAAAGAAGGACGCTCTAAATTCAACTTTATGGTTTTAGTATGTATGTTACGTGATATCTTCGTTCATTGGGAACCAATTTTAATATTTAACATTCGTCACGGAAGCCCGTCTAAACGGAGAGTGACCATCTGCGCAGGACAGGATTATAGTGCCTGAGTGTATGCGTAGGTACAGGTGCACTCTCTACTCTCTCACTTTTATAGTCCGATTGGACGGCAATCCGACATGACCGAAAAGAGATCAGATGCAGGACCAATAGTTTTACGTGCTTTCCGTGGCGCGAGGGTAAAACACCGACTTCCTGCACCCGGACTGCTACTGAGAATTTCTTGACAGAAAAACCCAATAACTCCGACCAAAACCCAGGATTCGAACCCGGGATCACATGTTTAGAAGTGCTGATTACGGCCACTAGGCCAACGAGACAGTAAAAGTGAGTTTTGGAGAGTGAAGATGTAAGTAAGTGTATGCATAGCAAAAACAGCAAGAGTGAATCTTTACTAAAAAAATACATTAAATAATTGATTATAACTATGTTTACGGATTTTATCGCGTTTAATTTTGTTATTTTTTATTCCCGACGTTTCGGGTGCTTTACAGCAACCTATGGTCACTGTGGGGACTGAGATGTTTCACGTCCCGATGTCATTATTAGCCCGGCTACCTTCAGTTTTTGAATATCAATTTTTGGTTCTATCTACGCAGAATGAGCTTACAGTATCTTGAAGTCTTAGTCTTGCAGTGGTATGCTTGGGTTTAGATTTAATTTTGTTAATTATAGGATCCCAAGCAGATGGCAGCACCCATCCATCTATCCCAACCATCCATCAAGAATCGGTGTACTTTTGCGAGGATTTGTTGTCTATCAAATGTGATGTAATGGCGGGGACGATCTTGAACATGTTGACTGCAGACTTCCCAGAGCGTCGATGCTTCACGTCAGCTTTATGTTCTTTCACACGGGTTTTAATAGATCTTTTTGTTTGTCCTGTGTAAGGAATTAAAAATAAGAAAATTAAACGCGATAAAATCCGTAAACATAATGATTTTTATATTTACGCGAACACTACACATTGAATTAAACTAATTTTACGGATTACATCGCGTTTAATTAACTTATTTTATTAATTCCCGACGTTTCGGGTGCTTTACAGCACCCATGGTCACGGGGACTGAGGTGATTGACGTCCCAATGTCAAAGTTAATCCGAGTACCTTCAGCTTTTTAATTATTAATTTTGGTCCGATCTACGCAGAATGAACTAACTGTGTCTTGAAGTCTTGCAATGGTATGCTTGGGTTTAGTTTTAATTTTATTAATTACAAGATCCCAAGCAGGGGTAGTACCCAGTCTCCTCTCTATTGAAATTAGGATGTTTTTAATTTCAATAGCCTCACGTATCATCCTTGGCAGGAATCGATGTTCTTCGCGAGAATCTGTGGTTTATCAAATCTAATGTAATGGCGGGGCCGTCTAGGATATGATCACAAACTGCAGACTTCCGGAACTAAAAAACATTCGAACTACTAAACTACTAAAAACTACTAGAAAACTACTAAAAAGACATTCGAGGAAGCGCTAAGATCTTAAATCAGGCAAGCAAAAGTTGTTAATAACGGTGATTCAGCTAAAACTTACCGATCTATGTTTCATAAACAAAACCATAGACAAATCGTCCAGTGATCTAAAGACAATTTTATCGACATTTGATTATAAGAATTGCATGGAAACTTTAGATAAACGGGAATCAACTAAATACAATGAATGCAAAATAAACATATAGATAAATACCAAAACTAACAACTAAATCAAATGTCCAACACCAACGTCAACGTAAGAACGGAACACAACCATTGACAACAGACGCGAGTAATAAACAACGCGCGGTCTATAACCTGTCAAAACAATCTCTGGACGACGCGACAATAAAAGTTTTGGCCAAAGGTATGAATTTCGCAATAACACCGCGAAAATCCTGTATGAAAACATTATCTGTAGTGTTGAGGACTGTCTGTATAAAAATAATATTGGTAAGGAAGATTTAGAGGCCATACGTCAAGACATCTCGTCTTTGTTACGTCGAAGCTCAGTGCCGAAATTAAATCTTCCGAAGGATGAAATTAATGCATTGAAAAACTTACGCAACAGACCAGATTTAACGATTCTCCGCGCAGATAAAGGTAATGCTACGGTTATAATGGATACGTTACAATTCTAAAATACAACAACTTTTATCGGATGAAAGTACGTACGTAAAGGACAAAACAGACCCTACAACTAATACGCTTAAAACAACTAGCGATCTAATTAAGAAATACCTGAGAAATTGAATCTAGACGTCAATTCGATAATACCTGCGTGGTAAACCACCGAAGTTGTATGGGTTACCAAAATACACAAACCGAACGCTCCATTACGTCCAATAGTGAGTCAGATCGATTCGCCAACTTACAGATTGGCTCAACTCTTAGCAAAACACTATCACCACTCAGAGGACACACAAGAGCACACACTAAGGATTCATACCATTTTGTTAGTGAGATAAAAGACCTATGTCTTACTGACAATGAAACTATGGTCAGTTTTGATGTTCAGTCTCTATTTACATGCCTACCTGTTGAAGACTGCATCTCAATTGTAACTAGGAAACTAGAGGAAAACAACATGCCAGCAGAATATGCAGTATTGCTTAGACATTGCCTTACATCTGGCTATCTATTGTGGAAGGAAGAGTTTTACAAGCAAGTAGATGGTGTTGCAATGGGCTCACCGGTATCTCCATTTGTCGCCGATATTTTCATGGAGGACTTTGAGGAGAAAGCCCTGCTTACTGCACCAGTAACTCCAAGGTTCTACAAGCGGTACGTAGACGATACTTTCACAATTTTACCATCAGACAAAGTAACTGCATTTTTAGAACATCTTAATTCCATAAACTCTAAAATTCAATTTACTATGGAGTTAGAGGCAAATAATCCTTTAACTTTCCTAGATGTATTAGTCATTCGAAATCCTAACAACACCATAGGTCACACCGTGTATAGAAAAAGACCCATACAAACAGATATTTAAATGGTGAATCCCACCATCATCCTTCACAGTTGGCTACCGTGGTCAAATCTTGTTACAAAGAGCACGAGGGATCTGTGACAGCAAACACCTGGCCGCCGAGCTTCAGCACGTCAAGCAGGTTCTGCACGACAACAAGCTTCGGGTACCGCGCATACGTCACAGTGACCGAGTGAAGCCGGCCACAGTCGAGCGTGTGCCTGTTGTACTACCATATGTCAGAGGTGTCACAGACAAGATTGGCTACATCTTGAAGCGAGCTTCTATAAGAACATTCTTCGCCGCCGAAGAAGATTAGTCAGTTCTTACCATCCGTCAAGTGCAATATACCTCTACAAGATGCAGGATTGTAAGCTTGATTGTGAATGTGGTCTCTCATATATAGGGCAAACAAAACGATCTATTAAAACCCTCGTAAAAGAACACATAGCTGACGTGAAGCACCAACTTTCCGGGAAGTCTGCAGTTTGTGATCATATCCTAGACGGCCCCGCCATTACATTAGATTTGATAAACCACAGATTCTCGCGAAAGAACATCGATTCCTGCCAAGGATGATACGTGAGGCTATTGAAATTAAAAACATCCTAATTTCAATAGAGACTGGTACTACCACCTGCTTGGGATCCTGTAATTAATAAAATTAAAACTAAACCCAAGCATACCACTGCAAGACTTCAAGACACAGTTAGTTCATTCTGCGTAGATCGGACCAAAATTAATAATTAAAAAAGCTGAAGGTACTCCGGATTAACTTTGACATTGGGACGTCAATCACCTCAGTCCCCCGTGACCATGGGTGCTGTAAAGCACCCGAAACGTCGGGAATTAATAAAATTAATTAATTAAACGCGATATAATCCGTAAAAGTAGTTTAATTCAATCCGTAAACATAGTTTTATTCAATGTGTAATGTTACCGTAAATATAAGAAATCATTACATTAAATGACCTAATTTTGGCCTATATACAATACAAACTTACGAAGAAAAATAAAAATACAGGCGTTTTCAACGGTGTAAGTGTAATTTTTTTTTGTAAACACACGAGAATTCGCAGTCGACATAGATTGTTTCCTGATTGTAATGGTAATAAAAAACGATATTTTGCCTACTTACAGTTAAATCGCGGTCCCACGTCGATATAATATATCCCACAAAACCTTATAACTACTAAAGTAGTTATAGCATCGAAGAGAAATGATAGAAATTCTAAAGCTCCCAGACACTGAGGGAATTCTAATTTCTCAAACCCTCTCTGAAGGCTTGAGAATTTCTATAAACAACTACAAATATTACTAGGCTTAAAATATCTAGGCACATTATGACTCTTCTTAACATTTCTGGAGCGATAATAGCTAAATATATCTCCCATAAGTGTTGTTGTGCTGCTTCTAACCCAAACTTTTATGATTTATCACATTAGTTGACAATTCTAAAAATGGTTTTGAGAAATTAGAATTCCCTCAGTGTCTGGGAGCTTTAGAATTTCTATCATTTCTCTTCGATGCTATAACTACTTTAGTAGTTATAAGGTTTTGTGTGATATATTATATCGACACTTACAGCTTACTTATATTGAAACTTACAGCGAGCGCTAACCATCTGAGCTACCACGGCTCTGAAATCATAAAATAGGTTAATTATTGGTATAATTGATTGGAATGATTAGCACACATTTGCTAATTAAAAATATTCAGGGAATGAGTAGAAGCGCAAATAGCGTACTCAAATAAACCCATTTCATTCATTTTATTTATTCATAGAAACTAAATATTTGACTTATATGAAACTATACATTTTTCATATCTATGTACCTATATATATTTATATGATTGTGGGTACTAAGGAGCACTGAGAATGTTGTCAAAACTCAAACTTCATCATCATTACAGCCCTTCATAAGTCCACTGCTAAACATAGGCCTCCAAAAATGCCACAAAGCACGGTCCTGAGCCACCTGCATCCATCGACTTCCTGGATGTCTCACCAGGTTATCACTTTATCTAGTGGGTGGCCGCCCTACTCTTCTCCTACCCGTACGAGGCTGCCACTCGAGAACCTTTCTTCCCCATCGGTTGTCGGTTCTTCCAGCTATATAGCCGGCCCATTGCCACTTCAGTTTACTAATCCGTTGGGTTATGTCGGTTACTCTGGTTTTATTGCGGATATCTTCATTTTTAAGTCTATCACGCAGAGAAACCCCGAGCATAGTCCTCTCTATAGCTCGCTGAGTGACTTTAAGCTTCCTCATACGACCAGCAAAAACTTAGTCTCGCATTAAAAATAGTACTTATAAAGGAGAGATACTAAAATTCCAAGTAACAATGTCAGTGGTACCAGTAAGGATTGTACCTACTGTGATGTTTACAGCCAGTACTTAGCCACGGAACTATCACAGCTCTTTAATATAGTTTGTATAATGAAATAAATCGCAATTGAAATATGTCGAAAGTTTTGGATTAATTTAAATGACGCCGCTCTGCGTTCACCTTTAAAATTGTTTTGCCTCAGCTTTAATTAAATAATTTATCCCCGAAACGCTTTGGAATTGGCATGGAAATATAGGATAGGGTCAGGTGCCCAAATTACTGTAATTAACCTGGCGGATTAAGCGCCTTTACTGCGTAGTTACACGTTCTACCTAATTTTGTAGAATCAATAAGCACAGTGCATTAATCACATTTTGTAGTGGATATACGCTGGCCTATTTCCGGTGTTGACGTTATTAATTACCAAGGAAATTGATTAAAATAGATCGTATGGTCAATGTCATATACCATATAAGTAATGCTTTGAATAAAGCATCCTTCTTTTTATGTAATTCATCATCATTACAGCCCTTCACAAGTCCACTGCTAAACAAAGGCTTCCTCAAGAAAAGCCTTTCAAATTTACTAGGTGGTGCGACTCCGTTTTGCCTAGGAATCCATCTGGGTAGGTACAATCCTCTTGCCTATTTTTGCCGCCAAATAAAAATGCATGCACTGCTGTGTTTCGGTCTCAAGTTGGCTGCAAGTTAGCGTCCATGAACTGCTAAAGCCACTTACCATCAAATGATCTGTAAGTTAGTTTATCTCATCAGTTTTATAAAAAAAATGCCATAAAGCACCATTTCATCTTAGTCCTCATGGATGACAACGCATCTGCGTAAATACCAAGGTTCATCAGGTGGACTGTCCGCGAGTTTGTCACGTCCTTACTTCTATTAAAAAAAAAAAACAATGTAAACCTTATTTAAGTCAGGAAATTTTTATTCGTTTATTTAGGTAAGATTTATCATCCAATCCGTCAACCTGAAGTGACGTATGACGTAATTTATTTAGTAGTTGTCACGTAATATATTCGTAGAAAGCTAACGCGATACCTGCGCCAAGCTATTGCTATAGACACCCCATCTGTCCTGTCATTTGTCAGTGTAGATTTTAAAAACAAGGTCTGACAGTTGATAAATCAATTTTCATTAAAAAAAATAAACTTACATTCGTTTAAAATAATAATGAGAAAAACATTATTAACCAAGTATCCATTTCACTTGTGTGGCTTTCCAGTGAAATAAATTCGATTATTTTATTAGAAAATCTATTGAATTGATATTAAAATATTACAGATATCGATTTTTTAAATGGTTTTTTAGCTTTTTAATAAATCGAAATAGTACGATACCTTATTAAATATATCTATACGATGCATGTAGATCGCTAGACGTATAGCAGCATCTATAATTGTAATTGTAACATTTTCATCAAATTGTAACATTAATTACATACACCCGATAATCTCTTTCGAGGGCAACTGATGTTACTAAGAGAAGCTAAGAAGAAAGCTTTAAATTTTTTTCTTTGTTTTCTATAAAAAATATAAAGCACAAGAAAACGAAGTCGACAAAAATACATTAGATGTGCATGTAAAAAAATGAGAGTTTCAAACAAAGAGAATAAGAGTTTCAAGCAATGAACTTTAACTAGATTTTAACGTTACCGTTACAGCCTATTAAAGGCCACTGCTGAGCATAGGCCTCCCCAATAGATTTCCTCATAGGGCGATATTTGCCATAGTTGCCACGCATGGTAAGCGGGTTATTAGGAAGACGCTGCTGCCCATCTCCTGATTTGTTTCCCTCTGTCGCCTCTTCCAACACCCACGAGATGATATGGCGTAGTAGATATTCTTACATCGTCATTACACGGAGTTTGTATTTTTTGGGGTAACGATTTAAAAAAAAAGAATGAAGTATCCCCGAATCCCACCAACTTGGACCTTTCCTTATTATTGGTCTGTTTAGCGTAGAATATATTTCTATGCTGAAAGAAAACTAGTTTGATCTCAGTTAGCAGAGCGAAATCAATAATTTTTTTCTAAATACTTAGATGCCGATTTTGATTTTCATGCTATTTTCTTGGACGGCATTTTTCATTGCAAATATTAAAAGTGAAAGTTTATAGGTATATCTGTAGAGAATAAACTTTGACACTCTTTGACGGATCACCATGAAATATGGCTCTTATAATAAACATTTTCCTATAAAAGTTTAATGCTATGCATTTTATTGCAATTCACCACTAGATGGCGTTGCAAGAAAATTCTATTTAACCTATCGCAATTAAAATTGGTTTGCACCGGCAGGACAAAGTCTGCCTGATTCTGCTAGTATTTTCATAATTATTAGACATCACAGAGTATATTTTTACCTTTTTCGTGATATTCAGTATTTCAGTTGACAATTAACCTAACCTAATAATTTTTTTTCTATAAACTAAGACGTTTTAATATGGCAGAGCCACGCTGCAGTCATATTATGATTGTAGCACGAATAAATCGGCTCGACCGGGAAGTACCACGCTCTCACAAAATACCAGCGTAAAATAGCTACTCAATGCTACTGTGTTTGTGGTGAGTGTAGAGAACCTTTATACGTGGTAGAGCCATGCTGCAGCTATATTTATAGTATAGTTGTAGCACGAATGGGTCGGCTCGACCGGGGAAGGACCACGCTCTCTCAGAATACCAGCGTAAAATAGCAGCTTAACACTGCTCGAATGGTGAGTGTAGAGCACCGGAGACCCTTTTTACTGGAAAAGAGGCATTCCATCTTAGTCCTCACGGGTGACAACGCATCTGCATTTTGATTCTTTATTGAGGATAGATGTAGATGTCTATGGGTCACAGCAACCACTTACCATCAGGTGGACTGTGCGCTAGTTTGTCACCCTATCCTATAAAAAAAAGAACCGGATAACCTTTTTACCAGAAACGAGGCATTCCATCTTAGTACTCAGGGGTGACAACACTTCTGCATTTTGATTCTTAATCGAGGATAAATGTAGATATCTATGGGCCACAGCATCTACTTACAGATGGACCGTGTGCTCGTTTGTCACCCTCATACTATTAAAAAAACAATTTTTTTCATCAGCACGTAAATGCTTGCTACTCGACATTAGGCTACATCTGCTGGGAGGATTTGCTATAATAGCCACGTTTAGCAGGGGCATTGGAGAGCAAATTTAACGCTGTGCCCCCGGTGACGGGGATCGTCGATTTGTTTTTTAACCGACTTCAAAAAGAGGATGTACTCAATTCGACTGTATTTTTTTAACTTGTTTTTAACTTTTTTCTAGGCGAACCGATTTTGATGATTCTTTTTTTATTTGAAAACTGGTGCTTCTCATGTGGTCTGATATATATGATCAAGGTCTGACCAGTACCTAGTTTTTGAGTTATCCTTAATAATGTATATTGAAGTAGGTTGTACAAATTTTTTATTTTACTACTTGTTAAAACGTTACCTCCACACTATGATTTTCTCCGCTATAATAGAGGCAGATTACATACATGACATATTTTAAGTCTGATGTACGGGGGCTGGAAGTATTTATTATAATTCTTGGCATTATTTCGTTCGTATTTTGCCGTATAGAGCGGATATAGAAACTACTAGAAAGTGACAGGTCAGCTTTCGATAAATGCTACTAAAATCATTCCGCTTATACGCCTATATAGGTTTACAAACTTACAAAATTGTTACTTAGACAGTATATTTTAATTACTCTTTAGAGCATCACTTTTAATATAAAATTAAATTTTAATAAAAAAGTAAACGCTGACTTCGAAAGAACTAAGAAGAAAAAAAATATTTTCACATAATAACTACTGAACCTAGTGCTAATACAAAATGTAGGTAACAGAAGAATTAAAGGATTTTTTCTTTTTAGTTTTAATTAAAGGTCAAATATTCGACGCTTTTGAGAACAAAGGAATAATACAAACTCAAGTCACAGAATAAATATGCTTATATGTTGTCTGAATAGTTAAATTAAAAACTAAATTTCCTATTTTTTTCTCCAAATTTATTTGGACCACCCTTAAAGTATAACCTATTTAAAAAAAGAATCGAGAAATTCAGTTCACAATGATTGACGAAAGTATAACCTATTTAAAAAAAGGATAAAGAAATTCGGTTCACAATTGACGAAGTCATCTCGTAACATACATACAAAAAAACGAGGTGGGAATAGCATAAAGTCGAAATTAGAAATTCCTTCTTTTTTGAAGTCGTCTAAAAACCTATTCAAATAGGTCCATAGCTTGACATGTGAAATGCTCGGGGCAAACCTATTTCCCAGAATGCTTTTTCACTCGTTATTTTTTTAATCAATTTTACTTCTATCAACAACAACTATTCAATCCTTTGCCTTTTAATTGCGTGGGTTTATTTTTTTGACCGGTTACTTCGTTCAGTTAACTACATTCTATGCGAATAAAACACAAAATAAGCCAAGCAAATGGGATTTGAACAAAGACTTCATTGGAAAGACGACGACGGACTTTGCTTCTCTTGAGTTATTCGGCAACCTTAGATATTATTATTTGAAAAATGCTGTTGCCAATCTTTTGGGTTAATTTCGCGATGTTTTCAAAGAATGTTCATTAAAATGTACTTAAATTGCAACAATAAACATCAATATAAAGTTATAAAACAAAGTAACCTTTTTAAATTAAAAAAGAATCTGTAAAAATTAAAAAACATTTCAGAAAAAGTCGAATTACGAACGAATAGAAAACCTGGTATAAAACTGGTCTTGATTAAAAGAAAAACGTGTCAAATGTTCATTTAATAGGTGGTGATCTAATTTAACACTTTCGTTCATTCACTGTGCCGTGTAGTGGTGGTCTAAGAATACCCACTAAGCCACAGAGGGAAATGAAACAGGCAGTGGTTAGCAGCATCTTTCTAATAACTTAAAAGAATACATAACTGCGGTTGCAAACCCGCCTGCCAAGCGAGGCAACTATGGCAAATATCCCCCTGCAAGGTAATCTATAGGGAAAACCTATGTTCAACAGTGGACTTTTGATAGGCTTTGGACCACCACAGCCTGTGGCCCTGTGGTAGTGGTAGATCATTCACTGAATTCTATTTTGCAATGTAATACCTATAGGTAAGTTTTATTCCTCTATGAGATGTTTTAATTATGTAGGTTCATAATTAATATATTATGTTTGTTGTTAATTCATAACAGATTCATAATATTTCTAACAGATTTTTTTAAATTTTATAAAAGATTTTATTTAAAAATCAAAACCGATATACCTCGCACCGAAATGTTTCATACAAATTATAAAACGAAGAATATCACGGAATTATCGAGAGCGCCATCTACTGCATTCATATGAAGCTTCCAAGGCGGAGTTTTAATATACAGATAACTATTACTTTTTGTGAAGCGTGACTTCTTTTAGTTTTGACATCGTACACTAGATGGCGCTGTAACTATTAACAAAATACATTTTTTTGACTATTATAATAATTATATATGTTTCGTGTATGAAGTACTTTTGTCTAAATAATAATAAACAATTCGTTTCCTTTGTTTCAGATAAAACAACACTTCGCACAAATCCGTTAGGGTTCCGATAAACGAAAAATTCCAAATGCATTAGTCAAATTCTAAAGTTCCTAAAGCCGCTACTTTAGTATTAGTTTAGTTTTTAGATAACGATAACAATGTATAACTCGAACGAATTCTTACAAAGCGCGGGCGTGAGCCGACACATGCAAGCCACAGGTGAGGCACCTTCACAAAAGACCAGCATGAAACGCAGATCGTGTGAAGTGCCTTTAGGTGATATCTCGTCGAATAATTTTAAGGTATCTTTAGGAGATATCACCAATGACGGTACGAACTACGATTGTCGGTCGCTTCGATCGATCAAGTCCGAAGACACTCGGTCTTTACGGTATTACAGACCAATAGATAGTAGGAGTGTGAAGAATTTTCGGTCTTCTTTAGCGGACATCTCAGCATACTCTCTTTCGCGGCCTCCAAGCTATGATCAACTGTCGCGAAGGTCGATAGTTGAGGGTCCTGATAGTCAGGGCTTCACATCGAGCATCGAAGGCGTGCTATGGTCGGATGAAGAAGAGAACGAGTACTTCTACCATGAGAATGTGACTTCTGCGTGGAACCAAGGTTAGTGGTTTTATATTTAATATGTAGTTTCTAGTGCTTATATTGTTATTTTATATTTTATCTGTCTTAAGATTATTTAATGCTGTATGTGGTGGTGGAGTAAGAGAATTCATCAACCCAAGTCCCGCGGGTGACGTAAGAGGCGATTTTGGGAAATGAAAGGACTATTACCAAGTTTAAATATTTTATTAAACAAAAACTGTATAAAAAGGGTCATTATAATATAAATTATTACATGGTTGCTAATAGGTAAGCCCTGGGAATAAGGTAATCGCTTCCAAGCTGTCTTAAATAAGTTTTGTAAGTAGGTGTTTTTACAACCTGTGTTTTTATTATATAATTTTACTTTGAAAAAAAAAGTCCCACTGGGTCTCTTTGCTGATTCTTTCCAGGACAGGGATTTTTCCGAACCGGTGGTAAAAGAAAATAAAATACCTTCAATAAGAATTAATTTAGCTGCGGTTGGCAACCCGCTTGCCAGCCGTGGTAAGGTAACTATGGTAAATCTCCTCCCTGTGTGGCAATCTATGGGGGAGGCCTATGTTTAGCTTAATTGTAATCTATATTCAATAAAAATTATTCCATTCTATTCTAAAATTCAAAAATTTTTCGATACAATTCTGAGGGCTCCCGATAGATGGCGGTACCATCACATTTACGCCAGTTGTAAAATATCTGTGATGTGTGCGAGACGTCTGGTACTGCCAAGCTCAAGGCAAATCGAGGGGATTTGTCTTACATTTTGATTTTTTTTATTAACTATTGAAAGAAATATCTTCCTGACCCACAGCACAGTAACCCAAATACTCTTGGAAGCAAATAGCTGCGCAGGTGATATTATAGTGCCTGAAGTATACGCGCTTAAATAAAGCACCATACAGTGCCCAGATACAGTCACTCTTACTAACCTATATACGTGCTCGATTCAATGATCACGTAATAAAAATGGTGGTATACTGAACTACAGCGTGGGGATAAGTGTATAAAACCAGAACTTAAAATTAAAATTATCGAGGCGCCGACCGGGCTTCGAAGCCGCGGCAGGTGATGTATTTGTTGTATATTCTAACCTTTAAGCCACTTCATCATCAGGTGGCCATGAGACTTCCGTTGTAGTCAATTTATGATCATCATAGTTATTACTGCATCATTATTGTTTTGACTGAAATCCAAATCTGGGTAAAACTAAAACGGGCAGCCGTATTTTTCGCTTACTTAGCGATTAACTATCGCGGAGTCTGTTCCACATGATGCTTCATATAGAGACGAAAAATGTTTCGTAATTTTGATCGTTAAACATTAAAGTTACAGCCTTTAAACGTCCCACTGCTGGGCACAGGCTTCCTCTCAGTTCTGAGAGCGTTTTAGGGCAAGGAAATGTCCGCCGCCCAATGCGTATTGGCGAACTTCACATGTCTTCGAAATATTTTTATTTTATTTCTCAGACATCCAAGTTTTCTCACGATGTTTTCCTTCACTGCCGAGCACGTGGTAAATCAGCACTTAAAGTTGCAATTAATAATTTCGATTACAATTAGCAATTAACAGTGGGTGAATGGGGATCGAACAACCCGGGTTCGATTCCCGCCGGCACCAATGAAATTGGGTACTGTGAAATTTACAGCGAGCGCTTAGCACCTGAGCTACCACGACTTACTCATGTTGATCGTGATGTCTATTTTTGGAGATAATATGAGTGGTGTTGTGCCTATGTGCTGATGTTGGCTTTAAAGTTAGTAGTGAACGCTATCGTGGGACCGAGGGTGGGTTCGCTCTTAAAACTAGGTAGATAATAAAAAAAATATTTTTGCTCGCGGATGCTAGCAAAATTTACGTTAAAATACTTTATATATACTTATTTGTTCATTATTTTTTTGTAAGACACTTTACTAGGACGGGGACTTAATGCCTACTTAATATGACATCCCTACCAGTCAGCCCCGGGATAAAAAAAGAATAATGGGCAGGTGTAAAAAATATGTTACAAATAATATATAATACGTAAAGGTCTAAAATACGTTACGTACGTTTTTAAATATTTATTATAGTCGACTTATGTGTCTCCGACAGAATATCAGCGCTGCGGTAACTCTGTTACTGTAGCGTTATGCTGAGTCGGTGCCCTCTTTGTTGCTGCAATCTATTTATTTTTAAATATTTTTTAAGTATTTTATTTTTGTTTGTAAAATTAATGTTTTGGTAAAGTTGCGACAATGAATTAATGTTCTTTCTTTTTCCTTCTAAAAGGATTATAACCTCTGTTTAATCTAAATACTTAAACGCGTCCAAGAGTGACGTCAGTAATCGTCACGGACTGGCCGGTCGCGCAATTACACGCTTTGAGCTCCACACCTGACTACTAAATATTGTAATTAAAATGTCATTAAGGCCCGTAATAATAAACGTTACTCAGCTCAAGTACACGCATTTGAGTACAATCTTGAGGTTATGATCTTATTAATAAACATATCTCAAGATGCGGTTTAGGTTTACGATATCAGCTGAGTGCCACACTGATTAATAAACGAAACTCGACTCTCAAGTTTGTATACTTGAGTGCAAGTCACAGAACAGTATTCCTAAGTACAGTGTTTTGAGATACTGTTTTATGTGTTTATTAATTAGCAACGATCTTGAGATGCTGATTTCGTAATGAGGGCGTATCAAATGATTACGCACTTGAGTTCGTCGTTGAGTAACGTTTATTAATACGGGCCTAAGTGTACTACACATTATCGCGGTGTTCCATTGTACTTCAAATCCTCAATAAATTGAATACCAGCGTGATCAACCTTCTCATATAACGTATATTCTTCAATGTGACATCGATGTTCACAAAATAACAAAAAAAAAATGTTGTATGCATTTCATTTGATGACATGTATCAGCACTTAGATCACGCTCATGGCTTGATACAGTGCAATACTTGTATATTTAATTCGGATATTAATTAAACGGACATTCATACTTAGTTATTTAATTCTCACATCTTTAATAACAGAAAGTTGTAAATATGAAAAAAAAAATACAAAATTTTGTTAGCCAAGCCGGGCATAACGACGAAAATGCATTTCAAAGGCCCTTAACCTCACGATCATCACAATAAATGATCAATAAGCCTCTCGAACGCATCGTTTGCATAATGATCTGCCCACGTAATAAGTCGACGAAACAAATTACTTTTAACCTTTGAATTTGTTTCGTATAAGTTAATACAAGTTATAATGGTTATGTCCATCTTCTCATCGTATACCGTGGGTGCTTCCTACGACACCCACGGTACTTTAACGGTCACTGAGAATTTTTTGGAATATCCAAAGGCTTCCGAAATGTGGTTATATCATCCTATCAAACTGAAACAGGCGATGTGTAACATCATCTTCCTGATAATAATTCAATAATAAAAACATGCGTAAGTGTCGTGGAACACTCGTTTGGAACGAAGTTCCTTTCGTAGTATATTATTATTGATAAACGTATTAGCGTCACTTAAAATAATATTTCTTTCATGGCAAGATAAGAAAAAGTGCGAGGGAGATGGATATTATTCCATCTCGCTTCCTTATAGCCCCCAAGGTCGTGACGGAAAACTCTTAAACTTTTTTTCGCCTAGCCCCCATCCGCCAAGTCCGTACCGTGCGATAAGGAAATTCGTTCCAATAACAAAAAACTGCGGTTCCCAATTCGCCTAAAACGCGTCTATAACTGAGACCTACGTTCAGTAATGGGCTTTTGATGTGCTGTGATAATGTTTAAAAAAAATTACGTGGTAGTGCCCCACTGCAGCTATATTATGGTTGTACCACGCTCTCACAGAATACCACCATAATTCAATAAAACACCAGAATAAAATAGCAGCTTAATGCTGCTGTGTTTCGTATGGTGAGTGTAGAGAACCGGAGACCGTTTATACTGGAAACGAGGCATTCCATCTCAGTCCTCAGGGGTGGCCACGCATCTGCATTTTTATTTTTAATTAAGTATAAATGTAGATGTCTATGGGTCACAGCGTCCACTTACCCTTATTCTATTTAAAAAAACTGAAATAACTTAATAAACAAATAAAGAAACGGATGTTACCCTAAAGAGCCGTTCACTTCATTAAACGTAAAAAGTAGAAGTAATTTTACAGCCTACACTAATGGAAACAGGCCTCCTCTCGTTACTGAGAGGATTTTAGGGCAAGGAAATCTCTTTTTTTTTTAATTTCTCGGACATGCAGTTTTACTAACGATGTTTTCCTTCACCACCGATCATGCGGGAAGATCTGTTCATGACTTTGCCTTGGCATATGATCTGACACAACTGGTTACTTCGCCTACGCGGATTCCAGATGTGGAGGATCATACACCTTCCCTGTTGGACTTAACTTTTTTTAATTATTAATTTTGGTACGATCTACGCAGAATGAACTTACTGTGTCTTGAAGTCTTGCAGTGATATGCTTGGGTTTAGTTTTAATTTTATTAATTACAGGGTCCCAAGCAGGTGGAAGTACAAAGCCTCTCTCTCTATTGAAATTAGGATGTTTTTTAATTTTAATAGCCTCACGTATCATTCTTGGCAGGAATCGATGTTCTTTCGCGAGAATTTGTGGTCTATCAAATCTAATGTAATAGCGGGGGGCCGTCTAGAATACGATCACAAACTGCAGACTTCCCGGAGCGTTGATGTTTCACGTCAGCTGTGTGCTCTTTTACGCGGGTTTTAATAGATCGTTTTGTTTGCCCTATATATGAGAGACCACATTCACAATCAAGCTTGTACACTCCTGCATCTTGTAGAGGGATATTACACTTGACAGGATGGTAAGAACTGACTAATCTTCTTCGGCGGCTTGAAGAATGTTCTAATAGAAGTTCGCTTCAAGATAAGAAGATAGCCAGTCTACATCCATGTCGTTGAACAAGTTTACTCCAGGTTGTTATTTCTGCGACAGATACGAGTATGTATAGGTGTGACAGTTACTTTTCTTAACTGATTTCAAAAAAGGAGGAGTATTTTCAATTCTTCTGCATATTTTTTTTAAACTTAAGGGGTGGTCCCATATAAATTATTAGAAAAAAGTCACCAGTAAGGGTGGAAAAATAGCGGTAGAAGTTTTTAGTTTAAATATATAGACAATGAACTGGAACTTGTGATATAGCTTAATTAACTTAAGAGGTTAAAAATCAACTTGTAAACTAAACACCAACTTCAAAAACTAAAACATATAATTTGCACATGATAGCTTTTGTGTGAAATTATAATATTCTCTTAGCGAAGACTTCTTTTTTATAGGATAAGGGTGACAAACGACAAATCAGCTCAAAGTCTACGTAATGATAAGTGACTGTTCAGGCTCATAGACATCTATATCCATCCTCGATTTACAATCAATATACCTATACAGGTGCATAGTTACCCCTGAGGACTAAGATGGAATGCCTCGTTTCCAGTAAAAAAGGTCTCCGGTTCTCCACACGCATCATACGAAATACAGCAGCATAGAGCTGCTATTTTACACTGGTATTCTTTGTCTACTGTCTTTGTGCTAATTATTATATCCTTTTAGTTTTAAAAATCGCTCTTTTTAAGTTTTTTTTGGTTTTTGTCAAGGTAACAAAAGTAAGCCGTATTGCCAAAATCATCAACCGCAACAAGTCATCAAAATTAAGAGGTTTATTTTTCCCGTGTAAAATGCTTTCACATCGTCTTGCGGTTTTTAACAACTGGGTAACTGGCCACTTACACGCTATATAAAGCGAACTTAATACATCTGTTTCCATTGATTAACAAATAAATAATGAAGAAATTCATACTTGGAATGCTTATGATAAAGCTTTTTGTTAGTAGCCTCGGATGCAGTAACTACACTGATTGAGCCATGTCGGTGTGGGCGGTTATTACGTGCAATAAATTTAACTTAATTAACAACCAAACTTCTGCGGAAATGCACTTCAAAGCGTGTGTTCAGCATGCTATAAGAATTTTATGTTGTTGCATTTTTATTTAGAACTAGCATATGTCTACGATTTTACTTGCTATTTTAATTTTAATTACAATTAGGTTAGTTTATATTATTAGTTCACAATAATCACTTAAATTTGACCCCAATTTTGCACGTAACATCATATAGTGAACTCTTACTGTAACATTTTTCCCATGTGAATGAAATAAAACGTAGCTAAATTTTGAAATGATTTATACATTATGATCCAGATTTAGACATGTTTTTAAAACGTTAAACGCCAGTACGGTGCAAAGATATCCACTTTCCCATATCGACCCGTGTGTCGTACGAAGCAATAGAGGGACACAAACCAGGAGATGGGCAGCAGCCTCTTTCACACTAAACATAGGAATTGACAGAACACACACAAATTAAAATAAAAGTATGACAAAATGGAGCAAAACCAAGTATAAGCATTAATTAAAGTTAAAAGAACTTAAGATCATAAGATATTAACGGCATTTTGAAGTTACTTGACTATTTTATAATTTACTAAGACAAAAATTAAAAAGTTGGACTCAACTAAAAATTATGTTTTTATTATTAGTTTCTAAAACGAAAAATAGCAATAAGAATTTTTTATTTCAATAACTTTTGATAACCAGTTAATCAAAATTCCATATAATATATTGATTATTATATATACTTTTAATTTGTAAAATCCCTAGATATTCTAATATTATTTAATTTGGTTTTTTTTTCAACAATAATTGTAAGACTTATGTGCCTTCGCTAACCTAGTTCAAAAATCGAAAACATGGCGAGACTCACTAAGGGGCCATATTTGAATATATTTTTATTTGCACTGCTTGTTTTAGCTCATTACCTCGGATAAAATTTTAAGATTTTGAAGCATGTGTCAGCCCTATTTTAACTCAGCTACACACAAAGAACCACTTTAAACCAAAAAAACTGCGACCTCAGTTAATCACCGTCTACGCTGATAACACGTCTGCGATAACTTTATCGTGCGATTTCGAAATAGAGCCTTTTTGGCGCTACTTTTAGCAGCTTCAAAACTGAAATTATAATTTCGTAATTTACTGCAAATCGCATTACGTTGAATTACCTTATTAAGTTGATTTTTTTCTCGATATCGTCAATTTTTGTAAGCGGTGAAAGATTTTTAATTAACAATTTCGAAGCACTTTCAATTTTCGTGCGTCGAAAACACTTCCATCTAAAATAAGGTTATGTAGTAATTGGTTTTTACATTTGAGACGAAGCAAAAAAGCCGTTATATTCAATTTCAGGTAATAAGTCTGAATTACGTTACCAAGCAGAGAGTGGTTGACAATTCTCTTAAACGAAGGAAGGAAGAATAATTTAAAATTAAAAATTTTGTACAAGCGACTTCAATATAAATTATTAAGAAGAACTCAAAAACTATTGGTCAAACCTTGATAAAATTAATATGGGACCACATGTGAAGCATCAGCTTTCAAATAAAAAAAGAATCATCGAAATCGGTTCACCCAGAAAAAAGTTATGATGTAATACACAAAAAAACCTACTATCGAATTAGTACCGACACCTTTTTGAAGTCGGTAGAAAATAGGTTCAATGTTTTCAGTAAGAAGAATTATTTATAGTCAGATACGGTCCATACAAAATATTAGTAATTCTTATCTATATATTTATACGTGAAGGGAAATATTTGTACCCCTTTTTAAGCATATTGCACGCACTGAGGAGTGTGAGATTCGGCATAGTTACGAGTCTATATGGAGAAGGAGTTCCAAAAACTAAAATTTATATAATATTAGGTCCTTACATATGAAATTAGCGTTTTGTACGGGAGGAATATAAAGTCAATTTTTTTTTGTAAAATATATTTAATTAATCAAAGTATGCACCGTTGTTATCTATGCACTTTTGCCATCTCATAGGTAGTTCATTGATCCCTTTACTAAAAAAAAACATGGGGTCGAGAATCAAAAAAACTCTTTGAAGGTGGTTTGGACTGCCGCATCGGAGTTGATTTTTTTTCTTGTAAGAAGTCGTCCAAATTCCGGAAAAAATGGTAATCTGTTGGAGCAAGGTCCGGGGAGTACGGTAGAAGTCGCAGACATTCCAATTGTAGCTCATCTAACTTAGTGGTTGTTTGTTGTGCAGGAGGTGGTCTTGCGTTGTCGTGAAGCAGCAGTGGCCTAGAGCGATTGACCTATTTCGGTTGTTTAGCAGCTAGTTCTTCCTTCATGGTTTGCAGTTGCTGACAATAGATATCTGCCGTAATCGTTTGGCCAGATTTTAGAAAGCTGTAGTGAACAACACCGGCGCTAGTCCACCAAACACTCACAAGTAACTTTTTCTGAGTCAATTTTCGTTTAGGGCAGGATTTGGCTGGGTCTCCAGGGTTCAGCCATTGCGACGAGCGCTTCCGATTATCGTACAGTATCCACTTTTCATCACAAGTAATGATTCGATTTAAAATCACTTCATTATTGTGTCGGTTGAGCAAAGTAACACAGCAGTCGACGCGTGTTTGCAAGTTCGATTCACTCAATTCATGAGGTACCCATCGTTCAAGTTTTTTTACTTTCCCGATTTGCTTCAAGTGGATTAATACAGTTTTATCACTTACTCCGAAGCCTGCAGCTATCTCTGAAGTGCTTTGTGATGGATCCGCTTCCACAATAGCCTTTAATTCTTCATTTTCCACTTTGGTCTCCGGCCGTCCACGGGGTTGGTTCTGACGGTCGAAATTTCCAGAACAAAAACGTTCAAACCAAAAACATACCGTGCTTTCTTTTGCGACACCAGCGCCGTACACATCATTAATCCTTCGAGCTGTTTCTGCAGCACTGGTGCCACGGCAGAACTCGTACTCGTAAATATACCGATATTTCATGTTTTCCATTGTGCGGTAATAAGCGACGCCAAAGAATAAAATAATGAGGAAAAAACAAATGAATGATTGTTTTCAAAACTCAAATGTACCAGCTAAATGAATTTATAAGTTTGAATTTGGAATTCCTAACCAAAGAGGAGATATTTCAGATCAAAATGGTCAGTACGACAAAACGCTAATTTCATATGTAAGGACCTAATATAAGCTGGTACCCGGCGTGTTAATCTCGCAGAAAAAATATTTGTGGAAATATCGTATTAATTTTGGAAGGGTAATATTGTTTAATTAGGAATGATAATGCATTATTTGAAATTGAAAGACATATTATGAATTTCAAATAAATGTGTCAGTAAGACACGCGCGCCTATAAGCTTCGCGCAAGTGCAAGCAATAAGTTGACAAAATTTTAGCGCAATCGGAAGAACGGTATGGCAGTGCATGAAATACGACGAAACAAAAAATTATTTTTATATATTACATTTGTTACTAATACATTAGATTAAATTATATAAAACCTACATTGTTGACGTTCATACTGCCAATGTGTCAGAGTAAGTTCAAGCCTTAGAGTATTATATACATGCCATCTCCCGAGGAGGGGCCGTCATGGGGCGGCCCGCGCTGCTGAGGCCGTGGATGTGTGCGAAAGCGTTCCCGTGGCCCTTCCAATATGCGACGAAGGTGGAACACCATGGGGTTTTAATCGGTGCGAGTCCGACATAACCCGTCTATGCCCCCGCGAGGCGGGTATGCGTAGACATTTTCCCTTGTAAAAAAAGTAATACATACATATGTATGGTTTAAGCATGATATTTTTTTTAAACGTTACCTCCACACTAGGATTTTCTCCTGTATCGTGGGGGCAGTTTACATACATAAATTTCACAAGGACAAACATCCAGACCCGGAACAATTATTTGTAGGCCATACAAATACTTGTTCCGTGCGGGATTCGAACCCGCGGCCCTTAGCGCAGCAACTCATTGCTAAGCCACAGCGCCACGGAGCCGTCATATATGTTATTATTCTAAGGCAAATGTCAAACTATGATCGCATTTCTACCACTAGACGACTACTAGTATATAATTATGTTACAATAATGTACATGCGGGGTATATATTGATTTTAGCAGTTTTAAAATAGAATGGAATAGAATAATATGTTTCAATATACATTACAACAATACTTATAGAAAGTCATTTCAATGGGTTTGTAGCAACATCGTTAATTGTTTTCTATTTCAAAACTGAAAAAATAATAGAGTTTCTGCATTCATATTATATGTAAATGCATAATTACAAATACGAGTTTCCATATTCTTTTTCATATCCGTCGCCAAATAGAAATGCTTGCACTGTTGCGTTCCGTTCTCCAGGGTATGGAGGGCCAGCATAATTACTGACTGTGAGGCAGTCTATCTTAGTCCTCAGAGGTGACAACGCATCTGTGGGCTTTTTTGTTTCTCGTTGGTTGCAGTTGTTCATGGGCTACAATAACAAATTACCCTCCGAAATACTTTAAGTTCGTTTGTCACTTTAGTTTTATAAAAAGTGTTCCAAGCTAATGTGCCTTACGAGACATAATGCTACACAAAATGACCAGGAAATGTTAACGTTATCTTGATATTTCAGCATTGACATCTAAAGGAAATTGTAGAGAGTTGATAACAAGACTTAGATATATCGAACAAGAAAGAATAACACGGTTTAGTCTTTTTGCTCTATAAAGTATATCGTTTATGGCTTCTTAACGGTCTCCGTTTATTTTTAATTGGATAATGTAACAAGAAATAATACGCTGTTCATATGCGAGTTAGTGCATTAAAACGTTTTTAAAATATATTTTTTAATTATTCCGATATGCAGGTTTTCTAAATAAATAAAGTGTAATAATAAAATTTGCTTTTACCGCTATTTGTGGACTGAACCTGAACTAAATGAATCCACGTAGAGCCACGCTGCAGCTGTATTATGGTTATAGCTAGGATGGCTCGGCTCGAGCGAGGAATGAAAACGCTTTCACAGAATACTAGCATAAAATAACAGCTTAATGCTGCTGTGTTTCGTATGATGAAAGTGGTGAACCAGAGTCCCTTTTTACTGGAAACGAGGCATTCTATCTTAGTCCTCAGGGGTGACAACGCATCTGCATTTTGATTCTTAATTGAGGGTAGGTGTAGATATATATGAGCCACAGCATCCACTTAACATTAGATGGACTGAGTAATCGTTTGTCACCCTTATGCTAAAAAAAATATAACAAAATGTATAATAGTCAGAACTGACTACGGATAGCAGGGTCAAAGATGTCTAGAGACTGCGTTCGCAGCATCATAACATACTACAATAGCACCTTGCATATCCAGCTGTGAACTATAAAAAATGTAAATCACTATAGCCCTATTCACATTTTACCTCAAAGAACTGACATAAGATGTGAAAAAAGATAGTATTTAGCAAGGAGACGGCTCTGAAAGTTGTTTGGATTAATTCCAAATGCTAAATATTGCCATCGTTCACTACGACACAACTATTTAAATTCTCTAAATTCTATCCACATTATCTTGATAGTTGGCAATTCATTACCGTAAGTTTTTTTAAGAGTTTCTTACCCCGCAGGACGACATTGTGGAATATACTGTAACCAGCAGTTTTTCTGATTCGGTACCACTTGGAGACCTTCAAGAAAATAGCCTATATATATACTTTTAAAGCACCAGCAACACCATGCTGCAGCTATATTAATTGTATAGTCGTAGCACGAATGGGTCGGTTTGACCGGGGAAGGACCACGCTCTCACAGCATACCAACGCAAAATAGCACCTTAAAGCTGCTGTGTTTCCTATGGTGAGTGTAGAGAACCGGAGACCCTTTTTACTGGAAAAGAGGCATTCCATCTTAGTCCTCACGGGTGACAACACATCTGCATTTTGATACGCAAACGAGGATAGATGTATGTAAATGTCTATGGGCCACAGCAAACACTTACCATCAGGTGGACTGTGTGCTCGCTTGTCACGCTTATCCTATAAAAAAAGATAGCTAGAATAGCAGTCTCATAATGACAAGCGCACTGTTATGTGATCATGACGACGATGTGAATAAACATCTTAGAAATCGATAGATTGGGATTGCGCAGTATCGCTATATGGTATTCTATGGACATATTTACCTAAGTTAAGTAGAAGACTTGTGATGATGACCCCAGTCATGTCTTGTGGCGTTGTAAAAATATCCACAACCCCATATCGTTCCGTGGGAGTCATAAGAAGCGGCCGAGGAAAACGAACCAGGAGATGGGCAGCAGCCCCTTCTTAATAACAACTAGCAAATGAAAAACTATGGTTGCTTATCCAACTATGGTAAATATCACCCTTATGAGACAATCTGTGCCACAAATATGGGGTGGCCTATGTTCAGCAGTGGACTTTGATAGGCTGCAATGAATTCAACAATGAATGATGGCCCCGTGGATTTAATGGTAGTAATTATAATTGTAAAGAAGATCTAATAACCTAACAACTCAAATACTAAATCTAGCTTAATAGGAAACAAAAACTAAGAGTCCAATAAATTATACAACGAGGTGGTCTCGTTGCGCTAGCGATAAAAAGCTGAAATATAACCATTGAAAAACTATAAGAGTTTCAATTGAAACGATATATCAGCTTTAACTGCACTGGTTGATTGCTAGGAGGTAGAAGAAATAATTGGGGCAGGCCTTACCATTTGTTACAATTTCTCGATAGTGACAGTCATAATTTTCAAAAAACTTTTTAAATATAAATCTTAAATGATGAAATATTTTAGGCGATTTCACGGTTTGGAGTGATGATATGACCATTTTACCATACTCTTCTTACTTTATTCCTACAACAATTTATTTTCAAAAAAAAATACAACGAAATTATCAATTTTTTTAACACATGCACAAAATTTGATTACGCGTTTTCTTTCAACGTATTACACTGTATAGTGTATAATATTATGTCAGACATAACTGAAACAAAATTTAATGCACAAAATATTATGTTCGTATTTAAATTAAATTGTTTATCAGTTTAAAATTTAAATCACAAATTATTGTATATTCGATTAATAGAGCAACACGAGCCACCAGCGGACCGGAGGGGAGTGAGGAGAGTAAGCATATGCAGGCTCGTCTCTATAAAAGTATTAGTCCACGCAGTCCTATGCGTACAATAAAACTTATTCGTTACCTTTGATTCATAAAAATTTAATCATATTATTGCTATTTGCTTCTTTCTTTTTAAACTTTAAAATTACAATAATAACGGTCATGTTGTTTCAAATTTGTCTACCAACACAGGCCACTCGCCTTCATGCGATATGCAAATCGGTCGAGAGGCTGATCCGAGTCTGTGCTGACAAGCTTTTGTATCATATAAATTGTGTAAAATAAACTTTTCCTTTAAAACTTTTTATATCAACTTATAACGTCAATAAGTTGATATAAAAAGTTTTAGAGGAAAAGTATATTTTATTCTTTTTAGGGCATTTAAATAAAAGCTTGTTTTTAAAAAAGTTTTTTTACTTTTAATTTATTTATCCCTAAACAGAGTAATGTGTGAAGATCTTAATGCAATAAATAAATCTTTTGTTAAAATAATAAAAGTCTAAAAATATACCATCTTAAACTATATTGGTTATTTTTTGTTTAATTAACTAATATAATATAATATTATTTACGAAAAAATTGGAGAAGCATATAAGCATTCCAAAAATGTATAATACTTATGTACTACTACTATGGAAAACTTTCAAGTAATGTGGCATTGAATCGTAATAACGTATTTCGTCAAAATCATCTAATCGAACGTGACTAAGATTTGATGCTCTTTTATACTTATGTTAAACATACAAAATAAAATAAAAATACGTAAAAAGTATATTAAACTATAATAGTATATTCATTTATAATTTTCATCACGTAACAACGACTTTCGTTAAAAAAAGTTATGAGACGGCTTTGTAAGGGGCTTTCCCATAGTGCGCCGGTGCCCCGTGTTGCTCTAATATTAGATTAAACTGCTCTTTATGTATTTTTCTATTTAATCATCATGTCATTTTTATTTTCGACTTCAATTCGAGTTCAAAGAGTAGTGTTGTACTTTGCACCGATCACTTGTACTAGTGTTGTTCCATTGACGACGTAATAGTCTAATTGGCACAAGTGAGTGGCGCGTCCCCTTACCGCTGTGACACCTCTACCAACATAATATATCAACACACCTCGTTAGTAGATCGCTTATTGAACATTTAAAACGTTAAAACCCTTATGAAGTGAATTAATTATGTAGTATATATTATTATTTATACAGGGGGTATTATTATTCTTTTTATTTAGTTTTGAAATAGTAACGTGGAGTTTTGTTTACGGCACAACAATGTTTCAAGTTCAAGTCTAACAATCGATGTTCTTAACTAATTTCTGAGTTAAAAGATTATATTAAATATGAAAAAAATATGAAGCCATGGTTAGAGGATAAGCACTCATAAATCCTCTAGACAAGCGGGTTCGATCACCGCCAGCACTAATATAGTTGATTTTTGCCCTTTTGAAATGCTTAATTTCTGCTCTTCAGTTATGGAAATCATCTGGAGACAACTTTTCTATGATATATTATTTATATTTATATTATAATATATTATTTCTATAATATATTATTTCTATAATATATTATTAAATTTATGAAGTGATTTTTTACACCTGCCTCAGTTTCTCAAATCATCCAGTGTTGACTGGTAGAGAATGCCATAAGGCATTTAATCCGCCCTTTATATCCGTTATTACAAGGTGTGTTAAAAAGTTAAAGTTAAAGTTACAGCCTATATACGTCCGGCAGCTGGGCACAGGCCTCCACTCATTTCTGAGAGGGTTTTAGGACAAGGAAGTGTCCGCCACGCTGCCCCAATGCGTGTTGGCGAACTTCACGTGTCTTCGAAATTTTTTTTTCTTATTTCTCAGACATGCAGGTTTCCTCACGATGTTTTCCTTCACCGTGTGTAATAAAGGTTAAATAAACAAATAAATATATATAAGAAGTTAAAAATTATTTAAGGTCAATGTGAAGTCCACTAACGGACTAGGGTATCGCGCCGGATCCTGTCCGATCCATAAACATTAAGTAATGAAAGGAAGCCTGTTTCCAACATTTTTATGTATAGGTAGACTGTCTCTGTTTCTTTTTAATTTTTTTTAATATATTTTCCTTTGTGGGTCTAATGGAAGATATTTCAGCAAATTATGGAATAAGTAGAACCTTTGTACAAACTCACTATAAGACTGTTTCTGTATCTTGTTGTGTGTACATAAATAAATAAATAAAAAACAAAAAAAAAACAAATATTTCTCACAAAGTAGCACATATAATTTTGTAGTGCACTTTTTGCACTCTTTAAAAGTAAAGTTACTGACTTTATGTGGGACGTCCACAGGCACCTCCTTTCATTTATATTATATTTATATATAGAGGGATTTAGGGCAAGAAAGAGTCCATTGTGCAGCCCTAATGTGTATTTTCTTACTTCTGAGACATACAGCTTTTCTCACGAAGTTTTCCGTCACCGTCGAGTTATATATCACCAGGTAAAATTAACTATTTCACCACGGTTCTAACTTGTTCTATTCAAATGTAATAACAATTTTAAACCGTATCCCTTAATCGTATCCTATATTTAAGGAAATTTTTGTTGCCCAAAATTTATTTTATGTAATAAATACTAAACGTTTTTATGCAACATGTATACCGCGACTAAAGTGTGAGTATATAATTATCTTAAGGTGTAATTTAACCGGAGATATATATCACGTTATAATATCCCACATTTTGTATTTTTACTTGATCTAGGATAACGTGGATATATTAAATATAATAAACAATAATAACTTTAAATGTAGGTCTTGGTACTTGGAACGCAGAGAATAATAATTTATGTACTCTAGTTTAATGGATTGTATTTTTTTATTAAACTGAGGTTCCAACGAACTTACAGTCCACCCCGATGGTAAGTGGCTACTGCGGTCCATGGACACCAGTACTCACTCACTGACACACACTCAAAAAAGGACGGCTGCAGATGCGTTGTCAACTCTGAAGACTAATAAGGAATGTCCCTTGCACTCCTTTACTTTTTACAGTAAATCTTTTTCTGTTCTTGGAATCAAGCTTGTCCTTGTCACTAACTATAAACTCCGTGCTCAAACAATAGACACCTTCAAAAAAAGAAACATTAAATTTCCCTCTAATTTCTCTCCCCCTCCCCCTCCTTTAATTTCTTCCTGTCGCTTTATGATCACTAGTCTGTCATTTAAGTAAATTTCGGTATGTTTAATTATTTATATTTTATATTTCAGTTTATAATATTATTTATAGTGCACTCTACCCATTAATTAACTTTTTACTTCTTTTTTTCTTTTTTAAGTTGTCTGGAAGAAATGGCTGCATGGCAATAAGACCGCCTCTGGTTTTTCTCTCTGTTTGTTGTCTTTGTCATGTTATTTGTTTTTTTTTTTAGTTAGTGTACAATAAAGGGTATTGTATTGTTTTGTATTGTAAGGAATGCCTCACAGTCTTTAATTATCCTGGCTCTCTATACCCTTCAGACTAGAACACAGCAGTGCCCGCACCGCTATTTTGAGGCAAAAATGTGTAAGAGGTTGATAACCTACCCTGGCGGACCTCTAAGCAGAAAAAGCGTCCTGCCACGTACCACCTAGACTCTATATATTCACATGTCGCTTTTCAGAGATGCATCTCTACTCGCGATGTTTTTTTAACTTATTATAAGCCAGTGCTTGATCACAATCTTACCTAAGTGGTGATGAAGCCGTAGATGGTATATCGCACCGTCTTAGCGCAACAAAACTGATGAACAACGACAGAAGCCGGCAAATTATTCCACTCCTTTGCTGTACGCATTACTAAATGTGAAGCAAACCGGTTTGTTCTAATGCGTGGAATATCGACAACAAATGGCTGTCCGATAGTGGAAAAGAGAAGGAGGAATTAAAGCATGTAGTTTCTGCGCACACTTTCGTACCGTCGGTAAATCAGCACTTAAATTTTTCATGAACGATTCCGTCGTCGATCCAACTCTAGTTGGTCACTTACCGTTGCACCAAAAATAAAAAGTTAAACTGTACTATAACGTTTTATTGCTGCCATAATGAAATCATCAATAATGTCTAATGTAAAAGTAAACGTCGAGAGATTTCTAAACTACTTTGAAATCATGAAGCATCATTTAAATTAATAAACAAATATTTATATTAAATCGGTATTTCGGTAATTGTATACGCTGGACCCATGTTGGGTTGGGACTTATAGGTCATATATTTATGTGACACTTATAACAAAAATTAATGTACCATCTGTGTTACTTCCCTGGCGTGTCTTAAAAGACGACTAATGGGATATTGAGTTTTCGAATGTATAGGCGATGAGCCCTAATTTTCCATCTAAACCCATAACATATTTTTTACTATAAGTGGTCCAAGTAGCCCGCTGCTATCTCACGGGGATTATAGGCGTAAGTATAGTCATCCTCTAGAGAGCCAATTCCTAAGAATTTTCCTGAATTGATAGGCTATAAACTTAGCTAAAAGCAAGCACATACGATGCGTTGCGACAACTGCGCGGTGCCAGAGCGATACTAACGCAGTTAGTTCCAGATCTAGCGCATTTTGTCTTTAATGCGTTTTAAGGTGTAATCATAATACTGAATTTACCGTCGCTGTGGACAATCAGCAAAACTTTAGTGTTGCCATGCTGGTAACATGAAAATCAATCACGAAATCATTCCGGTGCGGTACGGAGCGATGGCACAACACAACGTGTGAACTCACCCTTATGGCGGGTTTACATTATCTTAGTTTTATGAGAGTACATTAGTAGAAAACTATAAACGGTAACTTTAGAGATATGTTCTAATCGCGTTTGTACGATTACCTGTAATGTTTGCAGCACGAATGGGTCGGCTCGAAAGGAGACCACGATCGCACAGAATACAAGCGGAAAATGGCAGCTCAATGCTGCTGTGTTTCTAAAAGTGAGTGTAAAGAGCCGGAGACCATTTTTAATAGTAACGAGGCATTCCAGCTTAGTCCTCAAGGGCGACAACGTATCTACAATTTGAGTCTTAATCGATGATAGATGTAGGTGTCTATGGACCACAGCTTTCGCTTGCCATCTGGGACTGTGTGCTCAAGTTAGCAGTGATTCACCCCCGTGCCTCGGACAGCACGTAAAGCTGTTAGGGCTACGTCGGATCTCTCTCCGCCCGTGTAAGATTGCCATCCCATTGGACTATGATATTAAGGAATCAGAGAGTGCACTGGTGCTTTTGCACGCTCGTGTCATCCTCTCCAGTGCAGGTGGATACAGTATCTTTGGAGACTGGCCGCCGTGACCAAAATTCGATCCCACTGGGCAAAGGTCTCTCGGCACTTCCTCCATCGTATTTGATTGAGTTTCCCAATGCTTCTCGTTGAAGTCTATCTTGTCTCTCTATCTTTTTCTAGATCAGCCAGGTTGCCGTTTCATACGTTGATGGACCCACTTAGTAGAAGCTTTGGCCCACATGCCGTCTGACATACGGCAGACATGTCCAGCCCAGTCCCGTTTAAGTATAGTGGCGATTTGCGTCGCATCGGTAATTTAGCCCCTGGAACGTAGGATTAGTTTTCGAATGCAGTCAGTTAGTTTGACTCCCACGATTCTGGGCTCCATCACTCGCTAGCAGACAACGAGCGCGGGTCTTTACTGACCTGTAAAAGTTTGAGCTCCGTATGTATCCTTATGGATGAGGACATATTATGTGACAAGCATGCATTAATTTTTTTTTAATTTTCTTGGCTGGAAATATAACTTTTTCATTTTAATTCAACCAATCAAAGTTCGCTAACATGACATATCGATCACTTTTAATTTGCAGTTATAATAAAATGGAGACAAATTACTTTCATGAATTTAATTAATTGATAAAATTCAGCAACCGAATTACTTTTACCAATTAAGTATCTGAAACTCTTCGATATAAATAAAAAATTACAACGATCGTCAACAATTAATCTTACTTGAGTGTGTAAACACTAGCTTTAACTCGCGACTTCGTCCCCGTAAAACTTAAATAAAAAAAATTGATCTGTAATAATGGTTTTTGGAAAAGTAGCTCAGTTTTTCGCTATTATGTCGAACACTATGTACGATGTGGAAAAATATTTAAAATAAAAAATAAAAGTTCTATTATTTTAACTTTTATTTTTTCTATTAATATTTGGACTGAAAGTAATTTGAAGAAGAAGTTTTTAACGATTTATTCCTGTCGCGCTGTGGTCGAACGACGGAGTTAGGCATCCAGAGATACATGTACAGCTGAACTGATTATAGCCCTGAAAAACTGACGAAATCATCAAGTTGTTACCCACTGTTTCCTCCTCCAAAACTGGACCGATTTGTTTAAAAACAAAGTATTCTATGATTTTTTTTATTTTATTTTTTTCATTCTTTATGTTCGTTAATTGTTTGCTATATAGATGTTTAATAACGGCGTTATGAGTTATGACAGGGCAATATTAGTAATTTTGGAAGGTTCTTAGTTTTAAAAATAATTAACTTATGAAAAAAAAAAAACGTGATATAATACGAGTAAGTATAGATTGTCTCGTAAAAATATTTGCTTTAGTGTCATTATCCAGGGAGAAAACATAGGAATATATTCATCCTCATAATACTGATAGCTTTGTTGTAAAATGGTGTAAAAGTAAAAAAAAATGGTAGATTTTGCTACAAAACTTTAAGAGATAAAAGATAAAGTGTTATGTTGTAATAATCATAAAAACCATTTATATTATCAGTTTTCCGATTTAACACAAAAATGTTTTATATTTTTTAAATGAAGCATGGTCTAGGTTGCTTACTCCTGGCATTATCTTTTATTGATGATTCGTAATCTAAAAATTAGCTCGGACAGACAGACAGTCAAAATTTAAAAAAATGGTTATTTATGACTGAAAGGCATGCAAATAGCCGCTCCATAGGTTCATTCAAAAGATTACAGAAAGAAACTACAATTTTAATTATATGTATAAAAATGTGAAAGTGGATTTAAATAATTTTAAGGAATGTAAGTCAAATGAAATTTTTCCTTTAAATGTTAACCTCACCTTTTTATACAGAAGCAAGGAAGTAAGCATGTTTAACAAACTGTCACACAGTCCATCTAATGTAAATGGATGCTGTATTTAGCTAAATCCTCCGTAAAAGTGACAACACATTTGTACTTTCTTCGTTATAAATTGACTGCAGATGTGTGTACACTGTGAGTAGAGGTAGAAGGATTGCAGTAGCCACTTACAATTGGCTGTGCTGTAAGTTTTATAAAACAGCTCCATTATTATTTTATGTTTTTATCTTGATATTCTGTCTAAGCGTGGTCATTCCCCGGCCGAGCCGACCTATCAAACGTAGTACACTCTTACAAATTTCTGCTTATATGTAGAAGATAATGCTTTTTGGGATGCTGGTTCGAAGTGTATCGAGAGAAAGTACGTTCACTATCTGTATAGCATTACATCTGAGAACTCAAGGGTGACGATGCACCAGAAGTCTTCTTTGTTTAAACACGTTTTTAGCTTTAATTTTTATTTATTTTTTTGTTTTGTTGTGCATTTTTATTATAGAATGTGATTTGATTACTATATTTTCTGATTTTGAGTTTATTCTTTTTTAACTTTGATCAACAATAATGTATTATTAGACTTTACAAAAACGACAAAAAGAGGGTACCTGCGGAGTTTCTTTTGCCGATGCTTCTTAAGACAGAGGAACATCATTTTGAAACGGTAATAAGTTAAACAACATGTTAACGTTTGACAAGTAACGGAAGAAAGAGAGAAGAAAATTATGGAGTCTTCATTTCATTTCATTCACGTCATCTCGATGGTTGACAGTTCACCACACATTGTGTAATTTATTGTCACCGAAAGGAAAGAACTACGTATAAAGAAAAGAGCCTATTCCTGTCTTTCTAAAAGGCCCGCAACAAACCTGCAGTTTCTCTGATGTTGCAGGTGTTCACTTATCACCAGGTAAGCCATATGCTTGTTGACCTTCTGTTCTATAAATAATATAAAATCTGTTTAAAAACAAGCTTTTATAGGCGTTGCTAGCGCCAGCATCCGAATAATTCATTAGATCAGCTCTATGGTAGCATGTTATTGCATTATTATCAAAGATACATAAGTGCGCCAAATTTTAGCACAATCGGATTTAAATGATCTGAATGATGAACCTGAGAGTTCTGTGGCTATCGTAAAAGGCGACAGAGGGAAACATACCAGATGGGCAGCAGATTTTTTGTATTAACAACTAAAAATTAAAAACTGCCGTTGTCAACCCACCTGCTAAGCGTTGCAACTGTGTACTATGTAAAATAAAAAAAACACCTCCAACGAGGCAATCTATGAGGGAGGCCTATGTTCAACAGTGGACTTTTAACAGGTTGTAACTATAACGGATATAAGAAATAAACAACTATATAAATAGCTTTTAATAAAAATAATTTCCATATAATAAAAATGATGCCCTACAGAAGATTATTACTGTCACTGTGATTGGTTGTCAGCTTACAAGCTGCAAAAATGCGTGGACGCATACATTTTTCAGCTGTCAAACATACATTTTACTAATTTTTGCATAATTATAGGAACATATAGTATTAAACATGCATAATCTAGTAAGGCTATTTCAGTCTATCAGTGTGACTCAGTTTTTATCTATTCCATGCCGTTTTACGATCCTTTTTAATGCAATGAATGCATTTTACAGCCTAAAATAACATGGTGGTCCACAGATAATTAACATAATATACTATATTTTTATAGACCTGCCTAGGACATTAAGTTTAACATAAATCTAATAGCTGTATTATGATAAAGCGATTAGATTTATTTTTAATAAGTAATTATTTACATACCGTCAACAATTCAAAGGCTAAATAATTCCCGATGTTTACTCAAACTACTGTTCATTGAATTAAACTAATTTGATATATTTTATATACATATAATATTAGTGATCAGCTTTCCGGCTGATTTCTGGATCTCTACAACAGCGCCACCTACCGGGTCCAATTGTGAATGTAAACTATCGAGGGGCCCACTCTAACACACACAAAAAACTTTATCAAAATCGGTCCAGCCGTTTTGGAGGAGTTCAGTGACAAACATACGTACAGAAGAATTTTTTTAAATATTATATTATAATCTTTATACAAACATTTAACAATATTTGTACAAAGATTGATTAAGTAATTTTATTTATTTAGTTAATTATGGGCGTCTTCCTCTCTACTCCCCTCCACTCTATGACCATGGGTACTAACAAAGCACATAAAATGTCAGGCAACGTAAATTAAACGAAATGAAATGCGTCAAAATTAGTTTCATTTACTTCTTTATAAGATTGTTTACGCCATTATAGCCAAGAAAACTACGTTATTAGTTACCGCCCTCCTTTGATACGTGGTAGAACCACGCTGCAGCAGTATTACGGTTTTAGCACGAATGGGTTGTTTTGACCGGGGTAGTATCACGCTCTCACAAAATACCAGCGTAAAATAGCAGCTTAATGCTGTTGTGTTTCGTACGGTGAGTGTAGATAACCGGAGATCCCTTTTTACTGGAAACGAGGCATTCCATCTTAGACCTCAGGCGTGACAACGCATCTGCATTTTTAAATATAGATGTCTGTGGGCCACTGCATCCACTTACCATCAGGTAGACTGTGTGCTCGTTTGTCACCCTTATTCTATAAAAAAAAGGCTTAGCTAAAATGCTTGTGCTCATAGAGAGTAATCGAAATATGTAATTGAAAAATGTAGTACACGACAGTAGTCGAATTACAGATTAATATCCACGACTTTTGATATACAGTTCGTCTCCTCAACCAAATGAGGCTCCTGCATCGGCCTACTGCAAATTATTTAGACGAATACATTGAGAATAATGATGTGCGGAAAAATAAAAATTCCAATAAAGAAAACATTTCGCATTGTATTCATTTTATTATAAGTTCTAAATTAAATTTTAACATGGTACATATTAAAAAAGTAATAATTTAATGACTCCAGACAATCTTGCCGGTTCGCGAACAGGTGTAGATTTTGATGTTCATAAGAATTTTAAACAAACCTAAATTGAATAAAAATCTTTCACATTCACTTTGAGTGTCGGTTTATCTCTTACATTTTTTTAAATGTCTCTTTGAGTTTCCAGTCGGTTCTCTCCAGGACATAGGTATTTTCCGAACCAGTGGTAAATTAAACATAAGATTCATCAACACTATAAAAGTTCACTGCTGAACATAGGCTTCCCTCATAGATTGCCTAATGGGGTTTCGCCATAGTTGCCACGCTTGGCCACCGCAGTTGTTGATATCATTGTGAGTTGTTATCAGGAAGATGCTGCTGCCCATCTCCTGTTTCATTTTCCCTCTATCGCCTCTTGCGATACCCTTGGAACAATATGGGGTAGTGGATATTCTTACACCGCCACTACGCGATTAATACAACATAAGAATATCTTTCAAAATTTAATATTTATAAATTTCTATTAATATTTATAATTTCTAATTCTATTTTAGATATCAATTAAGCTTCAACGTTTGTAGGTTAAGTACATTTTGGTATGAGCATATCCAAGATTACAATAAAGTGGGGCAGCAATTCCCACATCTTATTACAAGTGGGTTGGTGTCATTATATCGTCTAGACTTACGGCCGTCTACAGCATGGGGCATTATAGCAAGAGCGGGAAGCGGGGCTTCGATATATACGAGTATCTTTGTTCTAAATTCAAAAATACATTAATTGGATGTGCAGTGTGTTTTTTTTTTCTCTTTTATACCAATGTTTTGTTTTCAAACATATTTTTCATGCAACCATCATTACAGCCTATGAAATCCATTGCTGTAAATAGAACACTTTAATTTACCTTATAGGGGAGATATTTGTTTGTCTAGCTATCTATCTATCTAGCTCGATGAAGATGTCGTCATCGAGCATCGCTGCTCGGATTCACGACATCAAGCAAGCTATTATTTAGTGTTTCGCCTTGATTTTGCCCGTTATTATAGTTTCGTGTCAGGCAGATTTTCGATTTACGAAATCGTTCCAATATACTATACATTTAACATCTTTAATATACTTTTTATTTAAATCGCCAACTCCTACGCCGAAATCAGTTACTGAAAATTTGGCTCTGATAATTCTGCTACGAAGGGAATATTCGAATTCGAATCATTCGACTGCATGTCGTCGATTTCGATTTTCGATTGTTTAATTTGCTTTGGCTTTGCCGCGCTTTTCAACGTATTTCTTGACGAGCGAGTGTCAGCCTTGTTTGTTCGATAGCATTAGCAATAAGTCGCCATTTTGTACCGCGTTGTTCTATGTTCTGTGCACATGTGGATTTAATTTTATCGATACAAGATTTATAATTAGATTGATTGTGAGAAATTTATCTTTGTTTTGTTAGTTTTATTATTAAGCTACGTTTAACAAGCGTATTGGTAACCACACAATTCGGTTGCCAACCCACCTGCCAATCGTGGCAACTATGGAAAAATCCCCTCTAAGAAGCAATCTTTAAGGGAGGCCCTATGTTCAGCAGTGTACTTTATAGGCTGGAATGTATGGATGGATATAAAAACAATCAGGATCTTAATTTACACCACACAACAACTTCTATAAACTTAACACTATACTCTATATGCAAATGAGGGAAAATGGGGTCGCAAATCCTACGTTTAACCGATGATTAAGTGTGGACGGGCATTAACCGCCATTACGGTAAATAGCAAAAAGTTTCAAATGCTTCGCATGTCTCGTTGAGTTTGAAATGGTGCAAATGCTTTAACGTGTTAATTACTCAGCGGAATCTTACTCGTAAGCTTCATGATGGCACTGTAGCGTTTTCTACTTTCATACATATAAGTAAAGAGAAAAGGAGGGAAGATAACTTTTAAAACTTCACCTTTAAACATAGTATCTTAAGTGGTCCCGCAAATTTATTACATCCTACAAGAATTCTCTACATACATCCTACAAAAATATTCTGATGATGCCGTAAGGTGAAACCGGTTGGTTTAATTATTAAACGAATGAAAAATAAAACAAGTACATATGTCAATCTTATAATCAATAATGATGGAGTTTCGACAAGTGACAATCACAAGTATACTTTATGCAAAAAAATAGGTACTTCATTTACGTCGCTTTTTTTTACAAAATTGTGGACTGATTTCGTAACTTGAACTATTTTTCTGTTTTTGATTTCCAAATACATCCTGTACGTGTCCCGCTGCACCTCTCATTACTGAGACCGTAGGTATTTTACTTCAATACTGAGCCCATTCTTTAATCCGAGTCTTTATGAAATTGCACTAAAGAATGTAAGTGGCGTTGGCACTAGAAATTGAAACAAATTCGAGTTGTTCGCGAATTATTAAATTAAAAGTACGTACAATGCGCTTAAACTTTGGACCTATTATATTGAGTACAATCTTAACAGAAATTATTAAAACAACACGTAAATCTTTATTACCTATGTACAGTAAATTAATCTTTCTACAAACAAAAGTTGAATTACTTGTAAATTAGATATTAATTAAATAAATAATTAATGTCTATATATATTAATTATTATAGTAAATATATAGATATTAATTATTTATTTAGTGAACAGTTTTCAAAAAATAATTTATCTTTTTTATTTTCATTGATGTACAAAATTATCAACCACATAGTTTAAGATTTGGTGATGAAAAGTAGCATTGTAAGTGTGAGGATATTGGTTCTGAGCTCACCAACATGCCTGTTTAGCGTGCTGAGCTTGGTCATAACTTTCAAGTAAGACAATCCTTGGATCCAGCAATGGTTCACATTTTTCATTAAGGTGGAGTGACAATTCGCAAAACTATGTCCGCCAATCGCCAGGATATACAGCGAGCAGGAAAAGTTGACAGACAAAATGTTTCCATTATTCCGCTTCGGGTGTACATTACAATTCGGTCGTTGTATATACCTATACGATTCAAAAGTCTATGTATCTGTAGATAAGTAGCTAAGTCAAACTAAGCTAAATAAGCAGTTGAAGAAAAAGAAAGATAGAAAATCTTTATTTTGGCACAGTCAATTGACAACAATTAAAAATACTTAAGCCATACTACATATCATTTCTTCTCGCTACATGTCATTACTTCGTACTATCAAGAATCGTACTACCATTAAAATGTGTATATTTTATTTTATTTTATTAGGGATAACAACATCCTTTATTCTATGACACATTATTCTTATATAATATGTCTTTACATAGGGCCAGTAATATTCATCCAATTTTCACAATTTAGCACGAATCAGAAGTATATAATAATATTTGCTGGATCGTAACACCTTTGTCTTGCGTGTTCGCTCGCATGTTTGTCTGATCTGATGTCTACAACAGACGTCTGAACGATTTGTCTCGTCAGGATACAAGCTCAGCCGGACATCTGCGTAATAAATCTTACTCGGCACGTTCTATCACTAAGAGTAAGAGTTGGGAGGATTGCAAATTTAATGTTCGTTTAAAAAGTTCAATCCAGAAAATTTTTAGGAGTGATTATTACTACCTTAATCAACCTCTTAAAGTCTATTGATGGACCAAAATCGTCCATCGCAAGAATTTGCCTCTCACCGTGTATACATCTCCCCGTCGCCAGACAGTGTATTTTGGGACTAGAAATTATTTTTAAAAGTTTATCCTCAGCAGTATTCACAAAAATTTTCTGCCTTACCCCTTTGACTTTTATTAGATATGAAATTAATGTATTTTTAACGCCTACTATACTAGAATCTCCAGAGAATAACTAGCCGCTGAATAATGCTGCAAAAGGTGTTTAAGTAAATAAACGAGTTCGTCGCAAATAACCATTGCATCTTAACTTACATAATAGATTATTGGCAAGATAAGAACATATCGACTGGTGATTTTAAAAGTATAGGGCACACTTTATAAAATATTTTTAACTGTCTTATAAGCGTATAATTAATAAATACGTTCATTCTAGGAAGGAAAGAGGATAAGAGAAATATAATACGCCATTATGATATTATAATTAGATACTAATGGGCAAAACGGTAGGTTATTTATAAACCATAACTTTATACAATAAGAAATCAAAAATAGAAGTCACTATTAATCTCTTTATTTACGTTATGTTCGTTTAAAAACTCAAAATATAGCCTTATATACAAACTATTAAAACTTTTTTATAGCTTTTATTGACGTGAGGTACTATTTTTTTTTATATAATAAGGGTGACAAACGAGCACACAGTCCACCTGATGGTAAGTGGTTGCTGTGGCCCATAGACATCTACATCTATCTTCGTTTGCGAATTAAAATGCAGATGCGTTTACAGCCGTGAGGACTAAGATAGAATGCCTCTTTTCCGGTAAAAAGGGTCTCCGGTTCTCTACACTCACCATACGAAACACAGCAGCATTAAGCTGCTATTTTACGCTGGTATTCTGTGAGAGCGTGGTCCTTCCCCGGTCGAGCCGACCCATTCGTGCTACAACTATACTATTAATATAGCTGCAGCATGACTCTACCACGTATAAAATACACCTGTAGTATGAAATACATCCATAATAATACAGTTATACTTTTTGACAGAATTCAACGTTCAAAATATGATAAGTAGTAATATTTTGATTTTCTTATGAATGAATTATGAATAGAATATGAATATTTTATATAATCAAGTTATTAAATTAATTAGAATTAAATCGCCATTTACAATGCCTGTCATCATTATGATAATACAGTATAAATAATTATACCTGTTTTAATTTAGGGTGTCATCAAAATTCCTAAATAATTCGAATTTAGTAGCCCCGACTTCATAGTCAGTTTCCGAACTAGCCGGTCATATAAAGCAGGGATTCTCAAAGTTTTCGTTACTAGCCCTTTCGTTATTGACCCTTTTAAAAATGTTGAAAATACTCTATTTTACAGCCTTTTTTTGTCAAGCGGCTAGCTTGTTAGTTGGTCAGAGCCATGGTAGTTCAGGGACTAACGCTCGCAGTAAATTACGCGAGCAACCCGCGTTCAATCCCCGTCGGCATCAATGAATTATTAATTGCAATTTTAAGCGATGATTTACCACATGCACGGCGGTGAAAGAATACTAATATTTGTGTACGTGGTAGAGCCATGCTGCAGCTATATTAATAGTATAGTTGTAGCACGAATGGGTCGGCTCGACCGGGGAAGGACCACGCTCTCACAGAATACCAGCGTAAAATAGCAGCTTAATGCTGCTGTGTTTCGTGTGGTGAGTGTAGAGAACCGGAGACCCTTTTTACTGGAAAAGAGGCATTCTATCTTAGTCCTCACGGCTGACAACGCATCTGCATTTAAATTCGCAAACGAAGATAGATGTAGATGTCTATGTGCCACAGCAACCACTTACCATCAGGTGGACTGTGTGCTCGTTTGTCACCCTTATTCTATAAAAAAAATACATCGTGAGGAAACCTGCATGTATGAGAAATTTCAAAGAACGTATTTCAAAAACATGTGAAATCCGCCAACACGAATTGGGGCAGTACGGCTAACATTCCTTTTCCTCAAACCCTCTCGGAAATGACAGTAGTCCTGTGCCTAGCAGTGGACGTAAAAAGGCCATAACTTTACAGGTTGTTTTACGATATCATCTTCACTAAAATACACGTTGTATATTAATACATTAACAGATTAACAATTTGAGTTCCGTCGTCACCACAAAAACAGTCAACTCCTTCGTGAGGTTATTTTTTTATACGAGAAAGAAAGCTGCTACTGTAAACATTACGTCCCTTCAGATTTTTAAGATACTGTGTACAGCATCGGTATTTTACGTACCACTAGTTATCATAACCTTTTCTAAAAATAAATAACACGTTGGGCTGATGGGTTAAAAGTTGAACGGCAGTACTCTCAAAACTGATAAAATTCCCCATCGATTCTTTGTGAAATTTGGGTAAAGCGATTTTAGATAGATTTTTCTACAATCTTTGAACATAAATGAGATGAGCAGGACATGCAATCGAGATTGCTTTTTAGGGAAAGAGATGGTTTAATCTCCTTTAATCTTTTTATAAACGACTTTTTCTTAGATATTATAAAACCTTTTTTCTCAACACAGTTTGAAAAGCGCTGACCTGTATGAACCGGTAGCCAGACTTTCCACTCGGCTTTCCAACGATCACCCGCTATAAATAATAACGTTCGCACGGTACACGTATTTGAATAAATACGTATCAACTTTCCCGCCTCCGACCACATACAGAGGATTAGTTATAGGGGAGAGTCGGTGGAAGGCGCATACATTGATTTTATTGTCTAACATAGAGAGCTTAAGGTTATTAGAGCTTGATGCAGGGATTCTCAAAGTCTTCTAGTTATTGTGTGCTAGCTCTCAATTTACGCTGGAACTGTCCCTGATATGATGTATTTCTGGTGTGAATTTCTACAAGCAACAGATAGCCCAAGCCGCCTGTCAAACGTGAGTATCGGAAAATATCCCAAGTTATACAAGTCATTTGGAGCATTCTTAAAAATGCTTATATCCAGATGTTGATTATAACGGTTTTTAAGTAGCAAGATGCAGTTATTTTATCACCAATACCTACCATCTTGGATGAGACTATGAATTCCATAGAGAAGAGAAACAGACTTATTATTAACCAGGTTATTTTCAGGATTGTTAAGTTTCGTAAATGTACATTTTTAATACAATAATACAGTGACAAAAGACAGAAAAGTAAGAAAGAAAGAAAAATCCGATAGGATGTCATAGATGAATAATGATCATAAATAATGTAATGAGCATATCGACTATACTTATCAGCTTTACACGTAAATATACGTCTACGGTAAGCGGATTGTAATTAAAAAGATACATTTCATTTAACAGCTTTTGGTGCGTTAAATGCGATCTTTACACATATTAATTCAACATTAACAAATTGCATGCACGGGTGCAACATTCGGCGTCCGTATATCCTGCCGTTAAATATTCAGCATTTAAAAATTCTGTCGGTCCACCTGGCACCGGTGCGACGCTTCCTGTGACCTTCATCGAGAACACATCTATCTTGCATTTATGTTTTTAGTTGCGTGTCATACATTTTTATGTCTAACATGCCTAAAGAAAATGAGGAAAACATTAGAATAATAAGGGAGCTGGACTTCCACCTAGGATTGCCAGATTTTTTATCCGCAATATAGTATTTTTGAAGCTATCACTTAAAAAAAAATTAGATGGTTAAAATATAAAAATTGATTCAAATTGTTATCTTATTTTTAAAGGAATATTCTTGGCTGCTTTGAGCTTGTTATACGTATCTTATGAAATGTTAGACAGAAACAGCACAATAGAAAAAAAACCTTATTTTTAAAGTATAAAGGATGAGAAACAAGCATCGTGTTCATCCAATAGCAAATGAATACTGTGGCCCATTGACACCTACATCTCACTTGGATAAAAAAAAATGCAGGTGCGTTGTTACCTTTGCGGAGTAATATGAAATGCCTCCTTACTAGTTAAAAAGGCATTCAGATCCATCATTCAGTTTACGAAACACAGTAGAATTAAGCTATGTATAGTTAGCCTCTCCGAATACATATGATGATGCTCTGTGTGTGTGAGGTGTGTATGGATGTAGAGACCTACATCTATCCTTAATTAAGAATCAAAATGTAGATGCGATATCACCCCTGTGCACTTAGATGGAATGTCTCGCTACCAGTAAAAAGGGTCTGCGGTGCTCTACACTCACCATACGAAACTCAGAATTAAGCTGCTATTTTGGTACACGCTCTTGGATTTTCGTCCCCGCTTCCACGTTAAATATATCTGCGGCAACTGGAACACCGTATATGACAATTTCGCGTTTTATTGCAGAAGGTGGTGCTCCTCAAAACTGTGCGTATTATTCGCCGATTTCTCTCCCGTTCCCTCTAATTATCGGTAATTTGTTCTACCCTACCAAGAGATTACATCTGGTGGAGTTTTAATTTTTTTTTATTGTATGTTTTTAGTTTAAACGTGGTAGAGCCTAGTACAAAATACTATATAAATATCACTCAGTAAAATTAATCACGGAAAATTAAAATCACTCATTGTTCGATGAACCATAATTTCGGTCATAAATTAAAAGTCACGAAAGTGGAGCGGCCACAGAACACGGAAGGAAAGGCAATTCATTTGTGCACCAAGTTCAACCGTCACGCTCTCGTTTGGACTTTATTAAAATTGGACTTGCTCTGGTGACCCAGGACAAGTTCATTAATAAATGAATTCCACTGCATTTAAACAAAGTACCAAGGTAAGTAAGTACAGCCTGTGTTGTTAAATTATTTTTTCCAAACGACTATACCTTTTCATCTCGTCCTTAGAATTCCACTGCTGGACATGGGCGCCTGAACGGAGAGTTGACGACAACATTCATGATATGACAATTTTAACGCCATATGACTTTTCTGGCTTTACCCACCGTGATAGATTCCTTTACGCTACTACCTCGAACGCCTATATTATAGAGATTATCTTCAATCCTTACAGCCTATCAAAGATTGCTGGAGAAAAGTCTCCCTATAGGCTGCGTCATAAAAGAGACATTTGCCATAGTTGCCACGCTTAGCAGACGAGTTGGTAACCGCAGTTTATTTTCTTCTCGTTATTAAAAAGACGCTGCAACTCATCTCACATTTTTAACCGACTTCAAAAAAAGGAGGAGGTACTCAATTCAACTGTATTTTTTTATGTGTGTTGCCTCAAAACTTTTTTCTAGGTGAACCGATTTTGCTGATTCTTTTTTATTTGACTATTAGCTGGTGTTTCTTATGTGGTCCCATATAAATTTGATAAATATCTGAACAATAGTTTTTGAATTATCCTTAATAATGCGTATTTAATTGACTTTGACTACATTGATGATGTTCTCATTTTATTTATATTACAATTTTTTTTATTTTACCACTTTTGTTTCCCTGTGTACTCCTGGATATGCTTACACTACACGAATTGTAGAGTTTACTCCCCAAATAATAAAATTATAAGTTTATTTTTTCTTATTTTCAAACAACTATATCTACAAATTAACAACCTACATACAGCCAACTGCTGAGCTGAAGCCTCTTCTCATTTCTCGGTTTTAGGATTGGTCAAAATGTCCGTCGTGTTCCTCTAATGCTCATTTGGCACACCTTTTTTTTATAGGATAAGGGTGACAAACGAGCACACAGTCACCTGATGGTAAGTGGTTGCTGCGGCCTATAGACATCTACATCAACCCTCGATTACAAATCAAAATGCAGATGCGTTGTCATCCGTGAGGACTAAGATGGAATGCCTCATTTCTAGTAAAAAGCGTCTCCGGTTCTCTACACTCACCACACGAAACACAGCAGCGTTAAGCTGCTATTTTACGCTGGTATTCTGTGAGAGCGTGGTCCTTCCCCGCTCGAGCCGACCGATTTGTGCTATAACTATACTACTAATATAGCTGCAGTATGGCTCTACCACGTAAAAAATTACCTCACATATTATGTCCTGAAATATTTTGATTTCTCAGACCTACATATTTCCTCACGACGTTTTCCTACACTGCCATGCACCCCCGTATATGCATAAAGTAAAATATAGTCACGGTCATAGTAAAGTTGCCACCTCATGAACTAACCCGATTATTAATTATAGCTATTATACACAATAGTCAATGACACTTTTTGATCAAGTCCCTTCATTTTTACTGGTAATATTTCCTTGAATTAATTTTTAAATACTGGTCACTAACTAAATAAGCAATACTGCAATTTAAAAACTTGTTGTAATTACAGCTCAGTCTTATAAGTTTGAAGGTTAAAAAAAGCTGAGTCAATAGCATGAAGAGCTTTAATCTCACCGAAGCGACAGCGAACTTTCACGTTGCAAATCAATTGTACGCGATCTTTTTATTAAAACACTTTCTGTGAGAATCAAGGTCACTATTTTTTTTATTTACCGCGTGAGTTGTTGGTCAGAGTATCTGGCTGCTACCTCACGAATATATGAATTTATACTTTTTTTAAAAAACGGTTACCAACGAGTATACAGTCCACCTGATGTTAAATGGATGCATTGGCCCATAGACACCAACATTTATCATCGATAAAGAGTCAAAATATAAATGCCTTGTCAACCCTGAGAACTAAGATAGAATACCTCGTTACTAGCAAAAAATATCTCCAGTTCTCTAGACTCCCCAGTACGAAACATAACAGCTTTAAGCTGTTATTTTATGGCGTGAGAGCATGGTCCTTTCCTCTCGAGCCGACCCATTCATGCTGCAACCATAATATAGCTGCAGCGTAGCTCTACCACGCGTGAAAAGCCTTTTAACATGGGCACAATCACAGAACAAACATACCCAAACGGGTATGTTTGTTCTGTAATTGTGCCTATGTTAGACACTGTTTCTACTTTTAACATATATCCAATCATATCGCAAACGTTACATCGGCACGTTTAGATAAGAACAAGTGGAATACTCAGAATAATTTTTTAATTGAAAATTTTAGTCCTCGGGGATGATTACGCATCTGCATTGATTCTTAATTGAGGATACATGCAGGGCCACAGCGTCGACTTACCATCAGGTGGACTATGTACTTTTGTCACCCTTATGTCTGTAAAAAACTTCATTACCCCATTTTGTGTCGTGGACATAATAAGAGGCAACTGCAGGAAAGGCCAGAAGTACTTATCTCATTATTTTCAAAACATAACAGTATCTGATGATTAAGATGTATAATATCCATATTAGTGACAGGGACCAGCACCAAGGCTACGAGACATCTGATACATTGTTGCCTTCAAGCGTTGCGATTTCAGGAATTTCTGTCTAACGTGTAAGAAAGCCGAAGTCAAGCTGTGGACTTTTAGATAATACATAATAATAAAACTTATCAAAGAAAATTCATAAAATAATTTTTGAATATCATAAGATTTCCGTCCTTTTGTCGTCTTAAGAATAAGTTTTAGAGTGATTTCTCCCACGTTGGATTGGGATTTATAGGCCCCATAGTTATGTGGGACTTATAACGAATAAAGATGTGCCTACTGTGTTACTTGCCTAGCGTGTCGTAAAATATGATATACTGAGTTCGTGATGGTGAAGGCGATAGGCTAGCCACCTATCACTTCTTATACAATTTTCCATCTAAACCCATTTTTTCCAAAAGTGATCCTAGTATTTCACTGCTCTTTGGACTCTGCCTAGGGTAGGCTTGGAAATTACAGGGGTGTTGTTGTGTATTTATATATATTATTGTAGTGATTAAAATTAAGGGACTGACTTATTTTTTTGCTACCAACGTTCAAAATTATCTTTATTTCAATCACACTACGAACTCATAAAAACTCACCTCTGAAGCGATAGCAATGATTGACAAACAAACAAAATTTAAATAGAAGAAATGACGACGCGTCGATGAATAAAATGCCGTCTGCCCATCAAATTCCGTGCCTCACCCACACGAAACAATGCTCTAATCATAGGAAATTGCGCGCACGACAAGTAAATTTGATCAAACGAAACAATTGGACTTGCGTAATGAATCAATGCCAATTTGTTTGTCTTAATAGTTTTCGCTCTTTGTACATAGACGCAAAGAAATAATAAAGTTAGCACATAGATTTCATATGTTTGTGGAGAGAAATGAAACAGTGTAACTACTTAAATTTATTTAAAAAAAGGGTATCTATACGATTTAATCGGATTTAATTTATATGGAACCCCTACAGAGCATAGACACAATTCTGTAGTGTTATATAAAAAAACAGTGTTTTGTTAATATAATTAAGAGTAACAATCGGATCACAGTCTTTATCTATTTACAATTAAGAATCAAAAGGCAGACGCGTTGTCATCACTGAAGACTCAGATAGAATGCCTCGTGACCAGTAAAAAGTCATCACTGACCATATGAAACACAGCAGCATTCATGCTGCCATTTCACGCCTATATGTTCGGCCCTTTGTGACATACTGGATCTAACAGAATATGTTACTCTTGTTCTCCGGCCGATAACCTCTTTAAGAAACAGGAAAAAGTAAAAAAAATACTGCTTTTTATATAGAATAAAAGTTACAAACGGACACACAGTCCACCTGATGGAAAGTGAAAGCTGTGGCATTTCATCTATCCTCCTGACTCCTGAGAATTAATATGGAATGCCTCGTTTCCATTTGACGCATGCATTTGACGGTTATTTTAACGTTTGACAGTTGACCCGTGAAAGGTTTTGTTATCATATATTAGGGTGATAGAAACTGATAATTACGCACCTTTTTATCTACGTTTGCATAATTCATATTTTTTCAAAATTCATATTATATGTGTAATTTTTTAATAGAAATAGGGTAACAAACGAGCACACTCCACCTGCCGGTAAGTGGATGCTGTGGCTCATAGACATCTACATCTATTCTCAATTACGAATCAAAATGCAGATGCGTTGTCACCCCTTAGGACTGAGATACACGAAGCACATTAAGCTGCTATTTTACGCTGGTATTCTGTAAGAACGAAGTCCTTCCCCTGTCGAGCCGACCCATTCGTGCTACAACTATAATATAGCTGCAGTGTGGCTCTACCACGCTACTGTGGAGTTTACTCCATGAATAAATACAAAATCAGCTAAATCGTTTAAAAGGACTAGTGCTACGTCCATTTAAAAACATGCAGTTAATAGAATTATTTCTCATTTATGCGAATGCAACAGATTTTACTAGTTGGAAGGATTAGTAGTTCATTTGGGTAGGTGCCTATTTCTACCGCCAAACATTAGTGTCTGCTCAACTCTGAAGCGTATAGAGTGGCTCTCTATGCTCTAATTACAGACTGTGAGGTATTCTATCTTAATCCTTAGATATGACCACGCATCTGTAGCCTTCTTTGTTTTAAGTTGGTTACAGGTACCCATGGGCTGCTGTAGCCACTTACCATCAGGTGGAGTGAAGTTGATTTGTCACAAAGCTTAATTATTGTTTAAAGTTGGATTCACCTGAATCCTTAGACTGCAGTCGCCACTTACCATCAGGTTGACTGTAAGCTCATTTATCACTTTAATTTAATGAAAGAACTAAAATAACGAATTTATTGTTTTTTTATATAAGAGAGAGGGCAAACGAGCATACGTGTCTCCTAATGGTAAGTGACTACCGCCGCCATGAACAACTGCAACACCAGGGGAATTGCAGATGCGTTTCCGGCCTTTTCGTGCTTATCTAATTTCCCCTTTGATCATGGGTTTAGTGGTGGTATTGATAATATACGTATGTAACATACAAAACTAGGTGGACGAATTTGGGTAGGTACTACTTTGGTATTTCTACCACCAAGTAGTAGTGCTTACATTCCCGATTTCCAAGATAAGATAAGTTAATCATTTATTGTTACGTAAACATCGATCACTAATTAAAAACTAGATACACAATCAGTGACAAAAAATGTCCTTACCGAATGAGTGCCCACTCGAACATTTGGATGCGCTTTTAATTTTTACGTATCTTTGTGAATAAAACTTTAGGCAATGCATTTAAGGTTGAATTTACATTAATGTATATTTATTTCAACTAGAGCCGTGGTAGCTCAGATGGTTAGCGCTCGCTGTAAGTTTCACAGTACGCGAGCAACCCGGGTTCGATCCCCGCCGGCACCAATGAAATTGTTAATTGCAATTTTAAGTGCTGATTTACCACGTGCTCGGCGGGGAAGGAAAACATCGTGAGGAAACCTGTATGTCTGAGAAATCAAAAAAAATATTTCGAAGACATGTGAAGTTCGCCAACACGCATTGGGGCAGCGCGGCGGACATTTACTTGCCCTTCTGGACCCTCTCAGACATGAGAAAAGGCATTTGCCCAGCAGTGGGACGTATATAGGCTGTAACTTTATTTCAACTAGAATTACGTCAAAATAATTGGCGACAGTTTTTAGGGAACTTTTGCATGGGACTGTGTATCTAGTTTTTTTATTAGTGATCGATGTACGTAAATGATTATCTTATGTTATCTTGGTGGTAGAAATAGGTAAGAGGGTAGTACTTACCCAATCCAGTCTGAAGGGTTTAGAGAGTCATTATGATTACAGGTTGTGGGGCATTCTGAAAACGATAAATTCTGGGCAAAAAAAGAGTATAAAATTCTATCTTAGTCCTCAGAAACGATAACGAATATATGTAGATTTCATTTTTGGAAATTGGCTGCAGGTGTCCATGGACTATAGTAGCCACTTACCATCAGGTGAACTGTAAGATCGTTCAACACTTCAGTTTTATATAAAATAAAAACGAAGAATAGGCCGTGGTACCCCAATGCTAGTTGGAAGACTTCACAAGCCCTTTTCCAACCGACTTCAAAAAGGAGGAGGTTCTCAATTCGTTGGAATCTTTTTTTATTTATGTTCACCTATGTTCACCGATTACTCGAAGACGCCCGAACCGATTTGGAAAATTCTTTTTTTTTATATGGTATACTTCCCAGGTGGTCCCATATAAATTTGATTAAGATCAAACCAGTAGTTTTTGAGTTATTCTTAATAATTTATATTGAAGTCGGTTGTACAAATTTTTTAATTTTACCACTTGTTATTGATCAGACATTTTCTTCCGATATTTTGTGCTGGCAGGGACTGATATTGGTTTGTTTACGTACCATGATATTATGAGGCAAACGTTTATCGTTGGAGGTACGTTCGACTTACCTAATAAATCCTTAATTTGTACATAATAGAAAATTTTGAATTTAATATAAAAAAACAGCAAACGACGATATTTAACTCTATATTAGCCGATAGAAGTGTCGCTTGTAGCACTTTAAACCTGCCGCCCAACTGATTTACGTGTCTACATAGGGTTGTCAATCATAGTAATTCTAGTAAATTAGTTAAAGACTTTTTCTTCATTAAAAAGCATTACCCTAACACTATTTTTCATATAGTGAGTGATAGGAACTTTTTAGTAATTACGAGGCAGTTTAGGCATCTTAGTCTTCAGTGACGACAACGCATCTGCATTTAGGTTCTTAATTGTAATTGGATGTAGAATATGTAACCGATTGTCACTCTTACAACAAAAAATATTCTCTATAAATAATGTTCGAAAGATCGACAACCGATAGTGTATAAGATTTTTGAATGACATCCTGCCCTCTAGATGGAGTAACAATCTAATGAGGTAGTCGGTGATCATATTATTGAAGACCGTGCTGTGTAACAATCTAAAGGAAGCAATTTAATGTTTATGAGTAGAGTTTGGATGGACTTTTTAAAGTTGGCAACCATATATCATGTTTCGTCATCATATTGTAGTCGGTGCGTCAGTGGCGTTTCCTGTTGCACATTAGAACGTATCTGCATCCGATTCCTGCATATTTTACGTAGGTACCTCATACCGCACGTCTATAGTTGCGAGAACGAAACATGGAACCGTGCTCGGTAGTTAAGAGAATGAAATATGTGGGCAAATGGTATTTTTATTACATATTTCTTATATATTTTTAAGCAGATTTTTAGTTACTTTTTTGGTGTTAATTCACTAAAATTTTAACACTGGACACCGAAACGATAGACAAAAAACTAAATTATTATTAAAAAGAACCATCTACAAAGATCTACTGTTATTACTACTACTACAGCCCATCTTAAGTCCACCACTGAACATAGGACTCCGTGCTTTGTGGCAGTCTATTCCACAAAGCACGGTCCCGAGTCCCGAGCCACCTGCATCCATCGGTTGTCTGCCTGTGTCCATCTAACTAATATAAAATATATTTCTTATCTTCTTCTTCTTAATCAGCTCATAGAAGTCTACTGCTGCTATCGGCCTATCCTGTTAGGGAGGATTCGCTTTATTCGTCACGCCTGGCAGGCAGATTAGCGATCACAGTAACAGACGTCCTGCACCTTTGACACCTAATTTTATTAATAATTTCATAATACAAATTACACATTATACTAAGTACTTACTTAACAAAGGCCTCCCCCAAGTAATGCCACAAAATACGGTCCTGAGTCACTTGCATCCATCGTCTTCCTACATATCTTACCAGGTCGTCACTCCATGTAGTGGGGTGCCGCCCTGCACTTCGCTTACCGGTACGAGACTACCATTCGAGATCCTTTCTTCCCTATTGGTTCCCGAGGCAATCTATAGACGACCCTATGTTCAGCGGTAGACTTTTGATTGGCTGTAATGAGAAAAAAGAACCAGGGTTAATTGCTCAAAAGACTCACTGATTCATCAGGAAAAAATATAAATAAAATAAATCTACGTTATTGCCTTACCTAGAACAGTGAATATACAAACATTTTCCTAAACAAAGATCCTGTAATACTATGAAAGTAATAAGAATATAAACACTCGGTCGATATTAAATCATTTTTATATCCTATCAAACAAATGCAGTTCCACACGCATGCATCGTGCACCCAAAGCCAGATGTGCACTCGCAGAGGGAAAGCGGACGTAAATATTTATTATTTTTGTAATGCTTCCGCCTTTAATTTATACCTCTGAAATAGAACGGCATTCTTTCCGATTAAATGCCGCGTTTATGTTTTAATTATGATTTATAGAAGTGTGTGGATAGATAAATCATTATTTATATAATTGTAGATAATATGTAACATAGACCTTATACGTTAGACCACCAACCAATTTTTATGCAATTTAAATTTTAAGACAAGACGCAAATTTTTATTTAGGTATTTAAATAAATGAGCTCGTAACGTATTTACTCCTGAGCATAATCTTTCGACATATATCGCTATAATTTATGATCCATTTCGTCTGATGGGTGTCGAGAGAGGAAACTATGCGAAGTTTCAGAGAAATCTCATGACTTCCAATAGATCTTTTATAGAATACACACATTCCACTTGATGGTAAGTGGATGCTGTGGCCCATAGATCCTCGATTTAGAATCAAAATGTAGATGATTTGCAATAAAAAGGGTATCCCGTTGTCTACACTTACCATACTATACGAAACACAGCAGCATGAAGCTGCTATTTCACGCTGGTGTCCTGTGAGAGCGTGGTATTATCCCGGTCGAGCCGACCCACTTGTGCTTCTGCCATAATGTAACTGCAGCGTGGCTCTGCCACTTATACAGTCATGTAGAAAGAATGAACGAGGAAAGAGTGACAAAGCAAATTTATATTGCAGATGTGAACGACAGTGTCGGGAAGGGACGCCCTAGACGAAGGTTTATCGACCAAATTGGCGATATATTGAAAATGGGCCAGATTAGGAGTACCCTTAACAGACGAGCACGTACGCGTAGATATACTCATCATGCCAAATGGAAGTTCGTAGTCTCTGCCTACCCTTCTCGGTTACAGGCGTGAATGTTTATTTATGTATGTAAATATATATGGAAGAACTATCTATGTTAGCTATACATAGCTGCAGCACAGATGGGTTGGCTCGAGCGTTGTAGGGTAACGCTCTCCATACCAGCGTGAAACAGCAGAATGATGCTACTAGTTTCTTAAGGTATGAGTAGAGAACCGGAGACACATTTAGCAGGTAACGAGGCATCTTAAAGTCCTGAGGGTGACAACGCATCTGCATTTCGATTCTTAATTGATGCTTGATGTAGATTTCTATCGGCCATAGCATCCACTTACCATCAGGTGGAATATGCGCTCGTTTGTCACCCTTATTCTATAAAAAAAAGATTGAGAAGGAAAATACTTTTACAATACCTACGAAACCTAAAGTAGTGACGTACAAAACTCCGTCACCACACAGTTAAATAAAAAGAAAAACTGAATACAGGTAATCCTATTGCTGGGCACAGGCCACCTCCCTTTTCTGAGAGGGTTTTGGAGTGATATGTTCGTCACGCTGCTCCGTGTTGGTGAACTTCACATGTTCTTGAAATATTTTATTCCTCAGTTATGCGGGTTTCTTCACGAATTTTTCCTTAGCCGCTGGTAAATGAGCTCTTTTAAAATAACAATACCGTTGGTGCCGGTGGGGATCAAATTCAAGTTGTATGAGAACTGTGAAATTTAGGGCGAGTGATAAGCCTCAGGGCTACAACGGCTCTTGAATCTCTTGAATATATTTTTCGGAAAAAGGAGTCATAATTTTCAGTTCGTATCCAAAACACGCTCTTATAAACACCAATTGATTACAACCTGTACTATTTGTCAGACCATACCATAATCGGAATGGGAGCTTCAGTAAAACGTGTTTAAATAGTAAAAGGAACTCTCGAGGCGTTCATTCACACAAATCAAAGGCACGGGCGGCTCAGGTGCCGACCGACGTGTATCGTCTCTCCCGGCAAGAATAACAATAGGAACAGGTTGCGCCATGCCGTTTATAGCAAACAATTTACTTATTAGATGCAGAGAAAAATTTTGCAATTAAAATGTTGCATCTTTGAGGGTTTCTGCGGACTCAGAATAAGATGTTTGAAATTGTAGTTATTCTTGTTTAAAGGATTTAATGTGTTAAATGTTGTTGGCTAGAAAATAATCTACTTTCACTAAATACAACCAAAACAAAATTAATCTGTTTCAGCAAAACTCTAGCGGGTCAACCAAATGTCAAGTTTAAATTAAGGATTCCATACAAGTCCATGTAACAAACTTGATGATGTTCCAATATATTGTAACTGCCCTTACATAACTAAAACTAACACAATAAAATATTTGGGAATTATAATTGATGAAAAGCTTCAGTGGATACATCAAATAATATCACTTAGTAAAAAGATAAGAAAGCTTGTCTATGTTTTTAAGTTACTAAGGCTTGTAGCAACTTCAAAGTTATTGTTGCAAACTTACAGGGCTCTCTGTGAATCTTTAATAAGTTTACGGTATCTGTTCATGGGGCGGGGCTTGTAAGACAATTCTTGTCGAAGCTGAACGTGCCCAACGATGTATTTTTAAAGTAATGCTATTACTTCCATTTCGTTATCCAACTACACTAGTGTATGAAAAAGCCCGAGTACTAAGCGTAAGAAAATTTTTCATCTATCAATGCATGTTTATACGAAGGTACCATCGTATAACTGCACCATATATCAAAATTCCAAAGAAAAGGACTTTCAAATACCCGAGCCCTAGAACAAGAAGTATTTTTGCGAAAAGACACTATATTTACATTTGTACAATAAGTTATACACGGACTTTAAATTTAACTTAAATAATTACAGCAACCACCAAATAAAGGCAAGGATCAGAGTGTGGTTAGAGAATCTCGATTATGACAGCACAGAAGCACTTATGCCGTAGGTTTACCACATGCAATACTCACACACATATATTCCAACACACACTCACCCACTCACACACTTACACCTACAACACATACGAACACACAAACACACACAAAACAAGCGCTTATAATAACATTTTTTAAAATTTGTTATTTATATTTCTGTACCTGTTTAACTAAATTATTATATAAATAACTAAATTACTAAATAACTAAATTATTATATAGAAATTGACCTTTTGACAAGGCTAACTTTAAGAAGACACTAGCTCAGGGCCAGGGAATCAATGAACTTATGTAAAAAGGTTATTATTAAATAAATAAAATAAAATAAAAAAATGTTTAGAGTAAATGAATAGACTCGTTGGCAATGGTTTTAATTTTCAAACTCTGTTAATATTTATTCAGATCACCGAACCAAATAATTATTTCGATGATTTGTTACTGAAAAGTGTCGTAATTTTATTGATTAATTGGCACGACTAGACTAGACGTAGGCAGTGTGTCTGCCAAGTTCGGAAAAGCCAAAGGGCCGTCCGTCCGTCGAACGAACCAAATCAAGCCACTAAAAATCAACTTTTAATAAAATAGAAACACCGACTTCAAAGATCAAACTAAAAAAAATCACATTCTGAAGTCGGAGCTTTAATTTTTCTGTACACTATGTCTATGCATCGAATTCAGAACGGAATTATTATTTTTCCTCCACAAGGTTCGTTTGATAGAGAAGCAACAGCATCTTTTTAATAGCAACTCAAAATAATAAAAAACTGCGGTTGCCAAACCATCTAATAAGGCTTTTGACTATGGCCAATAATTCGACCGTGAAGCGATTTATGGAAAGGCTTATATTAGCAGTCGATATTTTATATTTTGATAGGCTGTAATGGAGCACTAAATAGGTGCTTGAACAAGCAACTTCTAACAAACTTTAGAAAAGTATCGACAACTTTAATTTTACCATAAAATCCTCTGTCATTTTAAATCCGGTCCACGTACTCGAATGAGATCCACTCTTACCCGGCGTACATTTTAAATATACACCCTTTTATGAACAGTTAACGCTTTTGTATTCTGATCGCGTTTTCTGGTGTTACAATCAAACCAATTAATCTGTGAGAGGTGACCAAGGACCCGAACCTAAAACACCATAAATTATGACGTCATAAAATTTAAGAGATTCGTATCTTTCCTACCTTGAAACAGTTAACGCGGCCATTTTGAAATCTCGCGTTCATTAAATTTTAAACTAAATCAACGATAAGGCACGTATGTTGTTGATATCGAATTAAATGAGTATAGTCTAATAGTATAATGAAACGTTTAAATTCATTATGAATTTTCTAATTGCGTGTAATAACATGAGCATAGCTTCATCCTATATGGATATATACATAGCTGAATCATTAAGGAGACAGTTTAATTTTCCAATATACTCGTAAAATAATTATTCTTTTCAAACCAAAAACAGGGTGTTTTAGTGGTAGTTACTCACCAATCTATGCAAATAAATAAAACTGAAGTGTTTATTTGTAATGTCAAAATAACAGCTTTTTACTAAATGCATATGAAAGTATATACGGTACTTATAACAAAACCACAATTTTAAAATTTTTGTCTGTCTGTCTGTTTGTTCCTGCTAATCCCTGAAACGGCTGGACCGATTTTGACGGGACTTTCACTGGCAGATAACTAATGTTATAAGGAGTAACTTAGGCTACTTTTATTTTAGAAAAGGAATTAGAGTTCCGCGCAAAAAAAATTAAAACACATGAAATCCAATCGTAAAAAAAATTAAAACACATGAAATTACACGCGGGCGAAGTCGCGGGGAACAGCTAGTCAAGAAATAAAATTAATTAAGACAAATAATGTTAAAACGAACAAAGTTCTTAGTTTAGGTCTAACACAGTATCTTTTATTATTAAATTGAAGTGACAAACGAACTTGTAGTCCACCTGATGGTAAATGGCTACTGCAGTCCATGGATACCTGCAGCCAACTTCAAACAACGAAAACTAAAGCGTTGTCACCTTTGAAGACTAAGATGGAATGCATCACAGTCTAAATATACCCTTCAGACAATGTTCTAACACTAACATTGCAGTGTAAGAACTGCTATTTGTCGGCAAAAATATGCGGTGGTGGTATGCGGGTGGTACTTACATAGATGGACTCCTGACCTGAGCAGAAAAGGAGACTTACCACCTAGTAAAAGTATACACGCTTAACAGGGGAAAGACTACGCCTGTATAGAATACGCCTGAATATATTAGTCATCATCATTACAGCCCTTCACAAGTCCACTGCTGAACATAGGCCTCCCAAGGAATGACACAAAGCATAGTCGTAAGCCACCTGCATCCATCGACTTCCTGCATGTCTTACCAGGTCGTCACTCCATCTAGTGGGGACGCCCTACACTTCGTCCGCCGGTACGGCCGCCACTCGAGAACCTTTTTCCCATCGGTTGTCGGTTCTTCGAGCTATATGGCCGGCCCATTGCCACTTCAGCTTACTAATCCGTTGGGCTATGTCGGTTACGCTGGTTCTACATCGGATAACCTCACCTCCTTTTTGAAGTCGGATGAAAAAAAAAACAATAGAAAAAGGAAATGAAAAATATGAGAACGGAGACAAAACGCAAAACCACCTCCTCTAGCAGTCCGATCATTGCGTTTTAACTAGAATCCTGGAATTGTTGAGACCTAATTCCAGTGAAAGGAATAGGAAGATGGATAAAGTTATTAGGTCTGAAAAGTGCCATTTTTATCAGTTACAAAAATGTTGTACATTCCTACAGATCCTATGATTTAAGCTACTACTATAGACGCGTTTGGTCAGGTCTCAACTCCCCCCTCCCCCTTTTTCACAGCCGCACAATCCCCCTCCCCTTTTTTGAGAGAATTGTTTTAACAATAAAATTGTATACAATTTATTATTTGACAGCAGCATCTTCCTGATAACAGCTCAAAATAATAAAAAAATACCAGGCAAGCGTGGCAACTATGGCAATTATCCATATGAGACAATATATGGGGGAGACCTAAATGTATGTAAGCACTTTATTATTAAATTGTTTCTAAGCAATCCATGCAACATTTTAGCGGCCCTGCAACCGCTTTTTTACTTACAAAGAATGAGTCACCTGAGTCAACGGACGCAACATGATCGCACGCCTTTGATGGACTTTTTTAATTTAACTTTTTCTAAAGCTGTAAAAAACCTATTTACATGTATATTATTATATTTGGCGGTAATTTATTATTTTAGTTTGTTTATTGTATTTTCGATTAACGCCCGGAGGCTTTGGTTTTCCTAACATTTAATATTGTTTAAATATTCATAATGATCTTAATGAGATTTAAGCATAATAATGAAAAAACTGCTATATTTTTAAGAGTTGACAATGATATATTTCAGTCAGGCTAAAAGCCTTTGGGTTTTCCTTTTTTATCATGATTATTATTACAGTCTATCACAAGGCCTCTGCTAGACATAGGCCTCCCAAGGAATGACACAAAGCATAGTCGTAAGCCACCTGCATCCATCCACTTCTCTTTTTCTCAATTTTTTTTCTTAAATTCTGACATTGTTTTATAAAGGGTGCAAACCTATAAAGTTGCATAATTATAAGATCTTATAACTTCTGAACAATCAGCTTATAGCTTTGTGTTTGTTTTTTCAACCTACAACACATTATTCACATATTTCCAAATACAAAGATACTTTTTCAATGAGAAATTAAAATGTCAATGAGAACGAAATTGTGTGATAAGAGAAAAGTGTGGTTTGCAAGATTATGTTGTGACCAGGATTATGAAAGGAATGCTTCGGTGGTTTGGTCATGAAGAAAGAATGAACGAGGAAAGAGTGACAAAGCAATGTTGCAGAAGTGAAGGAAGAGTCGGAAAGGGACGCCCTAGACGAAAGTTTATCGACCAAATTAGCGATATATTGAAGATGGGTCAGATTAAGAGTACCCTTAACCGACGAGCATGTATGCGTAGGTGTATGGAAGTAAAAGAGGCGAGCGAGGTGTGTCAGAATCGTGTCAAATGGAATTTCATATTCTCTGCCTACTCCTCTGGGTGACAGGCATGAGTGTTTATGTTTTTCATTTTATTCGTACGTTAACAGCTTGTTTCGGCTTTGTTCGGGTTAAGCAATTATCTTTAAGCCATATTATCGCCTCCTCCCGCATCGACATCCCCGCCACCGCTGAGATTGTGATATTCCTTTAGTCCATTCGAAAGGGTAAAAAATCAACTTTTAATAAAATAGAAACACCGACTTCAAAGATCAAACTAAAAAAAATCACATTCTGAAGTCGGAGCTTTAATTTTTCTGTACACTATGTCTTAGCATCGGATTCAGAACGGAATTATTATTTTTCCTCCACAAGGTTCGTTTGATAGAGAAGCAACAGCATCTTTTTAATAGCAACTCAAAATAATAAAAAAAACTGCGGTTGCCAAACCATCTAATAAGGCTTTTTACTATGGCCAATAATTCGACCGTGAAGCGATTTATGGAAAGGCTTATATTAGCAGTCGATATTTTATATTTTGATAGGCTGTAATGGTGCTCTAAATAGTGCACCATTACAGCCTATTCTTTTTATATTTATAGTGATGCACTAAATAGGTGCTTGAACAAGCAACTTCTAACAAACTTTAGAAAAGTATCAAGAACTTTAATTTTACCATAAAATCCTCTGTCATTTTAAATCCGGTCCACGTACTGAATGAGATCCACACTTACCCGGCGTACATTCTAAATATACACCCTTTTATGAACCGGACTAACAGTTAACGCTTTTGTATTCTGATCGCGTTTTCTGGTGTTACAATCAAACCAATTAATCTGTGAGAGGTGACCAAGGACCCGAACCTAAAACACCATAAATTATGACGTCATAAAATTTAAGAGATTCGTATCTTTCCTACCTTGAAACAGTTAACGCGGCCATTTTGAAATCTCGCGTTCATTAAATTTTAAACTAAATCAACGATAAGGCACGTATGTTGTTGATATCGAATTAAATGTGTATAGTCTAATGGTATAATGAAACGTTTAAATTCATTATGAATTTTCTAATTGCGTGTAATAACATGAGCATAGCTTCATCCTATATGGATATATACATAGCTGAATCATTAAGGAGACAGTTTAATTTTCCAATATACTCTTAAAATAATTATTATTTTCAAACCAAAAACAGGGTGTTTTAGTGGTAGTTACTCACCAATCTATACAAGTAAATAAAACTGAAGTGTCTATTTGTAATGTCAAAATAACAGCTTTTTACTAAATGCATATGAAAGTATATACGGTACTTATAACAAAACCACAATTTTAAAAATTTTGTCTGTCTGTCTGTCTGTTTGTTCCTGCTAATCGCCGAAACCGCTTTACCGATTTTGACGGGACTTTCACTGGCAGATAGCTAATGTTATAAGGAGTAACTTAGGCTACTTTTATTTTAGAAAAAGAATTAGAGTTCCGCGCAAAAAAATTAAAACACATGAAATCCAATCGTAATAAATTACACGCGGGCGAAGTCGCGGGGAACAGCTAGTCAAGAAATAAAATTAATTAGGACAAATAATTTTAAAACGAACAAAGTTCTTAGTTTAGGTCTAACACAGTATCTTTTATTATTAAATTGAAGTGACAAACGAACCTACAGTCCACCTGATGGTAAGTGGCTACTGCAGTCCATGGAACCCTTCAGTCAACTTCAAACAACGAAAACTAAAGCGTTGTCACCTTTGAAGACTAAGATGGAATGCACCACAGTCTAAATATACCCTTCGGACTAGAACATTGCAGTGTAAGAACTGCTATTTGTCGGCAAAAATATGCGGTGGTGGTATGCGGGTGGTACTTACATAGATGGACTCCTGACCTGAGCAGAAAAGAAGAATTATCACCTAGTAAAAGTATACACGCTTAACAGGGGAAAGACTACGCCCGTATAGAATACGCCTGAATATATTAGTACCAGCGTGAAATAGTATTAGTAGAGGTATATAATATAAAAAAATAAATAAAATTGAAGTGTCTGTTTGTAATCTCAAAATGACAGCTTTTTACTAAATGCAAATGAAAGTATATACTGTACTTATAACAATAAAACAATGTTTATAATTTTTGTCTGTCTGTCAGTCTGTCTGTCTGTTTGTTCCGGCTAATCTCTGAAACGGCTGATATTATAAGGAGGAACTTAAGCTACTTTTATTTAAAAAAATAATTAGGGTTCCGCGCAAAAAAATTGAGACCCTGAAATCCAATCGTAATAAAAACAGCTAGTTTTAATATACAATACTATAGTATAATTCATCAATTTATAAAACTAGTCGAAGTATGATTAGTCAAGAGATCAGAGACCTATATTATATTGGTATAGAAGCAATGCATATTAGCCCTTATGGGTGACGACACATCTCTATTTTGATTCGTATTCTAAAAATTGAGACCCTGAAATCCAACCGTAATAAAAACAGCTAGTTATAATATAAAATACTATAGTATAATACTGCAATTTATAAAAGTAGTCGAAGTATGATTAGTGAAGAGGATCAGAGACCTATATATTGGTATAGAAGCAATGCATATTAGCCCTTATGGTGACGACACATCTCTATTTTGATTCGTATTCTAAAAATTGAGACCCTGAAATCCAACCGTAATAAAAACAGCTAGTTATAATATAAAATACTATAGTATAATACTGCAATTTATAAAAGTAGTCGAAGTATGATTAGTGAAGAGGATCAGAGACCTATATATTGGTATAGAAGCAATGCATATTAGCCCTTATGGGTGACGACACATCTCTATTTTGATTCGTATTCTAAAAATTGAGACCCTGAAATCCAATCGTAATAAAAACAGCTAGTTATAATATAAAATACTATAGTATAATACTGCAATTTATAAAAGTAGTCGAAGTATGATTAGTGAAGAGGATCAGAGACCTATATATTGGTATAGAAGCAATGCATATTAGCCCTTATGGGTGATGACACATCTCTATTTTGATTCGTACTCTAGGAAGATTAAGGACCTTATTAATTTTCCACTTACTATAAAGAGTTCTGTGCGTTAGTGTCTTGTCCTTTTGTATAAAATACATAATTAATATTATAACAAACTATTATTCATATTCATAAACACTCACACGTTATTGAATCTACAATCCTTTCTTAATCCTGGCCAAAACAACAAACTATTGGTTAAAGTTTTATATCAGAAAATTGGAATTCAGACGAATAAGATATTCCAAATTTAAACCGTGCGCGATCTAAATTACTTCTTACAGATCAGTAAAGTCGGTTGGAGAGAAAAAAAAATAACAAAAGATGTTTTTATATGGAAAAAATCGATGAGAAAGGGCCGAGCGCCCGAACGTCTAAAAATGTTTGGAGCGCGCCTCGGACGGTACGGGAGCGGAATTTTAAACAGGACTCCTTTAAAGGAACGGCTGGGATGCGAAGGATCTCGATGAAAAAGTTTTTGGACTGATGGACTTCGGTCAGACAATGACGGTGGTGACCTTCAAAAATGCCACAAAGCACGGTCCTGAGCCACCTGCATCCATCGACTTCCCATGTCTTACAGGTCGTCACTCCATCTAGTGGGGACGCCCCACCTAAATCCGCCGGTACAGGCCGCCACTCGAGAACCTTTTCCCCATCGGTTGTCGGTTCTTCGAGGCTATATGGCCGGCCCATTGCCACTTCAGCTTACTAATCCGTTGGGCTGTGTCGTTACGCTGGTTCTACATCGGATAACCTCATTTCTAAGTTTATCACGCAGTGAGACTCCAAGCATAGCCTCTCCATAGCTCGCTGAGCGACCTTGAGCTTCCTCATCCGGCCAGCAGTGAAGGACCACGTCTCAGTTCCGTACGTCATCCGTGTTGCCGCACTGGTTGTACAGCCTCGTTTTCAAGTTTTGAGGTATACCTGACGAGAAGATGTGCCGTAATTTCCCGAACGCTGCCCAGCAGAGTTGAATCCGTCGATTGACCTCTCAGTCGAAGTTGGACTTACCTAGTCGGACTATTTGTCCCAGGTAAACATACTCGTCAACAACTTTGAGCTTAGTGCTCCCAACAACTACCGGCATAGGTGTGACATGGACATTAAACATGATCTTTGTTTGTCCATGTTCATCTTAACCTATCCGTTGGGAGGCACTATTGAGGTGATTGAGCATAGTGCTTGGGTCCTCCAGCGATTCTGCCATAGGACTATATCGTCGGCAAATCGAAGGTGAGTGATGTACTCGCCATTGATGTTAATACCGTATCCTTTCCAGTCCAGAAGCTTGAAAACGTCCTCCAATGCAGCGGTGAAGAGTTTCAGGGATATAACGTCACCCTGTCTTACACCTCTCTGCAGTTGGATAGGTTTCGTACTCTGTTCTGTACTCGGATAGCCATCGTAGCCCTACTATACAAGCACTTCAGCACTTCGATATACCGACAGTCAACTTGGCACCGCTGAAGGACTGCAGCACGCCAAATTTCAACGGAATCAAAACTTTCTCATGGTCCACATACGCCAGACATAGTGGCAAATTTACCTCCTCGGACTTCTGTACAATTTGCCGAAGGTATGTGTTGGTCTGTGGTGCTAAAACCTTTGAACTCGGCTTGTTCGGGAGGCTGGAAGTCGTCGAGTGCGTGCGAGACGATTCGTAATGACTCTCGAAAACAGCACGTAGACGCGGCTCAGAAGGAAATCGGTCTGTAGTTCTTGAGAGCGTTGTCGCCTTTCTTGAACAGAAGTCCACCACTTCTGCTCCGCCTCCGGTGTAATGCCACCATGTGGACGGAATTAAAGAGCTTCTGAAGGACTTCAAGTACCGGTTTTCCACCCGCTTTCAGAAGCTCCGCTGTAATTCCATCCTCGCCTGGGGCCTGCCGTTTTAAGGTGCTGGAGAGCCATTCTAATCTCGCTCAGACTGACGTCCGGGATATCATCGGAATAGTGTCGGATAAGACTCGCTCTTGGATCGTTACTCACACTTGCGTGTGGCTCCAACGATGATGTTTACAGCTGCCCATAGAACGTCTCAATCTCACTCAAAATCTCAGGTGTCCCGGAAACGACGCAGCCACACTCGGTCTTCAGCTTCGACAGTTGGCTCTTTCTGGCAGACAGATCTCTAGCAAAGACTTTGGAGCCCTGGTTTCGCTCGCTCGCTTCTTCAATACGAGCTGTATTGAAGTTGCGCAAGTCCCGCCGTATGCATTTGGAGATCTGTCTGTTCAGTTGCCTGTATTCTGTCATATCTACTGAAGACTGCAGCTTCATAGCCCGTCTAACAGCCATGAGATTAAGAGTGTGATCGGAGAGTTTTGTGTTCTTCTGCGGCGGGTCTTGCAAAACTTAGCTCCGACCGCATGGACAGTTTCTGAGCTTGTCATTCATATCGTCCACTGCATTGCAATCTTCTAGGCACTGAAAACGGTTTCGTAGTTCGAGCTGAAAGGTTTCAGGACTTTGGTTAGAGCATGAGGGGACGGAGCGTTGACTTCATTAGACGTGACCTCTCCAACTTTACGTTTAGGTTCAGTGTGCCCTCACCATTCGGTGATCGCTGCCGGTTTCACCCTCGCGATCACTGAGACATCACTGAAAAATTGTCGCCTGGTCGTCATAATGAAGTCAATCTCATTTTTGTCGAACCGTCGGGGCTCGACCAGGTCCACTTCCTGTGGGGCCGCTTCTGGAAGAAAGAGTTCATCATAAAAGTCCTCTCTCTCCATGAAGTCGTCAGCTGCTGGCTACAGGTTCCGTTGCCTACTCCAAATTTCCTACTTTCAGCTCACCGTACTCTCTTGCAGCCTAGTTTTGCGTTGAAGTCTCCCATTAACACCGTATAGTGGGTTTTGGAGGAATGCATGGCTCTAGAGATATCCTCATACATTTCCTCCACCTCCTCATCGGGGTGTGCCGAGGTTGGTGCGTAAACCTGTATGACCTTCAGCGAATACCGTATGGTGATTCTGAGTATAAGGTACGCAACCCTCGTCGACACACTCCCAATCTTTACTACGTTGTTAACGAGAGACTTGTGGACGATAAATCCGACACCTCCTTGGGACAGATGGTCGCCTTCCCGGTGATAGAACAAGTTGCCGGATTCGAGGATTACCGTGTCCTCCCCCTCTCTTCGGACCTCGGATAATCCTATAATATTCCAGCGTAACTTGTCTATCTCTTCTTCCAGCTCCAGGATCTTCTCGTCAGTCCTCAGGGTACGTGCGTTATAAGTTGCCAGGTCGAGTCGTCGTAGGTGGCAACCGAACCTCCACCGGAGATTCTTAGCACCCCCTGCCCCGCCGTTACCATGGTCGCCACCGTAGCCAGGAATAGCGGGGCCGCCGGGGACTGGGGACCGTTTATTTGTGTCGTCGCTCATGGGGGGTATATTACCATAGTTGCCACGCTTGGCGAGCGGGTTGGCAACCGCAGTTTTTATTGTTTTTGCTGTTATCAGAAGATGCTGCTGCCATCCTCTGCCTCAGTTTCCCTCTGTCGCCTCTTACGACACCCACGGGAAGATATGGGGTAGTGAGTATTCTTACCCACCACTACACGGCGGTAACTATATTAGTACCAGCGTGAAATAGTAGTAGTAGAGGTATAATACTGCTATATATATATATATATATATATATATATATTACTAAATGCTATAATATATATATATACTTTTTACTAAATGCAGATGAAAGTATATACTGTACTTATAACAAAAAAACAATGTTTATAATTTTTGTCTGTCTGTCTGTCTCTCAGTCTGTCTGTCAGTCTGTCTGTCTGTTTGTTCCGGCTAATCTCCGAAACGGCTGGGCCGATTTTGAGATTTTCACTAGCAGATAGCTGATATTATAAGGAGGAACTTAAGTTACTTTTATTTTAGAAAAATAATTAGGGTTCCGCGCAAAAAAATTGAGACCCTGAAATCCAATCGTAATAAAAACAGCTAGTTATAATATAAAATACTATAGTATAATACTGCAATTTATAAAAGTAGTCGAAGTATGATTAGTGAAGAGGATCAGAGACCTATATATTTGTATAGAAGCAATGCATATTAGCCCTTATGGGTGACGACACATCTCTATTTTGATTCGTATTCTAGGGAAGATTAAGGACCTTATTAATTTTCCACTTACTATAAAGAGTTCTGTGCGTTAGTGTCTTGTCCTTTTTTGTATAAAATACATAGTTAATTTTATAACAAACTATTATTCATATTCATAAACACTCACACGTTCTTGAATTCACAATCCTTTCTTAATCCTGGTCAAAACAACAAACTATTGTTTAAAGTTTTATATCAGAAAATTGGAATTCAGACGAATAAGATATTCCAAATTTAAACCGTGCGCGATCTAAATTACTTCTTACAGATCAGTAAAGTCGGTTGGAGAGAAAAAAAAAAAACAAAAGATGTTTTTATATGGAAAAAATCGATGAGAAAGGGCCGAGCGCCCGAACGTCTAAAAATGTTTGGAGCGCGCCTCGGACGGTACGGGAGCGGAATTTTAAACAGGACTCCTTTAAAGGAACGGCTGGGATGCGAAGGATCTCGATGAAAAAGTTTTTGGACTGATGGACTTCGGGTCAGACAATGACGGTGGTGACCTTCAAATAGTTATGATGCTGTCTCTAAGGGAAAATGGAATTTATGTTGTGACCTATTTAGTTTGTATCAAACGTTTTTTTTAATTCTTAGTTTCGAGGGCAATGATTTGGCTCCATTTCTGCCTAGGAATCATCCTCGCATAGAATTATAACGTAATAATTCTATGCATCCTCGTATTAACAGGCCAGTGTAATGACAAGCTGTGAATCGTTTAATTTTACTCCAAACTAAAGAAGGTTGTAGCAACTAGCAACACATCTGGTGTAGTTATAGTTGCGTAACACGTCTTTGTTTATAGTTGGTTACAGGTGTTCATGGTGTACAGTAGTTACTGATCATAAGGTTTCCTGTTTGCTCGTTTATCTCTCTAATATTATCGTCAAGGTCAATATACCGGTCAAGTGCGAGACCGACTCGCGCGCGAAAGGTTCCGTACCATCGTAAAACACGTTTCTAGTAGGTTCTTTAATTTTTGATTTATTTTTACTTTTATTATTTGTTGTTCTTCGAGCTATATGGCCGGCCCATTGCCATTTCAGCTTACTAATCCGTTGTCGTTCTCTTACTAATCATTGTCGTTGGGGAAAAAAGGTTCTCGAGTGGCGGCCTCGTACCGGCGGACGAAGTGTAGGGCGTCCCCCCACTAGATGGAGTGACGACCTGGTAAGACATGCAGGAAGTCGATGGATGCAGGTGGCTCAGGACCGTGCTTTGTGGCATTTTTTTGGGGGAGGCCTATGTTCAGCAGTGGACTTGTGAAGGGCTGTAATGATGAATGATGATATTTGTTGTGAAAATTTCAACTGTCTACCTATTACAGATCATGATCTGAGATACAGCCCGCTGACAGACAAACGGACGGAAAGCGGAGGCTTAGTAATAGGGTCCCGTTGGTTACCCTTTGGGTACGGAACCCTAAAAAGCAAAGAAGACAAAAGACATTTTTTTTCTTTGCTCATGCTCTCAGATGTGATTACTTTCCACTAATTCTTATTAAAATGATTAAAGCGATTGATTTTGAATAAGTCAGTTTTAAATTTTAAAATTATTACTTATTAGACCCACTGCCATGACTATACGACCACTGACCGACATAGCCCAACGGATTAGTAAGCTGAAGTGACAATGGGCCGGCCATATAGCTCGAAGAAGCGACCACCGATGGGGAAAAGGTTCTCTAGTGGCAGCCTCGTACCGGTCGGCGAAGTATCGGGCGACCCCCCACTAGATGGAGTGACGACCTGGCAAGACATGCAGGAAGTCAATGGATGCAGGTGGCTCGGGACCGTGCTTTGTGGCATTCCTTGGGGGAGGCCTATGTTCAGCAGTGGACTTGTGATGGGCTGTAATGATGATGATGATGAGATTTTAAAATTATTTCTTATTAGACCTACTGCCATGTGGTTGAAGCGTATAATAATTCATCACCCCATATTTTCCCATGGGCACCGTAAAGGGTGACGATGTTTTTGTGTATATGAAATTCGGAGATAGTAAGTAATACATACTTTAATTTTTATTTATTAATTATATGATGAAAGTATTCTTAACTATAGAAACAAAAATTGTGATCATCGACTCTAGGTCATAGAGTTACAAAGATGCTATTATAAGGAAACTGATACAATGAATCTTTAACAGTATACATGCTGATCGTGCAATGGCGGTGTAAGAATATCCACTACCCCATATTATCGTCCAGTGGGCATTGTAAGAGGCGAAAGAGGGAAACTAAGGCACGAGATGGGCATCATCATTTTCCTAATAACGACTAAAAATTAAAAACTGCGGTTGCCAACCCTCTTGCCAAGCGTGGCAACTATGGCAAATATCCCCCCTATGAGGCAATCTAAGTGCGAGGCCTATGTTCAGCAGTGGACTTTATTAGGCTGTAACGGTAACGAATCGGTATTACGATTGTGAATTCGCCTGCCAAGCGTGACAACTAAGGCAAATTATTCCCACAATAGGAAAGGTCTGAGAAATTGTCCGGATTAATTCCAGCCGCGAAATTTCACCAACGCACATCGCCACAAAACTCACGATACCATTCACATCGGGATGCTTGGCGGTCCACCTGTGTGCGATTTACTAGGAGTATTCCTCCTCACGCGACCTCTTTGTGGAATATTAGTTGTTTACGTGGAAGAGCCATGCTGCAGCTGTATTGTGGGTGCAGCACGAATGGGTCGACTGGACCGGGGTAGGACCACGCTCTCACAGAATACCAGCGTAAAATAGCAGCTTAATGCTGCTGTGTTTCGTGTGGTGAGTGTAGAGAACCGAAGACCCGTTTTACTGGAAGCGAGGCATTCCATCTCAGTCCTCAGGGGTGACAACACATCTGCACTATGATTCTTAATTGAGGATAAATGTAGATGTCTATGGGCCACAACATCTATTTACAATCAGGTGGACTTTGTGTCGTTTGTCACCATAACTTTTCCAGCCAATGCAACTTAAAGACCTTCAATACATGAGCTTAATCCTTTTTAAAAGGCTGGTAACGCACCCCTGGTGTTGCAGTTGTTCATGGGCGACGTACGACACTTAACATCAGGTGAGCAGCATAATCGTTTGCCTCCTCTTCTATAAAAAAAAGTCCATGTTCAGCAATGGAATTTTACGGGCTGATGAAGAAGAAGAAGTAGTAATTAAAATTTAAGAAGATAAAGAGATACTTTTTTTCAATATTTGCAAAACCAATGTAGGCAACCATAATTTTAAATCACCTTGGCCAAAAACTTTGGAAAGCATAATATTCGATACATTTTTAATTAAAAATTAATCTAATTTTAATAAATAAAAACCACGACTGTGTATGGATTACGAAGAAAAATTTTTTCAACAAATTTTAATCTCGGATCAATAAATTACGAACATAAGCTATAAAACTTAAGGGCGTTATGACTTTGTTTGATAGGACAAGAACACCGAGGTCTGGTTGGGTAAAGCAAGCAAATTACCAAAAAAAAAATGCAATATGTGTAGCGCATATACATGAATGAAAAATGAATTTAAATGCGGATATTTATAATAGAGCACGAGGACGAAGCAATTCATTTTGGTCCTTAGGCGTGACATCGCATCTGCATTTAGATTATTTTGAGAATAGAGACAGGTGTCTATGGGTCACAGAACCCGCTTACCATACGGTAAACTGTTTGCTCGCTTGTAACCCTTGCTTCTATAAATAAAACAAAGAAAAGTTATCAAGCTTAAAGCTAGTAAGGTGCTTATTTTGTAATTGTGCTTATTTTTCAATAAATAAATGAAAGTATTACGAATAACATTATTAATGACGTTTAAAACGTTTTGTATCTGGCAATAACAGAATTAACGATAGCTCGTGTATTATTTCACAAGCCATGAAACACTATACAGTTGGCATAATGACCAGAAAACACCAACTTTCTGTGCGATTGAATGACAGTATTTATTTTAAATGTGCATAATGATCTCGCCTCGCCCTAAATTGTGTATCGAGCCCACATTCACTGCACTTAAAAATATTGTTGTTCAAAAACGGCTGGATTTCTGCCAACAGATGGCAAGTAAGTCTCAATTAAAGAGAGATATAGGAATAATAATGGTCAATAAAACATAATTTTGCTTTAATTCAAGCATAATTGTTTATGAATAACGTGCAGAATACTCAAAAGATAGACTAAAATAAATGTCAATACAGTTCTGTATAACATCCTCGCATGAGGGTGTAAGGAATTTACCCTTGTGTCTTTAAATTTTTATACGTGGTAGAGCCACGCTGCAGTTATAATAAGTTTGTAGCACGGATGGGTCGGCTCGATCGGGGAAGGACAACGCTCTCACAAAATACCAGCAGTACCTACAATAGCAGCTTAATGCTGTTGTGTTTCGTATGGTAAGTGTAGAGAACCAGAGACCCTTATGAGGGAAATGAGGCATTCCATCTTAGTACTCAAGGATGACAACGCATCTGCATTTTGATTCTTAATTCAAAATAGATGTGTCTATGTCACAGAATCCAATTAACATCAGTTGGACTGTGTGCTCGTTTGTTACTTTTATTATAAAAAAAATTCAAAATGTTTTAACTATGTGAAATAAAGTATAATTAATGTAATAAATTACTAACTAGCCGCTCCGGCTACGCACGGGTAATTTCAGCATCTCTACAACAGCCACCGGGTCCAAATGTAAATCTAAACCATCTGGGCCTGTACAAGTGTTGTCACTAAAATCCTTCTAAACGCCTGGACCGATTTTGATGAAATTGTCTGTGTGTTGGAGTGGGTCCCTGATGTTTTAGATTCACAATTGAACCCTTTTCAAGTCAGGACAACGTAAAGAATAAAGTCATTTCCAGATAAAAGCTTCTGAAGTAGGTGCTAAGACAGTGTACCGAAGAAATAAAACCCCGACTCCAGAAGTCGCTAGCTTCTGTAGTCCGGGCTTGTGGAATTAATTTTATTCTTTTAGCACTCTTATTTTTTATTAAAAGTATTTTTTTGCCATTTTGAGTGGATTAAGTCCATCACAAGTTCAAAGTACAACAGAATATCGTCTAATAGTTACATTAAAAAATTCATCCACAAAATTTACGTTGGACCACCCCTGTAGCTATTTAATAAAACAGAAATCATTTAAATCGGTTCAACCGTTTCCAAGAAATCGGTGATCATACATAAAGTAAAGCATACTCGTCGAATATAGGGCCTCCTCTGTTTTGAACTCAGTTAATAAACAAATAATAAAACTGTCTGCATGTGAGTTTCATTTGGTATTTATATTGCTATTATATTATATTTATATGGCTTTTAAAAAGTAAATCATACTGATGAATTAGGTTGCAGACAGATTCACCAGTATGATTTACACCAGACACTACAACAAAGTTGAGCCTATTGCACTAATCGACTACCTGCATGACTTCAGATTATTCCTCCATCTAGGGAAGGTTTTTCACCCTTCATTTACATCAATGCATTTTCTAGCGACTTCAAAAAGGAGGAGGTACTCAATTCGACTGTATGTTTTTTTATGTGTTACCTCATAACTTTTTTCTAGGTGAACCGATTTCGATGATTCGTTTTTTATTTGAAAGCTGGTGATTTTCGTGTGGTCCCATATAAATTTCATCAAAGTCTGACCAATAGTTTTTGAGTTATTCTTAATAATTTAAATTTAAGTCGGTTGCACAAAAATTTTAATTTTAAATTAATCTTAAGAAAAACCTTAATTATCTTCTTTACATAACTTTTGATATGCTACTGGTTAAAACAAAAATTAATTGAAATAAGCTTGAAACCAAAGTTTTATTTTCCAGGCCGTATCTTAATTTTATAATGCTAGTATTTAATTCCTAAAACTCCTTAAATCTTCCTAAATTCTGAAAATCCTTCAACGTTATCACAAGTGCCTATACGTATGACATGTTTTTATTCTAACACATTCATATTTAGAATATTTATATAATATACTTATCACTATAAGTCAATAACGTCAGCACCGAGCACCAAAGTATAAATAATAATTTATAACTGACATAATGTATAAATTGATAAATGTTTTAATAAATAAAAAATAACATTTTTTTACGTGGTAGAGCTATGCTGCAGCTATATTACTGGTATAGTTGTAGCACGAATGGGTCGGCTCGACCGGGGAAAGACCACGCTCTCACGGAATACCAGCGTCAAATAGCAGCTTAACGCTGCTGTGTTTCGTATGGTGAGTGTAGAGAACCGGAGACCCGTTTTACTGGAAACCAGGCATTCCATCTTAGTCCTCACGGTGACAACACATCTGCATTTTGATTCGTCTTCGAGGAAAGATGTAGGTGTCTATGGGCCACAGCAACCACTTACCAGCAGGTGGACTGTGTGCTCGTTTGTCACCCTTATCCTATAAAAAAAACTCATTTGATGATAAATAAGCAATACAGGAAGTATTGCTGATTTATTATTAAATCGCTACCTAAAAATCCACATTATGTCTCTGACTCTACATCTAAACCTACCTCTGCCTCCGATCTGCATTCATATATTGGTAATAAAATTAAGGTAAATGAGTTCTTCCCCACTTGTGCATACATTTAGGGTAACACTGGTTATTTTGAACGTGGTAGAGCCATACTGCAGCTATATTATGTTTGTAGTACGAATGGGTCGGCATGACCAGGTTAGGACCACGCTCTCACAGAATACCAACGTGAAAGTTTCGTTTGATGAGTGTAGAGAACCGGAGACCCTTTTTACTGGAAACAAGGCATTCCATCTCAGTCCTCAGGATAAGTGTAGATGTCTATAGGCCACAGCATCCACTTACCATCAGGTGGATTTTGTGCTCGTTTGTCACCCTTAAAAAACTACATTATTCGATGTTCTAGTTTAGAGGCTAAATCGGTGATTGATTAGTTTCATTGGTGGCAGTGATAAGTAGTGCACGCAATTGTGGGAGGGCGGGAGGCTCTTCAAGCTTGGTACATAACAATTTATTTTTCATGTGAATTTTAGCAAACTAATTTCCTCATTATATAATATATGCTAACAAATTTAACTTATGAACGACAAATATTGAAAACAGAACACGCTGATGACATATTACTTTATGATTTGACAGCATCGATATATACTCGTATGTACTACGTACTAGATTTGGCATTCCGAACATTCACTATGTTCAAATGAACTGTACTGCAATCCGTACACCTTTAGTGTCATTTAGTGTGGCTTCAATATTCATAGAGTGTGGAGCTGCGCTAATAACACGAGATTTCAAATTAAAGTTTAAACCTGAACGTAATTAATAATTCAGTAGTGAAATAAGTAAAATTATTTGTTGTTCGGGTGAATAAATAGGTAATAATATTACAATAGAAAATATAAATTTCTTCATTTATATGCCACGCTATCTAAAATCATAGACTAAAATCTACTATCTCCAGCGCATGCGCGAAAACAGAGTAGTGCACATTTTTTGTTTGGAATACCTTCTCTAGTACGTAGTACATAGAACTCAATGTTTGACAGCTTTTTTTTATCTACATACTCGTAGTTTGGTCGAAGATCACTCTGGTATAATGATATCGTTATCTATAAAGCTACATATAAATACCGGTCATGTGCCCTTTCTGTCTGTCTATCCAGAATCAACTTCGAAGATTAATGGGACACAAAATTACATGGTGTTTCCATCTGACAAAATTAGTCTCGGGAATACGGTCCTCGGCCGTTTCGACCACGGACATAAAAACAAGGAGATCGTGTGGGAACCCGCCATTTACGTCCCGGCTTCGCTTACTTTTGTTTTTAATATTTAATCGATCCACGGGAAGCGGGGAGCTTAATGTTATTTAAATTCTAAAAATCCAGTTGGCCATCATCGTTAATTATAAAAATAACTTATTTATATTTTTAATTTCACCTGAAAATATTGTTTCATTATATTTCAATGGATTATTTAATTAAAATTCATATTATTGATTAATTAGTAAAGTAATATTATTATTTTTAATGAAATATATTTTATATTCATTACGAGATAATATTTTAGTAGGTATTTAAGAAGAAAAAAGTTTCATATTTTATTTTATCAAGCAAACGCAGCAGAATGATAAATAACCGGCGAAGTGCGAGTCGGACTCGCGCATAAAGGGTTCCGTGCCATCGTAATACACGTTTCTAGTAGGGGAGCCCCTTTTAATTTTTAATTTATTTAAATTTTTATTATTTGTTGTTATAGCGGCAGCAGAAATACACATTCTGTGATACAGCCCACTAACAGACAGACGGACGAACAGTGCAGGCTTAGTAATAGGGTCCCGTTGGATACCCTTTGGGTACGGAACCCTAAGAACTAACAAAATAACAATAATTCGGAAATAACAAACATTAATTTGTAAATCATTAAAACTGTTTAAGTATTAGAAGTTATTTATAAACTTATAAATAATCTGAAACTTTACTCTAGTAAAAAATAAATAATTGATTAATAAAAATAAACGTGGGAATTTACAAAAAAATATAGCAAATTAACAGTTATTGTGAAGGCTAAAAATAGTTCAACGAGGAACGGTTTGAGAATTGTGACGCGTGTTCACTGAGAACAATGTTTAAGCCGGGGTGGGGTCGACCCCTTCACAAATAATAATTTGTTTTGCATTGTGGACCGCTTTAAGTTGTTTCACTTCTCACTTTCATATTTAAATTGGGTTCGCAAATCTTCCTGGTGTATTCTCATATTGTTTTTTTAAAATAGGTTGTCTGTTGTTATAACTTGTGGTTGATAAAATATTCGCAAGGGACTTAGGGAAATAAAATAATAATTAAAGTTCAATAGTGTTCACTGTATGAAATGTGCATAATCCAGACATATTTTTGGATCCTTTGAGAAAAAGATTTTTGGATTTGTTCCTTATCGAACGGTACGAATTTGGCAGAAGGGGCTAGGCGAGAAAAAGTGTAAGTTTTTTCCGTCACGATCCCTAATCCTTATAGTGTAGTCGGCCTTGGCGGCTATAAGGAAGCGAGATGGAATAACATCCATCTCCCTCGCACTTTTTTTATCTTGCCATGAAAGAAATATTATTTTATTTTAAATGACGCTTCATTTTAATAGACGCTAATAATTCATTTATTTGTATTTGTTAATCAATAATATAATACGTTTATCAATAATAATATATTACGAAAGGTACTTCGTTCCAATCGAGTGTTCCACGACACTCACGCATGTTTTTTTTTGAATAATGTTCTACCAACTACCGGCATTTAGAGCACCGTGACGAGCTCGTATATAGCTCCATATAACCGTACCATAAAATGAGAATTTAATCGTGCCTGTCAAAGTACTACTGCGCCAAGATCGTTGTTTTAGTAAGTCTTAAAAAAGAAGTATTCTATTATAAACAGTACAACATATATAATACACTTGACTGGCTGTTGGTAATACAATTTATTTTTACACAAGTAAAAGTTTATTGGCGACGTGATAGAATCCACTATCCTATTCCAGCGTGTGTCGTAACGTGTGTGACGTCAGATGCAAATGAAACAGGAGATGGACAGCAGCATCTTCCCGATAAAACCCAAAATAATAAAAACCTGCATGCCAAGCGTGGTAACTACACCAGTGGACTTTTAGTGATACAGTGATAGGCTGCAATGGATGGATGGGTGAAAAATGAACATACAGTTCTCTCTGATGGTAAGTGAATGCAGTGGCCCATAAAAGTCTTCAACGTCGCCTGCTAGCTGTACCTACCTGTCTGATTAATAAGTAAAGTTCTAGCAACTGCCTGATGGCAGGAAATTCATCCAGTAACACTGAACCCAAATTTCACTGACTTCGGTTCTGTTGCACATCTCGTAAATTACCAGTAGGAGGGTTAATACTCTATGTTCACTAACCTGCTATGCAAATCTTGTAAGTTACGCTTGTGCAGGCACATTATTGAAAAGGCGTATACCTAGCAGTGGACTTAAAGAGGGTGTTATACTTAACGTAATGGGGCATAATGTCCGCAAACACGCGAAATATTTATAGGAACGCCTTTGATAGCAAACCAGTAGATCTGGATTTCACTTGAATTAAAACTTTAAAGACATATAATAGATAATATCTTTTTTACGTGGTAGAGCCTTGCTGCAGCTATATTACTGGTATAGTTGTAGCACGAATGGGTCGGCTCGAGCGGGAAAGGAACACGCTCTCACAGAATACCAGCGTAAAATAGCAGCTTAACGCTGCTGTGTTTCGTATGTTGAGTGTAGAGAACCGGAGACCCTTTTTACTGGAAACGAGGCATTCCATCTTAGTCCTCACGGGTGACAACGCATCTGCATTTTGATTCTAAATCGAGGATAGATGTGGATATCTACGCGCCACAGCAACCACTTACCATCAGGTGGACTGTGTGCCCGTTTGTTACCCTTATCCTATAAAAAAACAGATTGTATAACTTAACATTTCATGTTAGTAGAAAATTTTATGTAAGCTTTTATATTTAAGAAGAAACAACATGGCACCGCGTTCTCAAAGTAAACATTATGTAAGCGTGTAAATAGAATTAACCATGTAATTTTTAATACAAGAACTAAAAACATACACACACAGCGTATATCTTACAAGATGTGCGTTGTTCTAACATTTATAAATGATATACTACTATTAGCTAGCATTATTTTATAGTACATTGTACTAGGTTCCGAAATAGAAAAAAAAGCCTTTTAAAATAATTTCTAGATAATTTCAATAGAGATATTTCCGTTATTTTAAGAACTTTATCGATATACATCATAATCGATTAATTTAAAATTTCATCGTCTAGGAATGTAACGCCATTTCTGATGTCACGTCAAAATACCTGCTGATAATAAATTATTATATTTTTATTAACCGATTTTTTTTAATTCCAGAGTAGTTTCGAAAGATGTTCGATTAGCCTGGTACACAGAATTATTAGAAATTGAGATAACAAAATATGTTTTATAATTTGATTACTTACTTTACATGAAAAGTAATATAATTCATGTCAATACTAATCTGGGTTACTTTAACTCGGCTAATTGGCGTATTGGCGTTTAGTGTTAAAAAAGTTCACCGAGGTGAGACTAGATTTAGCGTCTAAAAATTATCAAAACTGTTATATAGTGAAATTATATGGAAAGCAGTAACGGGTATTATTCGAGGTGCTAGACGTCTGGCAGGTACTATATCGTGGAGAACGTTGTTGAATAGTGTATTTTATGAACATTATTTATGATTCATAATAAGATTTCTAGTATTAACGCGAATCTACACACTTGTTATAAAAATTCATTCATATCAAGAATTGTAAACAGTAAGCCGTACGAGGCAAACTAAGTTTATCAGATTAGAGTAGTGCAAGTTCCAAACTATCGGGGCACATCATGTCGGCGTCATCGACTGGCGGTGGCGTCTCATTCGCGTCGGTGCAACATTGAGCGCCGGTTGTCAGCGCGCGCGCCGCCGCCTTTAACGTTCTAAATTCAAATTTGTAAAGATATAAACAAACTAATGTGACATTTAATGTAAAGTGACTGCAGCTTCTTTTGTGTTTAACAACGCATAAAATTTAATTGTGTGTGTTTGAAGTGGTGTTTAAAAGATTGGTTTGGTGTGTTACAGACAAGTGTTTGTGACCTTCTGTGTATCAAAGGAGTATGTAAAACGGTCAAGTTGAGATGAATTCGAAAAAGCTAGAATACTTTAAAGATGACGAGATAGATGAGAAGCTCAACCTCAGCTTCTTAGGTGAGTTTAATAACAAATAATACGCTAAAGTTAAACAGCTATTTACGTTATAACAAATAAGTACAAAAATAGCTACAGTGAAATGATTAATGGCAAATTATTTGTAATAAATTGTTGTGTTGATTGGAGTTGGACTATCAAGGAACTTATGCGCTTTAGATGATGAATTGCATAGTAGGGATATCGATAATTTAATAAATGTATTGGAAAACTTATGGAATCAAAGGTCAAAATTTGTTAAATTAATGTTATTTTATTTACATTCTAACTTATGCATTCTAACGGATTATTTTTTGTGAAAAAATCGCGATTTAAAACCAGAATAAAAAAAACAATCAATAGAATGATTAAAGTTCGCATTATAGTCGAATGTTGCAAAAAATAAATTATATTGATAACCAATTATTTTTATTGTATTAATAAATTGTTGTATAAAATTTTTAATATTCATATTGCGTACAAGTAACCCTAAAATTATGCACGGAGTGTATTTTTTTTTTATTTAAAAAATATTTATTGAATATTTTGAAGTTTATTAAACTTTTCGACCGGCTAATTTAAACTATATCATGATTATTACAAATCATAGAGTACTATATAGAAAGTTATGCAATGTTAGGAGATATCACCGGTGTATTTCACCGTTATTCCGCAAGATTTACCGCTGTCTCTCTGGAGTCATATCCTCATATGGGGGTGGATTACTCATAGTTTTCTAAAGATATTATAAATTAACCATTGTTGTGACTCAGATCGTCCACTGTAACCTGGGTGCATCACCCACGCTTTCGTTTCCATCAGCCGAGAAAGCGAAAATACAACTCATTATTTTTATCTTTTACTTAATACGGGTTTTGTACAAGTTTTTTAAATTTTAAGTAAGTAAATTTAGTGTTGCCTCGTTTAAAAAAAACATTTGTTTATTTAAAGCCCTTAACATCATTATAATTCATCATAGCCAAGTTCACAGCTAAACATAATTGAGCCTGCGTTGTATATCTACATACGAAATGTTTTATCCAGTAGTCTCTGCTCTACCGTAACATGTTTTAATTAATTTTTAAATTAAAAAAAATATACATCTTTTAATAATTCTGACCAATAATTAATACAAACAAAAATTATGTTAAATAGCGTAAAATATTAGATTATAACTAAACGTAATATTTTATTAAATGAAACTCTGTTTTAAAGGTTTTATAATGAATAATGACATAATATACCAAAAGAAGTTGGCAATCCTAAACAAAATACGTATGTGGGTGTGATTCGATTGTTTTTTTTTATGATGAAATTATGATATTTGCTATTTCATCAATGTTGTATTTCAATTTAAAAGTTCCTATTTTATCACCAGTGACATCATCCTATAGAAATGTAGCCTAATTTACATTGGCCTTAACACTATCGGATAACTTGGAATGCAACGTGTCAATTAATATTAATGTTTAAAACCGAATTTCGGTCACGTTGGCCAGTCTCAACGGAGACTAGCCATCTGCGCAGGACGGGATTATAGTGCACGAGTGTAAGTACTGGTGCACTCTCTATTCCCTCACTCTCATAGTCTGATGGGACGACAATCCGACACGGCAGGAGACCCGGAGAGGGATCAGGTGCATTACCAACGGCTTTACGTGCTTTCCGAAATACGGGGGTGAAACACTGCCATCTGCCTGACTCCGGGTTGCAATTGAGAATTTCTTGACAGAAAAACTTAATACTTGATTTTTTTGCCCCGATCTGGGATTCGAATTCGGTAGCTCATGAGCAGCAGTCGCGGATCACTGGACCAACTAGGCAGTTGATATTTATACCATAATTACAGGAGTTAATTAACTTTCTTATGTTGGAACTAATAATCAGTTTATATCTATTTATTTATTTATTCTTACAACTGAGATAGCAATTGGCGAACCTGTCAGCATTCTCTGCCAGTCAACAACCCGTAGCGTGGTGAGTTATTGTGGCAGGTCTATCTATCGAATCCCTATTATGCGGTAACAAATTAGGTCAGACCGCGACAACAGCGGATCTCTAGAAATGGTTTACCGCTATATAGAAATAAGTAAAATTTTTTTACGATTGCATATAGTGTTGAAAAAGTCTCTCATTCAGAATATTGCTGCAGCAAAGTTGCCGCAGCGCTGCGCTGTAACTCCGTCAGACAACAATAACTGCGAAAGGTAAAATAGTGAATGTACACATCTTACCTCTTTCTACTGCAAAACATTGGTTGAGTTAGGCTTGGAAAAAAGTGTTATTACAGACTATGAGGCATAACACCTCGACCCACAACATCGTAATGCATATGTTAAACCTGTACATGCTTGGAAGAGTTATGCCGAACAATATACTGGTTATTGGATAAACATACATTCTTAGGCTGCAGAGGACATGAGGTTGGTCTATTTTTCAATTAATTACGATAAAAAAAGTAAAGGCATACATATAAAACCTTCACGCTTTTGAATCAACTTCTTTGAATAATTATTGATAACTTGGCTAGAGGCAAATGTATCTTGTTTTGATAGAGGTTTTACGTACTATATATACAACTTTAATCCGTAATATAAGTAATTAATTTAATAGTCTCACTGGCCGACTTCAAATTAAACTATAAAATTCTGCTCGTAATATTCGATCGAGTAGTAAAGTTACATTTTAATGACGTTAATACCAATGTTTTCTAGGGCCAGTGATATTATGATCATAGATTTTAAATTGATGAGCTTAGCTCTTGTCGTTGGATAATTTGACAATTAGCTCTCCATTCCGCTTTCTTCTTTACTTCCGCTCACACTAGAATTTTCTCCTATATCGTGGAAATGTATTTACATAAATAACATATTAACTAGCACCCGTTCCCTGAGCAATTATTATTTGTAGACTAAACAAACGTGGGAGATTCGAACCTGTGACTCTGTAGCATCGCAGCTAAACGCTTAGCCACTGCGCTACTGGCCTATCAAATCGTTTTTTTCTCCTGCAGCTTTTGTACACTGTAGCGTAGCTTTACCATATAATATAATGATAAAAATAAAAATAAGAAATACCAGTCAATTTTATATAAAAATATTATGCACAAGCGCTCTCCTGATAGAGAAGGTATTAATTAAATAAAATTAAAAAATAAAATTAATTATATTATTGTTCTTCTATTTTTCTTCTTGGATAATGACACTAAAAAATATTTTTAAGGATACGGCAAAACTGTATCTTCCATTTCCATGTTTCTATGTTTTGTTTGTTTGTTGTATAAATGTGTTGTGTAAATAAACAGTATTTTTTTGCAATGGATCATCCACATCTCGTCAGTAGCAAGTGTATTCTAACTAAATACAAGTGCTGTCAAAACTGTTCCATTCAGCATAAAATGGAGCTCCAGCGCTGATTTTCAGTGGTAACAGTTTTCGTTTATGTTTTATTTTATTTCATAAATTAATTAATTATAATAAATATCGACTTTCTAAAATTATTCAAATTGTCCTATTATATCGTTATCAAAATACAGCAAGCAAATTTAACGAATATAAAAATATTAAAAAAAAAAAACATAATAAGACAGGTACAATCTTTTTTTTTGTCATTTTGAGTTGTTGTGAGAAAGATGCTGCTACACGTTTCCTGTTTCATTTCCTTTTGTGGCTTTTTACGATACTTACGGAATGATATAGGGTATAGTTATTCTATTTCACGATGAAGTTTTGACTTTGGTTGTTGTTAGCCGTGCACATACACATTATGTTAGTGTGCGTAGGCCTCGGGAGCGCTACTCCAGAGCGCCCGCAGCCTACACACACTAGCACAGTGTGTATGTGCATGGCAAACAACAACAAAGTCAAAACTTCATCGTGAAATAGAATAACTATAGTGGATTCTCTTAATCCGCCACTACAAGGCATTTCCTTCTGATATTGTACTTGAAAAGTTAATTATAACTGGTCCAATTTTAGTGAAGAAAACAGGGAAATTCGATTTTTTTTAAATAGTATAAGCGTGACAAACGAGCACACAGTTCACCCGATGATAAGTGAATGCTGTGGCCCATAGACGTCTACATTTATTCTCGATTGAGAATCAAAATACAAATGCATTGTCACCCCCAAGCACTAAGATAGAATGCCTCGTAACTAGTAATAAAGGGTCTTCGGTTCTCCACACTCACCATACGAAACACAGCAGCATTCAGCTGCTATTTTACGCTGGTATTCTGTGAAAGCGTGGGGTCCTGCCCCGGTCGAGCTGACCCATTCGTGCTAAAACCAGAACATAGCTGCAGCTACCTACCACGTAAAAGATTATGATTTCACTTATTAATCATAGGTATAATTAGTCTGAGTTGCAATTGGCTCATACGTTTGTCTAGCCCGCTCGTTCCGAAACAGCGCCATAGCAAAAGACCTGCTAAAAACTATTCTTCAAATATCTTACCGCCCGCATTTCCTCTTAAGATGCAAACCGAATCTCAACAGATGCACTCAGTGCTAAGCCCCGTGGTAATATTTTAATGGCAATCGAACCGATGTCCACAAACCATTATCCCCAGTTAAACTCGTCAAATGCGCTTTCACTGTCTTCAAACTATTCGATGATAATTACTTTATAAAATGCCATGATAAAGCTAATGTTTAGTTTAAACTTCGTAAAGTGGCTTTTACTCGATAAAGTGAAACTTCACTTGCGATGTTATTCCATTAAAATACCAGACGACCGACTTTGAAGCGGCTGGAAGCGGTTGTCGGTATTTGTTCACTTATTTTTTTATGTCTGGGCTTTGCGTCCGCGACTGTTCTTGTCAGACACTCCCTGTTTGAATATAATTATGTCATATTTAAACTGTACAATAATTCCCTTATGACCATTTTGCTATGAATGAGTAGTAAAATGCTTTTTCAAATGCCTAACGTAGTAATTTTAATTTAAATATATATTTCGTACTTTATGTATGTTATTTATTGTGTAAATTGATTGACGATTATCTTTTATCTGTATTTTCTGTTTATTTCAGGGAAATTAATTCGATGTTATATTAAACAAAGCATGTACATACTGTACAGCTTTTAATGATGTTTCGGCCTTTTTATATGTTTGTTTTAATCTAAAACATTTTCCCAAGTCGTTGCAAAAGCTTTTTTGGCAAATTAAGTCGTATTGCCTTACTGATGTGTTGTTTTCATTAACTGTTTAATTAAACCCTAATTAAGTATATTAAAATTAACAATTGTTGTTATTGTAATTTATTTTGATCTCGCACCACAATAATATGTAGTTGCGTGAGTCTTAAGTTTTATAATAAATCTTCGACGTTTCTTTTTTGTTTGTTTCGTACCTGGTCTGATGAAACCGGTTCTTCGAGATTTTTTTTTCTAATTTGTTTTAGAGCCTGCAAATTATTGACAGCCAGGTTTTCAAAAATGTTTCAGTGTAGGACAAGCAATGAACAGAAATTTCTGTTTTTATACATATTATTATATAACATCGTTTTGTAATTACAATTCCATTTTCAAATACTTTTCTTTTTTTAAATCAAGTGATAACTTTAGGATTAACAGGACAGTTCAAGATTTTCCCTTACAAATCTGACTATCATTTACAATTTGTTTGGCTCATTATATTAATCCTAGCCAATCCGTAAACACGGCAGGTTAATAGTACATTTTGAGGCAATCGCCTTGTGTGGTCGAATGATTAACTACAAAGGGAGCGATGCATTGTGAACACATATTAAGCTTCGCCCTTTGTGATTTTTTTCAAGCCCGCTTTAATGTGTAATGGAGTGATACTTCGTCTGCTTATTGTACGTGGTTAAACAGGTTGTAAAATTCAATTTCAGACGACCAATACGAGTTATTTATTGCGTAAGAAGTCTTAACGATAAAATTGAATGTTTTTTCTTTATTTGTTATTAAAAAAAATGAATTTATATTAGTAATGAGACGAGGTAAACGTATTTTATATTAGTTATAAGAGTAAGCGTGATAAGGGTCTCCGGTTCTCTACACTCACCATACGAAACACAGCAGCATTAAGCTGCTATTTTACGGTGGTATTCTGTAAGAGCGTGGTCCTTCCCCGGTCGAGCCGACCCATTCGTGCTACAACTATACTACGAATATAGCTGCAGCATGGCTCTACCACGTAAATTTGTGCAGGGCTTAATATACCAAAAAGCTTTTTAAAAACAAAAACTTTTTGCTACGACTTTTTTTAACTATGTGGTAGAGCTCTACGTGGTAAAGCCACGCTGCAGCTATATTATGTTTGAAGCACGAATTGGTTGGCTCGAACGGGATGGGACCACAGTCTCACAGAATAATATATAAAAATTAATATTATTATATAAAAAGTATAGTTATAAAGAAAAGTTAATATGAGATGATTTCTACGCACCCACATTGCAGTGCTTAGGTGTATTCACAAAAGTGCAAAGTAGCTGTGTTTGTTGCTACCCCGTTCTCTACATAATGGTCAGTGGGGGAGTGCAGACCGTTGACCTCGAAGAGGTCTTTACATCGTATATAGGGATTGATGTGCATTGAACAACATTTTTACAGTTTATAATTTTGTGTAAATTTATCTATACTGAAAAAAGTTTAGCTTGTTGTAGTCATTTCCGAACACCTGAAAGTATAACTAGACTAGAAAAAACATGAAGTCGTTGTAGTCTGTAGAATAATAAAAAAAATTGAAAAGGGTAATTTGTGTTAGTTTAAACGCTTTTCGTGTAATATGTTATATTTTATTGTTATTTATCTTTGGATTAGTTTTTTTTTAAATTTACCATAAAAATCTCTAGGATCTTTTGCAATGCTATGAAAGCGAAAAATATTTTTATAATATATATATATATATATATATATATATATATATATATATATATATATATATATATATATATATCACTGGCTTACCAAATATTGCGTAAGGTGCAAAGTCGGTCAGTCTTGTGTAACAGAAAAAGTTTTAACCTTCGTCATCATAACAATGATTCATCCTTGTGCCATTCATGATTCAGTGTTATCAACGGTACATTTTGTTTGCATCCCACTTCATTCACGAAGGCTTTGTCTTTAGTCTTTATCTACTTACGTGAGGAAATAATTGCTTTGGTTATTGAAACCTTATCACTTGATACAAATTTCTATGATAGTAGAGCTTTCATGGGACGGTAGTTTTGAAATAATTTAGAAAAATTCCAACCGCTTTTATTAAGCAGAGGTTTTCTTGAGAGTGTTTAAGGAAATAGTTAAACCCTATGAGAGGTACAGAATGTATGGTGTTATGAGGGTTATTTTCAGCAGTGGTTCAACTTTTGATAGGCTGTAAACTTTCTGCATTTTTATATGAAATATTACAGATGCTGGAATTCATAAAGCAGATGTCATCTGGACATCGACACAATCTGGACAAAACCTAAATCGACTCTATGAATTTCAGCCTGATTAACAACCTATTAACCTGACTATCATAATAATTTTCAGACAAGATACTACTACAAAACAATACGATAAATGTACAATACTGTCTGTAAGTACGAGTATGATATTACCGGTCTAATAGATCGATCCACACACACCAAAGCGAGACCGTTCAAACTTTAGACAAAGTAAACAAACATACTCGTTCGTTAGTAGGCACAGAGTAAAGAGTTTCTTTACTCATTTGGTAAAGGTACATGCGTACTAATTTCTTTACTTAATATTTACTCCGCTCTTACTTCTCTATATGGTCGGGTTACAAGCATATTTTATTCTAACTAAAAACTGATTTGCAATTTTGGCGGGAACTTCACTGCCGACAGATTGTTGCTCCTGTTTCATTGTTTTATTAATGGTTTGAAGTGGATTTAGGTACGTAAAAGTGATGCAATTTTGTATATTAAATGTCTGCGCATGTGAACTATTAGTGGAAATGACGAAACAAATGCTTTGATCTAGATATAAACCGCAAGTTATTTTGTCTGCTTAGACGTCTTAAGAACTTGAGTTAATATTGTTATCGACTATCTATTGGGTTAAGCCGTCGTCAAATTCTCCCGAGAAATTCTCAATGTGAGGCATCGGCGTACTGTGAAAAAGTTATTGAAACTTGTGAAGTTATTGCACGTGGTAGAGCCACGCTGCAGCTATAGTATTATGGTTGTAGCATGAATGGTTTGGCTTGACCGGAGTAGGACCACGCTCTCACAGAATACCAGCGAAAAATAGCAGCTTAATGCTGCCTTGTTTCATATGGTGAGTGTAGAGAACCGGAGATCCTTTTTACTGGAAACAAGCCATTATATCTTAGTCCTCAGGGGTGGCAACACATCTGCATTTTGATTCTCGATTGAATCGAGGATAAAAATGTAGATATCTATGGGCCACAGCATCCACTTACCATCAGGATTGTGTGCTCGTTTGTCACCCCTATTCTATAAATAAAGGATAATTTTATAACATTTGACACTGACACTGGCAAAAGTATAACCTTACGAGTCCATAACCAAAGAAAGAAGAACAGATTGTTTACATGACAGAGCTGGCAGCCGTTTTAGTATTAGCTGAAAAACAGGGATGGGTCACTAGTTAGTCAAGAATAAATGTAACTATCAGTGGGACACATCATTCATTAATTGCCATTATTATTTGTATGTATAGAAAATACTTAGAAATTTTGATTAAATCAGTACTCAAACCACCGACAAGAAGCATTCATATCACCTTCTTTCCATATTATCTCTTTTACGTATTTGTCCGTGTTTTATTTGCATTCACTGTTCGTGTTCTATTCATTTTCGGAACAAAGCCGTACGTTGACGGCATTCATTCACTTGGTCAAGTGCAATGCACCACAGACGATTTGAACGAATATGGCGTTGCATTATCAACATTCGATCTACACGCTATTTTTGTTTGAATCAGCCGTAATGAGTCACTGCGTTTAGGTGAGCGCAGCGAAGCGTGTTGTCGCGGAAGTGGTCACTGTGACTGAAAGGGGCACAGTGATATAATTTTATACATGAATATTTATGTGACATATTACTATGTATATTGTAGAAAAGTTTTCTCATGTATTCTTTGATATCTATCAAAGAATACAGATGCACATCTGCAGGATACATACTCTTTGGGTGGCAAGAGTCCTTTTCTGCTTAGTTTCCTTTTCTGGTCGGTACCACTTACTTATTTCTGCCACCAAGCAGTATTGAGTATGCTGCTATGTTCCGATCGAAATAGTATGGATAGCCAGTAAAGTTACAAACTGTGATGTACTCTGTCTTGGTCCTAGGAAGCGACAATGCATATTTTGCGTCTAGGGTATATGAGCGTTGGCGTGTAGTGTTAACCCATGTAATGACGTTGGTGTCGTATGAGGCGACAGAGGGAAACAGAAACACCGAAACGGGAGGTGGGCAGCAGCTTAGTTTTTATAGGATAAGGGTGACAAGCGAGCACACAGTTAGGGCATGTACATATTAATAGAAACATTGTCATGTATGTTTATTTATTTATTTATTTATATAATTTGCATGTCACAAGAAATACATCATACATCAAGTGACGCCCCGTAAGGGCATAGCAATTTATAAGAGGGTAGTTTTTTTTTAATAATATTAACTACTGCATACTAAATAGCTAAATACCAATTAACTTATTTCTTAACATTTACTAGTCTAACATATTATTTTTTTATAATTATTACACATACATTTACTATTTATTCGCATCTATAAAAAATTCACTTAAATTATAATAACTTTTATCAGTTAAGAATGACTTTAATTTTTTTATAAAAGAACACAATGTTGTCTATATTTTTTAAGGTTATTTGGAACATTATTATATATTTTAATTACCATCGTATGGGGACCTGTTGTAAATAATTTCAATTTTGAGAATTGAATATTCAATTTATTTTGAGTTCGATTATTTCTTTTGACAGTGACTTTTCACAGAGACAGTGTTTACAGGATCATATAGATGTGGATGTTTTCTAACGAACTTACAATATTCAATAATGTAAATAGATGTAAGTGTGAGTATACCAAGTTTTCTAAAATGTGGTCTGCATGAGTCCGTTTTTTCTATATTTGTCAAGATTCTGATACATTATTTTTGCAATTTGAAAATATTATCTATGTCAGTACAGTTGCCACAGATGACTATTCCATAAGTCAATGTTAGATATTTTAAAGCTAAAATTACTAAATTACATCTTTTAAAAAGGGTATGTACATATTAATAGAAACATTAACCACCTGATGATAAGTGGTTGCTCTGGCCCATAGGCATCTACATCTATCCTCGTTTGCGAATTAAAATACAGATGCGTTGTCGGCCGTGAGGACTAAGATGGAATGCCTCTTTTCCAGTAAAAAGGGTCTCCGGTTCTCTACACTCACCATACGAATCACAGCAGTGTTAAGCTGCTGGTATTCTGTGACAGCGGGGTCTCCGGTCGAGCCGACCCATTCGTGCTACAACTATACAATTAATACAGCTGCAGCATGGCTCTAACACGTTTAAAAGCATGACATCTTTCTAATATATTAATTGAATAAAAGTAATTCTAACTGCGGTTACCAATCTCAGGGAGATAAAGTTAAGCGTGGCAACTATGGAAAATATTTAAACAATAAGAGCCAATGTAAAGCCGTGGACTTTTGATCGCCTGTAATAAATAAATGAATTTATATTAAACGCCATTTGTCGACTCCTACAGAACCAAGAACCGAAATAGCGCTATGTATTCTCATAATACTACCACAACACGGCAAACATTACGATTAATTTTATAATGGATTTACAATTCGATCGGCATCTCCCATTTTTGGACGCTACAATTTTTTTACGTTTCTTTGCCGTCGAGGGAACCTTTCCGATACCTGCTCTGAACAGGTGTTGTTAAACACTGTTCTCGACTTGTTTACTCTGAAGTAACTTATTTTCAATAAATAATTATGCCAAGTTAAACATTATTATATTTTACTTAACGTTAAACGTGAACTCCTTTTACGTAGCAAATTATAGGCCTCGGGTGATTTATCACGTCTGGGTGTGAACGAGGCTGTTTCATCATGCGTTCAGGCTTTTTGGTTCGATTCATTATTAAATTGAATTCAACTTCGAAAAATCTATTTTTAAGCGGTAATGTTAGTATTTTAAATGAATATGACAGTGACAGTATTGGAATAGGTCAAGTGCCTCAGTGTGTCATCTTGTTAGGCATTTTAATCAAAAGTCCGCGGCTGAACATAGGCCTATCTCAGAGATTGCCTCATAGGTGGAAAATTTGCTATAGTTGCCATGCTTGGCAAGCGCGTTGGCAACCGCAACCGTTTAGTTATGTTATTATCAGGAAGATGCTGCTGTCTTTTCTTTCATTCCCATCTGTCGCCTCATATGACACCCCGGTATGATTTGGGGGTATTGGATTATCTCTTACGCCGCCAACACGCGGCTAAATTGACAATAAAGGGCGTTTTAAAAAACGTAATATATAATATTAGATATATAACTTGATATAAATTATTTTATCTTTTTTATATGACTCGTTACTGCCTGATTTATCATCAGACAATTAAAAATTTTACTTTTGGAAGTAAGTAGGTTTCGAATTGAAAAAACAACCACAATATCTACATTTGTAGTACTAATATACACCGTAGATATTTGAACAGATAAGTATATTCGATTTAAATGTATGTTATACATTAATTTACATAACATAATATACAATATTTTATTATATACAATATTAAAACTATAAAAAAAAAACTAAAACTAGTAATTTAATTATCAAACAGTCCTACGATATTAAATATAACTTGATTACATTTAAAAAAGATAAGTATATATCAGTCAGAGAGATTATGTCTTCTCTATTTAATTACCATTTTAGAAGTGTAAATGGATGTTTTGCGTCATCTGCGCCATATAATATTTTCTGAAGTTCCTTGATTCAATTTTAAAGACAGTCGAAGGAATCATCATTAAGCCCTTTAGAAGTACACTGATAAATACAGGCCTTCACCAAGACCTGCCACAAATCACGGACCTAAGCCACTTGCATTGTTCGACTTTCTGCAAGTTGTCATCCCATCGGTTGTTGGTTCATCGATCTATATGGCCAGCAATTTGCCATTTTAGCTCGCTGATCCGTTTAGCCAAAGGACTATTTATAGTAATTGATTCTACTACAATGCTACTATATGAATTTACACAATTCGTTGAACATAATGTATTCTTTAGACAATTTTTTGTCAATAAATTCTCTATTTTAAACAAGGACAATGTTGTCAATTAACAACTAATAACAGAGAAAGTTCCGTGAACAGCCGAGCCCTAAATCTTGTCAGAGACCAATAAATACTATTGATTGCAACGGAAAGGTTTGAAGTTTTTGCCACTTTTTGCTCGTTCGTTAACTGTTGAAATCAATAACTGGAAATCTTGCTGTACTTAATTAAAGTAGTTTTTAATGTTACAGTGTTCCTTTTGAAAGGTGTATTTAATACTATAATTATATATTTTTATAGATATTTATATTAAGTAATACATCGAGTCATCGAAGCATATTATACAATAATTTCCAAAATTAAAAGCAATGAAATCTGTAAAATTAGTTGCGTTTAAAATTTTGTTTTGTTCCCTATAAAATAATAATTTTAACGTTTTTTTTGCTGTATTATATTTTATATTTATTATATTGTGTATTACACTTAAATATGATTGTTCTTAACTTTGCAACAAATTTTTATATACGCAGCTAATTTTTCTATTTATTTGTTATGCGTAATGTATAACGGGAAAGAATTTTTGTTAATTATATTCGAGTTATGTTTTGTACATAATATTTTGTACACATTTATTACAGCTAATTAAAAGTCCACTATAGAACATAGGCCTCTCGCATGGGTCTTATATTTGTTCTAGTTGCGACGCTTGGCTGGTAAGAGCAGTTTTTATTATTCTACGTTGCTATTAGAAGGGGCCCATCTCCTGTTTCATTTCTCGCAGTTACGACACCCACGGAATTGTATGGGGCAGTGAATTCTCTTACTTGGCCGTGTAGTGGCGGTGTAAGAATATCCACTACCCCATATCATCCCGTGGGTGTCGTTCGTAAGAGCAGACAGAGGGAAACTAAAACAGAAGATGGGCAGAAGCGTGGCAACTATGGCAAATATAGAATACTAGGAATGAATACTAGGAACAAGCACAAGTTAGTTATACCAGTTACTCGACTCCAAAGAGTCAGTAATTCCTTCATGGGGCAATGTATACGCTTTTACAACAAAGTCCCAGAAAATATGCAGACCTTTTCTATCAAAATGTTTAAATTATTTATTAAGCAAAAATTGTCTAGTAAGGGTTATTATACTACTAAAGAATACATGACTGATAATAACCCCTGGGAATGAGGTGATCACTACCATGCTGTTTCTAAATGTTTTCATAACAATTGTATAAAATATTACATTGTAAATTATGCTTTTAAAAAAAAAGTCCCGCTGGGTTTCTTGCTGGTTCTTCTCAGGACAGTAAAAGTAAAAAATGACTTTCAATAAGTATTATGTACTATAATCTATATTGAAGAAAAATGATTCTATTCTATTCTATTCTATCCTTCCTACGAGCCAATCTATGGGGGAGTTCTATGTTTACAAGTGGGCTTTGATGGGCTGTAATGATGATGATTCTCTTACGGAGTTACTACTAGGCTTACAATATGAATATTATAAAAGTCTTTTACAAAGTTTTAGGAGTTTTATCGTATGTCATCGTAGTTTATCTTGCTGATAAGCCATATGTAGATTAAAAAGTTATTACTAACTAGATGTTCCCCGCGACTTCGCCCGCGTGTAATTTAAGGTTTTAATTTAAAATTAAAGTAGCCTAAGTTACCCTTATAACATCAGCTATCGGCCAGTGAAAGTCCCGGCATAATCGGTCCAGCCATTTCGGAGATTAGCCGGAACAAACAGACAGACAGACAGACAAAAATTTTAAAAATTGTGTTTTTGTTATAGGTACCGTATATACTTTCATATGCATTAAGTAAAAAACTGTTGTTTTGATATTACAAACGGACACTTCAATTTTATTTATTTGTATAGAATAGATGACACAAGCGAGTCTGCCTAACGTCTGCGCTATTAAATTATTAATCGAAACAAGATCATCTACGTACCAGCGGGTGGTGATAGAATCCCGTGGGCGTATGAAATTAGCCTTTCGTCTCCTTCACGCGTACAAGCTAAAGGTGAAACGGAAGATATGACAGCGTTCATGTCTCTCAGAAGCCGCTAAAGGTACTGGGGGTATTTTTTTCAGACCGTTGCACAATGTGAGTAGATATAGGGTTTTTTATTGGTCAAAGGAATACATTACTACCTGTTAGAGATATTAAAAAAGGTCCAAATAGAAACAAGGTTTAAATCAAATAAAGCAGCAGTATATGCGCACGCTAATTGACTTTCGTCGGCTTTGGTCGAAAATTCAATTATCACCCGATAAAATTGTCGATTATGATTTTACGACCTTTTGTTATGTTGTTTAGTATTACTTTTCAAATAATTTACGATATTTTTGTTTCATAAAAATATTATATTGTAATAGTTTTTATTTTAATTACCTATGTCTTTGTAATTTTATCCTCTACAATGGTTGCCTGGTAGAGATTGCTTCTAAGCGATAAGGCCGCCAATTGTACCTTTATATTTTTTTTCATATGTATTTCTGGTGTACAATAAAGTATATTTCATTCATTCATTCATTCTTTGATGTCGGTTCAACGTTTTACTAAAATTTGTATTACTTTACCCTTTTAAGTGGCCTAAGCAATGTCACAAATTCTAGGTAACCGTTTAAGAACTTACATTAAAATCTTCATACTTTTTTATATCCATATACGGAAAAATAATTTGACCCTTAGGTATAATTTTTTTAAAAGTATATATTGGATATATATATGGTATAACCTATTTTAAATATTTTTTATTCCGAGGATTCGGTGAACATATTTAATTGAACCCGCTTAAATGTGGCTGGATGCAAATAAAATTAAAATTTCTCATATAAATAAAGGGCTGCAATACGAAAAACGTTTATTATAAAAGAAAGCTAAAGCGTGATTAAATCTCATTTACTACCACTCTCCTTATTTAAAACCTGACCCTTTCCTCTTAACATAAAGCTTATACTTGAGAAATAACAGTTAATAGGATAATTTGTCTTACCGCTCATGATTTTCCATAAAGATTTAAAGCGTAGACAATTAAGTATTGATTGTTTTCTTAGATGATAGCATCCTATTTAAAGCGAACAATAATTAATTGTAGTGATACGTATGTTTATTTATAAACGTTGTGTTATTTCTATAAAATATGGATTGTTTTAATTTAGAATTCAATGATTCTACTATAGTAGCGAGTAGAGTAGATAATGCTTTTAATATTAAGTTAACCTTTTGATAATGCACTGTTTTTGTAAGGTTGAATAAAGATAAAATATATACATAAATATAGTTGTTTTTTTTTTTAAATTAAAGTGACAAACGAACTTACAGTCCACCTGATGGTAAGTGGCTACTGCAGCCCATGGACACCTGCAACCTACTTTAAATAAAGAAGATTACAGATACGTTGTCACCTCTGAGGACTACGATGGAATACCTCACAGCTTGTAATTATACTGACTCTCTATAACCTTGACACCGGAAGACAGCAGAGCAAGGCACTGCTGCATGGCGGCAGAAAAGAGTAAGAGGGTGATACCCACACGGATTCTTAGGTGCGCACTGATATTCGTTTTTATAGAATAAGGTTTACAAATGAGCACATAGTCCACCTGATGGTAAGTGGATGTTGTGAAAGGGTTATTATAATATTAAGGAATTTATGGGTGATAATAACCCCTGGTAACGAGGTGATACCTACCAAGCTATTTCTAATTTGTTTTGTGTTGTTAATTGTGTAACATTTATGTATTTTTTTAAAGTCCCGCTGGGTTTCTTGCTGGTTCTTCCCAGGACAGAGTTTTTTTTTCTCGAACCAGTGGTAATTAAACAAAAGAGTGACTTTAATAAGTATTATTGATAATCTACATTGAATAAAAAAGTTTCTGCTTCTGTGGCCTATAGACATCTACATCTATTGTTGATTAAGATCAAAATATAGATGCGTTGTCTCAATAAAAAGGGTCCCCGTTTTCTACACTCACTACATGAAACACAGCAGCATTAAGCTGCAATTTTACGCTGCTATTCTGTGAGAGCGTGGTCCTTCTCCACTTGAGCCGACCTATTTGCACTACAACCGTAATATAGCTACAGCATGGCTCTGTCACGTATAAAAACACACATTATTTCTAACATTTATTTATTTTCTTTATTCGACGCCCACGGACGAGACTGAACATTTAGAATTTAATCATTTTAAAATGATCATAAAATTCAATGAACACATCAACAAAACTCATTAATGATCGGAAATTAAAGTCTAATAATATGATTCTGGTTCTCGACTTTCAGCTTCTTTGGGCTTCTTATTTCGTTCATTAGATACTTATATCTGTTTAATTTGGTTAACGATGTAATTAAAAGCCTCGGCAGCTGCTAACTAATAAACTTTATTGCATGTGAGTTTCGCCTACACTAAAGAGCCGCTTACATTTTTTTATTGAATTAAACCGAACTACACTTACGCAAGTTACCAAGTAAAGTTAACGTTGAAGCGTGCTGGAACGATTTTGATTTTTAAAACCACATGCAAAGTTCATAATTTTGAATGAAATAAGGAAAGGTATGATATGATCTGACATACAATAAGCTTTTTAAAATATGTTTTGTACAGTGCGAAAGGTAAGCGTTTGTGTCCAGCGTTGTCGTTGTCACAAATTATAAGCGATTTTTTGCATTAGCGTTAGAAATACTCGTATTTACCTTTAAACTGAGCAAAAATTTTGTTCTATGCTCTAAGATCTCTAAGATCTAAATATTAACATAGGATTAGATTAGCGTTTAACAAGAGTTTTTTCCTTTTTCATCATCATCATCATCATTAAAGCCCTTCACAAGTCCACTACTGAACATAGGTCTCCCGAGTGTCTCCCGGTCCTGAGCTAGCTGAATTCCTGGACTTCCCAGACTTTCATCTCTTACCAGGAGGTCACTCGATCTAATGGGAGGCCGCCCTACATTTCGCTTACTGGCACAATGCTGCCACGCGAGAACCTTTCTTCTCCTTTGGTAATTGGTTCTTCGAGTTGTATGGCCGGCCCGAATCTCAGAATCTCAGCTCACATGAGCCGTGATCCGTTGGCCTATGTCGGAGTCCCCTTTCTTTAGTAACCCTTTAATTTTTTTTAGATTTTGACACATCTGAAATCACATATTTGAAAAAAGTGATAAACTCTACCAAAAGTACAAGGAAAACGCGTTCAGTTTTAAACTAGACGATCTCTACCTGATACCGTGTTGTGGCGATGTAAGAATATCCACTACGTTCAGCAGAGGACTTTAATAGGCTGTTACGGTAACGGATCTCTAACTGAGCTACCACGCTCGTACCGCAGTTTTACAATTATTGCACAATTGTATTCATATTATGAGTGTAATCCTAATTACTAGTATTACAATAATAGAACACAATAACTACGAGTATGCCTTTAACAGAAGTAAAACCACAATAAAACTGAGCATAAAAAATGCAATTCAGATGCAAAAATTAAATGCAAACGACTATTTGAACTCGCCAATTGAGCGAGTCATATTTTAATTTTACTAGTCATGTATCTATTAAGGCTTATGATTTATTTTCTAGATCGTCTCGCTCATCTTTCAATAACAACGTCCACTCTAATATAGAGATTTATTACCTACTATCCCAGCCTCAAGCTCGTTCTGTTCGGACTTCGTATAAGTTTTAAAGAATCATGATGAATTGAGATTACGTGCATCTTTAACCACTTTTAAATAATTACAATAATAATCACCATCATCATCAGTTCGTACAAGTCTTAAATTTGGGTTTCTAATCATAAGTAATAAGTTTTCTTTGTTGCCACTACAAGATAAATTGTATTCTGGTCTTTTGACAACCCCCACTAGGGCATTCCTTGATTTTGCGAAAGATAAAAATTAAATTGCTTTTCGGCTAATTAACGCAAATATTATCCACTACTCCATATCATCCCGTTGGTCTCGTAAGAGGCAACAGAAGGAAAGGAAACAGGAGCACTGGATCACTATGGGCATATTGCTGCTGCCTACCACCTTGCCAAGCATGGCAACTACAGCAAATAATAAATAATAATATGAGGCAATCTATGGGGGAGATCTTTGTCCAGATACATAGACTTTTAGGTAAGTATATTTCGAGAATAATGTACGTTGTTCTTAAAAATTAAGTACATAATTTTGCATAGATAATTTTAAAGGATTCCTTTGTTAGAATATCACATATTACACCTTATTGCAGAGGCTTACTCAATATTAGATGATAATGTTTACTTATAAAGCGTTATTGAACATACATTGCACATAAAAAAAAAGAATATTTCGGAAGAAAAACCGAACTTTCATTACTTTGAACATTATAGTAGTTGAGAAACTATTTAATAATTCTATATTTTAAGCTTTTTTATTATATTCTGCAAACTAACTTATTAAAAATTAGTGTAAGAGGAATAACCTAATGGCTAATATGCTTATTATAATATATTCCATGATACAACACTCTTAAACTCCTAAATTATCGGTTAAAGTATATAAGCTTTTAGTAGTGTTGAATACGAGTGGTGAAATAAAAAAAAATTGTACAACCGACTTCAATATAAATAAAATGAGAACATCATCAATGTAGTCAAAGCCAATTTAATACGCATTATTAAGGATAACTCAAAAACTACTTATCAGATCTTGATCAAATTTATATAGGCCCACATTGGAAGCACCATCTTTCAAGAAAAAAAGAATCATCAAAGTCAGTTCACCTAGAAACCGTTCTGAGGTAACACACATAAAAATATACAGTCAAATTGAGAATCTCCTCCTTTTTTTGAAGTCAGTTGAAAATATATTCTTCGTGGCGTTTACTAGTATCCATTGAGTATTTTACAAGTTTCTATCAAATCATTCCGCTATCTTTGTTTGTCTAAAGCAGTCAGCAAAGTTCAAAAGTTCAACCACAGATCGTTTTATGCTCGCACATAAGATAAAATGATTGAGATTACGTCTCTCCACGTCTTTCTATTAAAAAAATAATGTTAAGTATGAAATAAACGGTTTAAAAAGCCTTAAAATTTAGATTAATTGCGTTTTACCGTTGCTTAATGTGTTTAGCCACGCCGAAATATTGTTTGCACTCTCACGTACAGTTACAAACGGCCTCGGGATGCTAAAGTGTTGCAAATGCGTGCTTTCGGTCGTTATTTCATTTTCTTGACGCATTGCCGGTTAAGGTTACATTGTTGTTAATAAACTTGATCTTAACAAGCTCATTCACTGTTTATTAATCTTGTTTCTCACGACCTGACCTCAATAATAATTAAAAGGGGATCGTTACTGCGTTCTTCTCTTCCTTATTTTGCTAGTTGATTTGCGATCGATTAAAATTGTACATGCTTGATTTAATTTTATGGTCAAACTGCCACTGCTATTACGTCCGTAAACTTGTATGTTTTTAATCTTTCTGCACTAACACGCTTTTTTATTTTTATTTTTTTTATAGAAATAGGGTGACAAACGAGCACACAGTCCACCTGATGGTAAGTGGTTGCTGTGGCCCATAGACATCTACATCTATCCTCGATAACGAATCAAAATGCAGATGCGTTGTCAGCCTTGAGGAATAAGATGGAATGCCTCTTTCCAGTAAAAAGAGTCCCCGGTTCTCTACAATCACCATACGAAACACAGTAGCATTAAGCTGCTATTTTACGCTGGTATTCTGTGAGAGCGTGGTCCTTCCCCGGTCGAGTCGACCCATTCGTGCTACAACTATGTTATAAATATAGCTGCAGCTTGGCTCTACACGCTTTTCTACACAGTAAGCCAGTCCTCGGGGAGCTGGTTATAATTCCTCGACGCATATGTTCTCTACAACACTCTGTCTTTCTGTACGTGTTCGAAAACCATCCAAAAAAAAAAAATCGGACGCTATTTGAAATATTAAAAAAAACACGATATTAAAGTGTTAGCACATACAAAATATTCCTACAGAACTAAGCCAGCCGTTAGCTTAGCTTTTCTATTTATATAATTATGCAAAATGGAATCATTTTAGAAACACTTGATAGTAATTTCATTTCTAAACCAGTTTTAAAGTTCCTGGTCACATTTGTAATAATTAAAATCAAACGTGACTTCCATGTACGAGTTGAATGCTGCATTTAATAGGACAAACAGATTTCTGCATTTCATTATGGGCCTTTCTAAATAGCACACTACCGTTCATTGTATCGTTAACAACCGATACATAATAGGGCCGTCTCTCACGAGAGCTCTTCCATTTGTACTGATAGTTGGCTCGAGTGGCGATGGACGATGCGATACCTCCTGTAATAAATTGCCCGCTGACACAGCATTGCTCAAAGCATGCACCGTTATCAGCTAATAGAGGTAAGAGTATGTTTCAAAAGCATTGCGACTGTTTCGTTGCTTCGAATATATAGACTGGCTATTATAATTTAAATCTAGGAATAAAATTTAATAATCACAAAGTGGAATAGGAAAACCTTACTTTGTTTACAAACTGACGTATAACTGAATAACTTACATTAAAAATTTAAAAAAACACCGAAACAAGAAGAGCTGATGATCTTCAAATGGCTGAACAGATTTTCTTGTAACATAGCTAAGAACACTTTCGATTAAGACACCTTTCAAACGATTTTTTTTAACAAAATCGTTTCATCTGTGCAGGAGCTATGTTGCCACAGACAGACACACAGATCCCCCCTACAAACTTATAACACCCCTCTGTTTTCGTCGGGGGTTAAATATATTTAATAACAGTAATGCCCTCCAGACTGAATTTCGGTCACGGTGGCCAGCCTCAACGGAGAGTAGCCATCGGCGCAGGACGGGATTATAATGCCCAAGTGTAAACGCAAGCACAGGTGCACTCTCTATTCCCTCACTCTCATAGTCCGATGGGACAGTAAACCGACACGACCGGAGAGAGATCAGGCGCAGAACCAACGACTTAACGTGCTTTCCGAGGCACGAGGGTGAGACACCGCCAACTTCCTGATTCCAGACAGCTACTGAGAATTTCTTGACGGAAAAACTCAATAACTGATTTTTTGGCCCGACCCAGGATTCGAACCCGGGACCTTATGATCAACAGTCGCGTTTACAATCACTAGATCAACGAAACAGTCAACAGTTATTAACGGTAATAAGGATTTGACTGTAAAGTGGCGGTGACGGAGAATATCTTCTACCCCGTATCGTCCCGTGGATATAGTAAAAGGTGACAGATGGAAACAAACCAGGAGATGGGGAACAGTGTCTTCCAAATCACAACTAAAAAATAAAAGACTGCGGTTGCCAACCCGCCTGCCAAGCGTAACAAATTTGGCAAATATCCCCCCTATGAGGCAATCAAAACTCAGACTGAACAAAACACTGCTGAACAAAGCGGCATATGTTCAGCAGTGGACTTTTAATAGGCTGTAATGAATCACTCAATAATGAAATAAGGATCGCTTAAACGTTGATATATTAAACACCAACTCTTAATATTACTAAGCAAATAAACAGGCTATTATATAAATGCGAAATTTCTAAATAATTTTGCTGATGACATCTATTAAAAGCGAACATGGATAAGGTTAATCAGTAAAGTCTTAGCGAATACAGAATCATTTATAAATAACCTTTAGTGGAGAAATCTAGCAATAAGTATAAAGTATTAAATCTTTCGAACCCTTCAATTTCGCCTGGCTTTCACTGACTTATTGCGTATAGTTGTATCTAAATAGGTATCTCCACAAGCGATGGGACGGGTTCGGATGTTGCCGTTATTAATATAGTTTTCTTATCTCGGGATGGCCCTTTCATCGCATTAGCTGTCGTTTTAATTAACATGGAAGTACACGAGCCCGTGTTGATTAGTTTAGATACAATAACATTACACAATTGACGAAACACATCAGTTGCTAATGGTCTCTTTTTTCTGATGCTTGTACTAAATTTTAAGTTAAGATTTATTTAAAAAAAATTGATACGATTGAATATTTTAATTTTTAAATGAAAACTAATGTGCTAGGAAAGACAATAAACGTTAGACAGCTAAACTAGTAAATACAGCTGTGAATCTGCAAATATTTCTTCGCAAGTATAATTTTCACAAATTCAAGTATAATAAATACATACATACATAGACACTCACGCCTGTCACCCAGAGGGGTAGGCAGAGACTACGGACGCCTCCTTTACATCCATATACGCATACACGCTCGTCGGTTAAGGGTACTCCTAATCTGGCCCATTTCCAATATATCGCCAATTTGGTCGATAAACCTTCGTCTAGGGCGTCCCTTTTCGACTCTGCCGTTCACTTCTGCAGTATAATAAATAGTATATTAAAATTTGTAAATAGCATTAAAAATGTAATTAAATTATTAATACATAATGTATTTAAATTATTATTTATTATTTTATTTCTGCTGCCAAATAGCGGTGACGATGAAGGGTGTAGAGAGCAAGTATAATTACAAGCGGTGAGGCATTATATCTTAGTCCTCAGAAGTGACAACGCATCAGTAGCCTTCTTTGTTTGAAGTTGGTTGCAGGTGTCCATGGATTGCAGAAGCCACTTACTATCAGGTGCACTGAAGTTAGTTTGTCACTCCAGTTTTATTAAAAAAAAACGCAAATAAATTCTGTCACAACAACAAATCGCATTAGTTGGAGCATTATCGATTTTAAATGCAAAATCCGAAATGTCAGAATATATAATATGTACGTGCGAATTTCATTCTAGTGTTTTGTTTGTCGAACGAATTTTGTAATATCACTGGCTGCTTAAGATTTAAGATACTAATATTTTTCATGAAATTGCAAAACATGACCTAAATTTCTCTCGTCTGCGCGATATAGTGTTGTATTTATTTAGAGCTTGTGTGTTATTATTGTTTTGTTTGTTGACATTTTTATGGCAATTTATTAATGTATTATTAATTCTACTCATATCTGTATTGTGTATCAAAGTGTACCGTATCCGTATTAAATTTACTTAAAGTAACAACCGTACACATAATCATTATTACTGTGTAATCTATGCAAATAAATAAAATTTAAGTGTCTGTTTGTAATGTCAAAATAACAGCTTTTTACTAAATTCATATGAAAGTATATACGATATTTATAAAAAAATCAATTTTTTGTCTGATGTTTGTTCCGGCTAATCTCTGAATTGGTTGGACCGATTTGGACGGGACTTTCACTGGCAGATAGGTAATGTTATAAGAATAACTTATTTTAGAAAAAGAATTAAGGTTCCGCGCAAATAAAATTAAAACCCATGAAATCCAATCGTAATAAATTCCACGTGGACGAAGTCGCAGGGAACAGCTAGTATTTAATATAAAATAATTATCAGATGTTTTTAACTGCCTCGTTGGTCTAGTGGTTGTGAGCGCAATGGCTGATCATGTGGCCTCGTGTTCGAATTCCGGGTCGACCAAAATCTGATGTCAGGCAGTCATCAAGTTGGCGGTGTTTCACGTTCGCGCTTCGAAAAGCAAAACCGTAAGGCCGTTGGTTCTGTGCCTGATCTCCCTCCGTTCGTGTTGGTTTATGATATCGGAGTATGAGAGTGAGGGAATAGAAAGTGTACTTATGCTTGCGCTTCGGATATCTTACTTTTCCACCTCTAGATGGAAAGTTAAGTGCTTAAGGTTTTATTATCGGAAAAGTTTATGCCATAATTATTAACGCACCTCAAGTTTGTTCTGATTATCTATAACCGAAAATCGAAATAGAGTGATTTCTCCACTTATCCGTATATTCAGTTTTACCTATATTTTTAATCAGCTAAATAACAAGCGTAGAACTATTTGACAGCGTGGGTCACAATAACGCCTATCGTAATAAAGGGGTCCCAAACCCAGCGCTAGAAACTACAAATAAACTCTATTACAAACACTTTGGGGCATCCGTTATCGTACTTTGATGTTTTATTTCCTGCGCTTATCTATTTTGGTCATGCTTGTACATCGTATCAATGTTTGCTTACGGCGATCGGCTTTGATGCAATTCCCTATAAGGTGCACCATGCATTTCTATATTGAAGCTAAATAACTCCCTATGTTCAATAATTTTCTTCGCCTCTGCACCTACCTATACGTTACATTCCCTATCAAATAATAGTAAAGGCTTGCGTACGTTCTCTACAACAATAGGCAGATAAATTAGACGTTTTGAATTATGTACTTGGTTTAATACGTGATAGGGCTGTCTACAACTATATTATGGCTGTAGTCTGTAGGTCGGCTCGGCCGGGCAAGGACACGCTCTCGCAAAATATCCGTGTAAAATAGCAGCATTCGTATGGTGAGTGTAGATAACCTACTCGGAAGGAGGCATTCCATCTTATTTGTCAGGGGTGACAACGCTACATTTACATTCTGCTCAAAATTACATAATGGAGACGGTTCCCTGAAATTTGCGATATTATTATTGTATCCCCTTAACTTACTTGCTTGACCTCCATTCCTTGACTCTCGGGATATAGAGATAACCAAATTATTCGTGCATGTTTTATCGCCTTTATTTCTGAGTTAAATCAACGAAGTCTGGAAACTGGAAGTCGAAGATATGAACACAGTTTGATTGACAACGCTATGATGGTGCTTTCTATTCATTAATTTATTACTTTAAATCGGATTTATTTAACAGTGATGATGATGATTTTTTTTTGATCGCAGCTCCAACAACAAAACACATACGAATCACTCATAAAAATAATTATGTACATATATTTCCTTATCGTTGGTGCATTTGTTTAAGGTGTACACAACTTTAATTTAAATCAAGGATACCAGTTTCTTAAGCTAGGTCACATTCTATTTATATTCGTACAATATATTGTTAAAAAAAAGTTGTTAAAAATTAATGATTTCTTATATTTACGCGAACACTACACATTGAATAAAACTATTTTTACGGATTTGATCGCTTTTAATTTACTATTTTAATTCCCGACATTTCGGGTGCTTTACAGCACGCATGGTCACGGGGGGGGACTGAGGTGTTTGACGTCCCGATGTCATAGTTAGCCCGGCTACCTTCAGTTTTTTAAATATTATTTTTTGGTCCGATCTACGCAGAATGAGCTTACAGTATCTTGAAGTCTTGCAGTGGTATGCTTGGGTTTGGATTTAATTTTGTTAATTATAGGATCCCAAGCAGGTGGCAGCACCCATCCATCTTCTCTATTGAAATTAGGATGTTTTTTAATCTCAATAGCCTCGCGTATCATCCTTGGTAGGAATCGGTGTTCTTTTGCGAGGATTTGTGGTCTATCAAATCTGATGTAGTGGCGAGGACGATCTTGAACATGTTCACACACTGCAGACTTTCCGGAACGTCGGTGCTTCACGTCAGCTAAATTAAACGCGATAAAATCCGTAAAAATAGTTTTATTCAATTGTTAAAAATTGTTACAAGTCAAATCTAAGACTTTAAACTTCATCATCATTACAGCCCTTCACAAGTCCACTGCTGAACATAGGCCTCCCCCAAGGAATGCCACAAGGCACGGTCCTGAGCCACCTGCATCCATCGACTTCCTGCATGACTTACCAGGTCGTCACTCCATCTAGTGAAGGGTCGCCCTACACTTTGCCTACGGGTACGAGGCTGCCACTTGAGAACCTTTTTTCCCCATCGGTTGTCGTGCTCCCAACACCCACGGGCATAGGTGTGACATGGACATTACACATGATCTTTTTTTTGTCCATGTTCATCTTAAGACCTATCCGTTGGGAGACACTATTGAAGTCATTGATCATAGTGCTTAGGTCCTCCAGCGATTCTGCCATAAGGACTATATCCTCGGCAAATCGAAGGTGAGTAATGTACTCGCCATTGATGTTAATACCGTATACTTTCCAGTCCAGTAGCTTGAAAACGTCTTCCAATGCAGCGGTGAAGCGTTTCGGGGATATAACGTCACCCTCTCTTACACCTCTGTGCAGTTGGATAGGTTTCGTACTCTGGTTCTGTACTCGAATAGCTATCGTAGCCCTACTGTACAAACACTTCAGCACTTCGATATACCGACATATCCAACTATCATACTTTAAACTTATTTAATATATATTAGGCTATTTATTTTTAACAAAACCCTTATTATAAGAAACAGACAAAGTTCTTTAGCAATAAAGATTGAGAGTTGTTCCCTCTCCTTAACATATTACGTACGGTAAGCGAACAAACCGTGTTTCACCCTCACACCAATGAAATTGTTAAGTTCAATTTAACTACTGAATTACAACATGCTCAGTGTCATTGAAAATTCATTTATTTATTTAAGCTTTGTTTGCACACAAACGCGTACAAAACGAAATTAGTGCTAGAGGGCATTTTCTGCCGGCCGGGTCGAGCAGAAAATATGAATAGTGTGCAAAGGTTTAGAAATTAATTTAGATAATTGAGTTTCAGATATAAAAACTGAAATTCCACATGAAGCTGTGCTTAGGAGAAATTAAAAAACAATTAAAGGCATGATATTGTAAAGTCTGGCGGCATGCATTTGGACACCGTGTTGGACTCTGTATTGACCTAAAACACTTCATCGAAACTTATGGTCGCTGTTATTTTACAATTTTGCTTTTCTTTCATCAATAAATAAATATAAGTAACTACTTCTTGGCCCCTGATAGATGGAGTGACGACCCGAAGACATCCAGGAAGTTGATGGATACGGGTGTTTTGCGAAATCCCTTGGGTAGGCCTACGTTCAGCAGTGGACTTGTGAAGGACTGTAATGATGATAATGATGATGATGAGAATAATGAACTACTTCTTAATTTCAATATTGTATAAAAAAATTAAACGTTTTATTTTTGGTTTCAGGTAAGCTTCAATGTAATACTGCAAAAATAAAGTAAGTGGTAAATAAATTGAGGAAAATAACAATAAAACAGAATCAACAACACAGCAATTCGCGGCTCCTCTGCGTTTCGTATTGCTGGGATTGTATTCACGTATGTCAGATATCCATTGTCTCGTTCTCGGAACTGTAATAGTTTGTATCAACATATAGAAGAATCTATTTGCGTTAGATACATTGAATAACTTATAAAATATTCCAGTGTGGATTTCTTATTGGCATTAATATACTTAGTGAACTTTCTAAATAAGGAGTTTGTGATGGCGCTGTTGTCTCGCCCAATAGCCTTATTGAGCGAGACTAAAACACGCTATCGAAGTGCGTGGAGCATAGCTTGTCTGTTGGGATTTTTCGCTTGTTTCCTAAAATTTTCAATTAAAATGCTATTAATTTAACGCCTTAGATTTCTTAAAATAAAAAATCGGATAATTTGAATAGTATGGCCATTTTGGATTCTTTATTTTTCACTATACTTTCTATTATCCTTGATAGAGTTTTGCTATTGTTATGAAGGAGTGGAGTTTGGAAGCAACAGCAAAAAAACTAGAGTTGGACATTCGCCCACAAAAAAGTTTGACCTTCTAACCTTCAAAACTGGGAAATTCACACTTCTACACAAATTATCGAATTTAGGTGTCTGGGTGTGCTTTTGACACTGCATGCTGATCTTTTTCGACTGTAGTAATTAAATCCATGATATAAATTGTGATGAAAGAATTAGTGTCAGGTTATTTACACACCTAACTTAACTCATAAACCTAAACAAAAGTTAAATGATTCAATAGAAATTAAAGGTCACTGAACCTCTACGTTAACCATAAAATAAGCGCGACGAGTTTTAATAGAAATCAACTTCATTAGTTTCACTGTTAATGATCAATTTCGCGGCCGTCATGTGAAAATGGCCATAGATTCATACGAAGTATAAACGTTTATGTTTTGATCAACGAAAATAAAAATCATCATCGCTGTTACTAATTTTAGTTGCCATTATTATAGAACACAAATATCTATATTATTTAAGCATGTAACAAGCTTAATTGTTCCTAAAAAAAGAACATTTAAATGAATTAGGTGGTAAGACTCCTTTTCTGCCTATTCCGTCTGGCTGGGTGCCACAATCTTATCTATTTCTGCCACCAAATAGGAGTGCTTGCATTGTTGTCTCGATCTGAAGGGTATAGAGAGCCAATATTATTAGCTGTGAGGCATTCCATTTTAGCCCTCAGGTGTGACAACGCATCTGTAGCTATCTTTGATCGAAGTCAGTTGCAGGTGTTTAGAGACTGCAGTAATCACAATCAGGTGAAGTGTAAGTTCCTTTTTCACTTTAGTTTTTTAAAAAGAAAAAAAAAAAGCTAAGAACATGTTACGTTCACTCACGTAGCTTCTCATGTTGGCCAACCTGTCTTGATATCAAACTTAGGTATCTTGCACTCCCATCAGTTTCCATTCAAAAATTTCAGCGCAAACAGTAAATTGATCTCAATCGCACGTCAAACTAAAGCTTTAACATTTTAACGTAAACCGTCAAAAGGACTGACAGGCTTACTTGTATTGAATTCAGTATCACGAAAATGCATTCTCTGATATTTACTATGGCAATGATGCAGTATTGTCCTCTTTAAGAAATTTAACAGCAGGAGTATGTAAGGTTGAAACGGCTTTAATAATATTAATAATTATAATTAAAAGTGATTATCATTAATCGCTCATAATATGCTTACGAGATTATCGATTAGTTTTTTGTTGAAATTTTTGCTGTTTTTTCGGCTCTATAAGATTTTTTCGTTTTTCTTTTATTTTAACGAAAATGCTATCGTTCCATAAATGATAGGAACTATTAGTACAATTTTGTAGTAAAAATTACATATATTTTAATTATCGGAGTTTATTGAGTTTATTGGAGTTTACTCCTCAAAAATCGTTTCATATATAGCGCACGGTATGAGAAATAGATATCATATAAACTAGCGTTACAAATATATATAGTGATAGCCTTTCAAATTCAAAATTCCTTCTGGGATGTACATTGAAAGTCAGTTTTGGGTATAATCCAATTCAAACCGTACACCGTACATACTTTTAGACGTTTTTACTTGTCGATGTTTGAATCAACAATAAATACACATAATCAGTATAACAGACTTCAGAATGAGCATAAATAAATTACAATCTGGGATAATTCATGAGGTATTCAATTCCCGATATGGAACTGCTTGAAAGTGATGCTAAAAATACAGTCCGAAAGGAACGTCGTGGATCGCCAAAAACGGTCACAGTACGTTTCGATCCAGTCTATAACGAGATTAATAAACTTTTGATTTTGTTTGCGTAACAAAAATAGTAGTAATAGAAGGTGAAGTTTTCGTTTGAAAAGTCTATGTTGATAAAAATTGTTAAAGGGAGATCTAAGACGTTGTTTAAGTAGTACGAATAATGATATATATATTTAGTTGTATATGTATTATATATGTATATATATATATATATATATATATATAAATATATAAATATATATGTATATATATATATATACATATATAATACATATATATATATATGTGTATATAATACATCTATACGCCACGCCTTATAATTATACCAAGTTGAAGGAGGGTATCTTTTTAAGTTGGAATACAATAGCGCACTGCTGCTTGGCGGCAGAAATAGGCTGGCACCAACCAAGGCTCCGTCACCGCTACCATGAAGTCCATGGAAATCGCAGGTTTTTATTTTTTAGTCGTATTAAGAAGATGCTACTGCTCATCTCCTGATTTGTTTCCCTCTGTCGCCTCTTACGACACCCACGGAACGATATGTGGTAGTGGATATTTTTACACCGCCACTACACTGTCAACCAAGACGCTATCATCATTAATATATAGAAAGTGATGTGACAGATAGTTGTCAAATTTCAAGGACTGGTGTCATTGTCTGTAGTGGAGTAGAAAGTATAGTGAAACAAAACTATAGATTTTTCCAAATGGTTTTCCAAATTTTTCAATATTCATGCTTCACATTTAGTTATTCACATTTAGAATTATTGGGTAGAGTTATGAACACATAACATTTAACAATATCTTTGAAAAAATAGAAGTTACGACGAATGAGTGTTTTGTATTAAAATAAAGTTCTTACAATATTTAAAACATATCCATTAAAGTAGAACGCCTTTCAATCATTAATCTTAATAAAACAATTGGTGCTTACATAACTGGCCACCTGGTGATTACATGGTGGTATCTTTGTTTTGATTGATCCACCTATTACTTGTTTTGTGTTCGTATATTTATAACTGGTAAGTAGACATTGAGTCTTGTATCTAGATTCGGTATTATAATTGTTTTTAATAGCCCTTCTACGACGTCGGAGCGGATCGGAGCGGATCGCCGAATGGATAGATCACGATATATAGAAGAATGTATTTTTAATTTGAATCGTTCAATTTTTTATATAATTTCTTTAAAGAAACAACATGTATTTAAAATATTATGTTCATCATTATCATTACACCCCTTCTCCACCAAGTCCGTCCACTGCTAAACATAGGCCTCCCCTAAGGAACGCCACAACGCACGGTCCCGAGCCACCTGCATCCATCGACTTCCTGCATATCTTACCAGGTCGTCACTCCATCTAGTGGGGAGACGCCCTACACTTCGCCTGCCGGCTACGAGGCTGAAATTTTCTTCCCCCATCGGTTGTCGGTTCTTCGAGCTATATGGCCGGCACATTGCCACTTCAGTTTATTATTCCGTAGGGCTATGTCAGTTACTCTGGTTCTACTGCGGATATCCTCGTTTTTAAATATATCACGCAGAAAAACCCCGAGCATAGCTCTCTCGCTCGCTGAGCGACTTTGAGCTTCCTCACACGGCCAGCAGCATAAATATTGTATTAAATAAATACAAATTCGCTGTGTGGCATCGCCGTGACAATGGAAAGTCGACTAAGGGAATGTTATTATGACCTCCGAAGAATTAGAGTACATTATAAACATACTATATTCATGATATACGTAAATACTTACAACGGCAACGTATAAGTATATATATAATACCCCTTATTGGGTTGGCTGTAATCGACACGCTTAGAAAAAAAAACATCACGCGTGTTCAGCTGTCGATTTTTTTTAACAATATAGATAGAAACTCCGCAATGTTAAAAATTTATCTTGTATAGTATGTCCCGGAATCAAATGCCAAACATTGTGGAGTTTAGGTTTATGTCAAACTTGTCTCTGAATGTCGCCCCACGAGTAAAAAAGTAAATAATAACAAATTAACTGTTTATATCATAAAAAGTAGCCATTGCAGACATCTGCAACGAACAATATAGGAATAATAAAATACCTAAATGATAATGCATGTGTAGATATATGGATGTGAAGGAGGCGAGAGGGTGTCAGATCGTGCAAATGGAAGTCCGTAGTCTCTGCCTACCCCTGGGTGACAGGCGAGTGTTTATATTATATATATATATATATATATATATATATATATATATATATATATTTAAATGATAAAATACCTAAAGAATTTAAATTATTAAGCGGAAGATTATATAAGAAACATTCGTATAATGGTTAAAAATAAAAGCTTTTATGACTTAACAGATTTTAATAGTAATTAATATTGTCATATTTGAGCAGTTCATAATTATAGTTAACATGCTGTCTTATTGTTAGCGAAACTCAATGCACTGTATAAATTGTAACATTCTTTATACCGTGATTCTTGAAAATAAAGATTTATGATTTATGAAAATACAACAGCAGATACACTGTTTCGGTGGTAGAAATATGTTAGAAGCTGGTACTAACCAAGGCTCTGTTACCGTTACTTTTAAGAGCCATGAAAAGTCCACTGTTTAACATAAGTCTCCATAGATTGCCTCAGGGGATATTTGCCATAGTTGCCACGCTTGGCAGGCGGATTGGCAACCGAAGTTTTTTATTTTAAGTTTTTATTAGGAAGACGCCGCTAGACGCTGCCTATCTCCTGGTTTGTTTCCCTCTGTCGCTTCTTGCGACACCCACGGGACGATATAGGGTAGTAAATATTCTTACACCGTCACTATACGGTAAACACTGTCATTACACGGTAATTACCATACCATTAAGTGCTTTCAATAAAATATAACCTTTAGTGTAAGTATAAGGATTTTAATAAATCCTTTGTAGATCTACCGTCAACAAAGTATGCTGATCTTAACGAACGGTGTATCGATTGCTCATTAAGGCAGTAATGGCTGTAATAACGATAAGAAGGTAAGCGCATATCTCTGTTAATCTATTAGTGATGGAGAATTTAGTATCACCACTTAAAATGAAGTAAAAAGTGCTATAAAGGACGATAGTCTTCTTTAAAACAAAATTTTCCAGGATGAGATTTTATTCATACCTTCCTTTAAATAAGTAACTTCGTTTTGAAAGATTTAAAACACTAGTAATCGCCTAGTGGATTATTCATATTTTTAAGTTTGTATACTAGGCAAGTTGTTGTTTAAAGTTGTATTTCACTTTTAAATCCCAGTATATGTGTTATTTATGCTTTCAACTGCACATCAATATAAAAAAAAGATATTTAATATTAATACAAAATATAAACACAAAATATTTTTGCTTTGACAAAACATTAAAATCACACAAAATTCACAACTCATTCAGTCAATCTGTCAGTAATATTTTGTTGTTTAAAATTCTCTGTGTAACTGTTTGACCATAGACTATTATATGTTTGACAGTTGACATTCGCAGTACGAACGTGACCAATGAATGTTTTATTTTATTTCATATATTTGTAACATATATATTATTATAAATATATAAATTATGAAAATATATAAATTTTAGCTTCTGTACTCCTTCTCCATATAAAAAATCTCGCACTCCTCTGTGCGCGCAATATGCTTAAAAAGTGATACAAAGTTTTCCCTTATCGTACTAATATAGATGTAGATATTCGACAATAGAATCCAGATGAATTTTTATAACCACAAAGTAACCAACCAAAATATAAAATAATAAATATTATGACAATTCATACCACTATTTTTATTTAACTTATAGAGCGCATTGGCTGGCCCGGCAGAATAAATGGCGCTATGACTTTTACTTTGTATTAACTCCGGACTTTTTACAGTGTACAATATAAATGTTATTAATAAAACGACCACATTTCCTATTAGGTTCCTCCTATTAGGTTCAGATTTTGATGATAGCTATAAACTATAGTCTCAACACAAAATATATTGTGTGAAAAATCCTCCAGAAGTTACACGATCACTAAGAGACGCGCCAACGATTATATAATATATAAATATGTAGAACTCCTGCGTTTAAATACAACACAATTAATAATCTATAGCATCATATAATAAACGTTCACAATTATTTAAAATGTCAGCATTCAAAATAAAAGTTAACGGATCGCCTCCGGGAAACTTCCGATAAATCGTTATTAATCTGATTTGATTTATTAATGTTTTATAACTGTCTAACAAACTGCTGGCCAGTCTAATAAACTCCATTAGATCCATCATTATTTAGTGACCTAAACGTTATTGAAAACGTTACATTAATTTTTATGATCATAAATAGATTTTTTTTATTATAAATTAAGAACGATGTAACAATGTGCGGAAATTAGTTGCAAATACAACTATTAGACTGACATTTTTACTACGTTGATAATACCTTATAGGTTCAAAGCATTTAACCACTTACAAATTTAAAAATTTCTCTGCAGTTCTCTGTTTTACAGTCAGAGAGAGCCAACTGTCGAAGCTGAAGACCGAGTGGCAGCGTCGTTTGGGACACCTGAGATTTTGAGTGAGATTGAGAGGTTCTATGGGCAGCTGTACACATCATCGTTGGAGCCACACGTGCGTGAGTAACGATCCAAGAGCGAGTCTTATCCGACACTATTCCGATGATATCCCGGACGTCAGTCTGAGCGAGATTAGAATGGCTCTCAGCACCTTAAAACGGCAAGGCCCAGGCGAGGATGGAATTACAGCGGAGCTTCTGAAAGCGGTGGAAAACCGGTACTTGAAGTCCTTCAGAAGCTCTTAATTCCGTCCTACATGGTGGCACTACACCGGAGGCGTGGAGCAGAAGTGCGGTGGTCTTGTTCTTCAAGAAAGGCGACAACGCTCTTGAAGAACTACAGACCGATTTCCTTCTGAGCCGCGTCTACGTGCTGTTTTCGAGAGTCATTACGAATCGTCTCGCATGCAGACTCGACGACTTCCAGCCTCCCGAACAAGCCGGTTTCCGAAAAGGCTTTAGCACCATAGACCACATACATACCCTTCGGCAAATGGTACAGAAGTCCGAGGAGTACAATTTGCCACTATGTCTGGCGTATGTGGATTATGAGAAAGCCTTTGATTCCGTCGAAATTTGGGCGGTGCTGCAGTCCCTTCAGCGGTGCCAAGTTGACTGTCGGTATATCGAAGTGCTGAAGTGCTTGTACAGTAGGGCCACGATGGCTATCCGAGTACAGAACCAGAGTACAAAACCTATCCAACTGTAGAGGTGTAAGACAGGGTGACGTTATATCCCGAAACTCTTCACCGCTGCATTGGAAGACGTTTTCAAGCTTCTGGACTGGAAAGGATACGGCATTAACATCAATGGCGAGTACATCACTCACCTTCGATTTGCCGATGATATAGTCCTTATGGCAGAATCGCTGGAGGACCTAAGCACTATGCTCAATGACCTCAATAGTGCCTCCCAACGGATAGGTCTTAAGATGAACATGGACAAAACAAAGATCATGTTTAATGTCCATGTCACACCTATGCCGGTAGTTGTTGGAGCACTAAGCTCGAAGTTGTTGACGAATATGTTTACCTGGGACAAATAGTCCGACTAGGTAAGTCCAACTTCGACCGAGAGGTCAATCGACGGATTCAACTCGGCTGGGCAGCGTTCGGGAAATTACGGCACATCTTCTCGTCAGGTATACCTCAAAACTTGAAAACGAGGCTGTACAACCAGTGCGTGTTGCCAGTGATGACCTACGGAACTGAGACGTGGTCCTTCACTGCTGGCCGGATGAGGAAGCTCAAGGTCGCTCAGCGAGCTATGGAGAGGGCTATGCTCGGAGGTTCTCTGCGTGATAAACTTAGAAATGAGGATATCCGCAGTAGAACCAGAGTGACCGACATAGCCCAACAGATTAGTAAGCTGAAGTGGCAATGGGCCGGCCATATAGCTCGAAGAACCGACAACCGATGGGGAAAAAAGGTTCTCGAGTGGCGGCCCTGTACCGGCGGATTTAGTGTAGGCGTCCCCACTAGATGGAGTGACGACCTGGTACGACATGCAGGAAGTCGATGGATGCGGGTGGCTCAGGACCGTGCTTTGTGGCATTCCTTGGGGGAGGCCTATGTTCAGCAGTGGACTTGTGAAGGGCTGTAATGATGATGATGATGATGATATATATATATATATATATATATATATATATATATATATATATATATGTATATAATACATCTATACGCCACGGCTTATAATTATACCAAGTTGAAGGAGGGTATCTTTTAAGTTGGAATACACAGCGCACTGCTGCTTGGCGGCAGAAATAGGCTGGCACCAACCAAGGCTCCGTTACCGCTACCATAAAGTCCATGAAAATCGCAGGTTTTATTTTTAGTAGTATTAAGAAGATGCTACTGCTCATCTCCTAATTTGTTTCTGTCGCCTCTTACGACACCCACGGAACGATATGTGGTAGTGGATATTTTACACCGCCACTACACTGTCAACCAAGACACTATCATCATTAATATAGAAAGTGATGTGAAAGATAGTTGTCAAATTTCAAGGACTGGTGTCATTGTCTGTAGTGGAGTAGAAAGTATAGTGAAACAAAACTATAGATTTTTCCAAATGGTTTTCCAAATTTTTCAATATTCATGCTTCACATTTAGTTATTTATTTTATAAAAATAACTATACTTACTAGTTTTCCATAAACCACTTCAGGTAAGCTAAAATGCTTGTGTTAGAATTATTGTAGAGTTATGAACACATAACATTTAACAATATCTTTGAAAAAATAGAAGTTACGACGAATGAGTGTTTTGTATTAAAATAAAGTTCTTACAATATTTAAAACATATCCATTAAAGTAGAACGCCTTTCAATCATTAATCTTAATAAAACAATTGGTGCTTACATAACTGGCCACCTGGTGATTACATGGTGGTATCGTTGTTTTGATTGATTCACCTATTACTTGTTTTGTGTTCGTATATATAACTGGTAAGTAGACATTGAGTCTTGTATCTAGATTAGGTATTATAATTGTTTTTAATAGCCCTTCTACGACGTCGCCGAACGGATAGATCACGATATAATATAGAACAATGTATTTTTAATTTGAATCGTTCAATTTTTTATATAATTTGTTTAAAGAAACAACTTGTATTTGAAATATTATGTTCATCATTATCATTACACCCCTTCTCCACCAAGTCCGTCCACTGCTAAACATAGGCCTCCCCTAAGGAACGCCACAACGCACGGTCCCGAGCCACCTGCATCCATCGACTTCCTGCATATCTTACCAGGTCGTCACTCCATCTAGTGGGGAGACGCCCTACACTTCGCCTGCCGGCTACGAGGCTGAACCTTTCTTCCCTATCGGTTGTTGATTCTTCGAGCTATATGGCCGGCACTTCAGTTTATTAATCCGTAGGGCTATGTCAGTTACTCTGGTTCTACTGCGGATATCCTCGTTTTTAAATCTATCACGCAGAAAAACCCCGAGCATAGCTCTCTCGCTCGCTGAGCGACTTTGAGCTTCCTCACTCTGCCAGCAGCATAAATATTGTATTAAATAAATACAAATTCGCTGTGTGGCATCGCCGTAACAATGGAAAGTCGACTAAGGGAATGTTATTATGGCCTCCGAAGAATTAGAGTACATTATAAACATACTATATTCATGATATACGTAAATACTTACAACGGCAACGTATAAGTATATATATAGTACCCCTATAGCTGGGTTCGCTGTAATCGACACGCTTAGAAAAAGACCATCACGCGTGTTCAGCAGTCGATTGTTTTTTTAACAACATAGAAAGAAACTCCGCAATGATAAAAATTTATCTTGTATAGTATGTCCCGGAATCAAATGCTAAACATTGTGGAGTTTGGGTTTATGTCAAACTTGTCTCTGAATGTCGCCCCTCGAGTAAAAAAGTAAATAATAACAAATTAACTATTTATATCATAAAAAGTAGCCACTGCAGACATCTGCAACTAACAATATAGGAATAATAAAATACCTAAATGATAATGCGTGTATGCGTAGATATATGGATGTAAAGGAGGCGAGAGAGGTGTGTCAGGATCGTGCCAAATGGGAGTCCGTAGTCTCTGCCTACCCCTCTGGGTGACAGGCGTGAGTGTTTATATTATATATATATTCTAAATGATAAAATACCTAAAGAATTTAAATTATTAAGCGGAAGATTATATAAGAAACATTCGTATAATGGTTAAAAAATAAAAGCTTTTATGACTTAACAGATTTTTAATAGTAATTAATATTGTCATATTTGAGCAGTTCATAATTATAGTTAACATGCTGTCTTATTGTTAGCGAAACACAACTGCACTGTATAAATTGTAACATCTTCTTATACCGTGATTGTTGAAAATAAAGATTAATGATTTATGAAAATACAACAGCAGGTACAGTTTCGGCGGTAGAAATATGGTAGAAGCTGGTACTAACCAAGGCTCTGTTACCGTTACCATTAGAGTCTATGAAAAGTCCACTGTTTAACATAAGTCTCCCCCATAGATTGCCTCATAGGGGGATATTTGCCATAGTTGCCACGCTTGGCAGGCGGGTTGGCAACCGAAGTTTTTTATTTTAAGTTTTTATTACGAAGACGCTGCTAGACGCTGCCTATCTCCTGGTTTGTTTCCCTCTGTCGCTTCTTGCGACACCCACGGGACGATATGGAGTAGTAAATATTCTTACACCGTCACTATACGGTAAACACTGTCATTACACGGTAATTACCATACCATTAAGTGCTTTCAATAAAATATAACCTTTAGTTCAAGTATAAGGATTTTAATAAATCCTTTGTAGATCTACCGTCAACAAAGTATGCTGATCTTAACGAACGGTGTATCGATTGCTCATTAAGGCAGTAATGGCTGTAATAACGATAAGAAGGTAAGCGCATATCTCTGTTAATCTATTAGTGATGGAGAATTTAGTATCACCACTTAAAATGAAGTAAAAAGTGCTATAAAGGATGATAGTCTTCTTTAAAACAAAATTTTCCAGGATGAGATTTTATTCATACCTTCCTTTAAATAAGTAACTTCGTTTTGAAAGATTTAAAACACTAGTAATCGCCTAGTGGGTTATTCATAGTTTTAAGTTTGTATACTAAGCAAGTTGTTGTTGAAAATTGTATTTCACTTTTAAATCCCAATATATGTCTTATGTATGCTTTCAACTGCACATCAATATAAAAAGATATTTAATATTAATACAAAATATAAACACAAAATATTTTTCTTTGACAAAACCTTGAAATCACACAAAATTCACAGCTCATTCAGTCAATCTGTCAGTAATATTTTGCTGTTTAAAATTCTCCGTGTAACTGTTTGACCATAGACTATTATATGTTTGACAGTTGACATTCGCAGTACGAACGTGACCAATGAATGTTTTATTTTATTTCATATATTTGTAACATATATATTATTATAAATATATAAATTATGAAAATATATAAATTTTAGCTTTCTGTACTCCTTCTCCATATAAAAAATCTCGCACTCCTCTGTGCGCGCAATATGCTTAAAAAGTGATACAAAGTTTTCCCTTATCGTACTAATATAGATATAGATATTCGAAAATAGAATCCAAATGAATTATTATAACCACAAAGTAACCAACCAAAATATAAAATAATAAATATTATGACAATTCATACCACTATTTTTATTTAACTTATAGAGCGCATTGGCTGGCCCGGCAGAATAAATGGCGCTATGACTTTTACTTTGTATTAACTCCGGACTTTTTACAGTGTACAATATAAATGTTATTAATAAAACGACCACATTTCTTATTAGGTTCAGATTTTGTGATGATAGCTATAAACTATAGTCTCAACACAAAATATATTGTGTGAAAAATCCTCCAGAAGTTACACGATCACTAAGAGACGCGCCAACGATTATGTAATATATAAATATTTAGAACTCCTACGTTTAAATACAACACAATTAATAATCTATAGCATCATATAATAAACGTTCACAATTATTTAAAATGTCAGCATTCAAAATAAAAGTTAACGGATCGCCTCCGGGAAACTTCCGATAAATCGTTATTAATCTGATTTGATTTATTAATGTTTTATAACTGTCTAACAAACTGCTGGCCAGTCTAACAAACTCCATTAGATCCATCATTATTTAGCGACCTAAACGTTATTGAAAACGTTACATTAATTTTTATGATCATAAATAGATTTTATTATAAATTAAGAACGATGTAACAATTTGCGGAAATTAGTTGTAAATACAACTATTAGACTGACATTTTTACTATGTTGATAATACCTTTTAGGTTCAAAGCATTTAAACCATTTACAAATTTAAAAAGTTCTCTGTTTTACAGTCAGACCGACATAGAAAAAAAGACGGAACGCTGCCTATATTTCAAGTGACCCATAAACCAAGTCAAAACCATTCTCAACTTGTAAGAACATGCACTCGCGTACATATAATGCGTCTAAAATCATTTGCAACCAACAACATGGTTTTAGGTAGGTACATTGTGTGCGTTCAGCAGTGCACTTTTGCAGGCTGTTATAGAAAGAAAGAAGAAAGATGTGTGTGTAAGTGCGTGTCAAGATGTTGAACATGGTTTTTGCGTCAATTGAAATGTACGCAGCGCTTCGTCTATCTTTTATATAAAATATATTATGGACAATATCTACTAAAAATTAATTTATTAAATATTCCTTCAGTAGAACCAATCTTGGTAAGTTTTCACCGTTAAACAGATGTATGCGAACTTATAATAGCTTAAACAATCATGACATCGACATCTTTAGCGACCCGAACGTGTATTCAAAAGAAAATGTAAAGACTTACTATTACCTACCTTGCCCGATTAATTATTCTAAACTATTATTTATTGCAATTTTTTTTACTGCATGTGGTGCTTTTGCTCAATTAGTTTGATTTGTGTTTGTTTAGAGTTTATATGTATGTTGTTTAGTTTTTTTCATATAATGATGTATACACCTGTAAAGACATAGCCTTTGTCTAAAAATTGTATTTCGTTCGTAACAATGCATATTGATATTGTCGATGGTGTATCTATCTAAATAAATAAATAAATAAAGGAGAACAAATTGAAATAAATCTATTCAATAGTTGAACGTGTAATAGCATAGACAACTTTGCACCGGCATCGGTTAAAGATAGTAATATAATTTATAGTACACGCAAAATGAGCTTCATACAACTTTTAATTAAATATCAGCACAACGCTCGCTGCGAAGTCATGAATATATTGGAACCCATTCACGAAACGTAGATAAAATGAAACGAAAAGGACACTAAAAGCTTATGTCCCACGATTGTCATCACGTAATGCAGTCACTGACTAACTGCTATGTCCAACTCATAATGTCTTGCTGGTGCATTTGCATGACCATTCTTGACCCATCCTGTGGAATCTAAATTGTTTCTAGATATTCCAGAGACATTCGTAATGGCTAGACTTAGGCTACAATCACTGACTTGAATGATTTAAGCGCTGCATATTTACGCTGGTAAGATAACTTATATAACAATGAAATGGAATTATTTAAATTACTAAAACAGTCATTTCTAATTTCTGCTATTATTTATATAAAGAGTATTAGATGCACTATTATTGTTGCACAATTGGTTTCTTTATCTTCAAATACCATTTTTAATGTCAAATTAATGCTTAAACAACACTAAAGCTATATTAGCGAATTAAAACATGCTATTAATTAAAATTTTAATATAAATCAATGAAATGAAGGTCAAATTTAAGGAATTATGTAACAAATATCCGTTGGTAAAAATGCGCGAAGAAGTGTAAAAATTGCTACTGTCATTTATCCAGAACACAGATATACACCTGGCAAAGACGTAGTTGAATCTAGTGTACAAACTACATGGGCTTTTTATGATAATGGCCAAAAATTGTCATATAAATTAACATAAAATTTATGTAAGGAAGAAGTAACATAGGAAGAAATTTTAATTAAATCTACAATATGGCGCTACAAAGATACGGTCACCGACTTAGCATTTGCGAATTCAGCAATACATAATATGCACGTTTATTTGACGTTAAACGTATTAATCATATTGACAATACCTTATTTGAACAAAATACGTAAATCGCATATTCAAAACACATAATCAAATATAAATTGCCCTTGTTAACTCTATTATTAATATGAGTATTTCATACTTAGTACATTGCGATTGAGCAACAAAATTGATTTATTCATTTGTTATTATTCACATTCAAACGATTTGAAATTGTTTGCAATATCATTATATATTGTGTCTAACAAGTTCATAAACTTTGATTACCTCAACTGCATTTTATAGATTTAAGTTAATCTTAGCAACAATAATAATTACCTCGATATATCAAAATTGGCATAACAAACCGCCGTTATCAATAACAGATAACTTAAGCTTACGTAGTTTTTTATAATTTCAGTTGTGGTTGAAACATTCGCAAATGGTAGTATTCGTTCCAATTTCGCTTCAAAGGTCAATGTGAATTCTAACTAGCGAAATCAGTACGACCTTTAAACTCGATTGCCGCGAACGTAATGTTTTGTATTTTATATTACTATTTATTTTTTTCCTATTATATTATGCTACCTAATATTTTATTATTAAAACATAGTCATCTTATTACGATTTAATGTGTTTAACGTATGAAAATCCCTTGTTGTATAATTTGTAATCAAACTGTTCCCGCGTGGTATTTAAAATTCAACCAAAATAAAAAAATTTTGTTTCTTCCGATCCATTAAATTCTATAAAGTTAATATTATAAAAAATCTATTAAATTTCAAATTAAAAAATATATAGTAGACAAATAAAAGTTTCCACGAAAAATTTAAGATTTTGAATGTTGAGAATATTTAATAAATATTTATAAGAATTAATTTTGCAGGCAAACACTGATCCTAATCATTTATATACACATATATTATGTTATCCCTATATGATAAATTAATTATTTTACAACATAGTTTAATCTTTGAGCTGTAAAATATTATATACCTTTGATCTGGGTAGCTACACAACCTTCTAAAAAATATATTACGACCACGCCTGAACCATGTCAAATTAATCACATAGCGACAACTAATGAAGTTTTATATAACTTTAGATCTAAATTTATTATATCTATAAATGGTAGCTTGAGTTTTAAAACAACAAAGCGTATTTTAATTTATTTCTTTTCGACATTTAAATAACAGACCTAAGTGTTTTGTGCTATCATTTTCTGTAAGGTTCCCTATTACCTTAATTTGTATAACATTAGAATATATTTCAAAAAACCCAATTTTCTATTCCTTTTATGTATACAAACAAAGAAGAAAGTATCGTAATGAATCTAGTAGGTGTCGCAACACTTATATTACGTTTTCCATCTTCGTGAGATCCAACAATGGCGTATCTCGAAGACATCGGTAACAGTTATAGTCGTTTATTGATGGACATCTCAAATAGCCTATCAGACCGCGGCCTATTCAAATATCTACATCAATTCTTTAGCTTTTTAATAGTCAATGGTAATAGATGTCAGTCTGCGAACGAAAGCAGAAAGGTTTCCCCGGTATAAATGTGTAGGGTGACCACTTATTATTCTTCATAACTACTAATTTTATATGAAACAAGATTATGTTTAATACCAATATTCTTTGCAATATGATACGGAATGAAATAGAAAATTACAACTGATTGCTCGAACCAAAATAAAAACTTCAAAATAAAATAGGTTTTTCAATAACACTGAAGTGACAAATAAATTCATAGTTCACCTGAAGGCAAGTATTTAAGATGGATGCCTAACAGTCTGTAACATCAAAACAGCGCAAGCCTTGTATTTTGGGAGTAGATATTAGGTAAGAGAGTATTAATTACACCGACGTAGGCAGAAAAATAATCTTACAACTTGAGAAAATAGTAGCCTAAACGCTTAAAGCTTTCGAAAGGTTTACAGTTCTTGCCAACACAGTTATCGTCCTAAGACTGTTTCACTGTATCATAGTCAAAGTCAGAGTCAAAATATTTTTATTCAAAATGGGCAATTAACAAAGCAATTTTGGAAAGTCCGAAAACTACGCCATCGCTTCTATTCAATAAGTCCCTACTGTGGGAAACCTTGTATTTTAAACAGAATAGTAGGGCAATAATTTAAAATAAAAAATTTCGTACAACCGACTTCAATTTAAATTATTCAAAATAACTCAAAAACTATTAGTCAGACCTTGATCAAATTTATAAGGAACCACATGAGAAGCACCAGCTTTCAAATAAAAAAATAATCATCGAAATCGGTTGACCCAGAAAAAAATTTTGAAATAACACACATAAAAAAAACATACAGTCGAATTGAGTACCTCTTCCTTTTTGAAGTCGGTAGAAAAGAGAAAATACGCGAAATGATTTTCAAGGATATGTTCAAATCAAAGGGTGTGAGGATTTTAATTGTGAGACTTTTTCACTATTAAATTGAGTTTTTAAGACCGTTTAATTTGCAGATTTAACAACTCTACAACGACAAGGGCCAATTGACAGCACTAGACTTATATGGGCTGAAGATAAAGAAAAATTATTGGATTAACAATAAAAATATAAAAATAACTATCAACAAACTTGATATCCTAGTAGATACATAATTTTATAAGATGTTATATACTTAACCTTATTTACTTTTAAATGAACATTTTTGAGTTATGATGACGAAATAGGCTTATATATAAAGGAATATTTAATAAAAGCGCAGTAAGAATGGGGTCGATGAAGCAACAACGCTTTTTAATCGAAACTTTAATTGAACCGGGAAAGTTACCAGCGCAACTACTCAAAGGCGCCTAGTTAGCATCCGGTTGCTTATTAACTTATAAATACATATACAACCTGCCTGCCTACATACAGGGTGGCTATGTAAGATGAGTTTACCCACTACTATCATGCTATACACAAAAGTTCGAAAAATTTTACAAGAATTATGAAGCGCAATGACATTTATAGTAATCTTATTCCTTCTTCCTTTCTCGTTTTGGTCAATTAAGATCGTAAGGAAATATTTCCGTTGATTTCAGAAGTTTATTCACGAAATTTTAGGGACTCATTATTTCAAGAAATTTTTTACATTTACTACACTTCATGCCTATCTATACACATTATCTACATATATTACCGTCAATAATCAGGTGGAAATCAACTTTATCTTACGAAAGATACTAGGAAGCAGTAAAAGTATCTCTAGACTCATAGCAATGTGCAATGTATTTCAAAAGAACAATAAAAATCTCATTTATAATTCTGAAGGTTCTTGTATAACCAGAAGATTTACGACTTCCCACATTAGTAAATTGATATGACCCATAAAATTAATTGTTTCTAACATATACCTTTTTCGTGAGAATCGGGCCAAGAATCTTTAAACAGCCGCTAAAACAACGAAGAGCTGGAAAATGTTACGCTGGTGATACTTATTTGCTTTAATCTTGAAATCTCTGACTTTCACTCGATCGTTAAAAGATCGACGTGCGCTTAGTGACATATTGTGAAGGTAGATAACAATTTCTACTACAATATTTCTTTTGTACTTTTTTGTTTCATACAAAATCCACGAGACCGTTTTGTCGCGTGGATGTAAAACTGCACTCATTGGGACTTTTCCAAAGAATTTCCGCTGTGAGTAAGGCATGGACGGCCCATGATCAGTTTTTGGGTTTTACTCTCAAAAAATTCTTAGTAGCAGTAGCGTCAGGAAGTTGACAAAGACAATCGGAAAGCACGTAAAGCCGTTGGTGCTAAGCCTGATCTCACTCTGGTCGTGTCGGATTGCCAACAATCGGAGAATAATCTAAGAAAAATAACTCGTGCAATATAATCCTGTCCTGCGCAGATGGCTAGTCTCTGTTGAGACCAGCTGCCGAAACTGAAATTTGGTTTGGAGGAAATTCTTAGTAAGGACGACCCATAGATATCAGCCAGATGAGTTGACAAAGACGCTCGGAAAGCACGTAAAGCCGTTGGTGCTACGCCTGATCTCACTCCGGTCCTGTAGGATTTCCAACAATCGGAGAATAATCTAAGAAAAATAACCCATGCAATATGATCCTGTCCTGCGCAGATGGCTAGTCTCTGTTGAGACCAGCTGCCGAAACTGAAATTCGGTCTGGAGGAAATTCTTAGTAAGGACGACTCATAGATATCAGCCAGACGCAAAATGCCTGTACGAATGATAGGGAGCAGCGTCAAAAATGCGAGACATTTAGTATTGCGATCGCTAATCAACCTGTCTGAAAACTGGAGGGTCCATGTCCTGTGTTGGGTGCTTATGGGCTACTGTTAGTAATGACAATGGTTGTTTAAAACATGATATACATAATAGTTTATCTCTTACCAAAAGTAATAAAATCAAAAGAAGCATCAGTAGAACCGTATTCAATTAAGAAAAAAAATGTAGTTGAATTCATATTTGTTCTTTTTATAGCTTAGTAGTTATTGTTAATAATTTAAAAATTTCGCATGTTAAATATAATGAGTTGATCGGATTACTAAAGACACTAATTAATAAGGGTTTAATGAATCTCTATACGATTATAGACGAAGCAAACAATAAAAAAAATTGTGTGTTTAACCATTACGTACGTTTTGATGTAAAAATTATAATATTAATCAATATTATTATCTATAATTATTAGATTTTTATTTTTATTCTTAATATTCTTTATTTATTAAAAAATTAATTAATAATAAAATATTTATGAATACTATTATATGTCGCCGCGTAGTGAGTGCGTAAAAGCATCCACTACTCCGTATCATCGCGCAGCGTCATAAGTGGCGACAGAGATAAATAAAATAGAAGATAGCCTATCTTCTATCCAGCATTTTTCGGATAATTCAAAATAATAAAAAGCTGCGGCAAACCCACCTTCCAAGCATGGCAACTTGTTAAATATTCTCCTTATGAGCCAATCTATGGGGGAGGCCTATGTTCAGCAGTGGACTTTTATTAGGTGTAAGGAATGAATAAATAAATTTAAAAATAGGATGGATTTAAATTTTGTAATAATATACAATGTCTGAAAATTTTATAAATGTGTAACACACACCGAAATATTAAAGTCAGTCGTTGCCTTTATAACTTCGGAAACTACGTAAAATATTGAAACGTTATTTCCGTCAGAAGAAAGAAGAAGCTATAGGTTAAATACCTACAAAATATTTTGCCAGTATTGAAATCAAAAAGGATTATAATACACGAAAAATCCTTAATGAAGCATTAAAAAGCAAACGAACAAATAAAGACATCAACGAACCAACAAGTGGACAGTAAGTAGAACAAGCCGACACAGAGGTTTCAATGCCACGTTTCGTAACCATATTTGCTGACTTGCTGTCGTGTTTCCTCACTAGTTTTCATTGATATTACAAACGTAGGCGGACTAGCTTCGGACCACTCCATTCATGAGTTGGGTAAGGCTGGCCCACGCGGCTAACGGTCCGTATAAAGACTCCAATACTAAATTATCCACGTTAATTAATATGAAATTTTACCGTTTTTCATGGAATACGGGGAGATGTTAATCAGCTGCGTACACAGCGCATGTTAGATTTCCGACACGAAAGCGTCTGCTGTAAAATCAAATGTTTATTGATTTAACATCGAAATGTTAGATAGTGAGTTGTAAGGCTTTAATTAATTTATGGTGTTAATTAAACATATAGCCCTAACTGACTGGAAATGAAAATATTTATTCCTTTGCTTAAGACCGCGTGGTCAGTAAAATCGCCAACTCGTTTAGTGGTGTTGTATATGAATTTCTAGGGAAACTAACGTACAACGAAGGAGTGGAATAATTTGCCGGCGTCTGTCTTTCCGTCCGAATACAATCTGGGCGTCTTCAAGGAGAGAGTGAATAGGCTTTTGATGCGCTAAGACAGTGGGATTTACCATCTAGGGCTTCATCTACACTTACCACCAGGTGGGATTGTGGTCAAGCCGTCAGATCTTGTCTACAGTTGGATATAGACCTCCCCCATAAACTGACCCGATCTAAGCAAGATCCTAAGTTTATTGATATAAGTCAGGGTGACGAACACTCATTCCACCTAAGTCTAATTAATCAATCAATCAATTTATTCTTTATTGTATACCACGAAACGTTAAAAAAACTGCAAAGAAGACAGAATTGGTGGTCTAATAGCTCTGGAAGCGATTTCTTCCAGACAACCATACGATAACTAAAAGCTGTAGCCTATAGAGACCTACAACTATCCTCGAGTAAGAATCAAAATTGCAAATGCGTTGTCATTCCTGAAGACAAAGATGTAATGCCTCGTTATCAATAAGTGGGGTATTTTATTTTTGCACAAGTAAAGCTACTGTATTTCGTCTGGTAAGTGACGAGCTACCTAATGTTTACTTGCTTTATGAGGTCTATAATCTATCTAATAGAGGGTTGCACAACTATGTGTAATATTAAGTATATCGCAAAGCTGCACAAAAGGCCAATCATATTATAACCCAACCAAAATCCAATAATAACTTATACACTACTCACGGCATGACTATTCCAAGGTCAACCCATCATCCTTTCACAAAATTCTTCAACCTCATCTCCTATCCAACAGTGCCAGAATCATTAATAATATCACAATACACGTAGATCCAAAACATTCTTGAATTAAAGTCCAGAACACTCTGTAGTAAACAGAAATACATCTTTCACGTCACATGAAAACCGCGTAATACTCCGTATTTCAATGACAAACTTTCGAGTCCAAAGCACAATTTTAAACTTGAAATTGTTCTTGGGTAATATGCGAAAATAGTCTTTAAAGAAATCACTGTAAATAACATTTCGGTAGTTTTGATTTTTCTAGCCGACTTTAACGGGAACTGGTATATATAATTTGTATAACGACTCTGAACTCGCTTAATTACAATTTCATACAATTTCACAATCGATCAACTATTCTAACCCGTTACAGCTTGACTCTCGATAGCCGTGAAAGATTTGTTTAAGTCCGCATAAATAGCGATAATTGCTGTCCAAGAAAACGTGTCTATTAGGTGGTGGTCACCGCTCCATTGTCTGGCCGATAACGGAGAGCGGAACCAGTTGGCAAATGGACCATTGTCCGGGGAGGTTCGATGTCTTATTCCTTAAATGCACATGTTTTTTAAAGTCAGTATAAGTGTAGTGTACTCTATATTTTATTGAAATTATGAAGAAAATAAAAACATAAATGTTTCTCTAGACTACTAAATAATAAAGAAAATAGGGCCGATTTCATGAACTACAAATTACTAACTTATTTTCTTTTTTAACCGACTTCAAAAAGGTGGAGGTACTCAATTCTACTGTATGTTTTTTTAATTTGTGTTACCTCATAACTTTTTTCTATGAGAACCGATTTTGATGATTCTTATTTTATTTGAAAGCTGGTGCTTCTCACGTGGTTTGATCAAGGTCTGATCAGTAGTTTTTGAGTTATCCTTAATAATTTATATTGAAGTCGGTTGTACAAAGTTTTTTATTTTACCACTTGTTCTTATTAAATAAAACTACTTTTACCGATTTTACCGCGTTTAATTTTACTTATTATAATAACTTCCGACGTTTCGGGATTCAATAGTAAGTGGCTACTGCAGCTCTGCAACCTTTTTTTTATATTCTACTAAGCCAGCGCTTGTCTACGATCCCACCTGATGGTAAGTGGTGATGTAGCCTAAGATGGTGAAGCGCACTGACTTAACAAAAGCCTATTCACTCTTGCCTTGAAGACACCCACACTGTAATCGGATGGAAAGACAGATGCTGGCAACTTATTCCACCCCATTGCTGTACGCATGATGAACGACGTAGCGAACCATTTCGTTCTAATGCGTGTTACGTCAACAACGGAAGGGTGGAGACTGGCCGAACGTTTGGTTGTCCGATGGTGGAAGGGAGAGGGAGGAATTAAATTGTGCATTTCCTGCGTACACTCTCCGAAATGCATCCTGTAGAAACCCGAAAGGCTGGCTACTTTGCGTCTGTGTTCGAGGCCGGTAAGATTGGTTTTAACCAAATTCGGGTCACCAATAAGCCTCTTAGCATGCCTTTTCATTGAGTCCAAAGCTGCTAGGTGGCATTTTGCAGCACCAGCCCATATATGGCAGCAATACTCCATGCACGACCGGACTTGCGCTTTATATAAAGTAAGCAGCTGTCCCGGCGTGAAGTATCGCCGCACCTTTGCAAGGACTCCCAGCTTCCTTGCAGCTGCTTTGGCCTTGGACTCAATGAACCGCCCGAAGTTCAGATTTGAAGATATCTCAAACCCTAACAACTGAAGGCGGTCGGTATATTCCATTGATACATTTCGGAAAGAAGGAGCCAAGGTGAGCTGGCTCCTTTTTGCTATGAAGAGACACGCTTGTGTTTTGGAGGCGTTGAATTTCACAAGATTGGCATCGCCCCATTCGGAGACTGCCTGTAGTGTGAGATTCACACGCTCTACCATAGCTTCTCTTTCGGACGGGATTTGATCCCGACTGGCCCGAAGACTTGGTTGGTATCTCTCCACAACTGTGCTATCGTCTGCATACCCATAGATACCGGGCATAAGCAGATCATTAATATGCAGCAGGAAGAGAGTTGCGGAGAGAACGGACCCCTGAGGAACACCTGGCGTTAGTCGCCATAGGATCGGATGAGCAGCCATCGACGACGACCCGTAGAGACCGTTCACTCAGAAAGTCATTTATCCATTCAATTTATCTTTAAACAAAGGTGCCTTGTAACTTCTGTTGCCTGCGCCCAGCAGTGGGACGCATGTAGGCTGTTACTTTACTTTGAAATAAACAAAATAATCTTTGGCAGAATCGTTTTTTCCGTCAAGTTAGGAGGGGTGTTTCGTTACTCTGTAATCGGGTCTTCCGTCAAAATAATTAAATAATTATTTTTTACTGGATTCAAATTTACCATTACAACGTTGACAACTCACATAATTAACATATGGCCACATATAGCGGGGCTTTCTGATAAACTTAAAGTAAATACATCATTTCATACTCGGCTGGTTAAGTAGAACGGTAAACAGAGACACGCGTAGTTAGTGTATCTTTTTGCATTCAATAGCATTAATGACGTAACTTGTCAAGACGAGTGTGTGAACTTAAAAATAGTTTTGTTAAAAGAATATTGCTTTCATTATTATATTATTGTTAAAAAAATTGTGACCAATAGTCTGATATTCGCCCCTTTAGTGTCGATTTCTAGTTATTTATTAAAAACTAGCTACACACCCCGGCTTCACCTGCAGAGTATCTACTAATGTGGCGTTATTCAGATTTAAGATAATCATCAAAGACCATATATTTTATCAATTTCTCAAAAAAAATCTCCAAGTTTTTCGGATAAAATGTAGCCAATATCCTGGCATTGCTCTCTATCTCTTCGTGAAGTTTCATTACAAGCTTTGCACTCCTTTATGAGAAGTCGGAAGGTGTTTAACAAGGCTCGTTTGGCTGTGCATGGGGTGTTGGTTCCGACACTCATGTAAGGAAGTGAAAGTTGGGTATGGCAGAAGAAACATGAAAGCAGAATAAATGCAGTTGAGATGAGAGCGTTAAGAAGTATGATAGGAGTTAAATTGAGTGACAGGTTAAGAAATAGTGAGATAAGGAAACGTTGTGGTCTGAAAGAAGATGTAGTGACAAAAATTGAGAAAGGTATGCTGAGATGGTTTGGCCATGTCGAGAGAATGAATGAAGAACGATTGACGAAAAAAGTATATAAGGTGAGTGTGAATGAAAGTGTTGGAAGGGGTAGACCTAGGCGGACATTTCCAGACCAAATCAGGGACGTCTTGAAAAAAGACCAGGTCAAGAGTACCCCAAACCGAATAGCATGTATGAAGGGAATAATGAAAGTGGACGAAGCGAAACAAGTATGTAAGGATCGTAGCAAGTGGAATGAAGTGATCTCTGCCTACCCCTACGGGAAGGAGGCGTGATTATATGTATGTATGTATGTATGGTAAAAAGTAATGGATTACGATTTTGAGCGCTTTGTCCCACCTATCGCTCGTTAATATTTAACTGTATTTGGTGTTAGACTCATCTTCCGTCTACCTACCAATCTATTTCTTCTGCTAAGCAGCAGTTTCAAATTATGAAGAGTCAAAATAATTATTGTCTATGAAGACATTTCATATTAGTCCTCAGGCAACTCAATGCATCTGTTTGGATTACAGATTTACTGTGACTATCTAATGTTTTATAGAAAAGTATTATCGGCCTTTAATTCTGAAATTTAATACCATCATCATTACAGCCCTTTACAAGTCCGCCACTAAACGTGGACCTCCCACGGGGAATGCCAGAAAACACGGTCCTGAGCAACTTACATCCATCGAAATAAAATATTACTTTAATTAAATATGGGTCTATAATGAGTCTCTATACATCCCAATGCAGAGCACGGACCTCTAATTATAAAATTTACATTTCGATGAGTGAGATAACGTCCATATTAAAATTTATTCAGTATTTCGATTTCCCGATATAACGATGTTTACTGCTACGAACAGTGAAAGGGATTTAAAATATTATCGAAAGTAAATTATCGATTATTGATCCGTGAGATATCAGTCTGAAGATAACAATTATTTCTTTCATTAAAATCTTACGTAATAATGCATGAAAGCGCAACTATGATGCAAATTTTATGTTAGTTACAGTTCCTTTTAAACTCATTTTTTGCCTCACACTCCGCAATGGTTAAATAACGGTTGACATTTATAAAGAGCGCGCCGTCTGATTTTCATACAAGTAACAGTCCTGTCGGTAACTACTTTGAGTTTATGTAACTTGTTGCACTTATTTTTCCATATGGGGTGAAACCTTATGTATATTTAATAATATTCGTAGTGTATTTATTACAGATTTATGGATAGTTATGTATTTCCTAGTATGAAATTCTTTGTTAGTTCTTTAGCCTATAATTAAAGACAATGACGAAAAAATGTCAAATAAAAAAATATTACAATTGTATATTAATATAAAATACTTAAAGCCGTTTAGAGTCCATAAGTAGAGGCCGTAAGCGGCCGATTTGTGCATTTGTGCCCGTCGTCTTAGTTTGTGACTCAAAATTTTATACTTTTACATTTATGGAAATACACAATTACTTGTATCATTAATCATTAGGAAATGCATTTATTTGCAATGTCTACATGAAAAGAAAGTTGTAAACCTTTTAAGGTCCTACGCTATTGGAAACTAAAATTAAAAAAAAACTACTTTTAGTAAGATAACTGAAAAGTTTCACGCAAAAGTGACTCGATAATAAATATTAATCTGAAATTGTATTTTTTATTTTTTTATTTAATCTCGACATAATTTTTAACAAGCCAGTTAATTTAATTTATTATAACGTTACGGATCACCGCACGTTTCTTCGTGTACTCACGCGCACATAAAAATATGTTTATTTAAATTTTTATTACTTAGACTGCATCGTCGAATAGTTACCATACATTTTCCATTAGAATTACAAGTATATAAACCACATAAATTTCTAAGTCAACATGGATATAAATTCATTTAGTTTCTATTTGACCAAAATTGCGTAAGGTTCCTTAAAATTATTCCACAATCGTAAACTTTTTGTTTCATAGTAACCTGTATAACGGTTACTATCACATTATAAAACAAACTGTTTTGATTCATATACCATAAGAAATAAAGAAGAAGTTACATTGTTCTGTTTTTGTAAATTAGAACACTCCAAAGCGCGATGTCAAAGTTTATGGACCATAATTTACCAACTACCGCTGTATATAAAAGTTTCATGACACTATAGTTTTCTTTTCTAACTTCCTATTCTCTCGTTACTTAATAGTAGTTTTATTGGAACGGGAGAAATAAGGTCACTAGAACTATAACTTCAATGTATGCGTGTTAAAGACAATGTTTAAATTTTACGAAACTTCATTAATAGTTAATTAATTTCATTTAATATACTCCCTTATTGGTGACAACGCGTCTGTAGCCTTTTTACTTCTTCTTACTTTTGTAACCTTCTTGGACTGCAGTAAACATTTACCTACAGGTGGACTGAAAGTTCGTTTGTCACTTCGTTTTTATATTTTTGGAACGAAGTTCCTTATCACACGGTACGAATTTGACGGATGGGGGCTAGACGGGAAAAAGTGTAAGATTTTTCCGTCACGACCCCCTTTCTGTAATGCGAGCGAGATGGAATAATATCCATCTCCCTCGCACTTTTTCATATATTGCCATGAAAGAAATATTATTTCAAATTACGCTTCATTTTAATAGACGCTAGTAATTCATTTATTTGTATTTGTTAATCAATAATACAATACGTTTATCAATAATAATATACTACGAAAGGAACTTCGTTCCAACTGAGTGTTACACGACACTCACATGTTTGTTTTTTTTTTAAATAACGTTTTGGTATTGTTTGGTGATTTTACGAGTATTACGGTAACATCTATTATTAGTGTGCAAACTCTTTTTAATATGGCATTTAAAATCGATTGAAGTAATGTTAGCCAAAATTATATCATACCATCTCACACATACGTATCTCATATGTTAAAAAAATTAGTATCTCAGATATGGCAGGCCATAAAACTTTAGTATCAGTATCTGTACAAATACATGTATACAGCGCTCCACTTGACTGGATATTCGACAATTGCGTAGAGTTCAAAAATACTTCGGACAATGAACTTTGTAACGTATTTTTTTGTACCATATGCAGAACTACAAGTGGGGTAGGTAAATATAATTGAAATTATCAATATCTGACGCTAGATTATTTTGCTGTAAGATGAGAACAAATCATCAGGTAAATTTTCATAGTGTAAGGATGACAAACGAGCACACAGTCTGATGCTGTGACCCATAGACATCTACATCTATCCTCGATTAAGAATCAAAATGCGTTGTCACCCCTGAGGACTTAGATAGAATACCTACTATCCAGTAAAAGGACCTCCGGTTCCCTACACTCAACAGACGAAACATAGCAGCGAAGCTGCTATTTCGTACCGGTATTCTGTGAGAGCGTGGTCCTTCGCCGGTCGAGCCGACCAATTCGTGTAACAACAATAATATAGTTGCGGAATGGCTCTACCACGTGTATTTGATTAATACTTAAATTATTTAACAATCAATTTTTGACAATAAAAATGTTAAAGGTTTAAAAAACGTGTACATTAACGTTAACTAGAATTTTGCCTTAAAATAACATAAACTTCAACTAAACTCGTAATAAAACCGGACGTTCGTATACTCTGTATCGGTGCTTGTACAAAAAAAGTGGGATCACGCATCCCCAGTAGACACGTGCACACAAACAGGAAGGAAGTGTTTAATTGGAGGGTGTTGATGAGGCATGTGCATTATCTGGTCTGTTTAAATACTTTAATGCTTCGACGAATTAGTTGTTGTAATCAACTTTTTGCGGCCATTTTATTTTAAAATGGCCTTGTCATTTGGTGGCATGACTGTTACAGGCTTTACGACATATATATACTTTTGGTATTTTATGGCTGGCATAAGTGAGATGGTTATACCGCCATCTATTGGAAGTTTGGAGAGGTTTCTCTAATTTTTCATAGTTCGCCTCTTTCGGGACCAACAGAAGGAAATGGATGATTAGTACTAGGTGGTCTCCTAGTTCCTGCCGAAAAGTCTATGAGTGAAGATACCGTCCTCTTATCTATTTTGCTGCCAAACGGCAGCGCTTGCACGGATAGCCAGTATAATTACAGGTTGAGGCATTCCATCTTAGTCCTCAAAGGTGACAATGCAACTGTAGCCTTCTTTGTTTGAAGGTGGCTGCAAGTGTCCATGGACTGCAATAGCCATTTACCATCAGGGGACTATCGCTGTAAGTTTTTTTTAAATAGAAATAGGGTGACAAACGAGCACACAGTCCACCAGATGGTAAGTGGTTGCTGTGGCCCATAGCCATCTACATCTATCCTCGTTTGCGAATCAAAATGCAGATGCGTTGTCAGCCTTGAGGACTAAAATGGAATGCCTCTTTTCCAGTAAAAAGGGTATCCGGTTCTCTACACTCACCATACGAAACACAGCAGCATTAAGCTGCTATTTTACGCTGGTATTCTGTGAGAGCGTGGTCCTTCCCTGGTGGAGCCGACCAATTCGTCCTACAACTATACTATAAATATAGCTGCAGCATGGCTCTACCACGTATAATAACAGTTTGTTTGTCATTGGATTTTAAAGAAAAAAAATTACGCCACCACCGAATGACACTGGTGACAAAACACTGTGCCCATACTGCAGACCTAAAAATCATTAAATTCTTATAAAGATCACAAGATGTACGGTAAAATGTAAACAGACAATTGTTCTAGTTTACTATGCTTTGTATAAAGAAATAAAATTTCTCCATTACCCACTATGTCAAACTCGGCATGATAATGCAACTCGAAAGCGTGCCATTAAATCCGTGAAGATAAAGCACGTCGGTAACAGCTAAGGGCTGGATAGAAATCTCCGCAACGCGTACGTGCCGAGTGCTACGGTTAACGCGTGCATTGACCACAAATTATACTTTATGGCAGTTGTACTGTAATAGTTAGCCGATACGCTGAAGAAAGGGTTCTTCTTAACATAGCCGCATATCACACAGTTCAGCTTATAATTGCAATACCTACCATATTCGTATATGCTCGGTTTTATGATGAAAACGTGAACTTAGTATTTTTATTACTTATTAACATTATTTTATACTTTAAACTAGAAAAAGAAATAACAAAAAATCTTATAAATTGGTACACGTGTTGGTAAGTGTAATACTGTGGCCCATAGACATCTACATCTGTCCTCAATTAAGAATCATAGTGCAGATATGTACATTGTCACTCCTCAGAACTAAGATTTAATGCCTCGTAACTAGTAAAAAGGATCTCCGGTGCTCTACGCTCACCATACGAAATACAGCAGCATTGAGCTGCTATTTTATTCTGGTATTCTGTGAGAGCGTGGTCCTTCCCCGGTTGAGCCGACCTATTCGTATATTTTTATTCCTTAGATATGAAGGTTTCCTCTTGATGATTTCCTTCACCGCCGTACACGGGTTAAATTAGCACTTAAAATCCGCACCAAACTTACAACATCACAATTTTAGTCTAGCCCATATTGTTACATAATTTTGAAACTGTGAAGTTTGAGTTTAAACTTGTTGTCTCTAAATTCTCGCCTTAGGCTGTATTATCGTATCCAACAGTGAACTAATAACAATGTGCTCAAATAACCATCACAGAAATAATGTAACAAATAAATTAATATTTGCACTTTATATAATGACTGATTAACATAAGTTTAACATTAAGTAGCTTACATAATCTTATTTTATGCGAATTAATAAATTAGGTAATTTATAATGCTGCGATTTCGCCTTTACAAACTATCAGTAACATTGCGTTTACAACATTCAAGTAATTTATTTTGTGTTTTTTAGAACGGCACCAATTTTAATATATTTACAGGGAAAGTGATTACGAAGGGTCGCTCTCATTGATAAAGTAGCAAGTTATATAACATTTACAGTCGCCGTTAAATGTCAAAGGGGTGTGTGACAATCAATCAGTAAATAAGCGTAGCCGAGGTTACGCAACTGTGTAAGTGACGGCCATTTTACAAGTTTTATCAGGCTTCCTGTACACATAATACTATGAAACAATTCATTATAATTCAGATTTAAAGTAATAAAGTAATGTGTATACTATACCGCCATAAATGATAATGAGTCAATCAGTCATGACGAAAGAGTGTAAATTCCTCCTTACATTCACTTCACAGTCTACTTTCTTTCTTTCTTTCTTGCAGATGCTAGCCTCAGTTAGCATTGATACTGAAACGCAAAACCTAAATTGATGCGATTGATCTGTTATTTAATTACTGGTCCCTGTCGCCGGTCTGGATATTTTACATAATATAGTATATTATACGAGATGGTTATATCGGAATTCATAGAATTTATTTAACATATCATCTAATCGCCTCTTACGACATCCATATATGGAGTGATGGATTCTTCTGAGCCACCACACGGCAATATTTCACAAACACTTTCACGCTTAATATCAGAAACAAAAGCCAAGTCTGGGCCTATATTCAGCGTTTGCATTGAAGATCTCCTTGTCAATGTACCTGATTCCTTATAAGGTACGTAAAACGCAAATTTATTGCCGGTCAAAGGTCATCGAAGTTTGTGTTTAGGCAACAACAAACCCAATAAATCCGTGCCGCTCCAAAATTACAATAAATCTGATGCAGTCAATGCAACCTACCGCGGAATGAACTCTGTGACCTTAAAGATTTTATCTTTATCAAGAACGATAAACTATAAGGTACGTTTTATGGAATATACAAGTTCAAGCTTTGAGCTGGTGCGGTAAGGTGCACACACGCATTTTCGACGTACTATTTATAGAAGTTTTGAATTCCAAATATCATGTCATATTAAATATCCTATTAACTGAGCTTGATTACCTGTTTTGTTTAAGTATGTGATCTGTATAGTTGAAATTCATATATTTTTAAATATAGTTAGACTTTTTAAGGATCTTCCGCTAGCTAAATTGTTGATTTTTGAACTAGGTTGCACTTCGGTTGGACTTCTGGGGGACCATCTGGGTACGTACCTTCTTACCTATTTCTGCAGAAATATGGTTGTGGTGCTTGCTCTAGTGTGTTCTAGTCTGAAGGGTAAGAAAGCCAGTATAACAGGCTATAAGGCATTCCATCTTATTCCTCAGAGACGACAACGCGTCTGTAGCCTTCTTGTTTGAAATAGGCTGCAAATGATCATGGACGGCAGTAACCACTTACTATATGGTCAACTGTAAGTTCATTTCATTTTATTAAAAAAATGTGTCGTTAATTATGATCTCGTTTAATAGTATTAATTTAGTATTTATCTATCGCTTATTTTCATTCTTCCTTCGTGGAAAAGTATGCTGAAGATGTTTCTAGACATAAAACTTGTAACACCATACTCTTCGAAATAAAAATATCATTAATATTGGGGATTTATATTGTTTTCTCTTCTCTAGGTTGCATAAATATTGAAAATATAGGTACTGTTAACATAAAAAAATACTAACAGGTATAATACTGGAATTAACACAATAAAACATAATAAATAAATAAATAAAATCCAACCAGACGGAAAACCTCGGTAGCGAAGACCAACAACTTCTGCCTTTGAGCCCGGTGTAGTCCATCACTGAGTTTCAGTTATTTTAGACTCAGATGATCCAAAAGGTTAAAAAGATATTTTGCTTTCTTGTATATTCTAAGAAGGTTTAAAGAAGTTAGAAAGATAAAGTAAAGGAATCAGTGCAAATTCCGTGACCTAGTAAGTAAATACGTTTACTACGGACACGCATTATGAAACTTAAACGAGGGGAATGTTTTGTTCTTTCTTTTTACTTATTTTTATTTTGAAAACATTGAAGGCAGAGGCAAGTCAGATATTTTAAAATAACTAAAAAACTGGACCATTCATACACAATCAATTTTCGAAATTGCAATTTTATTTTCCATTTGTTTGTATTGTGAATATTGTTCCCTGAACTTCATTGAAAACGCGATCACACATACGGAGTTAAGGTATAATTTTGAATGTTTTTAATCCGCAAGTATCGTTACAATCGTGTTACTAAAAACAATGGGAATCCAAACCAATTTCGCAATCTTAAACATTGCTTTGCCAATTCACTGATGTTTTCGTGTGGATTTTCATTCACTCGTTTTGGATGAGAAGAAAGTAAAACTACTTTTGAAATAAGAGTAGAAGGAGAGTAGGATGAACAAGATTGTGTATTTAGAATATGTGTTTAACAGAGATGGTAGACATTAAAAGAATATAGAACAAAGAGTGAATACAGAAAATAGAGTAAATGGGACTTTTAACTCTATTGTGGGAAGTTTAAAAGAAAATGTCAAAAAACAATAAACTACTGTGTTGGTGACGTACCTTCATGTATGGTAGTGAAACTAGGGTATGGTAGAAGAAGCCTGAGAGTAGAGTAAATGCTCTAAATGTTGTCATTAAGGAGTATGTTCGGAGTGACTTTTAAGAATTTGTATGATAAGAAAAAAAGTGTGGCTTTCAAGATGTTGTAACCAGTACTAAAAAAGCAAGGGTTAGGTGGTTGTGGTTTGTAAAAAGAATGAATAAAATGATTGAGAAAAGAGTGATTTATGTTGCAGAAGTGATTGCCAAGGGACACCCTAGACGAAAGTTTATCGACCAAATGGCAATATATTGAAGATGAGTCAAATTAAGTGTATTTTAACCAACGAGAATGTATCCGTAGGTATATTGTGAAGGAGGCGAGATATGTGTGCCAAATGGAGATCCATAGTCTCTAGTCTGCAATTTGTGTTTGTATTTTGATTCTTAATTGTTTTCTCGACTTCTTCGTTCTTAATTGGTTTAGATACGCGTCACTAACCATGTCAAACACAGCAACACACCCACACAGGGCACAGTCCTACTTTCATTTTATAAAAAGGTCAAGTGGACTATACGACATAACCCACCCAGCAGCAGCAGCGTCAAGGGTCTGAACTTCAGTATTACTAGTTTCAATTCGCCTGCCAAGCGTGGAGCGTGGCTATTACACCAAATCTATAGGAGAACTTAAATTGCAATTAACAATGTCATTGGTACCGGCGGGAATCAAACCCGGGTTGCTAGCATACTGTGTAAATTTCCGGCGGCTGCTAGCTTCTGGGATACCTAGATTTTTTTTCTTTAAAGAGACGTAACCTCCATACTAGAATTTCTCCTGTATCGTGGGGGTAATAATTATTTGTAGGCCATACAAATACTCGTTCCGTGCGGAATTCGAACCCGCGGCCCTCAGCGCTACAACTCATTACTAAGCCACTGCGCCACGGAGCCTTCATTGTTTTCTGTTTCATTTAATAATGTTTTGTATGTTTATCATACCATAATGATAAACATATCATCATCATAATACTACCTTTTGTATCTTTCAATATTGTTTTCTATACAATAATTTGGTAGAGTCAGCGGTCTTACATAAAAGCGTTGATTTTTATCGACATAATATATTATGATGTTATCTAGCTATTTGTTGTGCATTTTTATAAAGTTGTCATATAATCATTATCTATAACGGACCGTGATACAATCCCGTGGCTCGTTTTCTGTGAATAGATAAATAATGTACAAAAAATTGATGTGAAACTTGACGTTTGCCACATCACACATTATGTGACAAGGTCCAAGGTAATGTTGCATGCTGTGTTGATAACGTGGTCTAATCACACTTTATGAACTACATCAGGTAAAACCAATAATGCCCAGACCCATCCAATAACCCATGACAAACATTTTTTTTTTGATATAATAAGACTGAAAAACGTACATGCACAGCATCCACTTACCATCCACCTGATGGTAAGTGGATGCTGAATAGTGCCTGAATATTTATGTAAATATTTAAATCTACCAGGTATGAACACAACAAGACAAACAAAAGAAGAAATGACATAATTCTATATACCGATCGCTGTAAAACGACATTTGCTTCAGTACAATATGAGAAAAGGACAGTATACTTATATAATAAAATAAATAAAATCTTAAGCATATATCCATTGCATAGCATAGAAGTTAAAAAGAAAACAATAGAATGGTTGAAAACTTTAAATTACTACGAAACTGAAACACTTTTAGAAATAATTACTTAACTTGTTATTCATAATTAATAATTTATTAAATACACCACACCTCAACATGCACACACCCCATACACGTACACTACACAATCACACAACTAACACCTACAGATATTTTATTGTAAAAATACTATATAATATAAGTTTTACTATAAATCAAAAATCTATTTGTTACCCAAGTTCTAAACACTAATTTATATAAATGAAACACGGGAAGAGCGGAGCCTCCTAACACAAGTTTCCTAACTTAAAAGGAGTGTTCCAATAATGTATTTAATTTTAAGTATTACTGGAGCAAAAATAAAGATTTTTTTTAAATTAATTAAGAATCGAAATTGGAATGCCTCATTTCTAGTTGTAAGGTTCCTCGGTTATTTACACTCACCATCCGAAACACAACAGCATTAAGCAGCTATTTTACGCTGGTATTCTGTGAGAACGTGGTTCTCACCTGGTCGAGCGACCCATTCTTGCTACAACCACAATAGCTGCAGCGTTGCAAACATTAACTGAGCGATGCGGTCGTCAAAAATTGTTGCAATAAAAGGCATTATTTCAAACGTCATTTGTCTTATAAGGAATCTCACTAGGTAATGGGACTTCCTTTTTACTTAGCAGTCTGTGTAGATAGGTATCATCCTCTTATCTTTGCCGCCAAGCAACATTGCGTGCACTGCTGTATTTCGGTGTGAAGGATATAGACAGCCACTATTACCTGTTATGGGCTGAGAGGCATTCCATCTGAATCCTCAAAAGTGACAATGCATCTATAGACTTCTTTTCACGAGCTGCAGTACTGGCAGTGTACATCCACTTAACATCAGGTGGCCTGTAAGCTTAAATTATATATTTTTTAAATGTGATATTTAAGCTTATGTTTATTTTGACATAGATATATGAAAACTCGACGAGATGCAGCTTCATAATGTCTATATATCAAATGAGGTTAGTGGGTCAGTCACGCGATAACTGAGATAGTCGATCAGCTGCTACAAGACAATGATATCATCGGCCATAAACAATTGACCTTCAAACAGGCTTTTTTTTTTAAATTGATTATCGAGAAACCACGCCCGTTCTGTTTGGAATTTTAAAATAATATCGCTACGTTATGTAAGATAGTGTAGATTTTTACATATAAGTACTAGTAGTAACAAGACAAAAAAACCTCTCGAATGAGTTTCGTGAACCACCTGTATTACAGAGTAACTAAGGCCCGTATTAATAAACGTTACTCAACGACGAACTCAAGTGCGTAATCATTTGATACGCCCTCATTACGAAATCAGCATCTCATGATTGTTCCTAATTAATAAACACATAAAAACAGTATCTCAAAACGCTGTACTTAGGAATACTGTTCTGTGACTTGCACTCAAGTATACATACTTGAGAGTCGAGTTTCGTTTATTAATCAGTGTGGCACTCAGCTGATATCGTAAACCTAAACCGCATCTTGAGATTTGTTTATTAATAAGATCATAAGCTCAAGATTGTACTCAAGTGCGTGTACTTGAGCCGAGTAACGTTTATTAATACGGGCCTAAATATTAAAGAACGAGTCCTGGATGAATTTAATTAAATTTCAAACAACGGGAACCAACATTTGTGCAATAATACAAATTATTCTATAGTGATTGTTCCAACTCATACATATTAGATTCTTGCTTTATATGAAAGGATCACTCAGTGCGAAAAGCACTCCTCTCTCTGGTTGACAACAATAACGAGTTGAGTGCGTCTAATGCAGTCCCTCGTATTGTGCTGAAGACGGGTGCTCTAGAGTTGGTTCCGGTTCTTATGCGACTTTTCCGGTAATCCCACACCTTATGATGCTATTGGATAAAAATTGCTATTGGATGTGTATGACAGTATATAATAAGATACTATAAGTAATTCAAGACCTACCTTTCATTAAATTTAAAGAGAATTATATAACTGGCTCAGTGAAAAGGCTTTTGAAAAGCAACTTCACTGAAACAAATTTACTGGAGCAATTATGTAATCTTTATTAATTATTACCTATTTATTGATTACTTGTTGACGTTTTGTTATTAATTATTATAGACATTTTATTCTTGAATATTATTATCTCGACTTTTTGTAGTTCTAAGTTTTGCATGACATTAATAATGACTGATTAAGCGGAAGTTTAATTACTATGAGCATCTTCAGTGTACCTTAACCAAACGCAAATAAATATTTCATTTAATTTCATATGCGTACATCAAAGTGTACACAAAAGCGTTTCCTCGGGTGGGTTCTGATAAGTGATAGTATACCATATCGCTACGCCAGACAGTAAAATATTCAGACCGGCGACAGACAGCAGTGTAAAAGGTGAGAGACATCTGATACTGCGATCGACAACCCACCTACCTAGCGTGACGATTAGGCAAGTCCTCCTTACAACGGGAGAGTCCCATGTCCTGCAGTTAACTTCTACGGCTGATGTAGAAGATAAACAAGGTAGTATTTCATCACACAAGCATATATGACTTACCTGACCAATAAATGCCTATGTGATTGCGTGTACCTCTACCGCACTATAATATAGACATCGCCCAATCAAATTGGCTAGATGGAGCGAAGATCTACTCAAGGCGGCTAGCAGCAACTGGATGGGTGGAAGATTTCGAAAAAACGAATCAGTTAAATTTTTTATACATAACTGAAGAATTAATTAAACACTTTACTTTCTAAAATAAAATCAGTCATATGGTAAAATATCATTAGTTAATACTTGAATTTGACTTAAAAACAAAAATTCTTAGAAAAATAGGTGAAGAGGAAGACGAGAATCAAAAGAAAAAGTCGGGAACAGTGAACATAAATCGGGAACTACTAATTTAAGCACGTTCCGAAGAATGACTTTCTTTCGACCGTATATTCCTACTATTGCGACCAAAAGCAACATCGGCAAACGTCCAACGGTGCAGACCACAAACCTATACCTATACGTACTTATTAAATTATTATTGAAATTATGTGTTATAGGATGAACTGAGAATGACAAAGTGAACTTTAATAGAATCAGGCGTTACTTTGCGGAAATCCATTATATTAAAGTTGTAAATATTTACTTTGCCAATATCCGCTTAATAAAATAAAATGATGTGTCTTACCTAGTTTGAAGAGCACCTCCCGCCCTCCCTCAATTGGGGATAGTGCACGCAATTGAGGGAGGGCGGGAGATGCTCTTCAAACTAGGTAAGACACATCATTTTATTTTATTAAGCGGATATTGGCAAAGTAAATATTTACAACTTTAATAAAGTGAACTATTTAAATTAAATAAAGTAGCTTTTAGCAGTGGGTAAACCGCTAAACAAATAAAATTGTTAGATATAATATTTTAGCCAAAATAAATTATAAAATATTGCATGAAGATACCGCGGTGAACATCTGGTAACCATGAATTTTAACGAAGCCTCACAATGGCAGCCTTACGTGTACCACGAAAATTATCCTGCGAGCTCGTTATGCCATATGCTTCGTGTGTAATTTTTTTCAACACAGTTGTTTGACCGGTGGCGATTATACGAGGCAGTTGTACGAACTATTATGATACTAACCAGAAAAAAAATTCGTATTGACAAGCGAACTAAATCACATTGAGTCTAATATGTAAATTTTTATATGCAAGTGCTTGACTCCTGTACTAATGGTCAGTGTGAGATAAAAAGTTTTACAAGAATTTTAAGTTACTTCTAAATACTTGATCTTCTTTTTGAGCCGTGGTAGCTGGCTAAGCTGGCTAAGTGCTCGCTGTAAATTTCATAGTACGCGAGCAACCCGGGTTCGATCCCCGCCGACACCAATGAAATTGTTAATTGCAATTTTAAGTGCTGATTTACCACGTGCTCGGCGGTGAAGGAAAACATCGTGAGGAAATAAGAAAAATTATATAATATAATAAGAAAAGAATAAGAAAAATATTTCGAAGACATGTGAAGTTCGCCAACACGCATTGGGGCAGCGCAGCGGACATTTCCTTCCCCTAAACCCTCTCAGAAATGAGAGGAGGCCTGTGCCCAGCAGCGGGACGTATGTATATAGGCTGTAACTTTAATTTTTTGAAATAACGGTTTTGAGGATATAAATGTCCCATGGGTCACATCATCAACTTACCCACAAGTGGACTCTGTGCTCATTTGTCGACTAGTAAAATTTTATATAAAAACGGTAAAAATTGTTGTCCGCGATAATTTGTAACAAAAAAGCACTGCAACATGTGCAGGGCATAGCTAGATACGAGTATACTATAAAAAATTATATAACATAATAATTAAGCACCTACGAATATCATTTTAAGCAACGACGGTCAAAACCAGTTCGTCGAAAAATATAAAGGCACGTATTGTATCGCAAATGTTAACGGCAGATCTTTTTTTGTGTAAATATAACATTAAAAACTACGCTAGCTATTGAACGTTATCTTTTCAAAATAATTCTGTTTTAATGGAACCATGTGCTTACGTAACTTATTGCAAGTCGCGCAACGCTTGTGCAAAAGTGAAACGTTTCCATTTCAGACTTTATTTTAAACTAAACCTTAGCCAGTTACCTAATCTCAATCGGGATAGCTGTCGGCGATGTCCAGATCTAGCGCAAGCTTGCGATGTTATCTCTATGCGTGCACGCAACGGCGGCCATTTTTGTACTTTGCGCGGTACAAGGAAGATTATTGCGTGGTCGTAAAGTAGTTGTTCACCATATGACACGAAACATGTACAAACTTGTTTACGAATAATATGCTATTATATTTATATTGGACTACGCGTCATCCGGTTCATTTCGGTGTAACCATTGAGTTCTATGTACTAAGTACTAGAGAAGCTATTCCAAACAAAAAATGTGCACTACTCTGTTTTCGCGCATGCGCGGGATATAGTAGCTTTTAGTCTATGATTGTAGATAGCGTGGCATATAAATGAAGAAATTTATTTTTTCTATTGTAATATTATTACCTATTTATTCACTTGAACAACAGATAATTTTACTTATTTGACTACTGAATTATTAATTACGTTCAGGTTTAAACTTTAATTTGAAATCTCGGATTATTAGCGCAGCTCCACACTCTATGAATATTGAAGCCACACTAAATGACACTAAAGGTGTACGGATTGCAGTACAGTTCATTTGAACATAGTGAATGTTCGGAATGCCAAATCTAGTACGTAGTACATATATATCGATGGGTGTAACACTTTAGTGATCAATCTAATGTTTTACAACTTAATCTAAGAAATCTAATCTCAAAGAATAATGGAAGAATTAATATAGTGTCTGAACATTAATTTATACTAGGAAAAACTTTTCACATGATGAAAGGTACCTTTAATAGCGCAACTGGTAAAATTACACTCTAATATATTTTTGTGTACAATTGTAGATTATATTATATTTATTATATTCCAGTTATTTTTCAAACATAATTTACATATTTGATTTGAAATAAATGCCATGTGGCAAGCGGAGGAGAAAGGTGAATGTAAATTTCTAAATCCAAAAGGACATATACACCATTGTCTCTATATGAACGTTTATTGCGATAAGATTCGACAAGTACGCCACATTACATTAGAGATATGACGGAGCAATATATTACTACCCAAGGCGTCAAACTATGAGACCGAGACACATATCCGCATCCGCTAATCGCATCAAATGCTAAGTTGATGTACATTTCTGCGCTCACACCACTGGCCGGCCATTTTAACTGAATATCAACGATACTGGACAGAAATTGTAAGATATTATCATAGCTGAGTTAACACAAGACGTGTTGAAGTACAAATATGTTGATAGCCTGATAGCGGCACTTGTACGGAATGAAAACATTATTTTTATTGTACTACTATACAACACAACTTCGTGATAAGCTAAATATCATCACGGTCAGTGCTTTGAGATTTTCAGGTTTGCCTTCGGATTAATTTGCCGCCTTTGGTGGACTGCCAAAGCCTTTTCCCACAGGTGCTAAGAGTTTTGTTCGATTAACATAATATAACTTGTTAAAATATGACGATTAGTTTACGCGTTACAAGAGCCGTTACAGCCATTACAACCTATAAAAGTCGACTGCTGAACAAAGGCCTCCACCATAGATTGTTTCAGAGGGAGGATATTGACATAGTTGCCAGGCTTGGCAGGCGGGTTGGCAACCGCATTTTTATTATTAGTTTGAGTTGTTATAAGAAAGATTCTGCTACCTATCTTACAGGAGGATATCACACTCCTTTTGGGCTCCACCGCAGCTGGTTGATAAATGAAGAAGCAGTGGGACATATAGTGACTGTAACATTACTTTATGCACATAAATTAAATGTATATTAACTTCTATTCTAGAAAGTGAAACGATATGTACCTAAGATCTTAGTAACATAATGAGAAAGTAAAATGTAAGTCATCAACGTTTGCAAATGTAGTCGCAAAAACTCTTCGATCTCTATGTGAAGTGTCTATTATGTTTATGCGAAAGATATAGATATCATTCCATTCAGATGGCAATACAAGACTTTCTCCACTCCTACATTAGCTGAATATAGTTTTGCTCACTCAGTATAAATTTGTTGGAAACAATAAGTTCTGCAATTCTAATTCCGTTTGTATGTAGATTACTACTGGCTATTCTACTGTAAGGGAAAACTGTAAAGCTTATCTTCTGGAATTGAAATGTCTAGCATTAAAGTCTTTTTAACATTGTATGTTGTCTGTATAAACTGGAAAAATCTTTCAAATTAATGATTTTTTCAAACTGAGTAGGGATCCTATAATTATTATATTTAAATCCAAACCCAAGCACACCACTGCAATACTTCAAGATACTGTAAGTTCGTTCTGCGTTGATCGGAAAAAAATATTGACAACAATATTGAAACTATGACATCGGGACGACAAACACCTCGGTCCCCCCACCCGTGACTATAGGTGCTGTATAGCACGCATACGCATTAAAATATGTACTACTACCAATAATAGTTTTATTCAAGGAATAACAATAATGAACCAATACCAACTTTGCTTCTTCATCACTTGATGATGTACCGTAATAATGTTATATGAACATAACAAACATGAATTAACACGGCAAATAATAAATCGAGTATCCCGAGGCGAAAGATGTTTAACGGAAATAATAAACAATGTGTTTTAAATGAGTAATGCAAAATCGATAACAGCTCAAGAAGAAAGACTTAATCTTGATATTGAAGTAACAACGGAACATTAACAATATTGCACCGTATACTTCAGGTATAAAGAACAATTTCAAAACATTAGCTATGATGTTTTAAATGTTACAACTTTGTTGTACAAGACGAAGGAGTGTCGGTAAGAAAAAAATAATTATAGTAATTATTCATTCAAAATAAGCCATACTCTCAAAATACATTTAAGATGAACCTTTTTACTTTTTTAAAAGCTTTAATCAGAATTGGAAGAAAAATCTCAAGGAATAAAACAACGGACTACAAAAATAAAAACAACACCTGAAAGTGATGGACCTACGACTACCTCATGGTAGAGCCACGCTGTAGCTTTATTAGCACGAATGGGTCGCCTTGACTGGGGAAGGACCACGCTCTCACAAAATACCAGCGTAAGATGCTCCAGCTCAATGCTGCTGTGTTTCGTATGGTGAGTGTAGAGAATTAGAGACTCTCTTTACCGGAAACGAGGCATTCCATCTTAGTCCTCACGGGTGACAACGCATCTGCATTTTGATTTGTAATCGAGGATAGATGTAGATTTCTATGGGCCGCAGCAATCACTTACCATCAGGTGGACTGTGTGCTCGTTTGTCACGATATCCTATAAAAAATAAATATCTATTTCTCACAGCATCTACCTATCATCAGGTGGACTGTGTGTTCAATTGTTACCCTTATTCTATTAAAAAAAACCTTTGAAACTGACGAACGAGGCTCTTGTGATTGACTTGCGACTGAAAATACATTTAAACATGCCAAACGTTTGCCAAAGACTGATGGGTCCACCAACCAGTTAACCAGTGTTACGGTACGGCACTGCGCTCGACAATCCAACAAATTCTGAAAAAAAGTTTTATAGAAAAAGAAGTATAATTTAATATAGATAGATAACAGAATCTAATCTTCTAACATCAAATATAAAAGTACAGGTCATTATTTATTACTTCCATTTAAAAATGACAGAAAATAAGGAAAACCTACAAACACAAGACTTTCAACAAAATCTTATCTAACGAGGTCATTGTATCGATAAAAATATATTGATTAAGGTATTGGAAATGAAAATGTGTAACAAGCTAATAAAGCAATAATGAATCAAATCACAAATCGATACGTTACTTGTACTTTGCCTGTAATAAAGGTTTTAATTTAAAATTACTTAGTCACCCGATCATAAAAATATGTTTTCGTGAGTAGCCATTTTGTGTAACTGGCCACTTTGAACTGTAATAGCTAATAGGTTGGACTTGAAATTCAAAATTTAATTTTAATTTACATATAAAATTTGTAACTTAGAATCAAATTTTGAATTTTATGATATTTTATTAAGGCCTGTTATTAATTTTTTTTTAATCAGTTGTTAATGCATTTGTTTTTTAGGGTTTAGTTTTTATGCAATATATATTTATAGCCAAATTTATAACCTTGGACATTAGCTTCTTCTGGATAATCTTTCGTTCCGGACACTGTTTTGCTTAGGCACACGGCTGTGATAAACGCTTGCGATTGTCGTATAGGATCCACTTCTCATCGCAACAATTCTACTCAAAATTCCTTCCTTTGTTTGCCTCAACAATATGATGCAGGATTGGAAGCGGGCATCTCACTGGGGAACACTTAGTTCATGAGGTACTTATTTGTCAAACTTCTTTATTTTACTGATCTATCGCAAATTACTAATATTGTTTTGACGCTTACATCAAAAGCCGACGCTAGCTCAACAGTTTCATTAATTGATAATATAAAGTTTAAATGCTCTTTATATTATTAATTGAAAACATGTAAATTGTTGCAAATATATCTAATTATTTTGAATAAGACAAAGTTTTATATGAGTTATCAAAGTATATTATTATTTAAGGACGTTAATGTTAGCAAAATAACATTAGAACCTCGTAAAAAATAAGTAAATCTAAAACAATTTTTTTTTATAGGATAGGGTGACAAACGAGCACACAGTCCACCTGATGGTAAGTGGTTGCTGTGGCCCATAGACATCTACATCTATCTTCAATAAAGAATCAAAATGCAGATACGTTGTCGCCCGTGAGGACTAAGATGGAATGCCTCTTTTCCAGTAAAAAGGGTCTCCGGTTAACAACACTCACCATACGAAACACAGCAGTGTTAAGCTGCTATTTTACGCTGGTATTCTGTGAGAGCGTGGTCCTTCCCCGGTCGAGCCGACCCATTCGTACTACAACTATACTACTAATATAGCTGCAGCATGGCTCTACCACGTATAAAAATATACAGTGTATGGACATTTATTAAAATAATCTCATTGATTCCGCAGGTTTAAAAATTACTTCACAAACAAGCAGATAAAAACGGACATAATTAAGTACTTCTGTTCAATATGTCACGGCATTACAAACGAAAATAGATACATGAAAATGATAAGCATTGCAAAAACGTGACTACTGACTGAAGGGCTTGGTATCCAACAAATTGAATTGCATTCTCAGTTTCTATTTCAAATCACGTATATCTACGTATATTTATATATCTAAATCATTATTCTACATTACTTCTGTTGATGTTTTGTTTACCCTTTAGACCTTTATTTAAATGTATCAACGTCCTTTTCATTGACATCATTACAACCTTTTACAACTCTACTGCTAAGTATGCACCCCCCTCTCCCCACTCCTAAGGAATGCAATTAAACACGGTATCAAGCAACACCTGTATCCACTGACTTCCTGCATGTTTTACCAGTTCGTCAATCCATCTAGTGGGGAGCCGTCCTTCCCTACTCTTACCAGTACGAGGATGCCATTCAAGAACGTTTCTTTTCCATCGGTTGTCGTCGGTTTTGAGATCCCCCTCTTCAGTAATGCGCCAGCTGGTATGCATTACTTGCACAATTCGGACAGGTGTACCGGTAAGCGCACTGTTCACGCTCCTGCATATCACGAGACTGTGTAATTTTGGTTTTGCGTTTCTGAAGGTAATTGCGCTATAACTCCGTCGCCAGAGTTAGTCTGTCAATCAGCAAGAAGCATCGCGTGCATATGAGGTTAGCAATGAAGGAAAAAGTTGACAATCTTTTGTACTATCCAAAAAGCATTATTAAAACTAAACCTTTTTTACAAAGAATGTTACCGGTGTTATTTGAAGAAATGAACACAGGACTTTTCGATAAAATAACTTATAATTTTAATGATACCTACTTAGAAATTTCAAGTGAGTATTGTCAAAATGTATGTTACCAAGAAAACATTAGGTGTTACAATCATGATAGTGTTTTCTTATTGGATCCAATGGATGGTCAAATACTGTTTTCCTATTCGATGACTGACATACATCATATCATCTACCACCAATGAGCTGCGTGGGTGATCGGCGTCGTAGGTTATACCAGAAACGTAATTAAATTATTCATTTATTTTTATGGCGGCTATCACATAATGTAACAAGTCACCTTTACTATCGTATGAACGTGTATATAACTTATAACAAAGAAGGACTGTCTATTCATTAATACACTTTTCCAGTCTAATCGTAAAAGTATGTATTATGTTTACAAATATGCAATTATTATTGATAACCGAATTTATAACATTGACTGATAAATGATAAGCCTCTATCATGTTGGGCAATTTCGAATCGATCGCATGATGTTTTATTACATACGGATGGATATGCTGAAAGACCTCGAAACATTTCCCAATAAGTCGCTCATATGTAATATTTCCAACCAGCGATATCTATGATAAAGGCTTGTTTATCATTGCTTATCGCCAATGATCGCCGCACCGACGACACTTTGGCGCCGGTGTCAATATTGTGTCCTTTATTTAAGAATTCCTTGAGTTATGTTTTATACTTTGTAATATATTATAACTAGATGAATGAAGAAGGTTTTTTTATCATTCATCCATCCATTACAGCCTAGAGGGATTTTGCCATAGTTGCCACGCTTGGCAGGCGGGTTTTTTTTTAATAATTTTGGAGTTGTTATCTGGAAGACGCTGCTGCCCATCTCCTGGCTTGTTTCACTCTGTTGCCTCTTACGACACCCACGGGACGATATGGGGTATATTCTTACACCGCCACTACACATTCAGTACCGATCGCGCTTAAAAAGGGAAATAGTATTGTTTGTTTTATTATCTTTCTTATAAATTATTCAACTGGGATATTTGAGACATTTATTTATATTGACAAAGATTCCTGTACGTGAATATTAAATGTGTAATTTTAACCCGTAAGTGTTGTAAAGGTTGACTAAGGAAATTACAGAAATAGTAACTATCAAATGATATCAAAACGGTGGAATAACTTTCAGTTTTACTGGATAACGTATCTCCTATCTTAATAAATGCTCTATCTATACATCATTAGTGCATCACTAAGAAACCTTCAATTGTGTAACTTCTAAATGATTTATTATGACTTATAAAGTCAGTTTTAATGATTCTTCTTTATATAAAATAGATAATAATATACAGTGTATGGTGTAATACACTTCAGCCATATAAATTTTAAGAAAAACTTCGGAATGAAGTTCGGGTGAACAATCAAAATATAGATTTGTCACAGTAAGTTGTGATATTCAGTATACATAATACTTGTTACCAGTTTAACTGTGTTAAGCTTTAAATGAATTTGAATGTACATGCAGAAAGATATGAATGACCTTATGTTTACATCACAGTCATAATTTATTAAAAATACCGCTAAATATATCTCTGTTTGCAATTTGATATGTTATCGCTTGGCGCAGATTTAATTCGCATTAAAACAGATGTTGTTTTTCAGTCTTCAATTTCTTATTTCCAAGCAATAAGGTTGAAAATAAAGAAGAAAACTCAATACAAGAGAGAATAAGAATCAGCTACCGGACATTAAATGAGTATTGTGCATTGTGTTCTTTGTATACGACTGTAATCTCTAACTCGTAGAGAGAAGGCTCAAAAAGGTACAAGTTTTTCTGAAAGTTTTGTAATGTATGTTTCGTTAAGACATTCCTCGCCATAAATAGTATAAGTAACATATCGGGAGACTGGCGCTTGCATACATTCTCTGTATAAATACACTAATGTGTTTGTACGTTTAGCTGTCGGACTGCAAATATTTAAAAAAAACGAAACCATGCTAATGAACAGTTGACTATTATTATTGAAACCTTTATTAGACACATAAAAAAGTGTCGAATAGAAATGAATGACGTCATTTTGCACAACGAATTAGTAGTCCACTTACCATTAGATGGACTGTAAGTTCGTTTGTTACTTTTTTTTATAAAAAAAAAACTGAATTTAGTCCTACTGGACAAAATTAAGTTTCATTATAACTAAAAAGTCAATTAATGTAAAAATTTATTTATGAATTCAACAAGCAACTAGTTTAATTTAGCGTAGGAACTACGACAAATATCTCCCCTTTGAGGCAATATGGGGGCCTATGTTCAAGTCCACTGACTCTGATAGGCTGTGATGTGGATTTGAGATTCTTGACAAGACGCAATATCAACTATTGCAGGCTTAACTTGTTAATTAGATTGTGGTATCTCGATATTCCTTCATAATATACAGGCTTAGGACCAACAGACATAAAAAATCACTTTGTAAATTAAAATTTTGGATTTCTATTATTTAAATATTTCTATATGTATATTTCCGACAACATTCGCTACATTCAGATTGAAGTGAGTTAGATATTTTCATGGTTACTGTGGTGGCCCCACGAAAAACAAATTATACCAATATCTATATTGTAAGTACTTAGTTTAGAATTAATATAATTTAACATTAAGTACCGGACTATTATGTTGATTATAATTTATAAAATTTTTTGCATTGAAGGTTTTTGCAAGCTACATAAAAATGTCACAATACAATTTTGAGATGTTTTAATAATTATATTTGGTTTTGTACACCATTTAAAGAGAAAAAATATATCTTTGGATTGAATAACATGTAGTACAGACACATTTCAATGAGTAGTGAATGAATCATTATTAAACTGGCATCATAAGTTACAATGTAATTACAAGAGCATGTTTCCTACTAATTTTAGTCTTAATAATTAATTTTAAATATTTTATTTATACAATATTAAAAACTATAATAAAAGAAAACCTAAAACTTGTAACTTAATTATCATACAGTCCTACTCCCCGCGGTATACTTACTTATACTATACTTAGCCTTTGAGCGAGAAAAGAACCAGCCCTCTTATCACCAATAGCAACGACCAATCGCGGATGGAGTTCCTTTAAGAACTTCACTGCACGAGGACCCCACGGACCGTTAGTCTCTACAGCAAATGGCTTTACTTTATACTTTATTTTATATTTTATTTTAAATAATTTAGAAACTTAATTTACTAAAACAAATGTGATTGGATAAACAAAAGTTACTGAATATTATTTAAATATAAAAATTTTATCTTATAATCTTTATTATGTACTTAAATATAAAGAAAGCAACTATATGGAACAGGATTTCTATAACATAATACAAAAAAAAAATGACTGCGAAGGGAAGGTTTATTTAGTGGCAGCCTCGTAAACTCATTACACTTAAGTGATGACCCGATGAAGCAGGCAGGAGTCAATGGATATATGTGGTTGTATAAGATGATTTGTGAAGGCTTAAGTTTTGAACCAGCGAGAGGCTGTTAAAATGACACTAGAGCAAGGAATTTTCGCTGATTATATCATCATGGCCCTTTTTATCAGTTTGTAGTGATCTGCAGCAACGTAATGGTATGAAATACGTAACTAAAAATCGGGAAAATAATAAAGTATAATAAATAGGTTAATATTCTACTGGTTGTTGGATTCCTTTTCCGCCGATGAGTCGTACGCCGTACGGGTTCCCGCCTTGTCGTGGCGGGGGCTTAGTAGCCGTGGCTTGGTCACCCGCGGTGAACAAAGAGGAAACCCTTGGCTGGCCCGTGGTGTAGGGCCGGCCCGAGGTGGCCACTCCGAGTGGGCTTGGCGAGCCCACTTCAGATGTGTGTCGATGGGCTGCGGTGAGAGGGGTGTCCTCTCCCCCTACCGCTGCAGCCGAGGTGGAGTCGCGGAGGATAAGGAGTGTTGGTATGGCGATGCGCCACTCGCCCTATCCTCCGCGACTCTGACGGGGCCGCACCGTTAATTGATGCGGTGGTGGTGGGGCTGCGCGGGGAGAGGAGTGTTGGTATTGCGAGGCGCCGCTCTCCCTACTCTCCGCAGCCGAATCTTGGTTTGCGGTGGAGCCATAGACCAGATCCACCGCTGGGGCCAGGAAGGCTGGTGCTTCTGAGTGCTAGTTTTGCCTGGCCCAATGGCCTTCGCGCATCGGACACGGGGGCTTCTGTTGCGCATGTGAAGTTGGAGGCCGCGGAGGAGGGCGCGCCATGTGTTCTGGTGCGCTTTAACTGAGAAGGAGATGGGGGAGGAGTAGTATTCTCCCGAGGAGGGACCGCCATGAGGCGCAAAATAGCAGTGCTTGCACGTCTGTGTTCTGGTCTGAAGGGTTAGAGAGCCAGTATAATCACAGACGACTGTAAATCATTCCATCTTAGTCTTTAGAGGAAACAATGTATCGATAGGCTTCTTTGTTTAAACCTGGCTTTTTTTTATAGAATAGGGTGACAAACGAGCACACAGTCCACCTGATGGTAAGTGGATGATGTGGCCCATAGACATCTACATTTATCCTCAATTAAGAATCAAAAAGCAGATGCGTTGTCACCCTTGAGGACTAAGATGGAATGCCTCTTTTCAAGTAAAAAGGGTCTCCGGTTCTCTACACTCACCATACGAAACACAGCAGCATGAAGCTGCTATTTTACGCTAGTATTCTGTGAGAGCGTGGTCCTACCCCGGTCGAGCCGACCCATTCGTGCTACAACCATAATATAGCTGCAGCGTGGCTCTACCACGTATAAGCAGATGGCTGCAGATGTTAGTTCGTTTGTCGCTTTTGTTTTATAAAAAAGACAGATACCCAGCAAGATAAGTAACAAATGGACAATGTCGATTTAAAAAAAGAATGATTTTCTAAATCAATGTAGTGACGTAAGGACGTAAATTACCTTCTATAGTACGTGGGGGCAAAGTGATAAGGGCGATTTACGTTGACGCGATGCAAAAACGGTGTAATTGCACGATCGTGAGTTCGAAAGGAACAAACTCTAGTATTAAGTGCTTGGGAATCATTCACACGTAAGAAATAAGTAGTACTTACACTACTGCACTTTTCTTGTCAAGAGATTGCTTCTTTTTCTGATTCTAAGTGATTCTGTAACAGATGGTACGCGGTTGAATCGAAAAAATCGTGAGAGATACACTCCGTGGAGTTGGATGAAATATTAATGAATTTCATAGTTTTGTATAATACGTGAATAAGAACCATTTTTACGTGGTAGAGTCACGTTGCAGCTATATTATGGTTGTAGCACGAATGGGTCGGGTCGACCGGGGAAGGACCACGCTCTCACAGAATACCAGCGTAAAATAGCAGCGTAATGCTGTTGTATTTTGTATGATGAGTTTAGAGAACCCTATTTCTATAAAAAACCTAGCGATTTGTCGATCGTTTTTTTTATAGAATGAAGATAACAAACGAGCACACAGTCCACCTGATGGTAAGTGGATGCTGTGGCCTATAGACATCTACATTTGTTCTCGATTAATAATCAAAATGCAGATGCGTTGTCACCCCTGAAGACTAACATGGAATGCCTCGTTTCCAGCAAAAAGGGTATCCCGTTCTCTACACTCACCAAACGAAGTCTGTTTATGTGATCGAAATGATTTTAAGACTACATTAATTCCCTCAGAGATGACAATGTACAGTACACACGTTTTAATGTTGTGTTTATTTAAAATTAATTTATTCTTTATGGATTTAGGTTTTCCATTTATGTAGGTCAAATGCATTAAACCAAATAAACCATGGTGACGGTGTATTTAAAAATCAAAATAAAATATAAACTTATGAGGTCAACCACGATAAATAATTGCAACAGTCAGTCTTACCAAGGAATGGAATAAACAAATTTATACAATGATTTTACTTTCGCCGCCATGACACGTCAAGTTTTTTTTTAGTTTAAAAAATGTTAAGAGAATATCATTGTTTTGCTACAATCAGACGCCAGTACGGTATAATTATTTCATTATGATGCGTCTACCCGATGTAGAATTAATTACAATTGATCATAAACCAAGTGAGAACTAGTTATGCGTTCTGTAATTGCACCCGCTGTGCAGCCATCTTTGTTAATGTGTCCACAAGAAGTCTTACTGCCTGCAGTATTTTTAATGCGATTGACATTATAGTTTGCTGTCAAGCACTGGCTTTAATATTTAAAAAAAATAACAAGAGTAAAATGTCTTACTAGTGTGATAAATTAATTGTTTTATATGTTTCGACTTCCGGAAAACTATATGTCGTTGTAGAAAATACTAAAGTGTTTGTTATGAGCGGTACTAACGCAAATGTTTTGTACCGTTTTTCAAACATACATTATGAACACGTAAATGATGAAATGTTTTGTACCGTTTTTCAAACATACATATATTATGAATACGTTTGCTTGTTCTATAAATACCGAACTTTTAATTAACTTGTTTTGTCTAGTTCAAAAAACTAGATTTTGGGTTTTTTTTGTGCGAGCAGCTATGCACGTCTAGAAAGACCAGTATCACTGCGACCTAAAACATCTATTGTGATCGCTGCTATGGCTATAGTTCACTGCTAAGCCCTGTCTTCAATGAATAGAAGGAGTTGCTTAGCTGTGAGCAATTTCACTTCTTCTGGGCGAAGTACATAGTTTCCCAGATCAGTGTTACGTTTGCGCATTAAGGGTCCACAATCACTTAGGATGTGCAGAGACCTTTCTTCCGTTAAGGAACAAAACCTGCACATCCTTGAGTTGCTTAGTCCCAGGATGGACATGTGCTTTTTAAGATAACAGTGTCCAGTCAGGGCTTGCGAGAATGCGCAATAACATTTGGTCATAATACGCTTTATTAACATCTCGTTATGTTAATGAAATTTAAGAACAAAAATACTAAGTAGTTGTGCCATGTGTGGCGTAAGAGAATCCATTACATCATATCGTTCTCTAAATGTTGTAAGAGCGAACTATGGGAAATGCTAGAAGAATCATGGCCTCCGAGCTGGCTGGCCTATTCTAAGCAATGGACATTTGATAGGCTATAACGATTAAATACCAGATTTACTTTTCCTGAGACAATATTGGGCGAGTTTTGACGTTCTTTCACGGGGAGTGCTCTGAGGAATTGTTCGGACTAATTCAGCCGCACAATTTTACCATCGCACATCGCGACATAACTCGCGATACCATCCATACCATCTGGATGATTTGAGGTCCGCCACTATCCGATTTACAAGAAGCTTTCTACCTCGCACAACTTCCATGTGGAATCGTCTACTACCAGCGATTTTTGCGGACCGATACGACTTAGGGACTTTCAAGAAAAGAGCGTAGTCTTTTTTTAAAGGCCTGCAATGCACCTGCGATTCCCTTGGTGTTGCAGTTGTTCATAGGCGGCAGTCGACGCTTACCATCAGGTGAGCCGTATACTTGTTTGCCCCCTCTTCGATACGATTCACACAGTACGCATGTCTATTCAAATTATATGTCAAATCAAATTGAATATGCAACGCGGAAAACACCCGCATTGGCAATTGCTCGCACTCAGCGCCAATGTTCTTTGTTTGCAATAGCCAACTTTTTATTATTCAATGTTATGTTTAAAGGTGTCTTCAGTTATTTATTGCATGGTTAAAATTAACATCTGTTGTTTATTTTTGGAACAGGCAATTTTAAATTCAAATTCGAATTATAAAAACTTAGTAACATAGATCTTTTAAGATTTTCTTTAGCACAATGACCATGTTTTTTTTTAAAGAATAAGGGTGACAAACGAGTACACAGTTCACCGGATAGTAAGTGGTTGTTGTGACCCATAGACACTTACATTTATCCCTGACCAAAATCAGTTATTGAGTTTTTCTGTCAAGAAATTCTCTCTTTCACTTCAGTGCCTCGGAAAGTACGTTAAGCCTTTGGTCCTGCGCTTGACGTGCTTCTCTCTCCAGTCGTGGAGGATTGCTGTCCAATCGGGCTATGAGAGTGAGGGAATATAGAGTGCAACTGTGTATGCGCATATACTCGTGCACTCGCACACACTATAATCCTGTCCTGACTAGTCTCTCAGACAGGCCGTCGTTACCGAAATTCGATTTAGAGGGCATTATTATTATAGCTGCAGCGTGGCTCTACTACCTTAAAGAACTACAGAACTTAAACTCAATTTTATACTGCAGCCGACTGTAGCTCTTCTGCAGCCAAATGCTGTCTTGTTGCCGCCAAGTGTTGTCTTTTTGCGCTCACCTCTTGTGTAATACATTACGCACTAAGTTACGGTCAATTCTTCGAAACTCATTTAGTCGATTGCGAGCGAGCGAGAAGACTAGTTCTCTGTTTTGAAAACCGCTAACGTCATTTTCGACAATCTAACACTTTTAACGACATTTTGTTTCTTAATTTTAGTTGTAAATTGTTTAGAAGATATTTTCTTTTATAGAATACTAGCGGTTCGCCCCGGCTTCGCACGGGTGAATTCTGGATATCGACAACAGCTCCACCTACCGGGTCCAATTGTGAATCTAAACCATACAGGGACCCAGTTTCGAGTTTTAGGACAGGACGGACAGCAAATGATTGTTATAAATTATAATACATAGAGATAATTTCTATAACAATTTCTTGTATTTTTTATTCAATATAATTTCTATTTTTCAGGTAAGCTTCGTCATAGTATATTCAAAATTGAAGACCGAGTAGCTTTTATGTGGGTAAGATTTGAGCATTTTACTTTTAAATTTAATATGTACTTTTATACCTACCCTCATACAAAATGGTGTGAGGGGTTAATGTTTATTACAAAATATTAAAGTAAAACCCAATAAAAGTAAAAGGTGAACTTCTATACGCCTCACTGTTGGGCCCAAGCCTCATTAGGTAATTTCTTCAAAGGTTATGGAACAATAATTAGTCCGCCGATTTTATGCCTTAGACTTACAGGCTTCCTTACTATGTTTTCTTTCATCACCGACGTGGTGAATCAGCACTTACGAACCCAATGCTAAAACATCATTATCTCTTAAGTTTGAATGTAGAAAAAGGTAACTTGTCAATATTTTAATGGATGCCCGTCTTAAGACCCTTATATGTCGAGTTTAATTTTATTAGCCGTGTCTTGTGGCCTAAGAGATTCCATCACCTTAAATCGTCTTGATGTCGTAAGAGACTATGGGATACGCCAAATCTATACAAATAAATAAAATTGAAGTGTCTGTTTGTAATGTCAAAATTACAGCGTTTTACTAAATGCATATGAAAGTATAAACGGTACTTATAACAAAAATACACTTTTTAAAATTTTTGTCTGTCTGTCTGTTTGTTCCGGCTAATCTCCGAAACGGCTGAACCGATTTTGACGGGACTTTCACTGACAGATAGCTAATGTTATAATGAGTAACTTGGGCTACTCTACTACTAGACTACTTAGGGGAACAGCTAGTAGCCAATAGATGGCGGTATAACTATCTCATTTTAATGCCTAGACCGGCAATGGGAAGCAACGTCAAAGGTGGGAAACGCTTAGTACTGCGACCGTCGATCCGCTTGCCAAGTGTGATGAATAAGGTAAATCCCCTCTGCAGTCGAGAGTGCATCTCCAGCAGTGCACTTTTGCGTGAGTGTCGTAAGAAAAGACGGAGGAAAACTGAAACAGTAACTGAACAAGCAAACAGATGGGCAGCAGCATCTTCCTGATCAGAACGCAATAATAGTAAAAAAACATGCGTAAGTGTCGTGGAACACTCGGTTAGAACGAAGTTCCTTTCGTAGTATATTATTATTGATGAACGTATTATATTATTGATTAAAATACAAATAAATGAATTACTAGCGTCTATTAAAATGAAGCGTCATTTAAAATAAAATTATATTTATTTCATGGCAAAATAAGAAAAAGTGCGAGGGAGATGGATATTATTCCATCTCGCTTCCTTATAGGTCGCGACGGAAAAATCTTACACCTTTTCTACGCCTAGCCCCCATCCGCCAATTCGTACCGTCCGATAAGGAACTTCGTTCCAATATCCCGTTAGTATTATAAGAGGCGACAGGGGGACAATGAAATGGTGGACAACACAAACTTTGGTTGCATTTCCGCCTGCTAAGCTCATCAGGCAATCTATAGAAAATACCTATTTTCAGCAGTGGAGTTTGACGAAATAAATATAGACATGTAATTTAAATTACTTAAATATTTTTATCATAATTAAAGTTAGTTAGCCTCATAACATACACACATCATATTATGTATGAAGTTCTGTCTGTGTAAAGAACCACCTAATTCTTCTACCAAAAGTTCAAACGGCGGCAAATTTGTCTATCTTGTAACAACTCTTGCTATTTACCTTTGAATTATATTTGAACAATCCCAACATGTTCACATTATCTTGCATTATCTTGAACAGTTCTTACGATTTTTTCCACATTCCTTACTTGTTAAAATAGTGCTTATATCAGAAGCATAGAGTTGAGATTTTAATGCCAATGCAATTCAAAGTGCGTTGTTCGTTTTGCCCTGACTGGTAGGTACGTCATGTTATGTGTATTTACTACTGATAACTTAATTTAATATTTATTTTATGAGTCCACGCTTCCCAAAGCGTTTCAAGTTGACTTCGTTAGTTACAAGTAAATAGAGCATTGTTTAGAGAAAGTTCAAGGTGGGGAAGCACTTGCTTGGAAACCTTCCTGTAAAACAATAACTCACTAAGAGATATAATGCTATTGTTCTGACTACGAAGTAGTTCTAAACACAGTGAGGAAATACCTTCGTGGCTCTTTAAACGCATAGTCACGACACTAAAACTTTATAAGGTCTTTATAAATTATGATATAATTATCATCTTCAGTATAATACTGAAGTTTTAAGGTTTTACATGATGATTTCTTATATTTGCGAGAACACTACACATTAAATGAAACTAATTTTACGTGTATTATCGCGTTTAATTTAACTTTTTATTCCATTCCCGTATATATATATATATATATATATATATATATATATATATATATATATATATATATATATATATATTAAAGATTTAAGAAACAACGATTTTTATAAGCATTACGTGCTCAGTGATGTGTGTTTTCCTGATGCGGCGAAGTCGCGGGTATCAGCTGGTATAAAGTCGGGAATTAAAAAGTTAAATTAAACACGATAAATCCGTAAAATTTAGTTTTATTTAATTTTTTAAGGTTATTGTTTAAGGTAATTGTTTAAGGTTTAATAATTTTAAGGTTTTAGACAAACTAATGTAGACTATAACATTCATACATCCTATCAGAATAAAGCCTTATATTTCTGATGGATACATAAAAATGATTGAGCGTATTGGATGCGCTGCCTCATTGCTAAATATTTGTTTTATAATTAAATAGTTTTGATAGTACCTCTCATTTAAACTAGAGTAAAATGGATATATATTTTTTTTACTCTTCATAATATTTTTTGTGATGTAAGAGAAATACGAAAACTTTTTTCCCTATGGCGACTTCGGTAGACAGATCAGTGGACACCGACAAATTTATTCACTCATTTATTACAGCCCATCACAAGTCCATTGCTTAACAAATTGGCTTCCCCAATAGATTGCCTCATAGTGGTGACATATACCATAGTTGCCACGCGTGGTAGTCGGGTTGGCGACCGCTATTTCTTTTATTATTATTAAGTTGTTATCATTTTTAAGCTTTTGTCCATTTTTTTTCAGTTACCCTCTGTTGCTTTTTCTACACCTACGCTAAGATATGGGGTGAAGGATTCTATTAAGATGCCACTTGATGACACCAACAAATGAGGGCCCTAAATAACAAAGATATCTAAAATACCGTGCAGTGGCGGTGTAAGAATATCTACTACCTCATATCGTCCTGAGGGTGTCGTAAGGGGCGACAGAGGCAAAATGAAACAGGAGATGGGCAGCAGCATCTTCCTGATAACAACTAAAAACATATAAAAAACTGCGGTTGCCAACCCACTTGCCAAGCATGGCAACTATGGCATAATGCCCCCATGAGGCAATCTATGAGGGAGGCCTATGTTCAGTAGTGGACTTTTATAGGCTGTAATGGATAAAATGGACGATCTAAAATACATCCTTATATGTACAAATTCTAGAACGAGATACTCAACAAGTTTATGTTCCGTGGTCAATTCGGTCAGAGGCGTACTAATGTCCCGTCCTTCGTTACGACTTTTATGTATGCCGATTTGTTATATGACGTAATTAATACATTAATATTAATAGAAAACAGTATAAATATGCTGTTATCGTTTCTTATGTATCGTAGAATGAAGTTGTTGAGAAGATATTCTTCAATTAACCTTTGCACACATAGAAATTGCCTTATAAGCATACTAATGTCCAAGAAGTGATAAAGGCCCATCTATAAATCTTACCAAGCAAGCCTTTTAACATAATTCGTGACTGTAATGACGTCTCCAACGGTGCGGCTGATAATTTATAGCAGCATGCCATTCCTTCTAATTGCGGATTATCTGTGAGTAAAGAAAACTAAATTAGCTGAACTAGATTAGCTGAAGTGGCAATGGGCCGGCCATATAGCTCGAAGAACCGACAACCGATGGGGAAGCAAGGCTCTCGTGTGGCAGCCTTGTACCGGTAGGCGAAGTGTGGGGCGGCCCCCACTAGATGGAGTGACGACCTGGTAAGACATTCAGGAAGTCGATGGATGCAGGTGGCTCAGGATCGTGCTTTGTGGCATTCCTTGGGGAGGCCAATGTTCAGCAGTGGACTTGTGAAGGGTTGTAATGATAATGATGAAAGAAGAAAGGAACATGATCCAATAGATTGTTAGTTGATGGCTCACTAACGATGGGTCGGTGGCACTATGGCGTTTGAGAGAGGCGTGAGGGCTGCGATATCGAGTCCCGAACGGAAGTTTTTGTAGGTTCCGTTCGGGAACTCGATATCGCAGCATAGAATTAATTATTCTGGGTTTGGGGGCTTACTTAAGAATAGAGTTTGATCTGAATCAATTCTGTAACCTGGGTATAAACTAATTCATATTCTAGTGTTAACGCACATACTTTTAACTGCCGCCTCCACAAAATATTGAGTATGGTTACTTCTTCCCAAAGAAACTTCTGACACACTCTTTGAAAAGCTTTTATTTTTTTCAAGTTGTATTTCAAATTTAATATGAACCATCGCGCATACAGTGTCGTATATGTTAAGGGTTATGCCACTATAAATCACCATAAGCACTGTAGGAAAATTTTAGCTTTCAATAATCTGAAGTGGCGGTGTAAGAATATCTACTACCCCATATCGTCCCGTGGATGTCGTAAGAGGCGACACAGGGAAATACTAGGAGATGCGCAGCAGCGTCTTCCTAATAACAACTAAAAATTAAAAATAAACTACAGTTGCTAACCCCCTTTCTCAGCGTGGCAACTATGGCGATTATTTTTTATAGGAGAGGGGCAACGAGCATACGGCTCAACAACTGCAACATCCGGGGAATTGCAGGTGCGTTGCCGGCCTTATAGATAGGAGTAAGATCTTTCTTGAAGGTCCCTAAGTCGTATCGGTCCGGAAAAATAGCCAGTGGTAAGCTATTCCACAGAGTGGTCGTACGCAGAAGAACGTCGAACGCTCGATATGTCGACGCCGAGGATTCCGATACTGGCTGAGGCAACAAGAGGAGTACCTTGAAACTGAGGAGATACGACAAAGGGTTCTTTTAGCGGTAAACACGCAAACTTGTGTCTTCTGGGGATTGAACTGGACTAGTTTTAGTCGCCCTAATCCGAGACTTTGTTCAACAAAGTCTCGACTTCAGACACAAGTTTGTTCCGGTACTCGGCGACGTTTTCGAGAAATATTGGCACGGCCGGTGTATAGAGCATCACCAGTGCTGTCATCCGCATAGCAATGAATGTTACCGGTTTGCAACATATCATTGATATGCAGAAGAAACAGCGTTGGTGATAGCACGCAGGTGATAGTTGGTGATAGCTTGTAATCGGAGCACGTACCGTCTACTACGATCTTGATGCTCTGATCGGCCAGAAAACTGGTGATCCAATTGCAGAATTTCTCGGGAAGCTCATAGGAAGGAACCTTCGAAAGAAGCGCTTTGTGCCAGACCCGATCGAAGGCCTTCGCTATGTCAAAACTAACGGCCAATGCTTCCCCCTTGGACTCGATCGCCTGCTCCCATCTATGTGTGAGGTAAACAAGAAGATCACCAGCTGAGCGACCCCGACGGAAACCGTACTGGCGGTCACTAATCAGCTGGTGCTCCACAAGATACCACATGAGCTGGCAGTTAAGAATGGACTCCATTATTTTAGAGAAACAAGGCAAGAAGAGAACAAGAAGGTGATGGCGATAAGCCTGTAGTTGGACGGATCAGAGCGGTTACCTTTTTTAGGGTTCGGGTGCACGAAAGCTGTTTTCCATGAATTCGGAACAACGCCTAGGGAGTAGGAGTACCGGAAAAGACGCGTTAAAACCGGTGCAAACTCTGGAGCGCACGTCCTCAGCTCAATTTGCGGGATTCCGTCAGGCCCACTCGTCTTGTGGATGTCCAGGGAGAGGAGTGCTTTGCGTACTGAGCACTGTGTGAATCGCACATCACGCATAGACCACTCACACTGCGGGAAGGTCGGCGGTGTGTTTTCCCGTCATCGAGAGTCGAGTTAGACGCAAAAAGGGAGCGTAAAAGGTCGGCTTTCTCTTTTGCGGCGTAGGCCAATGAGTCATCCTCCCTGTGCAGGGATGGTAGTGATGGCTTACAGAAATTCCCTTGAACAGCCTAGGCGAGAGATCAGAATGCACGTGTTCCCGAAGGAAGACGAACCAATTTCTCGCCAATTCTGCCAATGTGTTCATACTTTGCCGTGGCAATAACTCTTTTGAAGGACCTGGAGGCGAAGTTATACTTCTTTTTAAGCATGCTGGTGTTTACATCCCGAGCCGCCGAAGCCTCAGCCCAGGCCTGATAACACTCCTGCTTACTGCGCAATGTAGTCTTACAGGAGCGACCAAACCAAGATTATGTATATAGTACCACAGATGATGGAATAAATAGTTCCATTTCCTGTAGCACCACATCAGTGATAGAGTCAGCAACAGCGCTGGGATCATCCGGCGAGAAGCAAACCCGCCCCCATGGGTAGGATGCAAAGAAAGACCGCATTCCTTCCCAATCCGCCGACCTGTAATGCCAAACACCACGGCAGCCTGCAGAACGCAACCGTGAGGGGAGCGTGAGTGGCACCCACGGAACAAATACAAAGAGGAGATGGCATAAGCAACTGTGCACTGTGATTTTAACTAGGTCCTTACGTCATCACAGTGGGCGTGGCTTTACAGTCAGTTCGTCCTGTGCGCTTATGTGTCGAAAATCGCAAATCGGTGTATTTTTGTATATGTTGGACCTCCGGCCACATGCACTAACCAAGCGAAACGCAGAAGCAAGGTTTCTACTTTACGTTGGTATTCTGTGAGGTCGTGGTACGATGCTGTAGTGTAGTGCTGTAGCACGATGGAACCGAGGCAGTACCACGTGCCATCCGTGCTACAGCAGAAGCTGCAGCGTGGCTCTACCACTGTTAAAAATCATAATATCCCTCCTATAAAGCAATTTGTGGGGGAGGCCACAGCAGTGGACTTTTGATAGGCTGTAACATTAACGGTAATCTTTGAGTAAAGATCTATCCTAGCACCGGGACTATATATACGATATGACTCGTAAATTTCATAACAGTACCCCTAGCTAGCTATTCTTTTTCGATTCCTGCTGGCACCAAAGAATTTGTAAATATCAAATTAAAGTGCTGAACCACCACGTGATCATCGGTTAAGTAAGCAACGTGCGAAAACCTGCATGTTGTATAAATAAATATATTTCGAGGACATGGGAAGTCCGCCAGCCTTTTGGGCAACGCGGTGAACTCTGCTCACAAGCCCTGAGTTCTGTTAGAAAAGTTACAGCCCACTATGTCTAACTCCTGGGCCAGGCCTCCTCTAATTTCTGAAAAGGTTTTAGGGCTAGGAAAAGTCCGCCGCGCTGCCCCAATGCGTGTTGGTGGACTTCACATGTCTTCGAAATATTTTTTTTATTTCTAAGAAATGCAGGTTTCCTCACGATATTTTTTCACCGTAGAGCACGTGGTAAATCAGCATTTAAAAATGTATTTAACAATTTCATTGGTACCGGCGCGGTTCAAACCCGGGTTACTCGCGTACTGTGATATTTACAGCGAGCGCTTAGCCCCTGTGCTACTACGCCTGAATTCTGTGCCCAACAGTAAAGCTTTTACGGCCTTACTCATAACCGTTGATTATCGTTTACTTACATTAAATATTAATTATCTTTATACTTGCTTCATTCTATGGTCATTTGGTGAAATGAGAGAACAACTTTAAGAGTATTTTAAATTGACGTCTATTTTAATGAGTAAGATCTTAAACTACAGAACTAATGAATATTAGCTGAAGTTGTTAGAACTTAATTTGCTTATTTCCGCGTAATGAAATAAAATGATGTGTCTTGCCCAGAATGAAGAGCAGCTCCCACCCTCCCTCTACTGCGTGTACCATTCTCGTCACCATCAATCCCAGCACCACCACTCCCAACACCACTACACTAGGAACGACACACCACCCTCGATAATATGACACGTGTCTCGCCTCTACACGAGGCATCCACAGGTGAAGTAGACTCTGCGGTGGCTAACCGCTAAAAGCCACCTAGTTAAGTGGTGTTGCGAGTAGTGGTGCTGATATTAGGGGTGACGGGGATAGTAATTAAAGTAGTGAATTAAAGGACGCAATTGAGGGAGGGAGGTGCTCTTCAAACTAGGTTAGACACATTTTTTTATTACGCAGATCTTAACAAGTTAATTTTTAACATCTTTAATAACTTAATATTAGATGTCTATATTAACTAAGGAAACTAATATCTAGTTTTCTTAATAAACTTATGCCACAGTTTTAAGACCATACAGTTGTGATACGCCTTTGATGTCCGGCGATGCCGCCGCCCGCATATTTATTTCCGCGGCCAGCGTGTATGCCAGGGGTTATCACGAAAATTGAAACAAAATAATTTCGCATATTAAAATACTCATTATCATTTATTAACATTATGTACATACCTATAAGTTTATTGAACAAGATCATTTTTTATTATTACAAGAAAAAACACATTTAGAAGTGTTCCACTGCCAAATATTTTCGTGACACTTTCTTTTTATAGGTGTTTTCAGTAAAAGTGTCTCAGTCAATTTTATAAAAGAGTTGTAACCTCGTAATTTGTAAAAACTGCGCAAAAGTACCCGCATTTATGTTTAGTAATAAGCGATGCGTTATGCAGACTCACCTGATTATTAATGACCTATTTCATGTATAATCCTACCTATCGCGACGTATCACGAATCATCATCGTTATCATTACAGCCCTTCACAAGTCCACTGTCGAACATCAGTCTTTCCCAAGGAATGCCACAAAGCTCAGTCCGGAGCCACGTTTTCTATTGTTAAATTTAATTATGTAATGTATTCGCATTCGGATAAACAATTTTATCAACAAACAATGAGGGGAAACATAAGCATGGGCCGTCATTTGAATTCAATGTTACTTAGCAACTCATATAACTGAAACAGTAATTCACCATTCTAGATATTATATTATTCGAAAACGGCACTTAAAATGAATTAAATAAGTACTATAAAACATGCTCGCACCAACCGAAGGTATTCTCTATCAGACTCAATGAAGTGCGATAGCGCAGATACACTTAATTGAGTCTAGCGAAGTAAACTGTCTTAGCGAAGTAAACTGTGCTTATACTTACAGCTATATATGTATAAATAGCACTCAAATACATTTGTGTTTACAACCTCGAGCTTTTTGTCATGTAACCATGACCCCAGGTCGTCGTATCTTATATGGTTTTAGCTATAACGTTTGTGCTTGAATTAGTTGAAACAAAAATCTAACGGCAACCTTGACTAATATTTGTTTATTTGTTAATAAGACTAGAATAGCATTTGAATAACGGTATCCTTCAGTTTATAACAATGGAAATAGATATATGATAACAGAGCTAATAGTTTTATGGTTTAATTAAAAACAAACATCGAAAAACTAAAAAGAATAAAATTATTTTCCCATAATTTAATAGCTTCTTAAGTCGGGGCTTGAATTTGCTCGATACAGCCTTAGCACTGTTTAACATTTCATTCTCTATTTTTCCACCTTTAGAGGAGGATGTTTTTCTTCAAATTTGAATGGGGACGCTTTTAAGGTATATAATATAAATTATATAATTAAAAAAACCTCCCATTTTTTCTTGTCGACAAAAAGTTTGTAGATAAAACATAAAACTACATAGAAGAAGAACTCTACATCTAAATATTACTTATATAAATTGAAAATAAACTGGTAAATGAAATCTGTTTGACAAAGTATAAAGAATCCTCATACAATTATAGCCGTGCGACGGCAGCGTCAGACCATAGAGTAAGATTAAGTCCATAGTTGTTGTTAGCAGCAACTTTGAGAAATACTAGAAAAATCTCGGATAGTACGGAGGATTTGTTTATATTTACCATTTGGTAAATCTATGGGATAAGCCTAAATACTATAAAAACTATTCGGGAATGTTCTATAAACAGTAGTCTGAAGTATTTGTAAATGCTGATTTTAGGCTTCAACTTGCTATATGTATAAACTCCTTAACTCCTTTCTTTTATTTCATCATCGTCATCATATAGCCCATCACAAGGCCACAGCTAGACAGAAGCATGCATATATATATATGATTTCACAGTTTAATTAGACATTTAATATTTTATTGGAATTTTATTTAATTTTCCTACTTTAATTAAAGTGGTCTTAAACTTTTGGCCGGCAGTGTATATATATATTGTCCTATCTACTATCTAGAAACCACAGCCAAGGAACGGGCTTGGGAGAATCAGCAGGAAAGATTTTTAGTATTTTGTAATTTTATTTTATATATATATATATATATATATATATATATATATATTTATATATATTTATATTTATATATATATATATATATATATATATATATATATATATAATAAAACACTTTTGACAATCAATATACTTGAAAAGCGTAAAGAAATATTAACAGTCCATGCTAAAAAAAGGCTATAGTTATCTAAACTGATTTTTCATTAAAAAAATCCTCCTCTGCATTCTAAGAATTTTTTCACTAGTCTCGGCATACGGGCAATCAATTTGTTGATAGTGTCTTGTGATATATTGCCCCAAATTTAGCACAAAGCATTCCACATTTCTTCTCGCGAGGATGGACCACAATTACGGACGTTCCTATCAAGCTCTTCCCACAAAAGATTGAACTTTTGGATGGGATTGAGATCCGGGCTCTGAGGAGGCCAAACCATATTTTTTAACACCCCTTGTGCCTCTTTTTCTTCCAAATATCTTCTGCATAATTTTGAGCTATGCTTAGGATCATTGTCCTGTTGAAAAATGAATCCATCTCCAATTAATCGCAACCCCGAATGAACGGCATTTTGTTTTAAGAATTTTTGTACTCTTCCTTTTTCATAATTTCGTCAATTTTGATCAAATCGCCAGTTCCTTGGCTAGAAAAGCAACCCCAGACCATAATTGAGCCACCACCATGCTTGATTGTTGGGACTACACAGTCTGGCATCATCTTTTCTTGGTCACTGCGTCGAACGTAAATTCTTCGTTTTGAACCGAATAGCTCAAACTTGGATTCATCGATCCAAAGAACTTTTTTAAAATCTTCTTCAGTCCAATCTCGATGAATAAGGGCCCATTGCATCCGTTTTTTCTTATTTTGTGGCCTTAACAGAGGTTATCGAACGGCGACACGACCATACAATTTCGCATCTCTCAGTCGCCGTTTTACTGTAGTCAATGATAAAGGTTTAACTCGGATTTTGTTTACTTCAACGCGGATTTCCGGTGCTGTTAAGCGTCTATTTCGCTTGCTGGTAACAACAATGAAATGATCTTCATTTGACGTGGTAGCTCTCGGCCTTCCCGAGCGTGGACGATCTTGAATAGTGCCTGTCTCCCTGTATCGAGTTATTGTGCCATGAACACAAGTCTTCGATAACTTCAATTGTAAAGCAATCTCACGTTCGGATTTGCCTTCATTATGTAAAACAACGATGGCAGAACGCACTTCACTGCAAATTTCGCGTGCTTTTCCCATTTTTAGACGTGTAGAAACCACAAGTTTAGACTAATTGAGATTGTTTGTGAACAAAACCATGTAAACTCAGGTAATAATAAGTCGGAAACACGTGTTTTTAGAAGCTAAATAATCCTAATTATTGACCAATGGGAAACAAAAGCAAAGCAATTAGTTATTAGCCCATCGTAAAAATATTATTACGACTCTACCACCTGGCTCTAACGCAGCGTTTGTCGGTGTTTGAAAACAATACATGTTTATTGTCCAATAACTTGAAAGTAAATAAAAGAATGACTTCTTTAGATATTCGATATTAACAATAGAATATGCAGGTGTACATTTCTTTTATTTATTTTATGGGATTTCGTTACAATTTATAGATAATTATGTTGTTTAAGTGTGGTCTTAAACTTTTGGCCGGCAGTGTGTGTGTGTGTGTGTGTGTGTGTGTGTGTGTGTGTGTGTGTGTGTGTGTGTGTGTGTGTGTGTGTGTGAGAGAGTGTGTGTGTGTGTGGGTGCGTGCGTGCGTGCGTGCGTGCGTGTGTGTGTGTGGGTGTGTGTGTAACATTGGCAACAACAACAAGCTTTTTAAATGTCAATTAAATTAAATGATTTATCTCAATTCAATTTGTTTCGTATAAAAAGAAAAGTTCTTTATACAGTTATTCAAACAATTACACTTCTTTATGTCAGGCTAATGTTACATTAAGATTAAAGCGATCATTCAATAACAGTTCAGAAACAGCGAAAACAATGCTAGATGCATGACAGATTGGTATAGAAAGTTGAATGACCCAATGTAATAAATCTTATAGCTCAGTGTAACATATCGAATGCTTTCTTTCTGTCGACACGTCATGATATCTCGACACGAATCAATTAAGCATCGATATTGAAAGCGAACATAATCATTGGTATCGCATATCTAATTATTAATTATATTTTACATTCCCATATAATATTCAATAAATTGGCAGGAAAGACATTTTATTTAAAAACAATGACGTCTATGTGACATCAAAATAAGAGGAAAAGATCCGAAGCTTGTCTTAAATTGTGAATGACTGCAATTGTTCAGCAACAGCAAATAATGTTATTCTCATAGCAAACAGTACAAAAGTCATACGTTGTGATTTAACGTTTGCGTTTTTATGTTTATGAGCCTACATACTTGTCTAACATTAATGCTAATGGCTTCTGTGATATAAGATTACTAAAGTAGCACGTTTACATATTTGTACAAACATTGGTGACACTAAGGTATACTTACACTATATCACTTGTCTCATCACTGTTTGGTCTCAAGCTTTAATAAGTGATTGTTTAGATCTTAGATTCTAAGAAAACATGAACTACGTACACGATGACAATTATGTAGCTGTTTTAACATGAGTGCTATATCTCCGACCGTAGGTGGCATCATAATGTCTAATTTATATATGTCTGGAAATTGCCCATTGCTGCAAGGCAAAATAAATATTTTCAAATACTTGCATTATTATGTTATTGTAATATTGCTTCAGATTAATATAAATAAATAGCAATATAAAAAGTTCGTTAAAATGTAGATATGTGTTGAGCAATAAGAGATGAATAGATTAATAACATTAGTGCTAAGTTTGCACTGTAAGTGTAAAGGCTTGGCTGTAAATAAAAAATTATACTATATCAAAATTGTCTATAGTTTATAGATTTTCATTTGTTATATAGTTTATTAATTGGTGAATAAAAGTTTTTAGACAAAATAGTTCGACATAGGTATAGTTTATCACAGCGCAGCACACTGTTTTTTTTTTAAATATGATAACAATGCGATCAAATATTGGCCAATTCTCAAAGACAAACCACATTCTCATATGATGAATTTTGACGTCGTGGCAAACTTATGCTATGTCGAGACAAAACAAACATGCGGTAGGGGTCACGGGTGCGTCTCGGACACGGAACGTGACTAATCCCACCATTGACCGTTAAACTGTATCTAAATTATACGTTGTAACGTCCGCGTACAACAAAACGGCTGGACGTCCGTCGATTTCTCCCGTGACCACGCCCGCTGCGATGCGTCTGATGACATTTAAAACACTTCGATATCATCCGCGCCGCCATTTTCGCATTGATAGGCTGCGATCAGATACGATTGCGTATGCATTCGATTTGTTTATATGCCGGTGTGCTTTCAGAGTACGATGGTGAAAGCACGTGCTGAGAAATTGCTATTGCTTTTATTAATACGATTAGAAATCACTGATCTAAATGCTTATGCATGGGCTAGAGCATCAGTATTTGGATGCAGGTCCATTAAACACAGTACTGAGTGTTTAATGGTAATTTCTGGATGCTTAGAACTAGATTCTTAATGGGTCGTGTTAATGATACCCTCGAAGAACATGATATACTCGTGCTGAATTATACGGTAAACGGTAATAGGATAAATCAAAGGTATTTTTTAAATCAAGAATGATTAACGAAGGTTTATAATGATATTCAAACATATTATTCACAAATTGTTGGCGAGCATTTGTCCCCTAAGCTACCATGGTTTTTAGGGTTCAGTACCCAAAGGGTAACCAACGGGACCCTATTACTAAGCCTCCGCTTTCCGTCCGTCCGTCCGTCCGTCTGTCTGTCAGCGGGCTGTATCTCATGATCCGTATCAGGTAAACAGTTGAAATTTTCACAGAATGTGTATTTTTGTTGCCGCTATGACAAAAAATAATAAAAATTAAAATTAGTTGAAAACTAAAAGGGGCTCCCCTACTAGAAACGTGTATTACGATGGTACGGAACCCTTCATGCGCGAGTCCGACTCGCACTTGGCCGTATTTTTTGTTTTTAAAAAGACTTATTTTTTCCAGAGAGGTTATTATATAAAAACTCTAAGAGAAGTTTTCTTTTATTTTTAGAAGCATTGGTGAGGTAAGGTGGTTGATCGTTGCTTATTCACGTCCCTATTATGGTAGTTGTAGCTCAGAAATACTTTTTACGCGCTGTCAAAACGAAAATTTCTATCGAAATTGTATGAGAATACTAATAAATATGTACTGTCATAGTTTAGAAGGAAAAAATAAACTTTATTTATCTTTTTTTCAACGGCAAACCAAAGTAGGTTAATTTTGAGATTATACTGCAAGCAGAAAATTCAAATTATCTAATATATGAAAGTCTATCCATTACTACTGAACATAGGCGTCCCCCATAGATTGCCTCATAGGGGATTTTGTCAGAGTTGCCACGCTTGACAAGCTTGTTAGTACAACAGTTTTTTATTATTTTGAATTGTTATTAAGATAATGTTGCTACCCATCTTCTGTTTCAGTTTTCCTTTGTTGCCTCTTACGACAACGATACGGGTTAGTGGATATTCTTAAACCGCCACTACACAGTTTTCACAATTTTAATTATACGAAGTACGAGTAGTAATTTATTAATTACACTGTCAATTAAGGTTCGAAACCTAACCTTGTTGTAATATTTTGTTATAAAATTTCTATTGGCTATGATAACAGTTTTGCTGTGTAACTTAGCATCAAAACAATTAGTCTAACTGATTGTACTGAGCCTGTCTGAGCTGGTGGAACACAAGTTAACATCGTATTGAATAAATCCAATCCAACTGCTTCACTCAAGCTTACATAGGTAAAAATAACAACGGCAATAGCGAACGGAATCCGTACGAATACAATGGCCTCGTCCTTTCTTAGGTCAAGTAAGGGAATTGGATTGTAAGGTGTTATTTTTTTTATTTTGCTTATCCTATACACACATTACTTTACTTGTTATTACATTAGTAATGTTATATATAATATACATAAACACTCACGCCTGTCACCCAGAGGGGTAGGCAGAGACTATGGACTTCCATTTGGCACGATCCTGACACACCTCTCTCGCCTCCTTCACATCCATATACCTACGCATACACGCTTGTCGGTTAAGGGTACTCTTAATTTGGCCCATTTTAAATATATCGCCAATTTGGTCGATAAATTTTCGCCTAGGGCGTCCCTTCCAGACTCTGCCGTTCACCTCTTCCACATAAATTTGCTTTGTCACTCTTTCCTCATTCATTCTTTCTACATGACCAAACCACCGAAGCATTCCTTTCTTAATCCTGGTCACAACATCATCTTGCAAACCACACTCTTCTCTTATCACACAATTTCTCACTGTGTCATTTAGATTCAGCCCTAACATACTCCTTAATGACCGCATTTCTACAGCATTTATTCTACTCTCGTGCTTCTTCTGCCACACCCAACTTTCACTACCATACATTAAAGTAAGGACTAACACAGCATTGTGAATTGCCATACGAGCGTTTTTGGACACATTCTGACTTTACACAATAGAGTGTAGAGCCCCATTTACTCTATTTCCTGCGTTCACTCGTCGTTCTATATCCTTATCATATCTACCACCCCTGCTAAATACACATCACAAAAAAAAGCCTTAACCGTACATCCCATTCCCTTTCTAAATCCCGCTTGCACATCCCAAATTTTTCCATCAGTATCTTTCATAACTCTTTCAATTAGTACCTTAGCACACAGTTTTCCCACAATGCTAAGAAGGCTGATACCACGGTAGGTTTTACAGTCCTGCTGCGATCCTTTTCCTTTATATAGTGGAACTATCACGGCTTTGCATCAGTCTTCCGGTACCCGCTTAAGTTCCCAACACAAATTAAACAAAGTGTACAGCAATTCTGCCACCACTTCTACTCCAGCCCTTAGCATTTCGAGTACTCTATCATATCTGGCTGCCTTACCTGCTTTCATACTTTTCATTGCTTTCGGAATTTCTATTTCATTTAATTCAAACGTCTCATCACTCATAAACACGCTTTCAAAGTATTCCTTCCATCTCCTTAAACTCGAAACTTCGTCATTCAGAATACAGCCATTCTGGTCTCGTATAGCACTCATTCTAGGCTGTTTTGAACGTCCCCTGGCAGTTCTTACGAGTTTCCAGAACATTTTAATATTTGCCTGGAAGTTATCCGATATTCTTCTATCATTCTTAGCAGTTCTTTCTTGCTTTTTCCTTTCAACTACTTCTTTTACTCTCTTATTTAGATGTCTAAAGACTGCCTTTTTTCTTTCAATATCATCATTCATACCGCTAGAATGACTAGCCTTGGTTGCTAGTAAATCTAGCCATGCTCTTTTCTTTGCTTCAACTTCCATCCGTACCTCATCATCCCACCATAAAGTGTTATTTTTCCTTTCAATCGTTCTCTTAGTTACACCACATACTTCTGTAGCTGCATCCACCAAACCTTTCTTGATATTATACCACACAGTCTCCAAGTCTAAATCATTCATACACAATCATCCATATCACTTATATTTTCTCTCAGTCTACATTTGAACTTATCTTTCACACCTTCATCTTGTAACCTCTCTGTTCTTATACGCTGTAACGCAGTGGTAGACACAGATGTTCGATGCCGCCAACGTCTGAATAGACCATTAATTCGGCATAAGACCAAGTAATGATCCATCCCTGTGTTGGACCCCCGGTAAATGCATCTACCATGCATCTACCATGCATCTACCACTGCGCTTCTCATTCTTTCATCCACAATTATGAAATCTATCATGCTTCTATCACCACCTCTTTCCTATGTATACATGTGAATCTTCTTATGACGAAAGAAAGTGTTCGTCACAAAAAGATTCTTTTCCACACATACGGTGAGGAGGCTTTCACCATTCTCATTTATGCTTTCATCACCACGTTCCCAATATCCTTTCATAACCAAGCCTCTTCACGCCAACTCTTCCATTCAAATCCCCTAATATAACAATATTTTCATTACCCTTGCATTTCATTAGCACCATCCTTACCATCTCCCAAAACTGCTCTCGGATATAAGTGGGCTTAGACATGTCTTGGGCGTAGACCCCTAAAACAAACAACTTCTTTAAGCCCAATTTCATTCGTATCCATAGCAGTCTCGGGCTTACACATTCATACTCTTTCACACAATGACCCATTATTTCTGAAAGGGTGATACCGACTCCCTGGCATGCCCGCTCTGTCTTGTCTACACCAAACTAGTACGCGGTATACATGCTATGTGTAGTGGCATCCTTTCCCTTCCGTTTCGTCTTATTTACACATAACACATTTATTCCTCTATCATACATCATATCGCATACTTCATCTATCTTATCATTAATTGCTCCACATACATTCAGTGTAGCCAGACGGGCTTCCGCAATCCACTTTTCGCCCCTCCGGGAGACAGAACGTGACGGGTGGCGAACCTCGTCGCCGGTTTTCCTCCCGGAGATTCTTCGCACCCCTTTCCATTAAAGGTGCGTCGGGAATTCGGGGCCATTTCTTTTCTTTTGTGCCTCATGGTGCGAAAGTAGTTGGTGGTATTTTTTACGCCGCTACCACACGGCGAGGAGCCAAGTCTGTTCTTTCGGCTTTGTCGCTTGTTTAGCACCACCCGGGGGACACGTGTAGGGTGGGCCTAGGATTAGGTGGTCAATAAAATTATATATAATATATAAGATAAATAATATTATATCCCCCACTAGATGGAGTAACGACTTGGTAAGTGATGCAGAAATTCGATGGATTATGGTGGCTGAGAAACGTGCTTTGTATGGCTCTCTTTGTTCTTTAATGGTTATAATTATAACTTTTAACAAAAAGTAAAAATCGACTTCAAATTGCTAAAAACGAAGTTATTTCTTTGCTACCCTTAGAGGTGGAATTTTTCCTCCAAACTTATATGGGACCATCCTTAAAGTATAACCTATTTTATAAAAAAAGAATCATCAAAATTGGTTCACAGTCTGCGAAGATATCGCGTAACATACATACAGAAAAAACATACTCTTGAATTGAGAACCTCCTCCTTTTTGAAGTAAGAAGGGCTTTTATGATAATGATGATGATGACATACAAATCATTTTTATATTGTATTACCTAAGCATTGTTACGATGTTTTTTTCTTAAAAACGAAACATAGTTAAAACAACTTGATAAGGTTTGATGTAGCCACGTTTTAAATGAATCATTAAATAGGTCGGCACAACCGGGGAAGGTTGCACAAAATACCACCGGAAACAGCGGCAAATGCTGCTTTTTATCACGGTTTTTTCTGGTTTTATTTCACATTAGCTTTTTGTTCCATAGGGTGACAACGTGTTACTTGCAAATATTCCGAAGATTGCTTACAATGTATTTTCTAATTATATGAATTATACTTCACATCATTTGATCTTACAAATTCGTGAAAAACCTTACGGAACAGAGCTTGCAGTTTTTTTTCACATGCAAGTAGTTGTAAAGCGTGTTTGAAACAGTATCCATTACGCCAGTTCTCTTGAACATTGTTTCCAGGAAAAAATCGATAAATGCTCATGTTACTGGGTTCTATTTCTAATGTTGAGCGCCACTGTAAAATATGTTGACGTATGTATTTACTTGAAAAATTCAATTTGAGGACATGCAATATTTGTTTATAACTTTACTAGCTGTCCCGGCAGATGTTATTCTGCCGTTTCTGGTTGGTGGCGCGGTGATTTTATTTTCACACACACACTTGTCTATAGATTTAATATACACATAGCTAAATCCTTTTTAGGACTAATAGATTATGACATGACCATGCCTGTATATTTTTTATTTTTTTCTGTTTTTTACACCCTAAATTTATTAACATTATACCGTTTTATTAAATTTTGATATGAAATGTTATTGTATTTTTATAATTTTCTAATTTTAATTATTCAATTGCATGTCGACGTAATATTTGCATACCGATAAATCGGTGAAACATACATGTTCACACTATGTTATAAAATCTAAAAATGTACCATGTTTTATGCAAATAAATATTATTATATTATATTATATTATATATTATTATTATTATATTATAGAACCTATTCATAGCAATAATTTACTCAAGGATCGGAATGATGAACTGAGCGTTTAGTTTCGAGAGCGAGCCTTACGGCACCGAGTCACGAAAGTGAAAGAGTCGCTACAGAGATTTATGAGTGGGCACACTTCGCCTGCTATAACATGCGCCACGCCTGATGAAGTACATTTCACGAAAGTCCAAGATGTTAGAAACCACGAGTTACAGGCGAATAAGCGGTGAAATAGTTTTAAATAACTATGTTTGAGGATTATTTTCATTCTCGCTTAAAAGGTATCTCGGTGTTTACACGTGGTAGAGCCATGTTGCAGCTATATTATGGTTGTAGCACGAATGGGTTAGCTAGACCGGGGAAGGACCACGCTCTAACAGAATACCAGTAATATCGGAATAGTGAGTTTAGAGAACCGGATACCTTTTTACGCACAATGCTAAGCAAGCTGATCTACAGTAGTTTTACAGTCCTGCTGACCCTTTTCCTTATATATTGGGACTATAACGGCTTTGCACCAGTCTTCCGGTACCCTTCAGTTCCCAACATAAATTAAACAGGTGTACAGGCCTGCCACCACTCCCTCCAGCCCTTAGCATTTCAGGTGATACTCTATCATATCCGCCTGCCTTACCTGCTTTCATGCTTTTCATTGCTTTCATTATTTCATCTACACTTATCTCCCTACCTCTCTCCACTTCTTTCAATTTCTATTTCACTTAATTCAGACGACTCTTCACTCATAAACACGCTTTCAAAGTTCCTTCCATCTCTTTAAACTCGAAGCTTCATCATTCAGCATACAGCCATTCTCGTCTCGTATAGCATTCATTCTAGGCTGTTTCAATTTCCCTGGCAGTTCTTACGAGTTTCCAGAACATTTTAATATTTGGGAAGTTATCAGATATCCTTCTATCATTCTTATCCGTTCTTTCTTGCTTTTCCTTTCAACAACTTCTTTTACTCTTATTTATAAGTCTAAAGTCTGCCTTTTTTCTTTCAATCTCATCATTCATACCGCCAGAATTACCAGCTTTGGTTGCCAGTAAATCTAGCCATGCTCTCTTCTTTGCTTCAACTTCCATCCGTACCTCATCATCCCACCACAACGTATTATTTTTCCTTTCATTCGTTCTCTTACTTACACCACATACTTCGGTGGCTGCATCCACTAAACTTTCTTAACATTATTCCATACAGTCTTCAGGTCTAAATCATTCATACATATTTCATTCAAACCACTAATATTCTCTCTCAGTCTACATTTATACTTCTCTTTCACATCTTCATCTTGTAACCTCTCTATTCTTATACGCTGTAACGCAGTGGTAGACACAGATGTCCGATGCCGCCAACGCTTGAATAGACCATTAATTCGACATAAGACCAAGTAATGATCCGTCCCAACGTTGGACCCCGGTAAACCCTTGTATCTACCACTGCGCCCGCATTCTTTCATCCACAATTATGAAATCTATCATGCTTCTATCATCACCTCTTTCCCATGTATACATGTGAATCCTTTTATGGCGAAAGAAAGTCGTCACAAAAGATTCTTTTCCACACACACGGCGAGGAGGTCTTCACCATTCTCATTTACACTTTCATCGCCGAACGTTCCCAATATCCTTTCATAACCAGACCTCTTCACCCCAACCCTTCCATTAAAATCTCCTAACATAATAATATTTTCATTTCTCTTACATTTCCTCAACACCATCCTTACCATGTCCCAAAACTGCTCTCGGATATAAGTGGGCTTAGACATGTCTGGGGCGTACTAGCACAAACAACTTCTTTAAGCCCACTTTCATTCGTATCCATAGCAGCCTGGGCTTACACATTCATATTCTTTCACACATTGACCCATTCTTTCTGAAAGATGACACCGACTCCTGGCATGCCGCTCGGTCTCGTCTACACCAGACCAGTAAGCGGTATACATGCCATGCAGTGGCATCCTTTCCCTTCATTCGTCTCATTTACATAACACATCTATTCCTCTATCATTCATCATTTCGCATACTTCATCCATCTTATCATTCATTGCTCCCATACATTCAGCGTAGCCAGACGGGCCTCCGCAATCCACTTTCGCCTCCGGGAGACTCAGCGTGACGGGTGGCGAACCTCGTCGCCGGTTTTTCTCCCGGAGATTCTTCCACCCTGCCCCATTAAAGGCGCCGGGAACTCGGGGCCATTTTTTGTTGTTGGCTCATGATGCGACTAAGGTTGTAGATTTTACGCCGCTACCATACGTCGAGGCCGAGTCTAATCTTTTCGGCTTTGTCGCTCGTTTAGCACCACCGGACACGTGTAGGGTGGGCCTAGGTTAGGTGGTCGAAGCCTACGGACGCGAGCGACTCATCCCCAAAATGCCACGTTTTAAATGAATCATTAAATAGGTCAGCACAACCAGGGAAGGTTGCACAAATAACACCGAAACAGCAGCAAAGTGCTGCTTTTTATCACAGTTTTTCTGGTTTTATTTCACATTAGCTTTTGTTCCATAGAGTGACAGCGTGTTGCTTGCAAATATTCCGAAGATTGCTTACAATGTATTTTCTAATTATATGAATTATACTTCACATCGTTTGGTCTTACAAATTCGTGAAAAACCTTACGGAACAGAGCTTGCAGTTTTTTTCATGCAAGTAATTGTAAAGCGTGTTTGAAACAGTATCCATTACGCCAGTTCTCTTGAACATTGTTTCCAGGAAAAAAGCGATAAATGCTCATGTTACTGGGTTCTATTTCTAATGTTGAGCCACTGAAAAATATGTTGACGTATGTATTTACTTGAAAATTCAATTTGAGGACATGCAATTTGTTTATAACTTTACTAGCAGTCCCGGCAGACGTTATTCTGCCGTTTCTGGTTAATTGGCGCGGTGATTTTATTTTCACACACACGCATAGATTTACTATACACATAGCTAAATCCTTTTTAGGACTAATAGATTATGACATGACCATGCCTGTATATTTTTTATTTTTTTCTGTTTTTTACACCCTAAATTTATTAACATTATACCGTTTTATTAAATTTTGATATGAAATGTTATTGTATTTTTATAATTTTCTAATTTTAATTATTCAATTGCATGTCGACATAATATTTGCATACCGATAAATCGGTGAAACATACATGTTCACACTATGTTATAAATCTAAAATGCACCATGTTTTATGCAAATAAATATTATTATATTATATATTATTATATTATTATTATTATATTATAGAACCATCAGCAGCCATAATGACAAAAAACAAAAAGGAAAAACACCCTTTTTCTCTTCCGTAACCGGATAAAAGGTTGCCTATATGTTATACACGGTCATTTACTGACTACATACAAAATTTCATGGAAATCTGTTGAGTAATTTTTGCGTGAATCGTGAACACACAATTTTGCTACAGATTTATTATTTGCATAGATTTACTCTAGTAAATAAAGTTATAAACAAATCGCATGATGGTGATGACTTTATAATAAATAAATAAATATTGTATGGAGTATTACTATTAGGATTTAAAACAGTGATTTCAAGTTTTCTATGTAATCTATATCAGTTTTTTTTTTTATAGTGGAGGCACAAGATCCGCAACGGGAGTGAATAACATCTGTGTGGTACGGATACGTGCTACGTAAATCGCAGATTAACATTACGTAGGTTTCTATTTAACTAAGAAGTATTATTTACCTATCTTATAACAGTTGAACTTTTACATAGTAGTGGCACGCTGCAGCTTATGACTGTAGCACGAATGTGTCGGCTCCAGAAGGACCAAGAGTGCAATGCGATGTGACTTAGTCTTCTCTAACTCAAGTAGAAGGAAGACCTAAGTCGTATTACTATTTTATAGATGGGCCATTTGTTCATCCTGACACTTCACTCTCATAAAAACAATCTAATACTCAAAAATAGATAATTAAAATGCGGCAAGGGCCGTGAAATATTTTGTAAGGCCTGACTCGTACAACTTTGGTATCCCTGATCTGTATGTACATATACTGGATGTATGTATATGTATATATGTATATATATATATATATACTTGGTGATGTGAACAGGCGGGTAAGTGAACTCCGTGTTCTAGTAATTCTGTTCCTCGTTTACAGACCATATAAATTTTACGATCATCAAATTTAAAATTATATATATTAAATGAAAACGATAAACATAAAGCAAGCAACATTTTAAGAACAAAACTTTAAAGTTGGCAAGCAGGTCACACAGACAACCAAAATATGTATTCATAGCAATAATTTACACAAGTACATAGGATCGGAATGATGAACTGAGCGTTTAGTTTCGAGAGCGAGCCTTACGGCACCGAGTCACGAAAGTGAAAGAGTCGCTACAGAGATTTATGAGTGGGCACACTTCGCCTGCTATAACATGCGCCACGCCTGATGAAGTACTTTCACGAAAGCCCAAGATGTTAGAAACCAGGGTACCAGGCGAATAAGAGGTGAAATAGTTTGAAATAACTATGTTTGAGGATTATTTTCATGCTTGCTTAAAAGGTATATCGGTGTTTACACGTGGTAGAGCCATGTTGCAGCTATATTATGGTTGTAGCACGAATGGGTTAGCTAGACCGAGGAAGGACCACGCTCTAACAGAATACCAGTAATATCGGAATAGTGAGTTTAGAGAACCATCAGGTGGGCTGTATGCTCACTTGTCACCCTTATTCTAGAAAAAAAGGTTACTGGTCACTGCTTGCGACGGCTTCGTGTGATGGTGTCGTACACTTCCCTTTAATATGGTCATACTTGTGAAAGAGTGCTGCTTGTGGGTGTTGGTGTGTCCGAGTTTGCTATGCACTCATGAACTCTTTTTATCCCTAGTTTTTTCTCAGAATACTAAACATCCTGCAGCTACCAATTGTATCTAGTTTTATATCAGACCTTTTTAAATAGGATACATTCTTGTTAACCGACTTCAAAAACAGGAGGGGCTTACAATTTGTTGTGTTGTTATTTGAACGTTTGTTTCGCGATATCTTCGTCAATTGTGAACGGATTTTGGTGATTTTTTTAATTAAATATGTTATATTAAGTAGGTTATATTCCTCACTCCACTCAAAAAAATCTCAGAGGAACCTCATTTTGAAACACTACTGGACAAACAACTTTTTATTTTGTTTGTCGTTTGGCAAACTAAATTTTATATTTAATTTTTTTACTTATTTCTTTTATTCTCCTATTCACAATTTTACACAATAACTAATGGAGTTGACTTTGGATGCACTTGTAAATTGATTTTAACTTATCTATATAAATAAAAATAAATTGCCGCATGTATGAAAGATTTGAGAGCGACAATACTGATTTTGATGAATTATTTTTGTGTTTGAATAGATCACTGGATGGTTTAGATTCACAATTGGTCCTGGTAGGTGGCGCTGTTGTCGATATCCAGAAATCACCTATGCAAATCAGGCGGATCACTAGTATATTATATTTTAAATATTGTTATGATGAAATTGATATTGAACATAATACGTACTCATTAAAGAAAATTTTTAAAGAGGATCGTGTTTTAGATTATTAAATTTTGTAAATATATTCAATATATTCAATTTCTCTAGTTCGTAGCTCCAAGAAAGCATTGCGTAGCGGTCTCACCGCCGTTTATGGTCCATGCCACATTTACACTGGCAGCGTGTTTGGTAAGTAACGTTACTTAATAGCTACTTAACGTCTAGGTCGAGGAAATAAAAAATGAAATACGGGAGCGCAGTTTGCACTTTACAAACACAGTAAGCTTCAAATGTAATTGATTCTTGACGGTCAGCGATACTCCCCTGATTTGTATAACTTGCGTAGTGCATTTATGTAATGTTTTTAATTTTTAATACAATCACTATCCAATTTCACAAAAGGAGTCTTCAATGCGACGGCTATATTACCTTTTTCCATTAATATCAATACATTGTCAGATTTTACTTTTTAAGGACTTACATGTTCTCATTCTTTAAGTATGCAAGTTCATAATGTTTGTACTGTCAAATTAAAATCTTTTAGCCCTTCAGGCTGGATGCGATGCACTTCTGACTTTAATTTTTTTAGCTAGATACTTCAATCAAAATTATACTAATATATTTTATAACTAGTGATCCGCCCCGGCTTCGCACAGGTGATTTCTGAGTCTCGACAACAGTGCCATCCACCGGGTCCAATTTTAAATCTTAACCATCAAGGGATTTCATCAGAATTGGTCCAGCCGTTTAGGAGGAGTTCAGTGACAAACACACAGACAGAAAAAAATATAAAGATTTCAAAATCTAAACCATCCAATATATATATATATATATATATATATATATATATATATATATATATATATATATATGATATAGGTTCATGTATCTGTCTCTCTGAGAAACTGAGTTTAATTAATTAACTGTTAAGGTTATTTTATAAAGGGTTAGGTAGTTAGTATTTGTTTAATTGTAATATATTAATTCAAATAATCAAGTTAAAAGACGTCTGCTAAGAATGAAGCTTCAGCTATTTTAAAATTACGATTTTATAAATAAGTTGCAGAACAAAGTTATCCGAGCCCATTCTTCAGATATTGTTATTAAATGTTCTGTGCAAAACGTCTGGTGTTTCTTGAAGCACTAATTTGTCGCAAGAAACACCAAGTGTCCACATCAAATATCCATTCAATTCAAAACAACAAGATTGTTGCCATTAATATTTAATTCGCAGTCGATCAATATTAATTTCCGTTATACCAGCACCTGTTGTAACAAATTGTATGCAGGAATCTACGCGCAGTAAACCAGCCAGGTTCACATTAATTAGGAGTAACCGTTGAAGTGCCAATATGGCCACGTCGAGTATGGGAGGCTCCGTCGAGGCAGGCGTGCTGCTGTATCATTACCAGTCTCGTTACTGTTGCTTGTTTATTAGCTTTCCTATCTTAGACTAGACAGGTGTTAATTATATCTATAAATTGTTATGTATTTTCCGATTATTTTTTAAAATGTGATATCTCTCGTATTTATCATCTGAACCTTAAATAAAATCATTTTTTTTTATTATTGCATTCGAAATTATTACAGTTTTCTATGGTCTTAGCAGAAGTTAATATTTTTGTTCAAAACCTGGTTACAGTTACAATGAACACCGGTAGGTGATGACAAGTAAATAGTTATATGAGTAGTTTTGTAGTTTACCTTATGGTTTTGTATTATTAAAAAATAACAGCCTTCATACTTTCAAATGCTGGTTACAGGCCTCTTCACGTTTCTAATATAATTTTAGAGCAAGGAAGAGTCCGTTGTACTGTTTCAGTATTTGCAGTATTTTAATATTAGTCTGTCCACTTAGCCTGACATGCAGCCTCACGCATTCAGTTGCTGTTAGCTGTCTTGTGCAGGTCGTTGCTTTTTCTAGCCCGGGGATATCTCCACTCTATAATACGTCTATTAACTTTTAGTTTAATAACATGAAATGATCGCGTTGGACGAATCTTCATCACCACTTCAGGTATAGCTGTACCAATAAGTATTATCACTAACCAAATAAACATTACACTGATAATCAGATTCTACGCTTTTTAGAATGCTTACTCATGTCATGCATTAAAACATAACCAATGAAAATACAAAAGCAAATAAAAAGCCAACACAACATCTTCCTGACAAACATTGCTGCAAAGAGATTTGTTTGCGTTGGGCGCGCCGTCGGCAGTTTCAGTTTTTGTAGTCTTGGTCTAAACTAAGAAATATTATAATGATTTCTTATATTTACGCGAACACTACACATTGAATAAAACTACTTTTACGGATTATATCGCGTTTAATTAACTGATTTTTTATTAATTCCCGACGTTTCGGGTGCTTTACTGCACCCATGGTCACGGTGGACTGAGGTGATTGACGTCCCGATGTCAGAGTTAATCCGGAGTACCTTCAGCTTTTTTAATTATTAATTTTGGTGTATGTGTTGTGTGTGTGTGTGTTTTCACATCGCTGACGTAAAAGTAGTTTTATTTAATAAGAAATATTATATTATACCAATAACGAGTAATATCCGTTATTCGTGTTCGGCGTATCTGGGGTCATTATTTTTTAAGCACTTCGACTTGATTTAGGAACCTACAAAGTACATACAATTTTATTACAATAAAAAGCCAAGCATAACTTTTAGTTGGTGAAACCACACTGAAGAGCATTATGGTTTCAGCAAGAATGGGTCAGCTTGACTAGGGAAGGACCACGCTCGCACAGAATATCACCGTAAAATAGCAGCATAACGCTGCTATGTTTCGAGTGGTGATTGACGAAATCCGAAGACCCTTTTTACTGATAATAAGACATTCCATCTTCGTCCTAGGGTAACCACGCAAGTGCATTTTGATTCTCTGATTTATTAAATATTTTATTCAAGTGCAGCTGAAATTTCAACGAGATTCTTCAACTAATAAGTTCATATCTAATACATAGAATGCAACTATTCGACCGTTAAATACCAGCTCCTTAACCTTTCATACTTTATTGAGTTACGTGTACGTCGTTGCGTACACTCCTTCACGTGAACCTTGCTTTGATAAACTCAGCTTACAGTGATAAGTGTGTAGGTGCATCGTGATTTACGATGCATGTTATCGTCTAATACTGTTTGCTGAGTGTCGCCTCGCCTCCATTAACTTGTGTGAGAACATCCTGTATCAATTAAACATACATTTTCCAGTCTGCTAAATCTCTGTTGTAACGGTGATTTACGTTTTAGTTCTATTATTTGTCGTCATTGTTGTTGTTTTTGAGATACATATTTTACCTGTGAATCATCGTGGTTCTCGTGACGATTCTTTTGATTAATTTAAACAAAAAAAACGACGAACATCCTCCTTTTATGGTGGAAACTTTTTCACTTGAGTAATACTTGAATTAAATGCTTAAGATGTAACGTATATGATGATACAGAAACCAACAACGTAAATTGATAACAGAAAGAAATAAGTCAACGGAACACACTCAATGTGGTAGGAATGCGAAGTAATCAGGATTATTTTTAACGTTATTTCTGCTCTAGCAATTTCTCCCGTATCTTGGAGTTTTTTGATCATAGAAATACTGGTTTCGCGAGGTCTACCAAACCGCACTCTTCCGCGCAGCACTTAAAATATAATCACAGTTAATACTATGTAATTATGTTTGAATAGACAATGATTCTGCGCGCCGACAATATTTTGTGGTCATTTGGTTAGACGACCATACAAAATTACTGTATAAATGCTAGAAATAATTTCCACTTTCTGCAAAGAATTTCCAATTAGGTAGTTTTCTTTGTTGACTTATCTTTAGCTATACTATACAAGAACATTTCCTTTAATAGTAAGAATATTCTGTATTATTTTGAACCAGATTCAGATCTCCAATATTTTGAAAGTAATACGAAGTTACGTCAATAAAATCTATTAAAGCTTTATATTTACGTTCATGTTTCTAATCCGTGGCTAAATACAAGGCTATTATTTAAGTCCTTTATATTCACAATGTTTTCTACTTTAAAATTTATATCCTTTTCACTAAGGTTCATTTTACATTGTTCCAATAATTTCAAGAATTTCTGTCCTTTGAAAGTGTACTACATTTCAAAGGACGTTTTACAAGTCGGAGATACTTTATTAATTAAATGTTAAAGGAATTCACAATAGTCTGTACTCGGAAGTAGTCCCAATTTAATCTTATTTATTTAAGGACAATAGTTTTATTTCCAGGAAATAAAAACGCCGTAGCTACTGGCACTATGGTACAAAACAATTTATGTTGTATAAAGCTATATGTAACAGTTTTTTTTTTTTTTATTGAATGTCCCGTTTCTTTTTTATTTACTACGCTACCCACAATTTTTTCGGGCGGACTTTAGAATTTATTAAAATAAATTACCATAAGACATTATTAAACATAAACAACGTTTATCTCTTGACTGATACAATTTGTGTCAATGTAAGTAGGCAAATATTAGATTACCACATTTTAAAATATATACTATCGAATAAAAGTAAAACATTCTTACCAAATGTTTACGACAGAATTCATAAAATAAGCGAGTAAAATTAAAAGTGATCTCTTGCGAATATCTAAAACTCAGGTGTGCTTAAATTACAAAAATCTCCACCAAATTAAAGCCGATTTCAAAAAACTAAAAGAATATAGTAATTTCCACATAACAGTTTCTAAAGTCGTTGCTAAGACATAGTGTAAGTTAATGTAAATCACTTTATTATTAATGGTTTTTTGAAGTAGGCTTTTACTTTTTATTAAGTTTAATTACCGTGTAGTGACAATGTAAGAATATCCACTACCCCATCCCATCCCGTGGGTGTCGTAAAAGGCCAGAGAGGGGAAAAAATCAGGAGATGGTCTTCCTAATAACGACTAAAAATAAAAAACTGCGGTTGCCAACCCGCCGCCAGCCAAGCATGGCAACTTTGGCAAAATCTCCCCTATGTGCAGTGGACTTTTGAATAGTCTTAGTAATATCACACGTTCAATGTAACTTCTAGTAAATGTTGTCTAAATAGGTATATTAAAAACTTTCCTACCCCTATATTACCACTTATAAGTGTGAATTTTTTCTCCAAATTTATATAGGATTACCCCTGCCCGGCTAGCATGGGCGGGGGACAAAAATTTTATCCTCCGATTATATCCACTGACAAGAGATAAAATTATCTTGTTATGTCAAACGGGGAGAAGTGTAGACATAACGAGTAGACATATATCCCCCGTCCGTAGCATGGAGTCAAATGAAAGATAAAAAATTATGCTTTTTTGACATTTGAAAGGGACAATTTTATCCTAGTTCATTGGACGTGGGTTAAAGTTAATATTCATACAAAAAAATCTATCTAAGTCTAAGTCTATCTCCCATTTTATCTACTGTGGATATTATATCCACCGGTGTGCCCATGCTCTAAGGGTGGATAAAACTAAGCGAGGGGATAAACATTTTCTCCTTTCCCCGGGGATAAAATTGTCTCCTGCCCATGCTAGCCCTGCTGAAGTACATATTACCTATTATTTATATAGAATTAGGGTGACAAACGAGCACACAGTCCACCTGATGGTAAGTGGGTACTGTGGCCGATAAACATCTACATTTATCCTCGATTAAGAAACAAAATGCAGATGCGTTGTCCCACCTGAGGACTAAGATGGAATGCCTCGTATCCAGTAAAAGGCTTTCCGGTTCTCTACTCTTACCATACGAAACACAGCACCAATAAGCTGCAATTATACATATGAAATATTATTAGAATAGTTTCACAACTGCCCAATATATCTCGTAACGTACATACACGATACAGTCCTCCTTTTTCTTCTCAAAAGATTCATTAACATTTATTACATATTTTTATTATTAAATCAATTAATAAAAAAGAGCATTACTTCATGTTGCCTATTCATTTGCAACTGTATGGCTAATAAGATACCTTATGACGCATAAAACTAGCAAAAGTACATGTTATGCTTCAAAACACGCCAATTCCATAATCCACTTTGCACCTACCAGACGCCTACGTTGCCATTAATTATCAACTTACACAAACGAATTCGATTTCAATATACGAATCTATAATATCGAGAGCTAGACCTGTTGAGATATATTCAAATGCTCTTAGTTTTGCTTTGATATACTCGCTGCGTGTAAGAAACCAATCAATCTTCAATGTTTGTAATTATTTAGTATAATTTAATTTAAAGCACTTCAATTAAAGTTCATTGAGTGTGTGTATATCTTTGACATTATTTAAATAAGCAATAATAATAACTTAATTCCTATTTAATATCCATATTTATTTTAGTAAAATAACGAATATGATCCAAAAGTTCATTCAAGCGTTTAACTTAAAGGTAAAATATGTATAATATGCAATTCTTCTTACTAAACTGGAACAGGAGAGACAGAGTTCAAAATAAAAACTGCGATTTTAAACCCACCTGCCAAGCGAAGCAACTATGGCAAATATACCTTCCTTAAGGAAATATATGGGGGAGGTCTATTTTTAGCAGAGGACTTTTAATAGGCTGTAATAAATGAAAAAAAATTTTTAACTGTCGTTAATTTGCTAAGATTTTAAGTTTTAAGCATTTAGTTTTATAAATTCCGTGTTGGCTATTCGCAAAGTACAAGCATAATTTTAGTCACTTCAATTCAATTTCACATGAATAGTATTAATACATTCCACTTTTAAATTCAAGCAATTGATATCATAAATTACTATCATATTAATATATATTTTATATGGATGGTTCTAGTATTTTACTGCCGTTTCACAAATCCGTGATTCCATTTTCAATTTAGAATAAACTTTTACCCTCGGTGAAACTAGTATCTGCTGCTCCGTTAGGCGGTATCCCATGATCTACAGTGTACGCCGGCTGTTCTAGCTTTCCAGGTCAACGGTGGCTCTAAGCTTGGATTGATGGCTAGATAAATGTGCTTTGTGGAATTAACTACATAATACTTTCGACTTTATAAAGCATTTTTAAAACGTGTTTACAAATTAAGTTTGTTTTATCTAAGTTGCTTTTGAACTTGTCTTTTTTTTGGTCCAAAATATTGGCTATGTAATAAAATGACTCTTTTCAAAATATTATACTATAAATATTATTTCCTATTTAATGGCAAATAAAGAATTTGAATTTGATAAAAAATATTTTCACACCTAAAATTATCTTGTAATAACATAGTTAATCATAAAAATAATGGTGTTAGTACAATTGAAAAGAATATAATACTAGTAATTTTTGAAATTATGTAAAATTATGCGGTAATAGAAATGCTTACATTTTAGTCGTAAACTGGCTCCTATAGTCTTAGAATTCACATGCTAGCTACACTCCAATATTTAATCTACAATCGGAAATAATCAAAAAGTCCCCATAGAAATATATCAAGACGATGAAAGTGCCGCTTACCGCGATAAAAATGTTTAAATTTTATTCAACTTTATATTTTATTCTACGTTATCATGGTATAAATGATTGCAGCGGTAGCATTCACTTGAATACACCAGCTACAGTAACTTATTTCTATCAATCAACTGGTCAACATGAAAGAGCTTTATAATAAACGATGCCACTACATGATAGAAGCTAGACGTTTCCTTTGCAACTGTAATTTATTTCAATTTTAACATTGATGCAATTTTAAGATTGTACTTAAATTATTTCTAAGAAATAGAGAAAAAAGATATAACAAAATCTTTGGATTAAACGGAATGTTTACTTAGAAATAAATAAATCGTTTCCGTATTTACATTAATATTAAATAGGTCTTGACTTCAACCCTAGATAATTCTTAAGCTTTATTAATCATTGATTAATCTACAAAATACTTGAGTCCAATTTCAGGTTTTTTGTTGGGCCTAAAATTATATGAGAAGAAATTCTCTATGGCTGATTTTGGCCACATATACAAAATACAATATAGACAAATTAAAGTATCAATAATAATCAACATAGCTTACAAAAATACAATAATAAACCCAATACTAACTAAATGTTCTATGAAAAATTTATAAAAAATCGTTATCGATGCATAGCAAACCCAAACAGATCAGCTTTCAAAAGCAGCACCTATTAACAAGTATGATGCATGTGGGAGTCATCGCCCTTCTTGACCGTATAATGAATGTTAAAAGGGAATTGGACGAGAACACAATTAGACCAGAAAACCAACAATTTGTGCTTTTGCACAAATGTTGACTTTGGCTAGAACTTAAACCCAGAACCTATTGAATATTAGTTTGCCTTGGCAACATGGTCGTAAAGCTTATTTAAGCTAAGTTACAACAAATATAATAAAACCCTTTAACTGTAGCTTAACTCTTTATATGCAATCAAATCATCGTTTGTTTTTTGGATTGTTTTTACTCGAACAAAATTTCTCTTCGAATCACGTTACTATCTCATAAAAGTCATTGGAAGAGAATTTAACGAAAACGAATCTTAACAGAGTTCCTTAGAGCTACCGTTCATGGATGTCTGATTTATAGCATTTAATATAGTAATTACGTTAAGCTGTGCGTGCGTTACAAAAATATTTCAAACGTCAATAATATATTCAAATTTAATTACCCACATATGTCAGAAGGCAACTTAATCTTTAGGAATAGCAGTCGCTACAAACTTGGTAATGTAAATCGATCTACACAAGTAATTACTGGAAACGTAATGTGGTGGCTGTAGCAGAGAACATTAATATATACGGACTGGCTATTATTAACTGCTATGTGAGTTTTTGATATTTATTTTTATAATTATCACGTGCTAGATAATTACTTCAAGTATTTCTAATGTTGGGATTCTTCCTGGTTCTTCCCAGGACAGAGGTTTTGCCAAACCAGTGGTAAAAGCATAAACGATTTTCAATAAGCATTCTAGTAATCTTATATTGTATATTGAATAAAAATTATTCTATTCTATTCAATCTATAAGCCATAGAATTTTATTTATTTTAGTAATATACAGTTATTTTGTATAATCTTGTATGTGCTAATGATAAATGAGGCTTACACATTAAATGTATAAACCAGGGTTTACAGCATCTTGGGGCAAAATAGTCTCTTTATTATAACTATTGAATGTGCTTTTACCATCGATATATATGTACTACGCACTAGATTTGGCATTCCGAACATTCAATATGTTCGAATGAACTGTATTGCAATCCGTACACCTTTAGTGCCATTTAGGGTGGCCACAAACTAATATGATGCTTACGCATAGTGTGGCTTCAATATTCATTGAGTGTGGAGCTGCGCTAATAATACGAAATTTCAAATTAAAGTTTAATTAAACCTGAACGTAAATAATAAGTCAGTAGTCAAATGAATAAATAGGTAATAATATTACACTAGAAAAAATAAATTTCTTGATTTAAATACCTTCCTAATCTATTATGACAAAAACTGACCGCGCAGGCGCACCGCGCATGCGCGAAAACAGAGTAGTGCACATTTTTGTTTGGAATAGCTTCTCTAGTACGTAGTACATATAACTCAATGGCTTTTACATTGTTTGCAAACATTACTACGAAGTTATTGCTCTTAGTGTCTCCTCATCTTTTCCATTCCATAAAAGCTCACAGCCGGACATGGGCCTCCCCCCGCTGAAGAGAGATTTTTCTTCATCGTCACGTGTGGCAGGCGGGTCGACAATCGCAGTATCAGACGTCTCGTACGCTGATGCTTTACGCTGCTGCCGGTCGCCGGTGTAGATATTTTACGTCTAGCGTAAACGAGACGATTAAAAGGCGATTTGCCACGTGTTTGTGTGAGAAATTTAAAAAAATCGAAAGCATGTGATGTTTAGCAACATGAACAACGCGGAAAACATTTTCTCCTTAAAACACTCCCAAAAATGAGAGGGAGCTATAACAATAGGCTTTTACTTTAACGTAACTTTTCTTTTTCTACCGACTTCAAAAAAGAAGGAGGTTCTCAACTCGACTGTATTTTTTTAATGTGTGTTTTTTCTAGGTGAACCGACTTTGACGATTGTTGAAAGCTGGTGCATCTCATGTGGTACCATATAAATTTGATCAAGATTTGACCAGTAGTTTACGAGTTATCCTTAATAATTCGTATTTAATTGACTTCGACTACATTGATGTTCTCATTTTATTTATATTGAAGTTTTACAATTTTATTTTAATTTTACCACTTGTTAGATACTTAACTTCTGTTAATTTGAACTCTTAATTTTATGGATCTAAATTTCGCTAAGTAGTTTATTACCACCTTAGCCTTGTCTTTTGATCCCATATTATAATGTATTTTATCGGAAAAATCCAAATACTATTGCGCCTCTAACCTGCAGTCGTCTCATTTGCATAAGATCGCCATCTAAATCGATCCATTACGTTACTCACGCACTCAGTCAATGAGTTTGGAGCAGTCTATATTCCTGTAAGTTTATTTATAATTTATAACTTACATTTAAAATAATTCATGAGGGGCATTGCATAATGTAGCCTGGCACTCTCGATAATGGAAGTGTCATGTGCACGCGAATAATCAATTCATTAAAGTGAAAGATTGCTCTCACAATATCAGCCTGATGAAATTGCATATTCTGATGACAAATGTGTTTGTTGAAATTTGACAAGTCTTTTTAGTTGCGTCTCTTTACTTGAAATATTTGTTAGATTTTTTAATGCTGACAATAAATACATTGGTATCTGTTTATTGACTGTTATACATTATCTTAGTGCTTTAGAAGAGTACATTATAGTACTCGATTGCAAATAAATGCTCGAAACAAAAAATAAAAAGCGGTTCGAAAATTAAAATATTTTAGTAGAAGGGCGAATACTACTAATCACTAAAAGCTACTGTTTACATGTTTAAACTAATATATTCACCTAAATCACTTTTAAAAACGAATCTATAAGCCTAACCAGCAGTAAGTTCTTCGTAATGATGAGCATTAATCATAATTTTACATTGTAGAGCTTTTACGCTGCAGCTCGAATTGGTCGACTCGACCGGGGAAGAATCACGTTTTCACAGAATGCCAAAGTAAAGTAACAGCATAATGCTACTGTGCTTTGCATTTTGGATATAGATAACCGTATAATTGCAATACCATAAGATACTGTAAGCTCATTCTGCGTAGATCGAACCAAATATTAATATAAAAATACTGAAGGTAGCCGGGCTAACTGTGACATCGGGACGTCAAACATCTCAGTCCCCGGCCGTGACAATGGTTTGCTGTAAAGCACCCGAAACGTCGGGAATTAAAATAGTAAATTAAACGCAATAAAATCCGTAAAAATAGTTTTATTCAACGAAGTACATAAGTTGAACATTTCTGATATTACAATTTAAGCCGTCAGCGTCAACAATTTATTACACGTACAAAGAAATAGAGTAAAAAGTGAGACAGGTGATGCCTTCAACACAAACTTTTTTATATATATTACAAAAACAGTGTACCAAGTAAATAGCAACTGCTGCCCGTAAACACCTGACACCAAGATATAGCAAAAAGTCTACAGATGCAGTATTAACTTTTCTTCTTATGGAGTAACAAGCTAACGAGCGTGCAGCGATGAAGAAATGAAAATTGGTAATGATCGAACTAGTACTTCATAATATAGTGATACCCAACGATAGACAACACAGTGCGATTGGGACTCTAGGGAGAGTCGCGGTTTGCTTTGTTTTGAGGTTTGGATTCGTGCGTATTAATGCTGTATATATAATATGTATCTGCATCGATTATAAGCCGATGTCTTTTAATAAATATTTTTTAAATTTATTTTAGATACAAACTGTAATGTATTGATGATGAGTGATATTTGCCATAGTTGTCACGCTTGGCAAGCGGGTAGGCAATCGCAGTTTTTATTTTTAGTCGTCATTAGGAAAACGCTGCCGCTCTCCTGATTTGTTTCGCTCTGTCGCCTCTTACGACAGTCACGGAATGATATGGGGTAGTGGATATTCTTACACCGCCACTACGCGGTATTTTTTTCCAATAATGTAACAAATTGTTCAATTTTTGTTTATGGATATGTATGTACTAAATGATAACAAATCAAGTTAAAAGGAACGGAAGTAACGTAAGCTACTAGCTGGTACGCGGCGTGTTGCAGTCGCAAAAGAAATAATTGTGGAAATATCGTTTTAAATTTGAAGGATTTATATTGTTTTGTTAGGAATGATAATACATTCATTGAAATTGAATGATAAAAAACATGCGTGAGTGTCGTGGAACACTCGGTTGGAACGAAGTTCCTTTCGTAGTATATTATTTTTGATAAACGTATTATATTATTGATTAACAAACACAAATAAATGATTTTTTTTTATAAGACAAGCGTGACAAGCGAGCACACAGTCCACCTGATGGTAAGTGGTTGCTGTGGCCCATAGACATCTACATCTACCCTCGTTTGCGAATCAAAATTGCAGTTCCGCTGTCAGCCTTTAGGACTAAGATGGAATGCCTCTTTTCCAGTAAAAAGGGTCTCAGGTTCTCTACACTCACCATACGAAACACAGCGGCATTAAACTGCTATTTCACGCTGGTATTCTGTGAGATATGCGCGTGCGTGGTCCTTCCCCGGTCGAGCCGACCTATTCGCGCTACAACTATACAATTAATATAGCTGCAGCATGGCTCTACCACGTTTAAAGGACAATGTCCAAAATCGCCCGTGCAATTAAAGTATCGGACATACACGATAATTAATTGTCTATTTTATTATATTAGTTGCAAATACTTTTATAACACGGACTAGCTGCATGCCAAAATGAACATTAAAAAGTATTATATTCGACTAATAATATTAATCACCGCCATCTTCGCCAAACGTCACGTGTTGTCGAAAATGATTAGGATGCCCAATGTTGCATATTTTAAATCTGAATCACATTTTGAATTTATTTCGATAAAGTGCAAATAGAAGCTTGAATAAAAACATTCAATACCTTTCCTTTCTTATTATTAGTTTATATTAGGTTACAAAATGTCATGATATCACTATTAAAAACATTACGCAGTACTAGTGTGATTCCGACCAAAGGTAAACAATCAAAAAAGTTCAATCTAAAGTAAAGTAGCTTTCTGTTCTCATCTTCCTTATATCCCCAATAGTTTAAATGGACAAATGTACCTTCCTGAGGGGGCAAAGTTGATTTAGAAATTAAACATCAAGATACTGTTCTACGAATCAATTCATTCGTTCGCAAAGTTTAATTGGCATAAAGTGAAATCACTTGAGTTTGTTTGTACACCTAATTGATTCTATTGACATAGTGTTACTGTCGCTGTGTTGAGTCTGGATGCGTATAATATATTTGTATTTATATATTAAATGTTTACAAAGTATTGGACGATATTTGGCAAATTTAAAGACGAGATAAGAAATCATTTTTAATTTATTTTTTATTCTTCTTTATCTGTTTGTTGTAGTCCTGCTGTTGGTGGTTAAACCTCTCCGATTGTAGAAAAGTTTCCCATAATCGCCATGCTTCACGAGTGGATTTGTAGTAATAAACCATGCACCTTAGACGCTAATTCCCATCGCCATACTTACCTAATATCTAGTATTTACAAGATGGTTTACCACTGACTATCTGAGGCCACAAGAACTATCTGGACATTTACATATTCTCTTCTTTTGAAAAAAAAAAACTGTTAGTCGTAGGACTGCACGTCGGTAGTGAAAACTTCTTGGCTTCACGAACTTGTAAATATTATTTTTGGGTTGTTAAGAAATATTTTTTGAGAAGTATTTTTATTAGAAATTATTTTTATCAATATAGTAATAAAATTTTCATTTATTGCGCTGTTTTACATAAAAATATATATACAGGGTTATTTTTCAAAGAGTAGCCAAATTTTAAACTTAAGTTCAAAAATATGTAAATAATGATATACCGTTATTTCAGTTTTTGAAAATACGAGTAAATAAGGCTTCTAGTTTTATTTGAAGTTATCCCAAATTGAATGTGATTTATGGACAACAACGTTTTTGCCTACCGATCAAATCAGTTAAAATAATGCATTACCACACATTTTGAATTTAAAAGATAAAAGGGACAGAATATTTGTGGTTTTTTTTTAAATTAATTTTTCTTCACCATTTGCCTATATTACTTATTCTGAACCTTCTCTGAAAATTTGGCCGGTTATTGCAAAATAACCCTGTATACACAGACACACTTGTATATACATATGTATCTGAGCGTGACGGTCACGCGAGTTCAATGCTTTTTCCCCATCCCAAAAGTTCCCAACGTGCCAAGAGAAGATTTCACTTCAAAAAGTAGTTTTTATAAATGCATTGTCTAAGTATCTTATTTCCTTGTTTACTGTATGTCGAACTTATACTATTTTACTTCGCATTATTTAGCAGTTACTTAAGACCTAAAAGCTGTTAAGTATTTGTGAAAAGTTAAAGAAATAATTTAAATAAAGGGGTAAGGATTCCTTTCTAAGGCAGTGGTTAGAGAAGCGTAACATAATACATCAAACGTGTCTGTCTGTGACGACGTTCAAACCACTTCCTTGTTCAAACATCTTGTTCTACAAACACGTGCTCATATAATAAGGCAGTGTTATATTGTGAATCGATTATAAGAATTTCATAGATTTCATTCAAGAATTCATTTAATCAAGCCTACCGTTGAACTCGCCATGGATTTTTTTTTAAATAGAATAAGGGTGACAAACGAGTCCACCTGATGATAAGTGGTTGCTGCTACGCTGGTATTCTATGAGAGCGTGGTCCTTCCCCGGTCGAGCCGACCCATTCGTGCTACAACTATACTATTAATATAGCTGCATATATATATAATATAACTATACAATTATATATTCTAAACTTTGAAATAATAAATGATCTGAGATGTTGGTGTAATTTTGTAGATTTTAGCCCAGATTTTTGAAAATGAATAGTATCAAAAGCGTGTCAACCAACTAACCTAGTAAACGTATTTCGAAATTAAATTGTAAATAAATTTTCAGTTTTGTAACATCAAGTGATGCAGGCGGAGATGGCAAAGCGCATTGATTTATTTGACGGCTCCGTGGCGCAGTGGCTTAACAATGAGTTGCTGCGCTAAGGGCCGCGGGTGCGAATCCCGCACGCCTGCTGTTATGACTGTTATGACTGTTCGCTGTAAAATAATAAAAATGTCCTCCAGACCGAATTTTGGTCACGGCGGCCAGCCTCAACAGAGACTAGCCATCTGCGCAGGACAGGATTATAGTGCCCAAGTGTATACGCAAGCACAGGTGCACTCTCTATTCCCTCACTCTCACAGTCCGATGGGATAGCAAACCGACACGACCGGAGAGAGATCAGGCGCAGGACCAACGGCTTAACGTGCTTTCCGAGGCACGGGTGTGAGACACCGCCAACCTGCCGACTCCGGGCAGCCACTGAGAATCTCTTGACCGAAAAACTCAATAACTGATTTTTTTGGCCCAACCCGGGATTTGAACCCAGGGTCTTATGATCAGCAGTCGCACTACTACAACCACTAGATCAACGAGGCAGTCAAAATAATACATATAAGATGTCATAGTACAGTGCCACAAAGCTTAAACATTAGGCTGACACAGGAAGCAAGCATTAAGACTTCCGACATTAACGGGACCTTAGAAAGGACGATACCTTTTATCTTCCATTTGCCGCCTAATTTTAAGTTAACTGTAACCGGCCGGCCGATCACAGGACAATGTAAAGTGTCGGTAGCGTTTGCATGCCGTAGGTACGACCCGCGCTAATTCACGCTCAAACAGAGCGGGCCTCATAAAAGAGCGTTTGACGGAGCGTGCAGAGCACTCTTGTATTGCTGCTTGAGTTGTATGAAAAACGCGTCGCAAATCGCCCTTTCGGAGACCACAAAACAAGATCGTATACTTATTATGCACGCTGCAAGCCCCGCTCTGCTTTGCGCGCTGAGAACTACACAGAACTACACTACGATTTCGTGTGTTAAAATTAGTTGAATTTGTCAAAGATGTATTAAAATCATGGATAAGGCAAACGACGTGTTTGTAATTTAAAACGGCTATTACGATAAATTTTAAAGTTTTTATCTGCATCTTGCATGCGTCCATTAAGTCGTAAATTCGAGGAAGAGAGTAATGGTAAACATTACCTGTTTGTGATGAGAAAATAAATATATATTCTATTCTATTTTATTCTAATGGGAGTCATGACTTCGTATACTATAGCTCAAAGAACTGTACATTTAAAAACAACAGTACCTATATTTTGGAACGAAAGCACCTTGTAATCCATGTTAAATTGTTTGGCAAGCTCCTACAAAAAGTGACACGCGAATTTAAATCAAGATCAGTCTTCTTTATTTTAACAGCTGAATAAAGGACTGCTGTAGTAGCTAATAACATAATACAATCTTGAAAGATTTGTATATATTTTACATCTATTCCTTTTTGAACAACGATTAAATACTAGCCGCACTTAAAAATAAATCCTTATAATGGACGTTTTTCACTCTACGCAATAATTGATCTAAGTGCACAGCGTTAAAGAGCTACAAAGGAGTCTTTACACAGGGCCTGGGCAAACAAGGCACCCTCTGTGCTGTTGTCAGACGTCAAACAAGTGCATAACCTTGCTTCGAACGAAGATTGAGTGCTTACATACACGCTGCTTCAAAGACGTGGTATGAATTCACAGAGTAATGAAACGAGCCTAATTACATTAAACATGTTATTATTGAATAAGGCCGGTTTTTAGAAGGATTCTTGAATTTTAACTCAAACTCTACAATTTAAAAATTTGAGTTAATATCACATTAATTTCATATTACGCCAACAAACAGTGTTCGATCGTCGCTAGCATCAAATAATTAGTAGATTGCGTTTTGACTCTACGTACACGGCGCGGCGGTGAAGGAAATCATCGTAAGGAAACTTGCGTATTATCTAAGAAATAAAAATTTATATTTTAGGGACATGTCAAGCCAACACGCATTGCTACAGCACGTGTCTCTTCCTTGCCTTAGAAAAATCCAAAAACAAATCTTTAGAAATTAATGAACGCCTATGCCTAGCAGTGATACGAAGGTGACACTGAAAGTTCTTAGAAAATCAAAAACTGAACAAACTAACAGGTTATTAGTTTTATTATATCTTTTCAAAATAGTGTCAATTTACATCAATACATCGTTGCATCCGATGGAACCACTGAGAAAAGCACTTTTCCCACTCGTCTTTAGGCGTCTCTTCGACGGCATTTTGAAACGCAGCCACTGCTTCCTCGGCGTCTATAAAACGTTTTCCTCGAAAGTTTTCTTTTATTTTCGGAAATAAATAAAAATCGCAAGGTGCAAGGTCGGGGCTATAGGGCGGGTGATTCCAGTAATTCCAAGTCTGACGTCGCCAAGTAGTCGATTGTTGACTGTTCGACGAGGCGTTGTCGTGGTGAAGGAGGATCCTACTGCGAGGTCGTTCTCCCGAACTTTTTCCAAGATAAGTGGCAAACAATTGTTAGTGTACCACTCTGCAGTAACTGTTTTTCGATCCTCTGAAACAATTGTTGCGTAATGACCTGTCGTTCCGAAGAACGAGGCCACCATCTTTTTTCCCACGTTTCGACCTCTCTTCACTTTAGTTGGCAACTTCTCGGAAGGAAACTCCCAGACAGCAGACTGTCTCTTACTTTCAGGATCATAACAATAAATCCAGCTTTCGTCACACGTAAGTATGTCGAACACGGCATTTGAGTCACCTCCGTTAAATCTTTGAACCATTTCACGACTCCAATCAACACGACGGAGTTTTTGGACCTCTGTCAAATTATGAGGTATCCACCGGGCACCAAGCTTCCTGACCGCTAAATGTTCATGGAGGATTTTGTCCACTTGACTCATACCGATGCCTCAGTTTGTCCAAATCTGCTAATAAGTCACTCTTTTGTCAGTCTCTATCATACGCCGCACAACACTGATGTTATCTTCAGTCGTCGCCGTAGAAGGCCGTCCCTCACGCAGATCATCGGTGAGATTAGTGCGACCACGTTTAAACTCATTAAACCAGTTGTAAATAGTGGCATAAGATGAGGCTTCATCGTGAAAGGCCAATCGAAGTCTATCATAACTTTCTTGTTGACTTAAATGACATCGAAAGTCATAAAAATCATTGTACGAAAATTTTCTCTAAATATAAAAAATATAATTTCGTTAAATAAAAAGTATTACGAAGTTTTAAATTATTTTATAATTCTTAAATTATTATTAAATTATTAACTTGAGCGATTCAACAACGCACACTCCTGTTAAAAAATGCGATTAGTGTCAATTTAAAAAAAAAAATGATACGGAATTTCTCGAAAAGAAATATAACCCACATAAATGTTTTTACATTATAAAACACACATGTTTGTGTTAATCCATAAAGTATACTTTGTAAGCGGCCAGTATTACAATAATCTACCGCGTGGGTAGAAGAGGCTGTGTCGCTTAAATTCAGGATGTTACACTGTTGCATAAACAACGCGAAAACGACAGAGTGAATTGGCATCAAAGATGTAGTAATTATGGATATGCCTCTTATAACGTCCTACTTTCACCTGTGCTGTAGTTGAACCTGCTTCTATATTCAAGGAATTCATTCAGACATATTCATAATATTCAATCACAAAACTTTTTTGCTTAACTTAAACAAGCTTATATAATTCTTGCTTACGTCAAAATCTACACTGGTTCGCAAAAACTTCAGAGAGGAACAGGCAAGAAGCTCTGGGATCTCTTTTTAATGCCATGTTACAATGTTATTTACAACTTATATATAATAAAATCGTTAGATTTTCAAATGTATATTTTAAATGTCAATTTGTTAATAAAATTAAAAAAAAATCGTAATTTCTCTTACATAATTTGATAACTGCATGGATTGAGATTAGACTTGTAACGAACAGTATATTCGGCCAAACACCGAATACCGAATATTCTGCGGGCTTCCTCGCCTGGAAAACCATTCGGCCGGGAAGGAAGTAGAGTTAATTCAGAGCGTCTTTCCTTTGAAGCTGTCATTATCGACGAGAAGAAAAGGTGTAAACTATTGCCTGAAAATGCAGAAAAAATTATCTTTCTGCACCATAACCTTCCACTTCAAAATTTTAATTACGATAATTCAAGTGCATAGACATTGATATAATAGTTTTTTTGCTAATTTATATAATGCGGAAGTTGATTACGTACTTATAACTACTTTAATAATAACAAGATAATAATATATTATTATAAAATAAATCAATATATTAATTTTCCCAATTATCTGACTACGACAAAACATTTTACTTAAGTATTCGGTATTTTCGGTCGAATAGTACCTACCTACTCGTAGATATTCAGTATTCGACCGAATAGGATTAAAGTAGCCGAATAGGCTGAATACCAAATAATAGCCGAATATACGTTGCAAATCTAGTTGAGATTGATTGAGGCTGATTATTGCACTATTATAATAAATATGATTGAATCAAATTAATGGAATCAGACATTACTTTTCAGAAATAAATTATATGAAAGATGTTTAAATTAATAAGCTCAGATTTCGGAAAAATAACATTCTATCTTACTTAGAGGAGGACCTTCCTTAATCCCTCAATTAAGGGATCCCATGTTACTTGAAAATTAGGAAAAAAATTTAAATTATAATCGTTAGACCCTAAGTATTTGTATGTTTAACATTTTTTTTAATTTATCAAATAAAATCGCTGAAGCATCTTGCAATTATTTACAATAGTATAAGTAATGCCTCCTCTACACTACTCGCGAAGTAGATCGAAGTTGGACGAGGCGAATAGTGTAGAGAGGTACTTCGATTCGCTTCGTGCAACCTCGCTTCGCCTCGGGCGACTTCCGATCACTGTTGGTTTTTTGCGCCAGAGTCAAAGGACTTCGCGAAGTACCCCGAAGTTACACGAAGCGTCTCACTACACTACTCGGCGTAAGCCAGTTATGAATAATTTTTTTATATATAAATATTAAATATGTAGCTTTCTACATAATTATTTATTTAATTAACGCATTGACGTCGTAATGTTCACACAATTAGGTACCTATAGCAGCTGACTCTTGAACGTTATTCATGTTAAGGGTGCGGGAGACTCAAGATGACTGAGCTCTTCGCGAAGTAGCACAAGTGTGTAGTCACGTTCTTCGGACTGCAATCGACTTCGACGAGCACTTCGTCGAAGTTACTTCGCGAGTAGTGTAGAGGGGGCATTATAGTTTACCCAGACCAGCTGCGGGAACAACGTCAAAGACGCGAGATGTCTGGTATTGTTAACGTCAATACACCAGACAAGAGTGGCGATTAAAGCAAAGCCTTCCTACAGCTGGTTGGGCCCATGTCCAGTAGTAGACCGTTACGAGCTAATGATGAAGAAGAAGAAATTACTCTTGATAAGAGAAAATTCAAAATTGTTTTATAGAAGGTTCAAAGGTATTTCCAGATCGAGCCAGCAATTGCAATCTAAATCTTCCTCGGTCCTTTTGTCCTTTTTCAATTCCTTTTTGGCTTCAATTGAGCTGTTAACAAGATATATAATGGCTTTGTTGAAACGAATGCAGTGTCGCAACAAAATGTAGCCGATTTAATTCTCAACACGTACAAAATAGATAAAACGCATATTTCCACTTATATAACGACCATTAGCTTCAAGTATGAGTGCAAATTATGTACCTCTGTCATAAACACGTATGGATAAACCCAACATACTATATTATTAACTTATATAATGTATATATTATTCAGCACGCGACTGCATTTATATCCAGTGATTTTAAAATTGATAGTTTTATCGATTACAACCATTCTAGAGCACATTGTTTTGCAAGTAATATTGATTGTAACTGGTAAAGTATTTATAATATCGAGTGGTAAAATTAAAAATTTTGTACAACTGACTACATATAAATAAAATGGGAACATCATCAATGTAGTCGAGGTCAATTAAATACGCATTATTAAGGATAACTAAAAACTACAGGTCAGATCTTGATCAAATTTATATGGGACCACATAGAAGCACCAGCTTTTATATTAAAAAAGAATCATCAAAATCTGTTCACCTAGAAAAAAGTTCTGAGGTAACACATATAAAAAAAATACAGTCGAATTGAGAAACTCCTGTTTTTTTGAAGTCGGTTGAAAATGGCAAATTAATCTTAATGTTCGATCATTTCGTTTAATTTTGTACAGGTCTGATAATACGCCGGATTATGAAAAACTAGTGACTTGATTTGTGGTTAAAGAAACTTTATTTTTCTCACAAGAAATAAATTAATTCACTTAATGAAAAACTAAAAAAGATTTTTTTTATAGTTTCTCATTAATTTAACGGGACGAGACATTCTCATCTCTTCTTTCTCAGTAGCAAATAGTCACGCAATGTGTTCGTTCGTATGTTACGGGCAAGTAAAAACCAAATAACTAATAGGCTTAAGTTTTCCCGATGCTTTCCGATAAAGTCCAAATAATGTTAAAATAACTATTTCTTATATTCGTCAAATACATGAAACTACATATATCAAGTTATATGAACGATAGTTGATTTAGGTGCACCTGGGAACATATAATATATTATTCATGAAATTAGATAAATCATACTTACTTTTTAGTTAGATAACATGTTCATTTATGGTGAAGAATTAAATGAATTATTGTCATCATCATCATCATGATTACAGCCCTCCACAAGTCCAAAGCTTCTCTTAGGCATCCATCGACTTCTTGTATGCAGAGGCCTGCAGGCACACTGCCTGCAGAGACAGATCCTTGATCTGCATGAGCCTCATTTATAGTGAATTTGTTATAATTGCCTATAGTTGATTATAGTTTTGGACGACTATCTGAGGCTGAACCCCGAATCCGGTTTAGTGATGTTTTGTATGTATGTTGTATATATATAAACGCAATCTGATCCAGACCATAAGATTTTAATGACATTATAATCAGTGGCTACGAGTCAAAATAGAGATTCATTCTCTCACGTGTACATAAAATTTTAAAAGTAAAAAATGTATAAACTATTTACTGGTAGCAAGGCATCTGTCGCTACACGATCAACGTATCTAAGATAGATAGAAGATAGATTTAGATGTCTATGGGTCATAGAATTGGCTGTGTGCGCATTTGTCAACGCACTTTAAAAACGTCGCAATTATTAGAACCATAATATTTTTTTAATAAAAAATACAATAATATAGTAAATAGTCATGTCTTAGGAACTTTCTTCTGGTCAACTTAAAGATAACTCTAGTGCAATCTCTTATTTTGCCCATTATTGACTATGCTAATGAATGTTTTCCTGATCTTAATGAGGTTTTCCTTGATAAGCTAGATCGTCTCGTCAATAACCGTATCCGTTTTATTTTTCGTCTTCGCAAGTTTGATCATGTATCCTCATTCTGCACTCAGCTTAAATAGCTTCCAATTAGTCAGCGAAGACATTAGGATTATTAACCCAGTTTTTTCTATTTTATCCGATAAATACTATCCGAATTATCTGAAACATAAGATTCAGTTCCTGCGCGACACTCATTACAGACAGCTTCGTTCATCGTAGACTCTTGCTCTATTTATACCCCTTCACCGTTCAAGTTTCATATCTTCATCGTTTGATGTCCAAGCTGCGCGCCTATGGAATGACCTGCCTGAAAAATCAAGACAACCTGCAAACAAACATTTAAGACAAATGTTTGGGCTCATTTTATAAAATTGTTTTATAAGGTCCGTCATTATTATAGTTATATATTATATATTTAATCTTATTTAATAATATAACTGTATATATTTAATCAGTATATTATGTATTTTATGTATCTTATATTTTCTTATATATATGTATGTATGTATGTGTGTGTAATTTTTTTTTATAGAATATGGGTGACAAACGAGCACACAGTCCACATGGTAAGTGGCCCATAGACATCTACATCTATCTTCGTTTGCGAATTTAAATGCAGATGCGTTGTCAGCCGTGAGGACTAAGATAGAATGCCTCTTTTCCAGTAAAAAGGGTCTCCGGTTCTCTACACTCACCATACGAAACAGCAGCATTAAGCTGCTATTTTACGCTGGTATTCTGTGAGAGCGTGGTCCTTCCCCGGTCGAGCCGACCCATTCGTGCTACAACTATACTATTAATATAGCTGCAGCATGGCACTACCACGTAACATATAATATACGAAGAAAATAAATAATAATATATATTTATTTTTTTCGTAACCGCCTTCGTAGTTCTATGACTGCCCTAAGGTGACTGGCAGGGAATGCTTTTAGCATTAAGTGCGCCTTTTGATCCTGTACTTAAAATGTGAGGTTCAATAAACCTGAAATAAAAATAAAAATAAAAAATAGTCATGTAATGTCAGCCATTAAAATTTTTACATTTCAACATAGATCCTTGCAGAGACAGCACGTAATTTGTGTACACACTTCATGGCCGTGTGCAGAATTGTGCATAATGTACGTCTTATCTCTGATGCATCTCGAGATACCGGCCGCTTGTGAATACTCAATATGATGAATAATTTTCACAAGTTTCACAATGTGGATATTAGCTCCATCACAATGTGTTACAAACAAAAGATAATAAATGTTGTTTGCACAAAGATTTTACTTTAGATTACGTATGGTAATAATGTATTTATCTTTTTCATTTTATACGAACGATATGAAAGAAAGAAAGAAAAAAATATATGCAAACACTATATTAGTGTTAGTATTAATATTAGGTATCCATTAAAAAAAACTGAAATAAAATGTTTCTTGTGTAATAGATTTTTTTGTAGAATGAGGGTGACAAACAAGCACACTGTACATTTGATGGTAAGTGGACGCTGATACTCTTGACACCTCTACACCTAAACTCCAAAAAAATGAAAATGGAATGCTTCGTTTCATAAGGAAAAAAATAGAAAATATATTATAATTAGTTTTAATAAGTCTGCAAAATTTGTTAAAAAAGTGGATAAAAAATGAATTATAAAAATCTACTACATACATCACACAGTAAGCTAAAGTGACAGTGGGCCGGCCATATAGCTCGAAGAACCGACAACCGAAGGGGAAGAAAGGTTCTCGAGTGATAGCCCCACCAGAAAGCGAAGTGTAAAGCGGCACCCACTAGATGAAGTGACTTGGTAAAAGATGCATGAAGTTTGAGGTGGCTTAAAACCGTGCTTTGTGGCATTCATATAGGGAACCTTATGTACAATAGTGGACTTGTGAAAAGCTGTAATGATGATGATACATACATACATACAGGACAAGCTAATTAAAGCGAGTTAACTATATAACCTTTACCTATTTCGTCAATTGATCATAAGCGTTTGACAGCGGACAATTGTTTAAGTATTTCATTGGCCTAAATATAATTGCGAATCTGAGAATTTGCCCCTATCCAATTTAAGTATTTAAAACAGTACCACTTCTTTTACTTGATCTTTACATAAAAGTATTTCATGCCGGCACACCGCCTGCAATTTTACAAGGCGCAGGTTCGGCCTCACATGGAACACTGTTCCCATCTCTGGGCTGGGGATCCCCAGTGCCAGCTCCTTCCACTTGACCGCATCCAGCGCAGAGCGGTTCGAATCGTCGACGACCGAGTCCTCTCCAATCGGCTCGATTCATTGGCGCTGCGAAGAGATGTTTCATACATTTGCATTTTCTCTCGCATCTAGCACGGGGAGTGCTCTGAGGAATTGTTCGGATTAATTCCAGCCGCCAAATTTCATGAACGCACATCGCGGCAAAACTCCCGATGCCATCCACACCATCTGGATGCTTGGCGGTCCACCACTGTACGTTTTACTAGAAGTTTTCTTTCTCGTACGACCTGTCTGTGGAATAGTTGACCACGGGCGATTTTTACGGACCGATACGACTTTGGGACCTTAAAGAAAAGAACTTACTCCCTTCTAATAGGCCAGCAACGCATCTGCAATTCCCCTGATGTTGCAGTTGTTCATGGGCGGCGTTACTTAGTCACCTACCATCAGGCAAGCCGTATGCTAGTTTGCCCCCTCTCCTATAAAAAAAATTCCACTGCTAAACATTGGTCTCTATCATTGTAGGGTGGATTAACCTTAATCGCCACGCTTAGCGGATTGACGATCGCAGTATCAGACGTCTGCACTTTTGACACCGTTCCTTGTCTCCGGTGTAGGTATTTAATGAAGCTATAAGGTTTTCTGCATTACCTGTATATTTCTGAGAGTGTGCGCAGAAGCGGCACGGCCTTTTACTTATTAATTATTTTTTTTGTCGTTGTTATTTTCGTATTGTTGTTGAGATCAAATCAAACGAAGAGAGATCGATGAAACGATTTCCTTCATCGATCATAATGCGTATAGCAAGGAGTGAACTTACAGCAAGGGAGTGGAATGATTTGGCCAGCAACTGTCTTTCCATCCGGTTAGTTTGTACGTGTGTTTAAGATAAGAGTAAAAAGGCTTTTATGATAAGTCAGTGCGCTTTACTATAACAAAAAACGTAAAAATATTACTCTAATCGTTACGGTTACAGCCTATTGAAGTCCACTGCTTAACATACGCCTCCCCTATAGATTGCCTAATATGTGGGGATATTTGCCATAGTTGCCACGCTTGGCAAGCGGGTTGGCAACGGCAGTTTTTTTTAATCGTTATTAGGAAGATGCTGCTGCCCATCGCCTGATGTTTCCCTGTCGCCTTTTACGATACCCACGGGATGATATGGGGGTAGTGGATATTCTTAAACCACCACTACACGGTCACTCTAACACTGGGTTATAAAAGTTAATAATTAACCATGTTTATGAACTTACTAACTGGAGTTAAACGCGCCGATATTAGTAACCATAAAACTCTAATAATATTAGAAATCATATTAGTAGAGGTCTTATGGTTACTAATATCGTACTTTATATGTGTACATTAAGACCACCTACCCTGTAAGTGATGACTGGTGCGAATACACCTTCCATTGTGTACAAGCATTAATATTACAGGAATATTAAATATTTATCATCTCTTTAACATTTTTAATAAGTCTCATCACGTTGTGAGGTGTTTATCTACCTCTAGTAATAACTTTCACACCTGTATAACTGATGGGTCCAAGTGAGACTTGGCAAATCGCCGACTCCATTGTGTTGGCAGCCAATTACAAAACGCAGTTAGGTTTGAGCTCCATCTCATTATGGGTGTTGGGACTTCTTTGTTTCTCACATAACTTTCATTCATTTTTTAACATGCTTATTTATAGGCAGCGCAAGTAAATCCATCACTCCATTTCGTCCGGTTGGGTGACGTTAGGTAAGACTAAGCTAGAAAGACCTCATGGCCCCCAATTGATCACGATTTATTTTATTGCATTCCATGTATTATTTTATTTATCAAATAACAACAATAAAAAACAGAAAATTGTTCATAAGTTATGTAATATATGATTGCTAGGAATATAGATAATTTATTCCCACAAAAATCATTCTCCACAAGCGGTAAAATTAAAAATTTTGTACAACCGACTTCAATATAAATAACGTGTAACCTAAATTCCGTTAATAGAACAGGATAAGCTCCAGTTAGATCCTAAATGTTATTAAGAACATAAACAACTCCAGTTAGATCCTAAAATTATTATGAACGTAATTAACAAGTGCCATAATCGGTCGTTAAGTGAGGATATAAAAAATGTGAAATCATGAACACAAATTAGACGTTTAAAGCCGGACGGACGAATTAAAGACCCGAGTTTCGTAACCGAAAATTTAGTTCGCGACCAGAAATTACGGACCACACATATGAATGTTACACTTTATATAGAGCTAGGAGAAATATGTAGTAGATTACCTAATGTCAATCCCATATGTTTAATTTTCGAATTATTTTTTATACAATATTTACATTTAAGTAGATTGGGATAAGCAAAAACATTTAAAAAATAGTGTAACGTCGCCCTTCGCAATATTTACATTTAAGTAGATTTTCTTTACGTGGCAGAGCCATGTTGCAGCAATATTAGTTGTATAGTGGTAGCATGAATGGGTCGGCTCGACCGGGGAAGGACCACGCTCTCACAGAATACTAGCGTAAAATAGCAGCTTAACGTCGCTGTGTTTCGTATGGTGAGTGTAGAGAACCGGAGACCCTTTTTACTGGAAACTAGGCAATCCATCTTAGTCCTCACGGGTAACAATGCATCTGCATTTTGATTCATAATCGAGGATTGATGTAGATTTCTATGGGCCACAGCAACCACTTACCATCAGATGGACTGTGGGCTCGTTTGTCACCCTTATCCTATATAAAAAAAAGATTTACGGGGGATAAAAAAATAAAAGTGCTGCGACGTTGTCTTAACAGGTTCCCTGTCCGCGAAACAGATACAATAGTTAAACAATTGTAATGTTCACATTTATGATTCATGGGACCGTTAAAGGGTTAAGATTCACACTAGTATTGTATAAAAATATATCAACCTCACAGTTTTTATTATTTTGCGTTTTACCCATCCTTATTTTCCTGTATAAAATAAAATTATCAGTATAAAAAAATATATTTTACGGTTTCAATAAAATATCACAAAATTAACCTTAATAGTTTTGAGTCGTGATAGCTGGGAGGGTAGAAACTCGCCTTAAATTTTGTGATATACGGACAACTCAAGTTTAATCCCCGTTGGCAACACTGAAATTGTTTATCACTATTTCAAGTGTTACACAATTTGATCGGCGGTGAAGGAAAAAATTGTGAAGAACCTGCATTTTCTAAGCATAAATTAAATATATTTTGAGCATATGCCGATCGTGCCGCGCCGCCCAACAACATATTGCGGCGGCGCGGCACCCTACCCTAAAAACACACGTAGAAATGTAAAATGACATGTGTCCAGTAAAAAGAAGTACATATGAGGGCTGTTTTTTACAATAATTACTTCAAACAGAGTTTACAAGATCTTAAACTAGTTCAAATTATTTTTTGATAACGCTATTTGTACAGAAAAAAATGCATTTCGTAAATAAAAGAAGAACCTGGCCTGTAAGTGCTAAAAATAAAAAGTATTTCTTGAAATCAAAAATCGATGTCAATGATACTTAATTCTAATTCTACGTTACTTCCATTAAAAGATATTAAATCATAATCAACATAATTATTATCATCGTAACTTATTTTACCATTAATAGTAAATTGGCACATAGAGATCAATAAATGAATTAAAAAAATTGGTTGCCTGTAAAGTCGGTATACGGGCGAAAGTTTTACGTGACAACGACTTTGAGTGGTAAAATAATTTTATTATGTCTGTCTCTCTCGCTCTTAGGCGGGCTAACCATGCCCGAGTGGAAGGGACGCGTGCCTCTCACTCGCTCTCATTGTGAGCGCATAACGTGAGCGGAGCGTAACGCAGTTTCTTGAAGTGTCACCCGGCAAACCAATTTATAAGACGTTGTCACGTCAAAAAGCCTACGGTAGGTACTCGCACTTACAAATACCCCGTTTTAATTTCGCAATAGATTGGTTCTTAATTATCAAATTGTATGATTCGGTGAAAGTACAGGCCGCGTAATAAAAACTAATGGAATGGCTATTAAAAATAAAATTTCGAACATCACTGGCCATGACTTGCTATAAAAACTCTTTTGTTTAATGATAAAAAAGCTTTTATAGTAAACCGCGGTTTTTCACGCACGTCTTCTCTGTATTTTTAAGATAATTACCCTGAACACTGCTTCGGTATTGATAAGTTATACCTTCTGATATACGAGTAGATATATGTTTGAAATCTTATAATTTTAAATCAGTTTAAACTAATCAATAAAAAGCTTAATTTTTTTTAATAAACAAAAACTAAACGAAAAGGGTTATCATTATTATCTTAAGGACTTCATGGTTCCCCTAGGATAAAAAAGCGCTACAAAAAAATCTCTATTATATTTTATAATTAAGTGTACAGGTTTTAAACTAATATTTTTATTAAAAAAAGTTGAGCTATGTTACTTGCTAATTATTCCTAGGAGAGGTTTTCCATTGATACCATTGATAAAATTAAAATTAAAATTAAAAGAAAATAAAAAAAAGCATTTGTCTGTACTTATGTACGCACGTAAGAAATTATACTTCTTTAGCGTAACAAAACAAAAATAACTTAAATAAAACACGTTTTATAGATTCATATATATTTGAATAACTACCTTGAATATAGTTCTTCTTCTTCTTTTAAATTATGGCTTCTCTTGATAGAATTCTGCCAGTGTCAAGTCAGTTTGAATATAGTTATCAGTTCTCACTAAAATTTGACAGTTGACAGACAATTACCAACTGAAGTTGTCGCTTTTAAGTTTCGGTGTGCGCGCGCATCGTAACATCTTCATTCTGTCGTTTTTAGGTGTCGGTGTGCGCGGGCATCGTAAAAAAATCATTCTGATCATTTTTCTCAAAAGCGCCAAAAGAAGTATAACTTCAAAAATAAAAATAAATAAACCATTGATAAAATCTGTAATGCCTTTTTGTATTTCATAGTATACTTCCAATAAAAATTGTCCTTACCATTACGACGGCACGGTTTACGCTATCTTTGACACTGTGACGATTGGTAATAAGATCATAAAGAGACCTTCTAGGTGTTAGGACCCTTTTCTGTCTAGAAGTTCGTCTGGGTAGCTACCACCATATTGCCTATTTCTGCCACCAAATACCAGTTCGTGCCCTGCTATGTTACAGGCTAAAGGGTACAAAAGTGAGAGTGAGTATAATTACAGGCTATGAGACATTTCATCTTAGTTCTCAGAGGTGACAAAGCATCTGTAGCCTTCTTTATTAGAAGTTCTTTACTGGATTCCATGGGCTGCAGAAGCCACTTACCATCAGATAGACTGTTAGTTCGTTTGTCACTTTTATTTAAAAAAAAACTCCTTTATGAATTTTAACTTTTCGATTTGATCAATTTACTAAAAAACTGCTTACGGAAGTATTAAAATACCAACCAAAACCAAAACCAACCAAGACCAACAATGAAAAGAAAGGTCTTGAGTGGCAGCCGATACTTGCGGACACAATGCAAGGCGACTTGTTAACTAGAGAAATCGTCTCATTTAAGGCCGCACAAACCTAAACTCCGGCCGTCCCTTCACGTGTCGTGAAGGATAGCTTGTAACAGAAAGAGTCCCATCACGAAATGCAACACTGTCAAACACACAATGCCGGCCGATACAAGTCAATCGTGAGGTTGAATTCGTTAAATGATACAATGTGACGCGCTCGATTTGCGCGAACAAATAGCTGCGCTGATGTCACCCAATTGAGCAAAATAAATTGTACTATTCGAAGTTTTGTTATTACCAATAAAGTGTGGACTTATCCTCTGTCAATTTTTTTAAATATAGAAGTAAACCTTACTTCTATATTTTATTTTTTTATTATAGAATAAGTGTGACAAACGTGCACACAGTCCAACTGATGTTAAGTGAATGCCTTTATATATCTTTATTTATCCTCAATTATAAGGAAAAATGCAGACACGTCACCCCTGAGGACGAAGATAAATTTCTTAGTGTAATATGGGAGACAAAATTTATATAGCAAAATTTATATAACAAAAATCGTGATTTAAGCAATGATGACACACAAACGAAAGCATTTCCATAGTATTTTGTTTGTTTATCTAAATTACCCAATTTCGAAACTATTAACAATCACATTCTCTTATTTCTATTCCTCTAACGAAGTTCACATAATGCTTCTCCATGGTCAATAAAACCTTGATTTACAGCCGGTTATCAGTCGGTCGCTTAGAGAACAAATTGCCTTCGATACGGGGTATAATACTAATATTAGATTTTAATAAATTGTACTGTTACTTAGACATTAGAATGTTTACTAAAGAAATGTGAAAGCGTTTTACTGAACCACGGTGAAGTTATTTATGTAATTGATTAGTCGGTGAATAAATTTTGTTTACTTTTCGTATTAGTTTAACCGTGTGAAACATTTTTGAGAACAGAATATTATTTATAAAAATTGTCTTTGCATTTTACGTTTTATTTATAGAAGTAACTGTAACAAACTGGACAGATATAGATGTTTACGGACTTCAGTATCCACTTGCAATCAGGTTGACTGTGTGCCCGTTTGTCACCCTTATTCTATAAAAAAAAAAAACTATGACAAAGAAGCACACTGCCCACCTGATGGCAAGTGAATACTGAGGTCCCTAGTTTATTGTATATGTATTAGAGACTGAGGCCAGTAGATATATCTATCCCCAATTAAGAATCAAAATGCAGATACGCTGGCACCCCTGACGACTAAGATGGGATGTACGACACATTAGCAGTAAAAGGGGTCTCCGATTCTATCCCACTCACCGTACGAAACACAGCATTAAGTTGTTATTTCAAGAAGAAAAGTTTGGTCTTTCAGTCGAGCTGACCCATTCGTACAGAAACCATAGCTATAATTCCATCCTGTGCAGATGGCTAGTCCCCGTTGAGACTGGCCGTCGTCTCCAATATTCAGTCGGTGTAGACGTCTATGGGCCACAGCCATCACTTACCATCACTTACGTGCTCGCTTGTCACCCTTATTCTTTCAAAAAAAATAACAGTCCAGCCGGTTGTAAGTTCCTACTGTAGTCCATAGACTCTTGTTACCTCGACAAAGTTGTCCACAAATACTTTTTTACAACTGAAGACTGAGATGAAATGTTGCCACGCTTGGCACGCGGGTTAGCAGCCACAGTTTTTATTATTTGGAGTTGTTAGCAGGAAAATTCCGCTGTCCATTTCCAGTTTCATTTCCATCCATTCCATGTCTTTTTTTGTTGCGCCCAATGCAAGAGGCACCCTCCGGAAGCGGGGGAGGGAGGTGGTGAATGCTCTAAGCATACCACGCAGCCGGCTGCGTGGTTATGTGGGACTCACTGACTAACCTAACTAACCTAAGTGCCTACCCACTAAACACCACCTTGGGGACGGCTTTGGCCATAGTGGCCTTTCTGCCGAATCGGACGCGACCCTCTTTAGGGAAAGAGGGCGCACCATCCTATGTCATCCTATATATTATTATCCTGACGCCTAATAAAACACCCACGGGATGACATGGGGTAGTAGATATTCTTATACCGTCACTAAACTTTGATGGTGATTCCCCAATTAACAAGCAATATGAATATCAACATAAATGTTTTATCGACATACACGTAATATCTCGTCATATTTACATTTTAAAGTTCACAGGAAAGATCTGTGCAAGCAGATAAACAATTTAAACATATAAATTCTTTCGCGAGACATATCGTCAATTTACGCTTTGCAAGCATTACAGATAATAATACATTTAAAATGGCGATCGCCTTATAAAGCGCGAAGCTACGGCGCCATCGCAGGCGTGTGGCGCCACCTGGTGAGTCACATCCGAAACCAGCTGACACTGTATATAATATACACGGTGAGGCTTAATTAACAGCTCTTTACTTTAATTCGTAGACGACGTTTTAAAAAGTTTTATGTCTGAAATTAATCATTTATTTGACTAAAGTTTTTTTTAAATTTCTTTTCGACCATGATCGGCCTTATTACAAAACGTGTTTTACTGATATAATCGGGCTTAAACTATGGTTTAAGAAGAGACTCGCATGAAGGAAGTTACTCATGCGCGGCGCTGTCTTTGCATATGTTGACAATAGCTGTCAAATTTCACACTGCATTTGCGATCGCATATTTTCCACGTGTCTTCTTTATCGAAATAGACTAGTTTAAACCTAAACAAATTAGAAATTACTTTTTATAATAAATAAAATTGGTTTAACTTATTTAGTATTACTATAATCTTTGTAATGTTAATTGACGAAGACGTAGTTGATACTCGCTTTTAGAGCGGTACTTACTCAAGTCTTTTTGTGAGTAGCTCCTGATGGTAGTGGCGGTGAGAAAATTTCAACTACCCCATATCGTCCCGTGGGTGTCTTAAGAGGTAACAGTGGGAAACAAACCAGGAGATGGGCAGAAGTGTCTTCCTAAAAACAACTAAATAATGAAAAACTGCGGGTGCCAACCCACGTGCCAAGCGCGGCAATAATGGCAAATTTCCCCCCTATGAGGCAATATTTTTTTTATATCATAGGGTGACAAACGAGCACACAGTCCACCTGATGGTAAGTGGTTGCTGTGACCCATAGACATCTACATCTATCCTCAATAAAGAGACAAAATGCAGATGCGTTGTCACCCGTGAGGACTAAGATGGAATGTCTCTTTTCCAGTAAAAAGGGTCTCCGGTTCTCTACACTCACCATACGGAACACAGCAGTGTCAAGCTGCCATTTTATGCTGGTATTCTGTGAGAGGTAATCTATGTGGGAGGCCTTTGTTAAGCGGCATTTATAGGCTGTAACGGGTTGGTTTTGTGAGTAGCGGCTTAAGCCGTGAAACCGAAATTGCCGAGTTCCGGTCTGAAGGGTATATAAAGTCAGCATAATTACAGGCTCTTAGGTATTCCATCTTAGTGCTCAGAAGTTAAAACGCATTAGAAGCGATCCTAGTTTGAAGTTGACTGCAGTGTCCATGGATTGCAATAGCCACTTACCATTAAGTGAACTATTAGTTCGTGTAAGAATGAAAACAAACAATAAGTGATTTACCAAAGTGATTTTTTTTTTATAAATGTTAATGTTCTATTACGGTCTCAGCTGACGGCAATGCAATGTTAAAGCGCACTCACTAGCTTAGTAAAACGCAATTTTTAATTTACTCTTCTTGAAAATTCATTGTATTCGTACGGGTACACAATATTACAATACTTCTTTGATGTGGGGCATAAAAGTAACGAAGTAGCAAATATAAGGAGACGACCACGACGACAAGCTATGGAAACCCGTCGCACTTCTTGTTTTATGATGAGGGAAAACGGGAAAGAAGAGTACTCGAACATATAAATAAATAGCAATAAAAAAGTATCGAATACACCATTTTTTGCTACTAAGCTGTTTGATATTTACTGATAATTCTAGACACAAAATATTTCATCTTATTGTCCTTAGATTTTTAAGCTGTAGAAAAGCATTACATTTATCATTCTTGCAATATTAAAATAAACATAAAAAAGCATATAAATAACTTCGACTGTGTGTTTTATGCAAACCAGCTTTAAGATGTAGCCAATTTCACCTGTGAGGTTCTTAGCATAAGATAGTACAAGCACATTCTCTATTGTGACAGCCTTTAGTTAAATAAAAATAATTAACAGTGTACACTTACTTTAGTCATCGTAATAAAAAACAGTCATACAACCTTGGGCCCACGCCGCGTTCTGAATTCAAACAATCAATGTGCACGGAAATGCTAATTTTTATGTGTCGGGCGAACATGTGCATAACGTAAAGCCACACCCACTTCAATGCGAGCAGCGGAAAGCGTAGAGATCTTGTAAAGGAAATGGCAGTCGCGATCAATTAAAATAATAATATCGCCTTTATTACCCTGGTATTAAGTATGATTAAAGTTTGAAAAAACTAAAGGACTATGCTGGCTAGGCTAGACTGGAAACACAAATATTTCGAACACCTTCAATTCCCTTATATTATTCGAATTAATTTGTAAGTAAACGTGTTGAAAAACGTTTATTAAAATTGTAATTAATTTACATAAGGATCTTGCACACAATTGCTTTACGAATATTGACTTACCTAACTGCCCGCCTTGCTAAATACAAATCCTATATTCTATCCTATTCCACGACATAATCGACTTCTGTGCCAAACTTCCTTGGAATCAGTCCAGCTTTTACAGCGAGATTAAAGGACAGATATCCAAACAAACATACTTTAGTATTTTTATAATGTGAAGTAAGATAATAGGCAAACTGAGGACACATAACATAACACAAAAATCAGTAGCTAATTGAGTATACATTATACTCAATTGGCCACTGATTTTTGTTAACAACTACGGTAGCCAACCCATCTGCCTTGAATGGTAACTATATCATGTAACTTCCTTATAGTCCTGTTGAATCCACTGTTTTCGTGGCATCACCCTCGTCGCAAAGCTTCAGTGGGGCCCCCATATATCCAAACTAGCAAGCAGACTAAGTTCTGCAGCCTATGCTGTAAAAAATATTAGAGGTCTCACTAGTGTCGAGACAGCTAGATTAGTTTATTTCAGTTATTTCCAGAGCATAATGTCTTATGGGATTTTGCTATAGGGAAATGCGGCTGATTCAGAAACTATTTTTGTTTTACAGAAGAGGGCCATTAGAGCTATTTACAACCTAAAACCGAAAGAGCCCCTTAGAGATAAATTTAAAGAAATAAATATATTAACTTTGGCCTCTCAGTATATTTACGAAAATTTAATGTATGTTCACAAAAACAAAGGTAGTTTTAGTAAAAAAAGTGATACACATTCTGTAAACACTAGGAACAAACACAAGCTAGTGATACCTGTTTCTCGACTCCACAGTCAGTAATTCATTATTGGGGCAATGTATACGCCATTACAACAAGGTCCCGGAAAGTGTACAGGCTCTCTCTATTACCAAGTTTAAATGTTTTGTTAAGCTGAAACTGTATAAAAAGGGTTATTATAGTATAAATGAGTGCATGGTTGATAATAACCACTGGCAATGAAGTGGTCGCTTCCAAGCAGTTTCTAAAATAAATTTTGTACTTAAATATTTGTACAACCATTAATGTAAAATTTACTTTAAAAATAAAAGTCCCGCTGGGTTTCTTGCTGGTTCTTCCCAGGACAGAGGTTTTTTTTCGAACCAGTGGTAAAGTAAAAAATGACTCAATAAGAATTACACATGTAATTCTATATTGAATAAAAAAATATTCTATTCTATTCTATTCTATAATTTATGGGGAGGCCTATGTTCAGCAGTGAACTTTGACAGGCTGCAACGGTTTTGGTGATGATGACCACTGAATTTTATAGTATAATTTCATTAGAATAAATATACGTACTTAAACAAAAACCATTCAACCAACCCATTCTCGGATCAAAAATGTAGGAGTATATACCCAAATAATCCCTTGTCAAAATAAATAATACAATGTCTATACTTTCATGAGAGTAAAACTGTTCCGACAAAATGTGCCGTCAAATTGAAAAAAAAATTACAAAGTAGTGGATACAAACCGTAATTAGTGAATATCAATACAAACTATAAACGTCTTTCGTATGTTAGATCCTTTATGCTCAACTACTTTCGATTATAGTAATAAAAAAAAACATATCGCTTTCTCTAAGATATATACCATCACTATAAACTTCACTTAAAATAAACCATGAATGAGTAGTTCTTGTGGGCGCGATCCTAAAAAGTATCGCGACTTTTGCTTTCGGCGCACGTATTCGGAGATTCCACTACATCGATAAGAATCAGCAGCGTGCAGTTCTATTTGACCTGCTGCCACAACTTTCTAATGTTGTTAAAAATATTTCACGAAATATATATCTTATACTTGACTCAACTCTCAACTTATAGTTTATAAATTGGGTTCTTTAAAGTATGTGTTCGAGTATCGAAAGTTTAGAAAAAATCTTCTTATTATTATTATTATTTAACAGGCCAGCAGTTGAAACAACTGATATAAGCCCGTATCCTAGTTTCAAATGTGTAATTATTCTATTTTAGTTGTTTATCTAATCTGTTCTTGAATTGGTTAATAGTTTGTGCAGATATCACTTCTGATGGCAGCTTGTTCTATGCTTCAACCACTCTTTGGCTAAAAAAGTGCTTGTGTGGGTTAATATGTGACACGGCTTTAGTTAATTTGAAAAGTCCCATAAGATGTGTTTTTTGAGTACTGGAATAAATCTTTGTCAAAATTTTGTAGATAGTAGTGCCCATGTATTCACCTGTGGACTTATGAAGGGCTTTAATGATGGTGATGATGATAATAAATCATTTAATTTTTCAGTTATTAAATAGCGAACGAAGTCACAAATAGTTTGGAAAACCCAAAAGTGCACGCCTCATGTGTGTTTCATTTAATTTTGGTGAAAAAAAAATAGTGACGATAATTTTTACAAGAAAAAAAAGAATCTGATCGACTTTGATTAATAACTTTTAAACGGTATTGAGTTCAATAACAAAAATAAATAGGGATCCTCCTTAGCCTTAGGATATATGGAATCTTATTTAATACTGTATATCTCAATCTATTGCTTACATTTCTATTAAGCGAGAAGACTCATCGACGCACAGATCAACGGACGGCAGTCCATATATTATTTCAATTACATTTTTTGTTATGTAATCTAAAGTGAATCAATTAGAAAATAAACTAATCTTATAATTCAATGTCTGTAGTTATTGTAACGTTAATAATAATATGGATTTGATGTATAGCTAAAAGTATAAGAACGATTTTATGTAGCGAAACTGAGGTATGGCCACATATCGAGAGTAGAGCTCCCTCACGTTGTGAGGGTGCAATTGACTTCCTTAACGTGGTAGACCAAACTGCAGCTATATTATGGTTGCAGCATGAATGGGTCGAATCAACCGGGGAAGAACCACGCTCTCACAGAACACCAGCATAAAAAAAAACAGCTTAATGCTGTTATTTTATGCTGTTGACGCTTATAGTAACGAGGCGTTCTATCTTAGTCCTCAGGGGTGATAACGCATCTACAGTTTAATTCTTAACCGAGAACAGATGTAAGTGTTTATAGGTCACAGCTTTCACTAACCATCAAGTAAACTGTGTGCTCGTTTGTCAACATAATTCTATAAAATATCTGTGCACACTATAAGCATAAGCAAATTATGAAAAAATGGGACAGCAAAAAATACATCCATAGTTTGCGGTGGTCCACGCCTAAGGCGTTCGACTCCAGATTGATAGATAGTAGAACAACTTGAATACGTAAGTGTAGACTATGGTAACATAGAGTTGAATTATAAACTTTCATGAATAATAACACACATAAAAATTTCTCTAAACTATCTATAAATATGGTATATTAGAAATATATTAATATGCTACGTACTTTAGCGAAATTGGTAAAGAAAACAAAAAACAATTTTCATATTATCGACCATTAGCTTAGTCGTAATTTTATAAAACACAGCTCCTAAATTGTAATTTAAATTATTAAATTGTATTTGGATATGAAAAAATATTTTACGATCAGAGGAATGGTAGTAAATTAAAAAATACCAAATAATTTCTTACTCAAAAAAAACATGTTATTTCATTTCGCGGTTACGGTTGTAACGACAAAAAGAGTCTTAACAGCCAATAAAACTTCTTGTTTTTAACGCCACTGTTTTCAAATATATAATATTTTGTTTAGCATCGAGTTAATTATTTTGTTGTGCTTAAAGTTGTTTCCACCATCATCTTACTCTTGTTGCTAGACCAAAATAGCTACTACTAACATTAACTTGACATTTGACAGATGAAAATCTTGCCACTGTTAAAATTGGTTTTAGTGCGATTGACGGCTCCGTGGCGCAGTGGCTAAGCAGTGAGTTCCAGCGCTAAGGGCCGCGGGTTCGCATCCCGCACGGAACAAGTATTTGTATGGGCTACAAATAATTGTTTCGGGTCTGGATGTTTGTCCATGTGAAATTTTATGTATGTAAACTGCCCCCACCATACAGGAGATTACATTTTATTTACTTAGATCTTAAAAATAATTCGCGAGATTTTCAGACAACATATTACTTGAAATCAACTCCAAACTAAGAGCAAAAGCAAGAAGAAATTACGATTACAGCCTATTTTTATATGCATTGTCGACCTTTTGAACTGTAGTACAGTGCAGTCCGTCCGTGCACACTTTAGTTTTGCTTAGAGCAAAAATGAATTAAAAGTTTCATGGACCAAAATATTGTGTACACTGAAGGTTCGTGAATTTTATTTGCAGTCATTTATTTTAAGCATTGATGAAAATATAAAAAAGCATACTTAAATTTAGAGGTACACAGATAACCGTGATATTTCTTCAATTGGTACAATTTTTTGAGCCTCATTTATCGATCACTAGTGAACGATGGCCTCATCCATATACGCCTAGTGTTTTAAAATGACATAATATTTAATCGCTACGGAAACAGACTGCGAAATTGAAGTTGTAGATTCAAAAGTGTCTCTTCCACATCTGTCGTGTACCACTTCTAGCACATATAGTATACAACCCAAAACATATGTATTACAGACAAACGCTATAACTCTGACGTAGTGGCCATTAAAACAGGATATCGACCATAGCAATTAATATCACAATATTAATTAGCGCAACTACCTGCTTTTCTATCTTTTCCACGGTTTCTACATAACTAGTTTCATTTCACCTGGCTAGCCCTCGTTACACGAACGCCAGCAATGTCGATTAACGAGTATTGTCTTTAATTCTAATTGCTTCAGAGAAATATTGCCCGGGTCGGGGCCTAACTTATTTCAAGGTATTAATGTATGCAGTGAGGTAGATGAAAATTCTTTGATGTTATTTTATGAGTTAACTAATAAAGATATGTCAAACTAAAATATAAAAGGAGTGACTAGGCTACGAAACAGCAGTTATTAAATGTAGTGTAGTGGAATCGTAAGAAAATAGGTCGAAATAATAGTCGTGAGTAAGAGGCGACATAGGAACCATGAAACAGGATATGGGTAGCAGCGTCTTACTGATAAAAACTTTATAATAAAAAAAACTGCGTGGCAACTATGGCAAATATCTCACTTATGGTTGTCTTGAGGTCAATCTATGGAGAGAACTTTATTCAGTAGTTTTACTTTTGATAGGCTGTGGTGATTGTGTCGGTGGTGTTAAATTAATAAATAATTTTCCTAATACTTTATTCATTGGGGGGTATATTGCCATAGTTGCCACGCTTGGCGAGCGGTTTCACAACCTCAGTATTTTTTATTATGATATTACTGTTGTCAGGAAGATGCTGCTGCCCATCTCAAGTAAGCTCAAGGTCGCTCAGTGAGCTATAGAGAGGGCTATGTTCGGAGTTTCTCTGCGTGATAAACTTGGAAATGAGGATATCCGCAGTAGAACCAGAGTCATCGACATAGCCCAACTGATTAGTAAGCTGAAGTGGCAATGGGCCGGCCATATAGCTCGAAGAACTGACAACCGATGGGGAAAAAAGATTCTCGAGTGGCGGTCTCGTACCGGCGGACGAAGTGTAGGGCGACTAGATGGAGTGACGACCTGGTAAGACATGCAGGAAGTCGATGGATGCAGGTGGCTCAGGACCGTGCTTTGTGGCATTCCTTGGGGGAGGCCTATGTTCAGCAGTGGACTTGAGAAGGGCTGTAATGATGATGATGATGATTTCCTAATACGAATGAAGTTTGGTGGCGGTGAGGGAATCCATCACCCCATTTTGTCTCGTGGGTGTCGTAAAAGGCGGAAACACACCAAGAGATGGGGGGGAACAGCGTCTTTTACTGCAGTTTTTTTATTTCCTACTTGTTAATAAGTAGAAAATAAAAAAACTGCAGTTGCCAACCCGTCAGCCAAGCGTGGCCACTATGGCAAATACGTCCAATTCAGCAGCGGACTTTTGATAAGCTGTATCTCTACAGTAAGTAAGTTGGGACTTTAAAATAAGGTAAATAAACGCGATAAAATACGTAAGTTTTTATTCAAAATAAATTGTGGAACAAGTTACAGCAAGTCTAATACAACCAAAGCAGTGTGAGTCAGAAAACAAAGAGCGGGTGAGCGATCAAGTCGCGTCTCCCGTTAAACTCTTGTCTAAACAATTCATCGGATGTAAGCAGGTATTGGACCAGCTGGATAAATAAAACAAAAATATTTTTGAGGAATGAGATCAGTCGAATGACTTATATTTTTCTGTTTTGTTTTCCGTTCGTTTCTTCTATTATACTTTGTTTCGGTTCTAACATCATCAAGCTTTTAGCACTTTCAACGGGACATTATATAGCTATTGTTTTTATGATATTGTATATTATAAAAGTCTTTTGATAAGAACACGTAATTATTATCATCGTCAATCGTATTTTATTCAAGATTTTTTTCATCGTGGATTTATTTTTCATTTAGTCAATGAGAAAGAAAGTAATTGATTATTATCAAGTCTAAAATTTTCATAATGATTTGTTATATTTACGCAAATACTACACTAATTTTACTATCTTTTTCTTACATCGTTTAAACAAAATGTCCATTAAAACCCACCAAAACCCCATAAAAGAAATTACATATATAGATATACATATTAGATCTCATAGACCACAAACAAATTCTCGCAAAATGACACCAAGGATGATTCACGAGTTTATAGAAATTAAAATAAAACAGAAAATAAATAATAGTTTAAAAAACCTAAAAAACACGCTTTTGTAGATAACCGAACTAAAAAGTTGAAAATGATTTTCAATAAATTTAAAATAATAAAATAGTGATTTACATAAAAAATCATTTTATTGTAAAAAAGCGTGGGGTGCTTGATGTCATTTGTTGTAAATATTTTTGTGGATATTTGTAAAATTAGCGTCGTCATAAAAATATCCTGGCAAGGATAATGGGACAAACTATTTAAATTATTACATTGTCATCGGTCCTTTACTAATTCCTACCTAATTCGCGGAACGACAAAAATTTTAACCTAACGAAACAACGTAAACGGACACTTACTTTTTCATAATAAACGTCAAATATACAGAAACGGCTCAAAGTGTGCTCCGCCTTGCTCAATACACAACCTCGCTCGTCGGGATATGGCTTGTGTGGCATTTCGCACCATCGTCGGTGTTATCGATGCGAAAACCGATCTAACATGATGTTCCATCTCGGCAACCGTTGGGCAATCGGAGAAATACACTCTGTCCTTCACATAACCCCACAAAAAAAGAAGTCCAAGGGTGTGAGGTCCGGAGAACGAGCAGGCCATAGCACCGGTCCACCGCGGCCGTTCCATCCTCACGGAAAGCGAACGTTAAGATGTTCTCGTACGTTGCGAGCAAAATGTGCCGAAGCCCCATCATGCTGAAACACCATGTTTCTTTGGTTCTCAAAGTAATCCCAGTCAGCCACAGGAAAGTCGTCAATCGCCTCTTCGAATTCTGTTTGTAAAAATGTTAGATAGTTGCTACCGTTCAGACGTGATGGCATAATGACGGGACCGATGACATGCCCGTCATAAAGGCCAGCCCACACATTCAGCCGCCACTGGTGTTGGAATCTGCCCTGCCGTGAAGCATGTGGATTTACGCGAGCCCAAACGTGAGCGTTATGCATATTTGAAAGTCCTGACCTCGTGAATGTTGCCTCGTCCGTCCAAAGAACATAGTTTACGTAATTAGGGTTTTCTTCTGTCTGAGGTACCACTCGCAGAAGTTCCTCCTGGGTGCAAAATCGGAGGGTATAAACTCCTGTGTATGGCGATAGTGATAAGGGTGACGATTGTCGTCATGAAGAATTCGCCAAACTGCAACATGGTTTATACCGAATCTTGTTCCTAGTTGGCTAGCCGTACTTGTGGTCGGCTCTTCTTCAAAATGCTCTAACACTAATTCAGCCTGCCTGGCGTCGACTGTGCTTGGACAGCCACTTACAGTAGACCGATGAAAAGAACCGATGGAATGTAGTCGTCTTGACATGTTCAGAAAACACTGGTACGAAGGCAGCCGTCGCTGTTCAGTGGGGGTCTACCATCGATAAATCGTTGCCGATACAGTTCGCGAGCACGATTTAAATTGCTATCTTCATGGCTTACGCATAACATCGTCATCGTTATTTTGCAAAAAATGTTGGAAAAAACTCGAACCTGTTGTAGGATATCGATTAGAAGATTTGAAATTGACACGTACGTAGGCCTTTATGTTAAATAATCTGGTTCCCTGACATGTCAGCTTACTAGGGTTGACAAAATTTTTGGCTTTGATAATTAATTATATTTTTTACGGGGTATTTTGTAACACGTTGTATAAATGTGCGAAGTTTCAAATCAACCGACGTTTTGAAGGGATGAAAATCACATTCAAAACTTCCGTTACACAGATACATACCAAGCTAATAAAAGTGTGTTAACATCCTAATTTTAATAGAGAAGATGATTGGGTGCCTAACATCTGTTTCTGATTACATTTACAATTTAACAAGCTTGAGTTTAAATTTAATTGTAAATTAAACCCAAGCATACTACTGCAAGACTTCAAGATACTTTAAGCTAGTACTGCGTAGATTGGATCAAAAATTGATATTTAAAAGTAGCCTTCGTGGGCTATGACTATATCAGGGCATCAAGCATCTCAGACCCCTTGACCAGGACGCGCCTGAAACGTCGTGAATTATAAAAGTTTAAATTAAAGACATAAAATTAGTTTTTATTCCATTTAAAACTTTCATAACTATAAAATATTTTTTCACTTTATGAATATAATAGTGACTTAAGAAATATAAGATATATAATAAGATGATAACATTTCCACTATCCAATGCTCTCGGTTACATTTTGTAAAACAGGACCAAATATTTGTCATTATCTTGTGAGACAGATGTGGTGTGCTTCGACCTTTAAATATATTATAGATGTAGCTAAGAAAAATAAAAAAACTCGTGAAAAATAAAACAGTGTGTCTAACCTGGTATAAATATAGCACTCGTCACTCCATATACCACTAGACTATGAAAAACACGCCACTATCGATATTACTACTCTTTTCGCCCCAAAATGTAAATAATACAAAGGATTTTAAATGAGGAAAGTCAAGAACAGCAAAAAGCACAGGGAAGTCGCTCAAGAATGTAAAGCTTAAAAGGTGTGCGCTGAATATGATAACTGACTGACATTTTTAATTTATCAAGCAAACATTTCTGCTGTGTGTTGGCATTAATAGGTTGATAGCATCAATGTTGCCAGATACAATTTATTTGTTAAGACATCATAATAAAATATCTTTTAAATCAACACGAACACGCGCCGTCGCTTCGGAACCGACTGCATCCAGCCTTAAAACTGGTCTTAATGCTAAATATAGAGTTGTAGCCGACATTTCTGCTGTTTTGAATTTTTCTGAATATGCAAGAGATCGATTCTCATAAGATTAATATTTAAATTAATGAAGTTATTGTTTTTGTTGTTTCAGGTAATTCTCGAACACGCTTATTCCAGTTTAGTAAGTTATACAGTTATCTTACGTATAACCAACGAACGATGGTCTACCTTCTTGATGGTGAGCTTCGCAGTGGACCGTACATTTTAGCCATTCCTAAAGTTGACTCAAGACATAGTTGTCAACTTTGAGGACAAGTTACGACTAGTTAAGAGTTAGGTCGGACGCAAAAATAGACATCCATATATTCATTTATTCATTCATTACGCACTAATTCACTACCACTTTTGCCTATTACGCCACTCATGAGATGGTATGGGGTAAGGTAATATGGTCTTATGAATAATTTAAAAAGTAGTACGCCAAATTGTTCGATACTGCCGATGAAGGAACTAGAAAATGTATTAATACTACATTACAGATTGGTGACTACGTAAGAGAATCCATCACAGCATTTCATCCCGTGGTTGTCGAAAGAGTTGACTAAGGGGATAATCTTATGGCTTCTGATAAATAGGTGGATATTCTATCACGTGTAATCCAGACGTAAAACACCCAGACCCATGACGCGCAACAACCTAAAAATCTGAGTATCAATCGTCAATCTATCCAGTAAGTTTAACGAATAAGGCAAATCATGCCTACAAATCGAAATGTCCTGAAATGAACTTTTACGAGCTGATAAAGATGAAGAACAAGATTCAGTTCAAATTCTAAAATAAATATAACTTAAATATACCGTTACCGTTACATCCTATTAAAGTCCACTGCTGCACATAGACCTCTCCCATAGATTGCATCATAGGGGGGATTTTTGCCATTGTTGCCACGCTGGGCAACCGCAGATTGCAATTATATAACAACCGTTTTTACCGTGTAGTGGCGGTGTAAGAATATCGACTACACCAAATCATCCCGTGGGTGTCGTAAAAGGCGACAGAATGAAACAATTCAGAAGATGGGCAGCAGCGTCTTCCTAATAACGACTAAAAATAACTTAAATATAATGATTTTTTAAAACAATTCCAAACTAAATGGAACTGTAAGTCATGGTTATAGTTTGACATTGTTTCTACTGCGTACTGTCGTTGCTACAGTACATTCCACGTTCGCAATAAACAACATTATATTCTAAACTGGTTAATATGTAAGTTAATCTCTGTTCCACATCGGATGCGGGAGAAAGCTCGGTGGCTAACTGAAGCCCGGCGAGGAACTTTAATGAAAATGCGAAAGACTTTTTATGGCGTTATCGGGCGACATCGTTATTGCAAATTGAGGATACGTTTATTGCTATAATGGAATGAATTTTACATATACTAATGCATAATAACGCGGTCGGCTTTGGCATCGGCTTTGCTGTTATTTTTCAAAGATCATAGATTTTTTCCTATTAATTAAATTATGGGAATTACGTTATTATTATAATGACACGAAGTGCCTGCGATTATTGGCATTGTAGAATTTACAGGAACTTTTAGTCTTATCGATACAAAAAGTTAATAGAATGTAGCGTCTAATATCGTCATTCCACCTGCTAAAATTATTATCGCCTCTTAAGTCGGAAGGAGTCAGTTTAAAACAACGAATGAATGGTACTTACTGATTTAATGATTTTAATATAACATGTTAAATATCCATTCACTCCTGGATTCGACCCTCTCCCATTGTTAGATAGATTTGGTAATGGCCAAACTTTCAGCCATTTTACAAGTGGCGATTGCAGTACCCAGATGTCTCAGACTTTTGAGATTGCGGGCCATCGCCGAAATATTTGGTTTGTTATTTAAAAAAATTAAATATTAATAGTACACTGGCAAAACTAATAAAATTTTCGTCGAAAGTATACTGAAAATGTATTTTAAATACAAATCAAATCAATACACCACTAACCTTAACTTTGCATTATCTTTAAAAAAATATCGTGGGAAAACCTCACGTATATAATAAAATCAAAATACTTCAACATTTCCGATGAAATGTCCACGCTGAACAGGTCTTATAAAGCTTGCTATACAACACTTAGAATTATTCTATTCGAAAGCATAGAAATCTTGGCACCAATAGTATTTATTACTCTTAATTTTACATAATTATAATCTTCTATCACAATCACTACTCTCACATCTCATAATTACCAACTAGCCAATAATTCAAGTTTATGAAAAGCAGTACATGATATTGAAACGGAAAATTACACTTTTAAATAAACACAAATTATTTATGTGCCAGAGGTTCCAGGCGATACGAAAAAAAATATGATTTTAACGACACATTTTAAAACAATAACCATAAGTTATACTTTGGGCGCTTCACACTGATCCAAGATGTAATCAATATGTAGATTGTACACGTAATCTGAAGTCGTAATGTTCGTAATTTGTTTATAATTTTATAATAAAAAAAACCGTTTACGCTAAAGAAGGCACAAATGGGAGATTATTTTCTTAACGACACCCATAATCAAGATTCTTTATTGTGATTATTTCTTTATACAACTCTTAAGTACGCTACACCAAGTTTGCGCATTTGCCACCAAGAACGTCATTAAATAAATATATTAATGAAATTTGGCACATAGATAGAACATGTTTTAGATTTACAGAAACAATTTTACACGTCTTCACTTTTAAAGTGACGCCAAAAAAGGAGTTCTCAATCTATACAAATAAATAAAATTGAAGTGTCTGTTTGTAATGTCAAAATAACAGCTTTTTACTAATTGCATATAAAGGTATATACGGTACTTATAACAAAAACACATTTTTTAAAATTTTTGTCTGTCTGTGTGTCTGTCTGTTTGTTCCGGCTAATCTCCGAAACGGCTGGACCGATTTTTACGGGACTTTCACTGGTAGATAGCTCATGTTATAAGGAATAACTTAGGCTACTTATATTTTAGAAAAATAATTAGGGTTCCGCGCAACAAAATTAAAACCCTAAATTACACGCGGGCGAAGTCGCGGGAACAGCTAGTAAATAAATAAAAACTGTCAGTCGTAGGATGTTCATCACAAGTGAAAACTCCTTAGCTTCACAAATTTGTAAACATTATTTTTGGGTTGTTAAGAAATACTTTTTAGGAAGTACTTTTTATTTCAAATTATTATTATCAACGTAGGGTAAAACCACCAGTAACTGGCCACTTAAGCACTTTCACTAAGTCAGACTTTAATTATGTCAAAATAAGTTATTATATTAGATTTATTGCAATGCCACTAAATAATATGCACATTATTTTATATAATTCGGGGTTTTAAAAGTAAAACAAAACAATATTTTGTATCAAATTTTAATAAAATCAAAAAACTATCACTTTTGGTAGTTACTAGCCACTAATTTTAGAAACTGGCCGTCATTAAACTATTAATTGGCCACATGAAATAAGCCTCTGTTTCATCCTACTATATACAAAGGAATATAAAAAAATAAACTTTAAACAAAACAACATTCATTATGTTAGACAATAAATCAAAATTTTACCCGTAATATTAATATGAGATCAAAAATAATACGACATAGGAACTTTCTTAATTCACACGAACAACAAATCAACAAGTCTAAGATTAATATAGTTTTATAGCATAAAGTTTGAACCGAAGCCTTGCTTTCGTGCTTCTTCACAAGCAGAGCTAAACATGGCATCACAATCACCGTCAGATGAGTCAGTATTACTCTCTCGATAGCACATGTGGCACAAAAACTGATCCTCATCTTCTACAGGTACATGGAGTCTGTGATATGACGGAATACAATTTAAATGAAACCGTTTTTTACACTGGTTACATTCAATAACCCTACGTGTAATGAGATTCGAACAAAATCACAAAAACTTTTGTTCATTAACCTCATATGTATTTTCAGTATTTTCTTTGCATATATCTTCTTTAATTATCTTTGTTTTGCTTTTCCATCACTTTTTTCTTGATTTTCTTCTTAGGTATACTGTTCTCTTTTTCCTTCTTCTTTTCTTCTCGTAGTCTCTTTCTTTCCTCTTTTGCAGCTTCTTCTTCAATCTTTTTAACTGTTTTGCTTTTATTCTTTCCACGTATTGGTCTGAAGTTAAAGCAAATGGCATCTTTCTATTTGGCGCTTTCCTTGTCGTTTAGGTGATGATGGTAAGTTTTGTTTCAAGTAATCAGTTAGAGATACATTAGAAATTATGGAAACCGTCGAATATGTGACTTGTTTTGACGTACTAGGCTGCGGAGTGGGACTACGTTCTATTAAATTATTCTGAAGTGTCGGCTCACTATACACTTCTTTCTTTTCATCTTCTCTTTCTTCGGTTTTATTTATTAACTCACCTGTAAATTCATCAAGAATCGTCCTAGGGGGTTTCGTCATCTTCTATAATATCAGTCACATAATTGTCTTCTACGATTTTGGTCGGTTGGTCGAAAGGGCCACGGTCCACGTCATTATTAATTCTATAATTATTATTGTTTTCCGATGCAGCCTCAAATCTTTGCCATAAATTGTAAATTGCAATAAAGTTATCATCTGACTCTAAAATGGACGAGACTGTTCGACATTTTTCAAGAATTGATTCACCCACAATGTTACAAAACTCTGAATAGGTCAACACATTCATATTATGCTCAACATTTTTTTCTGACGTGGATGTATCATCGGGTTAGTTTACCCTTGCAATGCACTTGCTAAAATCGACATTATTTGGTACAAATGGACATAAACCGGATACTCTGAATCCATTTATTAATGTCTTTTTCTTAGAACACGAGTCTACAACTGTTTTTAACAGTGGAGCAAAGGTTTCTTTGGTCAGACTCTTTTGGTAATTATTCGCAGCGTACCAATCGCGCAGTACCTTCTTCCAAGCAAGCTTTATTGGGCGAAAAGCTGCGACATCTGCTGGTTGTAGTATACGAGTTGCGTTTGGATAAAGCGCTATTAGATGTATTTGAAGACGGCGGCATAGTTCTGATACTTCTATGGCTATATGGGTTTTGTCTCCGTCGACAAATAGAATTACTGGTAGTGGGATATTACTTTCTAAAATTTGTGGGTGCAGACAGTTAGAGATATAATCATAAAAAACTGCTGCAGTCATCCAACCTGTGTCGCTTCGCCCAACCAGATGGCACACTCAACGAAACTCGGTCAGGTATCCGTTTATAAGGATAGATAATCATTGGCCTAAAGACGTGTCCAGCAGCAGAAAACGTAAATAAAACTGTAATGTTTTCTTTAGAAGATCCTTTTTCTATCTGGTACACATTTTTGCACCCTTTCTCAGCCAATACTTTGCCTGTTTTCGGGCAAATATTGAATCCAGTTTCATCGGCATTGAATACTCTTATGGGATCTTGAATGACGTCATTTAGTTCTTCCTCGTCAAAATACTGCTTTATTTCCTGAAACCATTTCCTAATATCCTGTTCAGAAACACAAGCGCTTGCATTGGTAACTCCTTCTGATGTTCGAATAGAAATATTAGGGTGTCTTTTCAGGAAAGCCTTAAACCACACATCTCCCGGTTTGTTGTCTCGGAAAGGGTTGGGTCTCGGATTTTGTTGCAAAAAATTCTGGACACATAATTGGATATCCTCTTTCTTTCTTGGGAAGCCACGCTTTGATAGTTGTATGATGAAGTCACATAAACTGTTTTCTTCAGCTTCAGTTAGCACTGGATCTGGTCCAGACTTAAACTTTGTGTCAGGATTTTTAATTTTAAATTGGAGGCTACTTCTGGGCACACCAAATTGTTTTGCCGCCTGTCGAATTGAACCCTCTTTATTCTCAATAAATTTTAGAGCCTTATCTATTGTTTCTTTGCCGTATTGTCGTTTTTTAGACATTTTACTAACACTTCAATGAACTGTAAAAAATAAGAAAATAGATTAGTAACTGGCCACAAACTGGCCACCTATGCCAGTTTCTGATCAGAGTCGACTAATTCTGCAAAAGAAAATACACAATACTACACCTTAAAACATCATAAATACGAGTTATTTTAAAGAAATTTGAATAATAGGTAAAACTTTAGTAACTGGCATACATGGCCAATAACTAAAAACATGCAAAAAATTACTTCAGAAACTAGCCACCTTTCAATAACGGCTTATTTAAGATTTTATTAGAATTAAAATAAATGTTCATATAACTCACCATGCAAACATGTAGAAATGTGCGATTCTTTCACCAACGCCAAGTATTATCACCTATAATTTAAATTTTGTAAAAACTTAGCCACTAACATTTACGTAGTAAAGTAACTTGCATGTCGAGACACGTACACTAACTGTCAGTAAATGGCCGTTTGCTTTGGCGCTAGTATCCGTAGCGAAAAAAGTTGAACTACTATGAAAGGTGAATGACAAGGCATTTGTTTGATACGTTCATAGATGGCGCAAATAAAACATTATTCTTATTTCAAATAGATAAAGTACCAAGTGGCTAGTTATTGGTAGTGGCAAGTTATACCTTGGTTTACCCTACTAATAAAGTAATAAATTTTTTATTTATTGCGCTGTTTTACATGAAAAAGAATGATTATTATCTATATAATACATAAAAATTTATAAATACACATCTGTATACACATATGTATCTGAGTGTGACGGTCACGCGAGTTCAGTGTTTTTTTACCATCCCAAAATTGTCTAACGTGCCCAAAGAAGTTTAAACTTCAAAAAAAAAATAGAAGCTCTCAATAAGTAAAAAAGAGTGTAATTTTTTATATTATGTTACGCGATATCTTTGCCGATTGGGAATCGATTGTAATGATTAATTTTTTATTAAATATACCTCAAAGGTATATTTAATTTAAAAAAATACATGTAATTTAAGGAAAAATGTAACCACTGAATTTAAAAAAATTGGAGATGAAATATTTAATGTCACTATATAGACTACGTTTTTTCACCTTCAGCTCGTGTTCTTGTTAAGCCCGTTGAATAGAGTCAATTTATTATAGATAAAAAAAGTAAAAAACCGTCTTCAAAAAACTTAAATTATCCCCCATACTGAAATAGCTTCTAAAGTCGGGGCCTTCTATTCTATACACTTTGTCTTAGCAAAGACTTCAAAAGCTATTAAACAACATGGAAATTATTTTATTCTTTTAAGTTTATGAAGACAGTTTTTATTTTTTAACCGACTTCAAAAAAAGGAGGAGGTACCCAATTCGACTGGTTTTTTATGTGTGTTACCTCAGCACTTTTATCTAGTTGAACCGATTTTGATGATTCTTCTTATATTTGAAAGCTGGTGCTTCTCATGTGGTCCCATATAAATTTGATTAATATCTGACCAGTAGTTTTTGAGTTATCCTTAATAATGCGTATTTAATTGACTTCGACTACATTGATGATGTTCTCATTTTATTTATTTTGAAGTCTATTGTACAAAATTTTTAATTTCACCACTTGTTTAAAGTTAAAATAATATAACGGGAAAATTTAAGTTATGGGATAATGAACATGTAGGCGTTTCTGTATTCACGCGAGCAGACCTGCGGGTAGAAGCTAGTACATGAATATATTTAAATTGTGTTGGTGTCGCAACATAGTGAGTGTTGCCGGTAGCCGTGTCCTTAATAAATCGGAATTATTCAATTTAACAGGCACGAGCGACAAACAAGCTTGCACTATCGTTCATATTCATAGACGCCGTAATAACGTTACATACTCGTATAATACAGAGCTATCGGCTGATTTGTTTGTCTGTTTGTGTAAATTGCTCTAATTATTATTTTTAAGACATTTTATCTATTTATTTATATTTATAATATCATCTAGTTGGTGGCGTAAAAAGGGACAAAGGTTAATGAAACAGGAGATGGGTAGCATCATCATCTTGAAAACAATTCAAAATAATAATCAAACCGCATACCAAGCGTGGTAACTATGGCAAATATCCTGCCTATGGGGGCGATCTATGGCAAGCCTATTTTTAGCAATGGATAGGTTGGAATTAATGAATGTTTTTTTTTATTAAGCCGTAGTAACCCAGGGGATAAGAATAATGACTAATTACTCTGATTTTGTCTTTGCTAAAAAAAGGTATTTTTGTTTATAAATTATATTTTGAAGACATGTGAAGTCCGTCAACTACCTTGCTTCAAGACTCTGCCTTGATCCAAGACCCTCCAAGAAAAGACAGCAGGCCAGTGCCCACTTGTAGGATGTATATGGGCTGTTACTTTGTTTAATGTCGTATGATTGTAGTGATTCCCAAATCCATAGCAAACATCTTTGTTTTATAATATTTTGCAACAATTCGGGTTAATAATATTAGATAATGGACCGGCCATGTTGCTCAAAAATACTAAAATTTGGATTGGTATCACCCCCATATTACCTTGTCTACATATAGCACTCACTGTTGTGTGAAGGTATAAAGACTAAGTAAAATGTATTTTTATGTATATTTTTTCTAGTGATCCGCTATGGTTTCGCACGGGTGATTTCTTGATCTCGACAAGAGCGCCATCTACCAGGTCCATTCTGAATCTAAACCATTCTCGAATCAATTTAATTACACACACATAATTTTTTGTTAAAATCGGTCCAGCCGTTTAAGAGAAGTTCAATCACATACACACGGACAGAAGAATTATTATATACGATTAAGATATGAAGATATACATAGACTATCGATTCTAGCTGGTTTCTCTAATTTATTTTCGGTCCTGTTAAGGCGAATCGAAACACATCCGTTGAAGCGGGCTATCGCCGGACTGACCCGAGTGAAACATAATTTCTATAAAAACTTTAAAAACGCCGTTATAAGTTCTAAAATTGCGTAGCGCCCGCGACGATTAAGACCGCTTAGAAATCGCTTAGAATCTTAAAATATTTTTAAAAAATTATTGATTTCAGTAATCAAAATAATGAGCAAGTAAATTACGAATATTGATGTTATGAATGTATTTGAGTGATTCCCAAGCATATATGTAGATTAAGTAATTTCGTTGTAATTTTATAGTGATTATTTAGAGGTGTTTTCGCAAATAATTATGATCGAGTCAAAATTATACAATCGTGTTTTTGAACAAGCAAATTCAAGATAAAGACATGAATTTACCTATACCAAAATTCCAGTTTCGTTAGTCGTGTCATACTCCTATACTATTCGATGAAAGGAGGTGCATTTTAAAAATTTACAGCCTATTCATTTTTAAAAAAAAAAAAAACATGCGTGAGTGTCATGGAACACTTGGTTGGAACGAAGTTCCTTTCGTAGTATATTATTATTGATAAACGTATTATATTATTGATTAAAAAATACAAATAAATGAATTACTAGAGTCTATAAAGATGAAGCGTCATTTAAAATAAAATAATATTTCATTCGTGGCAAGATAAGAAAAAGTGCGAGGGAGATCGATACTATTCCATCTCGCTTCCTTATAGCCGCCAAGGTCGTCTACACTACGTCAGAAGGGGTAGTGACGGAAAAATCTTACACTTTTTCTCGCCTAGCCCCCATCCGCCAAAGTCGTACCGTCCGATAAGGAAATTCGTTCCAATAACCGCAGATTTTACATGTTTTCTCTTAACTCAAACATTAGAGACACTAAAATGTAAAGGCATTCAAAGCCCATATTATTATTAGTGCCTCACAAGCGTCTAACACAGAAAACCTTTTTAGAGTTCCTTTAAGAAAATAAAACTCAATTTACGAGTATGTCACCGAAACAACAATGAAAAAATATTTGTCCAATGCTTAAAATAACTAAACAAATAACTCAAAAGTTTTTACTTAGAAAATATCACATGAAACGTCGCAAAGTACGTTTCTTTAATAGCATACAGTCACGTCTGACACACTTAAATTAATTAAAAAAAAAGGAAAACATCGCTGAATCCATCTACGAGTATCTATATTGTGTGCGAGCTTTTGCGAGAGATTTTTTCCAAGTATCATTAGCACTAATGTATTATTACTCACAATAATCTTAAAACATATAGATGAACAAATCCAAGCAGTAAGTCGATATTAGGTACTGTCAAGTGGTATTAGATTTTAGTTAGAGATAACGATATGCTAATTGAATATCGTAACTAGAGCGATCAGATTAAGGTCTCTGTTCGAGGATCAATGGCAGTCTGTGGTTAGAGTCATTGATTTATTTTGTATCTCTTTACGTGCTTAATTTGTTCCCGTGTAATTAAAAGTAAAACATAATACACAGTTTTTTTCATTGCTCATATGTTTTTCGCATATATTTATTAATAGCTGGCCCGGCAGAAGTCATTCCGCCCTTTCTGGTTGGTGGGGTGATGAGTTTCATTTTCACACGCACACTTCTATATATTTATTATACGTACAGCTTAATCCTCTTTAGAACTAATAGAGCCATCAGCAGCCATAATGATAATAAACTTAAAAGAAAAACATAATCCTTTTTTTTACTCTTCCGTAAGCGGATAAAAAGTCGCCTATATGTTATACACGGTCATTTGCTGCCTACATACAAAATTTCATGGAAATCCGTCCGGTTGTTTTTGCGTGAATCGTGAACACACAATTTTTCTACAGATTTATTATGTGTATATACTATATAGGTATAAGAAAAAGTGTGCAGTTCACACGCGGTACAAGTGAAACCTTCAGAAAACTAAACTTCGAGAGAATGAGACGAATGCAGAGTATTAGGAGTAAGATAGTTGTAGGGTTCATTTATTATAATATTGTTACCAAGTTTAAAAAATATTTTACATTTTATTCTATATTTATACAGACTCCAAATTTTAAATTTCATCATCATGAATACTTGAATGTTTTCTAATCAACAAATTTCTTCCTTAATCCTCTTTGCTCATAGATTTTTTTAGGTGGTAGAGCCATGCTGCAGCTATATTAGTAGTATAGTTGTGGCACGAATGGGTCGGCTCGACCGGGGAAGGAACACGCTCTCACAGAATACCAGCGTAAAATAGCAGCTTAACGCTGCTGTGTTTCGTATGGTGAGTGTAGAGAACCGGAGACCCTTTTACTGGAAAGAGGCATTCCATCTTAGTCCTCACGGGCAACCACTTACCATCAGGTGGACTGTGTGCTCGTTTGTCACCCTTATCCTATAAAAAAAAGATCACATGTATAATCTCTATACATATTAGAAAACACTGTATTCTATCTCATTCTTTCGCAAGCTAAATCTTATGATGTTTGTCACTTTTTAGTGTCGCTTATTCGTTTCATCGAGTTTCAAATCACAACAATACGATAGTTACTAGGATTTTGTTACGCTAAAATCATCGATCACTAATAAAAAACTAGATTCACAATCAGTGACAAAAATGTCCTTACCGAATGAGCGCCCACTCGAACATTTGGGTGCGCTTTTAATTTGTACGTAGCTTTGTGAATACAACTTTAGGCAATGCGTTTAAGGTTGAATTTACATTAATGTATATTTATTTCAACTAGAATTACGCCAAAACAATTGGCGACAGTTTTAGAGAACTTTTGCATGGGATTATGTATCTAGTTTTTTTTTAGTGATCGATGGCTAAAACAGATCGATTTCCCATCTAGGGCTTTACCACTACATATACAAACAGATTGGCGATCACAGTAATAAACGTCAGACACTACTCTCCGTTTTCGTTCTGGATATTTTACGCCTGCAATGAACGAAATGGTTGTACCACCATCTATCCAAAGCCATATCTTTCTGAAATTACCCTACACTATACACTGGGTATGCAGTGGATGTCCCACTGGACTAAATTATGTGATGGATCCTCTTACGCCGCCGCCAAATGGCATTTTGTATTGATCACTTCCAAATTACATATATTATTTTCAATGTTCATATTTCTTTATGTACTTATTATTTTGCTTACTCGTTTATTAAACAAATTCTCTTTTTTTTAAATTAAGATTTTTGACTTTGATGCTTGTCCTTTAAGCCATGTTCATTTATCTCATTATCATGTGATAATAATCCTTTATAGTACACTGCTTCACAATATGTTGATGCGTCACATTGCGCAGACTTTGGGAGATTTTGATGGCAACTTGAGCCAGCAGACAGTTGGCGGTAGTATCTCAAGGCACCTAAGCAGACAGACACCTCATCTTGACATTGACAGCACCATCGGAGCACTTGCTTCACCATTTTCACTAATAGCACATGAGTAAAGAAACCGTACCGTACTAATAGTTCACATGCGCAGACATTTAATACACAAAATCGGACCACTTTTACATATCTAAATGCACTTCAAATCATTATTTAAACAATAATACAGGAGCAGCAAACCGCCGCCGCGCCGGTCCAGTTCCCGTCTAAACTCTAAACTAATTCTTGTTCTATGCTGTACATAGATTAAAAAGGTTAAAGAAAAAAACACGCAAACAACTTTCATTAAAACAGATAAAGTTGATAACTTTAAGTATTACATTTTTTTAGATATGTTTAATATATTCTAAGACTTGAAATATTTACTTTGGAGTTGGGATTATGTAAATAATCTGGTCCAATTTTGCGCCAATATTAATTCGTTGATTATTTTAAGTAAGCCATTTAAGAAAATTAAATTTGTCATTCCACCGCAAAAATGAGGTCATTCGTCGCTAAGATAGAATAGTTTTTATACTGTAGAAATATTTTAATCATTTACCTTATTTAGAGCAAAAAATAAAAAGGTCGTTATAATTTTAGGTTGCACAGAAATATCTTAACCTCACAGAATCGTTTGTTATTGGATTATAAAAAAATGGTTCTCTATACGTTATTTAAAAATATCGAGTGTCTTATTGAAACATTTTAAAAACTTCAAAATAATATAATTTTGTATTATATGTGATATATATTTACATAACATTGAAATAAAACTATTATAAAAAAAATTAAAACTTAAATTATCATACAGTCCTACTCCCCGTGGTATCGTACCAAGAACGCTGGCTGCGTTTCCTCGCTGAATGACTATACTTAGCCTTTGAGCGAGAAAAGAACAATATAACGAATATTAGTTTTAATTAAGTTTAAAATTAGTGAAACGAATAAGTACAGAAACTTGGCTTACGATGATTTTGACAAAGTCGATTTGCCTGTGAAGAACTTCATAATAAAAAATAATAATTTAAAAGTAATGTAAAAATTTACTTGATTTTAAATTTGATCAAATAAAAAATAAAAAATGACGTATCACAAATACAAATTAAATAGTAAAATAACATTTATTAATTGCCACTAAATTTAATAATTTAATTAATAATACCAAAAGCCTAGAGCAACTGTTATCCCGTTAAAACGTTCCCCCGCGTTTCCTTAATATGGTAACGTGACATCAATTACTCCTTTCAAGCTTGTATCTGCCTTATAATTATAAACACTTCCCGTATGGCATATCGAAGTGACGCTGATCGGTGACCGCCATATTAATTAATTGCGACAAAGTTATATGGAGGCAGATACTTACAATTTTAAGATAGGCCTCTCTGCAAATGAAGATAAATTAAATGTGAATGATTGTTCTGCCCTGAAGATAAAAAAATCCATCAGTTTTCTGGGTATCATAAAAGTCGGCCCAGAGAAAATTTCGTGTATCTTTACTGATCACGTGATAACATTCTCAAACAATGATAAAAATGGCGACCTTCCACGTTTGTGGTACTGTGTTATATTTAAAGTTTCAAATCTCTAACTCATCGGGAAGTTAGTTTAAAATAGATTGCTAAAGTACCGAACAGACAAACAAACACATACAAACAAGAATTTGAGTTTAAATTGCATTGACGTCCAGATCAGAGATATAACTATATAAAGTTTCAAGACTCTAGCTCACCGGGAAGTTAGTTTTAATTGAATTGTACCGGAAAAACATGAAAACGAGTTATTAAAAACGTAGTAATAATGAATTCAATACAGGGATAGCAAAGGTGTGATTTACCCTTGTTATTCATCTGTGTAAAAGTCTGGTTCTGCGTTCATTTTTTCACTCACCATTAGTGGTGATTATGGCAATCACTAATACTCTAGTATACGCCCATACCCAGCAGTGGCTTAAAATTATCCAGAATATGGTAACTTTTTTTATAATGACTTCTTAGTCACGAACGACTAGAAATCTCATTTTTACGTCGTAGCGCAATGCTGCAGCTATATATTATAGTCTTAGCACGAAAGGTTCAGCTCGACCGAAGTAGAACCACGCTCTCAAAGAATACAATCGGAAAATAGCAGCTAAATGATGATGTTTCGTATGGTCAGTATAGTAGAGAACTGCAGGTCTATTCACAATCGTCTCGGAAATGGAAATCGACTCGGATTCGATAACTTCTCGCACGGAAACCAATAAACGCTATTCACATTCGCTTTTCGGATAAATTTGACATTCGTTTTCGGGACTATATTATGCAATATTATATATTGTGACAGTTCGCATCGGAAACTTTACGAGAGCTCTGAAGCTGGCGAAAACTTGAAAAGTGATAATTAAGAGATAAATAAGTTTTTTTAAGTATAAGGTAGGTAACACAAATTAATTGCAACATCTATAGGACGTATTTCTATATAATTACTTCAATATTTTGGTACTTAATGCACTCCCACTGACATTCAATAAACTTTCCGTGTCGAATCCTAAACGAGAGCTACGCTGGAGCTACTAAAGCTGGAGACCCTTTTTAATATAAACGAGGCATTCAATTTCAGTCCTCAGGGTTGACACCGCCACTGTGTTTTAATTCTTAATCGACAATAGATTTAGATGTCTATGGGACACAGCAACTACTACCATCAGGTGTACTGTGTGGTCGTTTGTCCAACCATTATTCTATGAAAAAAAAATCAAATTCATTAAAAGGCTCATCAAACGAGGCGTCTAATAAGCATTATCTCAGCACCATAACCACCTTCTCGTAACGTAAGCTAAAACATTTAACCCGATAACAAATAATTACAGTTTGTTTTGGAATGATATTGGCGGACATAAATAAAGGCAACTAATGCCGGTATGCAGGTAATTGACACTCCATGTCGGCGTCTGAAATAACAATAGAATTAACTGTTCCACTTGCAACGGCTCGCGGGTGCGAAGTGAGAACTAGGGATACCATTTATCTTGATAATTAAGGACAATTCCTTTAGATTTTTTTAAATTGAAGCTATTTTATTATTTTTATAGAAGTAAGGTTAACAAACGACCACATAGTCCACCTGATGGTAAGCGTTTGCTCTAGCCCGTAGACATCTCTGCTCGATTAAGAATAAAAATACATATGCGTCGTCACTCCTGAGTACGAGGTAGAATGTCTCTTTACCAGTTAAATGGGTCACCGTTTCTTTACATTAACCATAAAAAACACATCAGCATTATGCTGCTACTTCACTCTGGTATTCTGAGCGAGCCAGGGCCTTTCCCGGTTGTGCACTGAGGACTAAGATGGAATGTCTCGTTTCCAGTTAAAAAAAACACTATACATAGGTTCAGTTTACGTGGAGTTTCGGTGGCGTCCCGAAATAAGTCAGAAGCGTGGTGACACTGATGGTACCTACTCATTTTGCAAATAAACAAGCTTTCTCTTTCGAGCCTGGCAATATATTAACTGTCTTATGGTTTCAATTAACCATCATTTCGCAGTAAATTTCACGACTTCTTTGTCTTCTTATCACAATCATGACCATTACTGCCCACCACAATCCACTGCTAAATATTGGCCTTGCCAAAAAAATTCCATAAACCACGGCATTAAGTCTGTATCCAACGACCTGCTGCATACTAATACATTAAATAACGCACATAATAATCTATGGTAAAATAGTTGCACAGAGTAGAGATTGTCGCCTAAGAATTTTAAAATGTTGCCATCAAAATCACTAATGACAGATTGACTGAATGAGCTGTGGATTTTGTGTGATTTCTAATGTTCCTTCTTCAAAAAGGTTTGTGGAATTTATGTCAAGACAAAAAAGCGTTTATTTTATATTTTGTATATTTAGTTAAATGTGTTTTATATGTTGAAGGCATAGATAAGGAGGGCATTCACGACTTTTCTGCCACCAGGGCGGCGCCACTTAAAAATAAGGTCTAATATTTGACAGATTTCATAGCGGGGAAGTTAATTTGTTCGAAAAATGTAAAGGTTTTATTCTGTACTATTAGTTATATTTTAATATATATTAATTAGATAAAAAATAAATAAACCAAACCGCAGATATTCATTTTATGAAGGTAAAAATTTAAAAAAGAGTTAAAAATGTGCAAAAAAATTATAGAGCATACCACTGAATTATTGTTTTGTATATTAATAATTAAAAATAATATATTACTTTAGAAACTGATAAACTTTTATTTAAAACTAACTTCTCAATTAAATTACATTGTGTAACAAAAAACTTTACCTCAGTGTCAACTAGCGACATCTGGTGAGCCGAAGATTATTAGCCCTCATTCATATAATACATAATTATAAATTCCTTAAACAAACATAAAAATTTATAAATCACGGACGAATTTCGACCACTGGACTGCCTCTAATAATATGTATATATGATATCAGATATGTTTGTTGAAATAGTTAGAAGCTCAGCAATGACAAATATTGTCTAATTAATGATTTCAATGATGAACTTTAATTAACGAATCGTAATGACACATACGCATTCCTTACCGCTAATAAAATATTTGAAATGACTTTGGGTCATTATAATTCAAATCTGAAGCGACGAATAAAACATATTAAAAGGCACAAGTATCTGAATTGCCAGTCGAAATTAGATCTTACTTCTAATACATACGTACTTTTCCTAAAGACATTTATTTGAAACCGTTGATTTTTCCGTTGATACAGACTAAATCCAACCATTCGGAATATTTTAATTAAATATTTTCTTAATCTAATATATCATTAAGGTCATCAACCCTACACGTGGCTGGGGCTATTTTTTCAATATTTATTTTTTACTGGCAACAGTTACACACTCAACAATTAACACATCATCGTAGTATCTCGCTAGCTGACGCTATCGACTAACTGGTATTCGCAAAAGATTTCTTCTAAAGCATTTTTTTATCTTTATACTTATTAATATTATTAATCTTTATATTAATATAATTAAAACGGGCAAAACTTATGTACTACTGTAAACTTACGTACACTCGCATGTAATGGGATTCTCAAAAGCTCTACTGACTTGGATTAAAATTTTATTTAGATAATGTTTTGCTTTTCATGTTCTCATATTATGTAGTAATAATAATTAGTGTTTTTTATTTTTTTTATTATAATTTATTATTATTTTATGTAAATAAACCATATTATAATGTGTAAGATTATTAAGAAGGTTACTGGTCCGTTATCATCCAAGATAATATTTTTTTCACATAACTGTATAGGCACTGCTGGTTCGTCGAAAATTGGTAATAGGATCACTTTTTACGTTTAGAAAATTCAATACCTCACAATTTTTCCATTATCATCGGGCACGTGCTGAATAAGTTAATTATATCCAGTAACTGATAGCGCTAAGACTTAATCCTACTTACGCTGATGCTGACGTCCGAGGCAATTACAAAGTTATGATATTCGCCTGGGGATCGGATGGTTAAGACAGTGACATAATCCCAAACGAAAGCTTTTAAGAATTTAATGGAATATATTAAATGTTTATACAATATAGATTACAAGTACGTAATACATATTGAATGTTATTTGTGTTTTTTTCTGACGTTCTGCCCAACGAACCAACGAGAAAAACACGAGTACAATTAAATTTTAAAACATTAGGAAATATCATGGTAGTGATTACATCATTCCAAGGGGTTATTATCAATCATTTATACTATAAAATGTCGTATACTAATGTGTTACTATACTATAATGTGTATTAAGGGGAGACAGAGAGAAATGAAATAGAAGATGAACAGCACCATCTTCCTGGTAACAACTCAGAACAATAAAAACTGCAGTTGCCAACCAACGTGCTAAGCAAGGCAGCTCTGGCAAATATCCCTCTTAAGAGGCAATCTACGGTGGGAGACCTATATTCAGGATATGGATTTTGATAGGCCGTAATGATGACGATGATGATGATTACTTTATCTCCTGGTTTTGAAACAGTTACAATTACACGTCTAAACACAGCCATATCCAATGTAACGCTTCACCATTAAAGTCATTGATAGCATCATCATCATTGGTGAAGCATTATCTAGCGTGACCTAGCAGGTCAGAGGAGACAATCATATAAACTTTCAGATGCGAAAAGAAGTAACTGGCGGTTCTACACAAATTTAACATACGATTGGGATTGAGACCCAGGATCCGCTCTAAAGACCAATAAACAGTTCGATCGATTCACGTCATATAAGCTGGAGATAACGACCCTGTTTCTGATATTTTTTATACATTGAAGTGACAGACGTTCTTACAGTGCACTTGATGGTAAGTGGCTACTGCAGCCCATGGACACCTGCGATCAACTTCAAATAATGAGGGCTAAAGATACGTTGTCACCTCTGAGGACTAAGATGGAATACCTCATAGCCTGTGATTATACTGGCTCTCTATAGCCTCCAGACTGGAACACAGCATTGCGCGCACCAATTATTGACGGCAGATATAGGTAAAAGTGCGGTACCTACTTAGACCGATACCTAAGCAGAAATGGAATCCTACCATCTTATATATCCGTATGATAAAAATAGTCATATATTATTAGCGTCATTATGGCTATTCTTTAATCCACTGCTGAACATAGGCATCCTTCAAGGAATGCCACAAGACACGGTCCTGAACAACCTGCATCCATCAACCTGGTAAGACATGCAGAATTTGTATATATTATTCATTTGTTACTGAATTGCAAAACTTATCGAAAGCAAGTGACGCCAGAAGATAAACTTGCAGTACGAAACACAAAAATAAACAGCGATCATTTAAATGTCCAATGATGCCGAAAACATCGTGCGACAGTTATGAATTGATCGGTCAGAAATATCAAATAAATATTTTAAGATTCCCGTCCAAAATTATACTTGTTAACATCTCTAATTTGAGAATATAAACAATTTTATTACTTTTCGTACTTATGTTTCTTCTTCATATTTTTCCGTTTTTAGGGTTCCGCACCCAAAGAGTAACCAACGGGACACTATTACTAAGCCTCCGCTGTCCATCCGTCCGTTTGTCCGTCTGTCTATCAGCGGGCTGTATCTCATGATTCGTAATAGGTCTACTTAGTAGTTGAAATTTTCACAGCATGTGTATTTCTGTTGCCGCTATAACAAGAAATTATAAATTAAAGGTGGCTCCCCCTACTCGAAATGTATTTTTTACCTACATAGTATTAAATCTTTTACGATAGTACGAAACCATTCATGCGCGAGTCCGACTCGCACTTAGCCGGCTTTTTTGATTTCATATCATATTGGATTAACTAACAAAACTATCACTAAAGCAAATCGATACCGTTACTATGCTCGGGGTTTCTCTGCGTGATAAACTTAGAAATGAGCATATCCGCAGTAGAACAAGAGTAACCGACATAGCCCAAAGGATTAGTAAGCTGAAGTGGCAATGGGCCGGCCATATAGCTCGAAGAACCGACAACCGATGGGGAAGAAAGGTTCTCGAGTGGCAGCCTCGTACCGGCAGGCGAAGTGTAGGGCGTCCCCCCACTAGATGGAGTGACGACCTGGTAAGACATGCAGGAAGTCAATGGATGCAGGTGGCTCGGGAACGTGCTTTGTGGCATTCCGTGGGGGAGGCCTATGTTCAGCAGTGGACTTGTGAAGGGCTGTAATGATGATGAATGATGATGAATAGGAAGACACTGTTGCCCATCTCCTGGTTTGTTTCTCCCTGTTGCTTCTAATAACACCCACGGGGCGATATGGGGTAGTGGATATTCTTACACCGCCACTAGACTTCGATACTATCGACAGCGTTAATTAAATATGCAAAATTTTTATTCACTTAACTATATGAAGCGGATTAGATGGAAACACTGGAATTATTGCATTATTTAGTTCAGTACACATACAAATAAAACATTTTAAATAAGAAGTATTCGTAAAACAAAATGGATGCTCCGGTTTCCTCCCTTTTCCTCGAGGTCTAGATATCAACATCGATACTATCGATTGCGCTCATTAACCTTATTGAGGCTAACTCTAGCTTTTAAGGGCATGGCTAATAAATTGACTTATATTAAATACAAAACGTATCCTCTTTTATATTAACAATTTAAACTTTTAATCTATAGAAGGCGTAAAGAACTGTTTAATAATTTATACTGACGATTAAGGAAAATTAATTAAAATTAGAGGGCAGACATAATTTATTAAGAATATATACATAGAAATTATAGTATAGACATTTTTAATATGATAGACAATTAAATGACCAGATATTTAAAAAAATCCCTTACAATTTTTTAGGACAGGATACCGCTGGGACCCGAGAGGCTGTTTTTATAGATAAAGGATGACAAACGAGCACACAGTACACCTGATGGGAAGTAGATGCTGTGACCCGTAGACATCGACATTTATCCTTGATTGAAAATCAAAATGTTGATGCGTTGTCACCCTGAAAACTAAGACGGAATGCGTTATTTCCATTAAAAAGGGTCTCCGGTTTTCTACACTCACCATACGAAACGCAGCAGCGTTAAGCTGCTATTTTACGCTGGTATTCTGTGAGAGCGGTCCTCCCCCGGTCGAGCCGACCCATTCGTGCTACAACTATATAGCTGCAGCATTACTCTACCACATATAAACTGGTACTTCCAAGTGCTCGGACTCGGGAGGGGAAGTTCAGGTGAAGATGGAGGCCGATGAGGAAATCACGCCTTTTGTTGTGTTAAGGGGCCGGCACTGGTGAATCTGCAGCCCTGGAAATATGCGGCTAAAGTGTCAATACTAAGAATTTTAGCCATTCGACGGTTAACTTCTTGGTTTCAAATAAAAAGATGAGAACTGGAGACCCAGTTAGAATAGAATAGGATAGGATAGAATATTTTTGTTCTATATAAATACAAACATACTTATTACAAGTAGTTTATGTTTTAAGTGGTTTGATAAAAAAACCTCTGTCTTGGGAAGAACCAGCAAGAAACCCAGCGGTTCTTAAGTAAAGGTGTTTCATCCTACACCTCAACGATAACGAACATCTTGAGTATACTTGTGGAAATCGTTTTTTTTTTTTATAGAATAAGGTGACAAACGAGCACACAGTCCACCTGATGGTAAGTGGACGATGTGGCCTATAGACATCTACATTTATCCTCAATTAAGAATCAAAAAGCAGATGCGTTGTCACCCTTGAGGACTAAGATGGAATGCCTCTTTTCCAGTAAAAAGGGTCTCCGGTTCTCTACACTCACCATACGAAACACAGCAGCATTAAGCTGCTATTTTACGCTGGTATTCTGTGAGAGCGTGGTCCTACCCCGGTCGAGCCGACCCATTCGTGCTACCACCATAATATAGCTGCAGCGTGGCTCTACCACGTATAAAGTGTTAATATAAATACTGTAATTGAATGAACTATACCAAAATACTTGCTCATAATATCGATAATCTTCACAATAAAGGAGCCTGAAATGATTTCGTTAACGTGAGCTTAAATTTTTCCGCAAGACTAAAGTATTATAAGTAATAAAAGAGTCACAAAAAAATAACTGATTCGTAAAAATTCTTAAGGAAGGTATGCATTATAAAGAGTTTTTTGTATTCAGTTATGGCGTGTGTAATTCGCGTTATATGCTCACCTACACATGCAATTTAATAATGGACGTAATGAACAATTTCCTTTGGATCTAAAGATTTTTGAACTGAAATACTTAAAGGTTTATTACTTTTTATATGTCCTGACCGCGCGAATGGGCTTTCAGATATTTTATTTTAAAACCACATTAATGAAAGTTACAAATTTTACAAAGTACTTAAATGTTTTATCTATTACAAAATATATGGTTTTTTAAAAGTGACTTTTTTATTACCATTTTGTGAATTTAACTGTTACACTCTTGACAAGGTATAATTTAGTGCAAAAGATAAAAAACTTTTAAATGTAAATGTTAAAAAATCAGGCAGTATTTTAAGCACACTTATTGACTGTGAAATGTTACGTATTCTTGTTTTTTTTTTATAGTATAGGGTGACAAACGAGCACACAGTCCACCTGATGGTAAGTGGTTGCTGTGACCCATAGACATCTACATCTTCGATAAAGAATCAAAATACAGATGAGTTGTCACCGTGAGGACTAAATGGAATGCCTCGTTTCCAGTTAAAAGAGTCTCCGGTTCTCTACACTCACTCACAGCAGCGTTAAGCTGCTATTTTACGCTGGTATTCTGTGAGAGCGTGGTCCTTCCCCGGTTGAGCCGACCCATTCGTGCTACAACTATACTACTAATATAGCTGCAACATGGCTCTACCACGTATAAAACGTTTTTTTTTTCCTTATAATTTAAGAAAACAAATAAATGTAATAGTGTTTTACAGTTGTGCTAAAATTCGTCCATGTTGGATATTTTATTAGAAACCCACTTCTACGAACATACTAACCTTTGAAGACTAAAGCATTAAGCAGCCCGTTAAAGTCCACGGCTGGGCATGGACATCCAGTCGCAGGGTGATCACGCTGCAGTTGCCCATGGCAGGCGAATTTCGCATTTTTGACGCTGTCTACGTACTAGTGTAAACGAGACGGTTTCACCGCTATCTATCGGAAGCCATAAGATCTTTCCGGCACATCCCATATTCATCCCTTACATTACATCCACGAACAGAAAGATGTAATAGTGATGGATTCTATAACGCCGCCACCTTTATTTTACTTAAAATTATTTAAAAAAATATCCTTAACCCTTATGCTGCCGTGTCAGTCACTTTGCAAGGAGTACTGCATTTAAAGGATGACTTACGGCAGTGTATGTGTTAATAAGAAGCTTTAAGTGAATGTTCGGCTTTCTATGATTGGCCTTATTACAAAACGTGGATTATTGATGATAGTCTCGGATTTAAACTTTAGGAACATTATTTCTCACGGAAGAGGGCCCACAGCCGCGGCGCCACAGTCTTCGCGAAATTTGACATTTACTGTCAGTTTCCATACATTACATTGCAGTTCAAACATTTCCCACGCGACTTCTTTATTGAAACAGACTATAGATCCTCAGCCCAATTGGACGTAGTAAAGTGAAAAGGATTCAACCCAAACTGGTTTAAAATGAGTTAAAATAAACTAAAGTAATCTTCGGGGTTAATATTTTCATATAATCATATACCGCAAGAGAAAGACGCAATTCTTTAAAAGCAAAATTACAACAAATAAAATTCAAATATCAATACAGAACGTATCTATTTGTGAGTTGGGTCATTTTTGCATAACAACGTCCCAATATGAATTACTATTTTGTAATAAAACGGGTAATGGTTTTTTGATTACTTGCAATATATTATTAACATTCATTTCTAAAACATTTTAAACGGAAATAGCATTTCCATAAAGTGTCATAAATATAAATTATGTTAAGAAAACAAAACGGTTCGAAAACTACAAAGGAGCAAATGTAAGCAAGTAACATACTTACTTAGCATTCAGCGTACGTATAAAACTTTAAAAGAATTTCGAATTATACGAGCACATACAATTTGAATTATGACACATCTCAAGTTTTCAAGGCAACCCACAATGGCGCGCGCTAATAAAATGCCGTTTATTTTTTCCTTTCAAGAGAAACAGCCTCCGGTGAAAGGGCTGGATCTGTATCTGGAGTAATACGATGCTAGAAAAACGTCGCGCTCGCTATATAGACGCAAGTAATGGCAAACTTCATGTAAACTTTGTTTATGCTTGACTTTGTATACTCGTGACACACTTCTACGTAGTTCCGCAATCTTTTTAAATATTTTCTATACTAATGATAAACTTTTCTTAGTTCGTCTTTACGAAAGACATATTAATGTACTAAAAATATATATTTTAAAACTAGCTGTTCCCCGCGACTTCGCCCCCGTGTAATTTTGGGTTTTAATTTTCTTGCGCGGGACCCTAATTCTTTTTCTAAAATAAAAGTAGGCAGTAGCAGTATAATAAGTTACTCCTTATAACATCAGCTATCTGCCAGTGAAAATCCCGTCGAAATCGGTCCAGCCGTGCCTTCGGAAATTAGCCGGAACAAACAGACAGACAAAAATTAAAAAAAATTGCATTTAGTTAAAAGCTGTTATTTTGACATTACAAACAGACACTTCAATTTTATTTATTTGTATATATATGTATATTTGTATGGAGTATAGATATGCCTGATTAGTTTATCTCTTAATCCCATGGTACAAAAATTTCCTTCTATCTATATATAACATAGGAGTTCTAAGCTGTTTTTGCTAGTCTATGTTTTTCATCTATTAATTTCTGCTCAGCTATTACAGCTTAGTAGAAAGATAAAATAAATTACGCTTTAAATAGTATTTGAAAATATATGACTGGTAATAATATTACCTTCAAATATTCCACCCATTAGCTATACTGTATTATATATTTTTAATTAATTTCGTTTTATTTTTATTGTTACTGGTAATTATTTGATTAGACAATATTAGTAAGTAGTCCGGAAGCAGCGACTCTTTTTCTTCCTTTTTGCTCACTACACTTAAAATAAATACCGAAGGAGAAAAGAAACAAAATAAATCTTGTTTTTTTTTTCATTAACTATCAGGTAAAATTTTCATTGATTAATAAATTAAGAATAATATTATTTTGAGCATAATATAATGTATTTAAGTACTTAGGCATTCATTATAAATGTTATTCATAAAAATGATTTGTCTGAATTTACGTTTCATGTTGCGAACCAACACATATTTAGATGTCATTGAATACATCCATCATGAGGTACAAGAAGCTTCTAAGGTTTCGTATAAAACTGTGAATATAATTTCACAGCGGGTCGTCCGTTCTTTTTAGCCGTGAGTCACCTTATGAATTGTTGTAGTGGAATGCAGAATTTGCTGAACCTTAGCATCGCTAACTTTATAGCCTTACTTAGGGTTCTGAACGATGACTCAGACATAACATTCCCTTAGAAAGTTTATCAATGGCAAAATCAATCTTTTTGACATATTACATATTTGCTTTTCTATGACATCCACGGGAAGAAATGGGTTGATTGATTTATTTTCGCTTCTACCACAGTGCTTACTTTACCTTAATTTATAAAACATTGATTACTTAAATTTAAAAAAAAACCTCAACACTAGGAATTTTTTCTGTGTCATTTACTTACATAAATTTCACAAAGACAAGACCAATCATCCAGACCCGAAACAATTATTTGTAGACCATACTAACAGAACGGCAAAATAACAAAATTGTCCACCTCGACTTAGGTGTAGAGCTTTGTGAAAAAAAACCCTGTTCCTGCTAAGCGACTGTGCTACGAAGCAGTCAAATAAAAAATCACAAAAAGCCTAAAAAATTCAATTACTTAGATCATAGCTGACTGTCATTTATGAGATATGTCAATGTATGTTTTTTTGTAAACATGTTAGGATGATAAACGAGCACAAAATCCACTTCATGGTAAGTGGCTTCTATAACCCATAGACACAAATCATTATATCTATCCTCCATTAAGAGTCGCAGTGTAGATGCGTTGTCACCCTGAATTGCTTACCAGTCAACGGTATCTCCGTCTCTCGTCATAACCTAACACATTAGCGTTATGCCGCTATTTTGCGCTGATATTCTCTAAAAGTATAGTCCTTTCGCGGTGTTCTCATCAAAACCATAAGAAACTTAGTAGCGCTATCTGCTATTTTTTTGCTGGTATTCTCGCGTGTTATCCGTGTTCTTCCGTAATATCGTGGTTCTCCTTCAGATTTCTTGCTGATTTTATAAGTCGATCTATTCGTGCTGCCGCCAGAATACAGGTACATTGTGCCTTTACCAATATACAACAACAGATTTATAGCTATTGAATTTAGGTTTAAGAATTCGAGATATAAAGTTCATGTGAGGGCATTAATAGCAAACGTGACTTATGTCAATAGACATACAGTTTTCACATACCATATAGGTTGAATACGCACTCACAATAGACGCATCATATTATGGGAATAACTTTAAACTTTCTTGCGTCGCGCTCTCTAACATAAATTAGTAAATATGCTTAAAAGGTATTCACACAATATGCTTGACCTTGGCAAAATGCATCCGATCTTACTTGAATAAATACATTCATAGTTTAGTAACCTTGTAGTGACGGTTTTAGAATATCCACTACCCCATTTTGCCCCGTGGGTGTCGTAAGAGGCGACAGTGGGATATTGAACCAGGAGATGGACCAGAGTATCTTCCTGATAACAGACAAGACAAATTAACAAAAAAACTGCGGTTGCCAACCCGCTTACAATCATAAATTGGCAACTATGGGAATATACCCCCTATAAAGCAATCGCTGGTGGAGGCCTACATTCAACAGTGGACCTTTGATAGGATGTAATGATAATGACGGTGACTATATCTTCTAGTTTTGACATAGTTACAATTACTCGTTCAAACACAGCTTCATTCGGTGTAATACATCTATGATGAAGTCGTTAATACTATCTCAGAGGAGACAATTTTCTATTAAGAAATTCTAAACCTAAGAAAGCATGTATTTTTTTATAGAAGAGGGGGCAAACGAGCATGCGTCTCACCTGATGGTAAGTGACTACCGCCGCCCATGAACAACTGCAACACCAGGGGAATTTCAGATGCGTTGCCGGCCTTTTACAAAGGAGTAGGCTATTTTCTTGAAGGTCCCTAAGTCGTATCGGTCCGGAAAAATCGCTGGTGGTAATCGACTCCACAAGGAAGTTGTGCGAAGAAGAAAACATCTTCTAAATCGCACAGTGGTGGACTGCCAATCATCTAGATGGTATGGATGGTGTATGTACTATTTTTTTTTATAGGATAGGGTGACAAACGAGCACACAGTCCACCTGATGGTAAGTGGTTGCTGTGACCCATAGACATCTACATCTATCTTCGATAAAGAATCAAAATGCAGATGCGTTGTCACCCGTGAGGACTAAGATGGAATGCCTCTTTTCCAGTAAAAAGGGTCTCCGGTTCTCTACACTCACCATACGAAACACAGCAGTGTTAAGCTGCTATTTTACGCTGGTATTCTGTGAGAGCGTGGTCCTTCCCCGGTCGAGCCGACCCATTCGTACTACAACTATACTACTAATATAGCTGCATGGCTCTACCACGTAAAAAGTAACTTTTCTTATTTATCATTACAGCATATCGTTAAAGCTTGAAATGAGCTTTTATTATTTTATCTATATTGGTACTGTTACTTAAATAAATCTGTGCTTAATAAACTTGTTGAAACTGTCTCAGTTAGTGTTACTGAGGATTGAACGAACTGAACTTAATTAGATTAACTTATATAGAAATAAGGTTAATTACAAAACTGCTCTCATCCTTCTGTCGATAAAGTACACGTTTATGGCAACCACACCGTCGGATATCGAAGTAGAAATGTTCTGTGTATGTACCGTTTGCATTTATAGACGGCCAATTAGCGCCAAGACTGATGCATAATATCACTGATACTCTATACAGTGGCTCCTAACTAACGCTCGAGATACCTGTTGCTAAATAAATATACAGTAAGACAGTCAGTAACTAGATATGAACGTTTTCAATAAAGACAAGATCATTTAATAGGTAACAGACTGTCAATGAAATTACTATGCGGTACACTTGTTAAAGTAAGTATATAATATAGTGACATAATTAGAAGTGTGATTAAACTATCATAAAGTCTGAATTCCGTGCACTGCAAGAGAAGAGAATCTACCACCCAATATCGTTCTGGGGGTGTCGTTAGAAGATCTCATAGTTTCCGATATATGGCCGTATAACGATCTCGCATAACAAATGTACCGGCGACAGAGAGCAGCCTCAATGCTGCAAGACATTGGAGGGTTTGATCTAGGGTGGAGCAAAAAATAAAAATCTACAGTAGGTACCATAAATTACTTTAATTATACAATAGTAAAATATTCACAAAACCACTTCGTGAACTATTTTAATAATGAACTGAGTAAGCATTTAAAATTGAAACATTATTTTAAAACTAGCCTACGAGGGTTCTGGCTAAATCTTGTCAACATTTCAGCTTTAAATGTATTTTTCGCTTCTATAACCCTTTTCTTGTGCGTCATTGTAGACTATAATCAAGTTTTCACCCTGCTTAAAGAGCTGAATGATTTTTAGATAGTGCAGGGATGTGCAGAGAAAAACCAATACGCTAGATTGGGGTAAGAGGCAACCCTACTCCACAATGCCAACGCCCATGTAGCAAGATGTCTGTAAATACAATTTTCAATCTGCCTAACATACATGGCAATTATGGCAAAGACGACCAAAATCAATCGAATTTTGAGTCGTTGAAAACTTTCAAATCAGGAAGGTATTTCATGAATACATTTGATTTCCATTTTGCCTTTTTTATTTTTACCGCAAGTAATTAACCTTGCACCTACTTAACTCCATTTTGAAAAATTTCTATAACTTTATTTATCAGAAAGCAGAGACAAAATAACTAATAATTTTCTCTCGTATATACTTGATGAAATACGATTTAAAATTACATTTAAGTCATGTCAGTCTGGGTTAACCACAAGAGAGCATTAACAGTACTGGAAACCTCATAACATACGAAACTCAGTACTAGACTTTATGCATCATAGTATGCCGTTAGTTCCACCAATGTTCAATACAGATAAACCATGTTAACCTCTTTCCACGTGTACACAGTTAGTGTAAGGATATTGGCAGTAGAATCTATGGAATGTACGTAGATGACGCAAAATAATTGGGGCTAATGCCCAAATACTCAAACGATACTCAATTTTAAGACGCCGTTAAGCCTCGTTGTGTCACAATCACTTTGACTTAAAGTGATAGAGGCAGCACGAGACTTAACTCTGCGCCTTAAAATTGAGTGGCGTTTGAGTATTTGGACATAGATTTTCTCGGACTTCTTTTATAAAACACTAGCTGTTTTATAAAAAATCCAATCGTAATAAATTCCACGCGGACTTTGTCCGTTTAATTTATTACGATTGGATTTCATGTTTTTCTTTTTTTGAGTGGAACCTAATTCTTTATTTAAAATAAAAGTAGCCTAAGTTACTCCTTATAACATCAGCTATCTGCCAGTGAAAGTCCCGTCAAAATAGGTCCAGCTATTTCGGAGATTAGACGAAACAAACGGACAATTTTTTAAGTTTTTTTATATTATAAGTACCGTCTATACTTGCTGTCTATATTTGCATATAGTACAAAGATGTTATTTTGACATTACAAACAGACACTTCAATTTTATTTATTTGTGTAGATAGGACATGCCTGACAATATAATGTGAGGCGACCGCATGTATGTACAACCGGGCAAATTTGAAAGGACTTGTTCAGTTGACAACGCGCCGCTTAGGCCCAATCACTCGAATATCCATGTGAAGAGGGTCTTAGCATTTGAAAGTTTAGATGATATGAATGGTTGCAGAACCACAAGATTAATAGTCAGATTCGGATTCTCTTTGTCCCATCGCAAGATTTGTATCACAAGTCGTCCTGAACACAGACGTCTCCCATAGATTGCTAAAGTACGATCCTTGGCCACCTGCATCCATCGGCTGATTTCATGTTTTATCAAATCTTTATCACATCTGAGGGGTCTCCTAACACTGATCTTGCCAGTACGAAACAGCCTTTTCTTCCCCATCATTTGTCGAATCTTCGAATTATACTGCGGGTACATTGCAACTTCAGCCTACTGATCCACTGGTCTATGTGAGCTATTCATGTTCTATATGAAAATACTCGTTACGTATTTTATCATTTAATGTGAATGATTACTCAATGGACTTATATATTTTTGAGGCATGTTTTTTTCTTTCAGTCAGTCAGTGTCTTTGTGTATCTGTATATATGTAGTGTATATTTTTTACGTGGTAGAGCCTCGCCCCAGCTATATTATGGCTGTAGAACAAATGGCGCGGCTCGACCAGGGCAGAACCACGCTCTCACAGAATACCCGCGTAAAATAGCAGCTTAATGCTGCTGTGTTTCGTCTGGTAAGTGTAGAGAATCGGAGACCCCTTTTCAATCAGTATTCAGAGGCATTCAATCGTAGTCCTCAGAGGTGACAACGCATCTGCATTTTGATTCTTAATCGTAGATAAATGTAGATGTCTATAGGCCACAGCATCCACTTACCATTAGGTGGACTGTGAGCTCGTTTGTCACAGTTAGTTCTATAAAAAAAATATCTTTCATCGTTTCTTTTTCTGTTTAATTACTTCACATGTATAAGTACGTTAGGCAATGTTTTGTATGTTTGTAAAAAATTATTAGCTTTTTTAATAATAGAAGCATTTTCTTATTCATTTATTTCTCTTTTTGAAGTATGTAATATGGCATAAAAGACAGTTGATAAATTTTATGATTTTCTTTGAATTAACTGCTGTACGAGTAAATACAAAAAAATATTTAAGAATAGATTAAGAACAATAATGATAATGTCCTCCTACCGAAAATCGGTCAAGGCGGCCAATCTCAACGGTAACTAGTCATCTGCGCAAAACAGGATATACAAGTGTGTGTGCTGACACTGGTGCACTCTCTATTCCTTCACACTCATAGTCCAGTGGGACGGTGATCACCAACGACTTTACCGACCCGAAATTCGAAAAGCAGTCATACTTACAACCACTAGACGAACGAGGCGGGCACGTTATGTATGAAACAAAAGCTAATAAATATGCAAGTTACTTTCCACACAATAATCAGAGCTGCCTGCGAATTGAGAGCAGGAAGACCTAATAATACCCGTCTGGCAACTAGGAACGCGCGTGACATCTTATCGATAAAACAAATACTATCTCGACAGGTGGTAATGGTGAGTGCAGATTAATTCCAAAGAGCCACGTGCTACTTGGCTTGAACTTACAATTGCAAATTAAGGATCTTAGTATGTTGAAACAAACAAATTTATATTTTTTGCATGCTCAAATGTTTATAGTAAGCGTGAAACCGCATGGAGTTTACATCCGCTTTATGTTAAAGTTTATTTAAACAATACACCTGCCGTATGTTCAATGCATGAAACTTAATATAGGTAGTATTGCCTTTGCCGTGTTATTCTAATATATTTTTTTTTATGTATCTACTCCTTAGTCTAAATATATTTAATCCATTATTTTAATTAAAAAAAAAATATGGTTCCGATTAACTCACATCGATAAAAAGAAATTATGAAAATTCCCGCACAATAAGCGCAACATTAGGAATAAACCTGAGCACTTACGCATAACCAGCCAATATAGTTTAAAATTACAGATCAAGCATAATAAAAGTCTTATCTTAAATAATTAATTGTGACAACCCCATTTATCTTCCGCTTTTATAACTTAAGGGACTTAAATAATCTATTTTACTGTCTGAACTGACCTTAGTAATATTTATCGGTTTCATTAGTTCTAGATTTACGTTAACGGCCTATCAATGACTTGATTGCTTATCACATTTTACACGCAATATGACTTTAAAATAGACTTTTCGGTAATCAAGTCACTCTACTTTCTAGAGCGGAATACCCGGACTGATATAATATGGACTGTTGCACAGGACTAAATAAGTTAAATTATCTATATAGTTAATATAGGATGGTATAGGTATGTTATTTATATTTGGGCTTCAAAATAGTAAAATTTGGCCTACAGATGTTCCTTCGCTGGACATCCTGACCGCCTGTATCTCTCAATATTATAACTTAAATTGAAAATTATAAAAATCTCCGATAAGAACCCTACCGCATCTAACAAAATAGCTGGATAACCTTTAAACAACTAAACCAATTTTGATAAAACATGTCTAAGAACCACCGCTAAAAAACTTGCTTTTAAAAAAAAAAAAACCACCGAAATCGGTTCACCCGTTTAAGAGCTGCGGTGCCACACAGACACACAGACAGACCCACATAGCGGTCAAACTTATAACACTCCTTTTTTTGCGCCTGGGGTTAAAAACCCGTTTGCTCACCTTCTACACTAAATCTGGAAATTCTCAAAACGTTATTTATTAGATTATTTTTCATATAACCTTTTAATACACATATACACATAGATACTCATATCGATAATTTTGAAATTAGAGGAACCTCACTATAGGTGTGAAGTTACGACCGGTTGGTTTTGAATCCAGCCTGTTAGGAAGCCTTCCCGACAATACGGGACTGCTACACCGAGTTATCTTTTATGGAGACAGACGCTGAGCGCATTATATTATCTTCTTGGCCGAGTATCGGGTTAATGTTGCAATGATAACAATCTACGTGCTCCGTCAAAGAGAGACCATACGTATATACACGTAAAGAATATAAGCGTTAACAGTCCTGTCGACCTTTGCTTTATGATTTATTTTAAAGATTAAATTTGTAATATTAATAATTTTTTTAACAAAATTACAAAAAAATATTGTGATTGAAGTGATTGGTATTTTAAATAAAAGTTTTTAATTATTTATTTGTCGCAATATTTGTAAAATTTCCACAAAAATAAAACAATTTTTTAAAAATCGTGAAATATAAATAGTAATATTTTTCTGTTTATATTGTTTTATTTTAAAAAAAATTAATAAGGGTGGGGTACAGCTATTTAAAGCGACTTCACTGAAAAGTTTTTAAATAAGGCTCAGAAAATAACGCAATTCTTATTACCAATACAATTTTTAAAACGAATATAAACAAAATACTATATTAATAATGGTCATATTTTTTTTAATTTCATACTTAGTTCACAGATATTTTTCAGCGATACTTTCAAAGATACGGTAGGAGACAGTTATTGGCGCATTTTCCGGTAATATGCGGATCGAGTGTGCGGCTCACCCGATGGTAGTGGAATTGGGTGGGTGTTAAGAATTCTTCGAGGTGAGACCTCGAAGAATTCTTAACACCCTACGTGATGATCTCAAAAAAATAATTTAAAACAAATTAACCTCACATTTTAATGAGTTTTTTGTAAAACGTTACCCCCACACTACAGTTTACAAACATAAATTGCACAAGGACAAACATCCAGACCCGGAACAATTATTTTTAGGCCATACAAATACTTGTTCCGTGCGGGATTCGAACCAGCGCCCCAAGCGCTGCAACTCATTGCTAAGCCACTGCGCCACAGAGCCGTCATCTATATCCGTTACGGTTTTCTCGTAAGAATTTAAGTACACAGTTTGAAGCCAGATGAAGCACTGTCGAAGTCAACGTACCGTTGATGGCATAATGTTTTATGACTCAGGTTTAGCTACTGACTTTACGTATCATTTATGTCTTCATTTTGTATATTGCCTAACTTGTTTGCTTTTGAGATAAAGGCGAATATCGCTTGCTGCCTATGGCGGAAAAGTTTTACAATAAGCGTGTATTTACGTTTATTGTAAGTCTTTCCCATCGTATAATATCAATCATTCAGGTTATAAATTTGTAACGAATTTGATCATAATAACGGTAAGATTTTTAATATTCCATGTCTCGATTTTTGTTTGTATGCCTGCTGCAGACGTTTTTCTCGGAGAATATTTCACATAAGCTTTAATTACAAGGTATCTATGAAATACGGATATCTAATGTTTAGTAACGGATATCTAATATTTAGCCGTGGTAGCTCAGATGGTTAATGTAAATTTCACAGTACGCGAGCAACCTGGGTTCGATCCCCGCCGGCACCAATGAAATTCTTAATTGCAATTTTAAGTGCTGATTTACCACGTGCTCAGCGGTAAAGGAAAACATCGTTAAGAAACCTGCATGTATGAAAAATAAAAAATAAATTTTTCGAAGACGTGAAGTTCGTCAACACGTATTGGGGCAGCATTTCCTTGCCCTTAAACCATCTCAGAAATGAGGGGAGGCCTGTGCCCAGCAGTGGGATGTATAATAGACTATAACTTTAATGTTTAGTATCTCCAAACAACCGTCCATACCATTACAGCCTATGATAAGTCCACTGCTTAATATAGGCCTCCCCTATAAATTGTCTCATTTAAGGGATATTTGCCATATTTACTATATTTGCCTCGCTTGCTAAGCGGATTGGCAATCGCATTTTGTTTTCTATTAAGCTGTTATCAGGAAGATGCTGCTGTCCATCTCCTGGTTCAGCTTTTCTCTCTCCTCTCACGACATCATGATGAAATGGGGTACTAGATAATTTACACCGCCACAACACGGCTATCTCCAAAAAAGTAGACACAAAAATCGCTATAAAAATACCTTAAAAGCCGTAGCAGATAAGGGTTAAAAAAACTTATTTATACGCGGTAGAGCCATGCTGCAGCTATATTAGTAGTATAGTTGTAGCACGAATGGGTCGGCTCGACCGGGGAAGGACCACGCTCTCACAGAATACCAACGTAAAATAGCAGCTTAATGCTGCTGTGTTTCGTATGATGAGTGTAGAGAACCGGAGACCCTTTTTACTGGACAAGAGGCATTCCATCTTAGTCCTCACGGGTGGCAACGTATCTGCATTTTGATTCTTTATTGAAGATATATGTAGATGTCTATGGGTCACAGCAACTACTTACCATCAGGTGGACTGTGTGCTCGTTTGTCACCCTATGCTATAAAAAAAAAACTAGACCCAAAAACCAACAATTAGTATTTTCCTTCAAATGTTAGCTCCGGCTGAGATCTATAACCCGGATCCAAGGCCCGGAAACCAAGTGCATAATTTGGTTACATTTAAAAAAAGTTAAAACACATATACGTATCACGGCTGGGCACAGTCCTTCCTTCATTTCTGGTAGGTTTGCGATGCGATTAATAACATAAATATTTTACTGCAGTAGTAAAATCGACACCAGGCTAAGACACGGTTCACACGGAAACTTATAGCTGTTGTCAGCGTTCAAAGCAGAGCACAATGTCAGCTTTTAACTGAAGGAAAAATATTTCTAATTTTTAGCATCGCCATGTGGTTCTGCAAAAGACAAACCCTCACCCATCATATCATATAAATTACACAATCCGGAAGCTGAGCAACAAATTCAAAATATAATTTTTAAATTTAAATAATTTAGCATTTTTTTTATAAATTAAACATTGCTATTGACATCACTATATAATAATCCCGTTAACCACTACAGGGAAGCTTAAAATGCTTATGTTTCATTTCATTCACGACAGTAATCAAATGGCGGATTTGAATCCGTTCGCGATTGGTAATCCATTAAGCTACTATCGCTTAAACTAACACTTACAATCTTCAAACGAAATGCTTAAACTTAAAGCGATGCATTCATATAAAATAACACAGGATAACGTTGTAAACTATTCTCACACTAAATTATTGACGTGAATATTTACCAATACATTGTGAAACTTACAATAGCATAGGTTTTATCGGCCTCAAAGATCTGCACAGGGTCTTGAGAGCTCCCTTGTGAGTCTGCAGTGGAAGAACGAACGCCTGCGGCGTCGAAAGTGTGGACGTACGAATAGCTTTTTCAATTGCCAACTGTTGGCCCTACGCTCTGTATTTATGCTTATTTCGTATGCTTTTCGAATTGCATATCATTTTGTTTCCAATGTTTGAACAAAATGCGTTGGCAAAGCCCTCAGCGCTCTAACATATTTGTTCTATATCTATATATCATTTTGTGTGTTGTAATTTCAAAGTTTCTAAACGATAATCATTTGATTTTAAAATTTATTTGAATAAAAATAAATATTTGGTATACTTCATAGTATTTTATTACGTAGTAGAGCCATGTTGCAGTATTATTACTGCAGCAAGGAACGCAAAAGGAATGGACCAGGGAAGAATCACGCTCGCAAAAAAACATCAGCGTGAAATAGCTGTGTTTCGTATAACGAGAACCGGTGAATTCAAGGGTTCCTCACGTTTTAATTCTTAACCGTGGATGTGTATGTGTCAAACTGCTTCATTAATATTCATCTACCATCAGGTGGACTATTTTCGTTATAACAGGTTTTTCTTATATAAAGCTCAAGAAATTTCCGTTACTTATTTATTATATGACAGAGAGCCAGTAAAGTTTACAGGGTGTAAGGCATTCCATATTAGTCCTCAGAGTTTAATTAAAATATATACATTTAAAAAATATATAAATATTACCTCCCAACAGGGGAATCCCTGTCACCAATCCATCTGCCAATTTCTCCTAGGCGTTTTGTACACATGAATTGCACAAGGACAAACTCTCGGACACAGAACAAATATTGGTAGGTCCATACAAATATTCGCCTCAACCAAACGCTTCGTCACTCCACTATATCATATCGTTAAAATACAACAAACAGTTTAATAAAATGTCTTGAATACTGTGATCGAAGAAATTTAATCCACAAGACGCAGAAACTGCATAATTATGCAAAAGCCTGAATCTCAGGACGCAAACCCCATGTTCGATATCGATTAATATACTTTACGAATTACACATTTCATATCAAAATCGATTCGTTCGAAAATTTACTTACATCTTATTACCTCGGAATTGTTATAAGAAATAATGCTTTCGAAATTGCCTTCAATATCTTACTCAAAACGAGGCTTTGATTCGACTTAAAACAGTTTGTAAGCTCCTGACAACTGCTGTGTTTAAGAAATTTTAACCGAGTGCGAAAAACAAGAAGGTTCTATATTCGACGCGTATGTTTTTTTAATGTTCACCGATTTCTCGGAAATGGTTGAACCGATTAAAATAATTCTTAATTTTATTAAAAAGATTATACTACAAGCGTGGCCCTGAAAGCAGGGAAGCTTAAATTTTATCTTAATATCAATATACGTTTTATGACTCTAGTTTTACGGATTATATCGCTGTTATTAACTTATTTTATATTCCCGAGATTTGGAGAACTTTACAGCACCCATGGCCACGGAGGGACTGGGGTTTTTGACGTCCCAATGTCATTTTAACCAGACTACCTTCATAACAAACTGAAGGTAATATAGAATAAGTTAATAAACGCGATAAAATCGCAAAAACTGGTTTCATTAAATGTGTAGTCTTCATGTACACATAATAAATCATGAATGTGTGTTCTTTAGCACTTATATTCTAATAATTAAACGAAAGAGCCCATGATTTTACAGTTCTCCCACAGTTCTGTTCAATTCCGACTCCTAATTAAAATTCTAACACAAGTATTTCAAAAACGAAGAATGACAATCAAAGAAACGAATGATGTTCAAAACTTGTTGCATACGCAGTCAGGTCATCGAACAATCCAAAAGTATTCCATTCCATAGTCAACATTCCTGTGGACAAAACAAAAGTCGCATTGATAATGAGGAATTGTCGTTAGCATTTCAATCGAACATTTCTAAGTTACTTAAGCCTGGCATGATGACGTAGGTTATCCTAATTATTTTCAATTATAATACAAAACTATCAATGTCAATATTAAAAGAAAAAGTTATGAATGTTAATATTTATTTTACTTATGTTCCTTGATGACAACGCACCTGCAATTCCCTTGGTGTTTATGGGCGTCGGTGATCACTTACATCATGTGAACCGTATGCCCGTTTGCCTCCTATTCCATAAAAAAATTAGGTCAATATGCTTTGCCTCTTGAGGGCTATGACTTACAGCCTTTCCTGTGATTATACTGAATCTCTTAACGTTAACTTAAAACATAACAGTTGCAGTGGCTTAAGGCAATCTATGGGCGAGGCCTATGCGCGCAGCAGTCGACTTGATATTATGTTATAAATGAAAAGAAAAATCAAGAGTTGGATCGAATGAGTCACTGAGTAAACCCGAAAATTATAACCTTATGTGATTTTAATCTTGCTATTTACGCTAGAGAGATTTAACAGCTAAACTGAACTTAAAATAAAGATGCTTATGTCCAAGGATGGAAGACATGCTTGCTACAAGTGGTAAAATTAAAAAATTTGTAAAACCGACTTCCATATCAATTATTATGGATAACTAAAAATAACTGGTCAGACCTTGATCTAATTTATATGGGACAACATGAGAAGTACCAGCTTTCAAACAAAATAGAATCATCAAAATCGGTTCACCTATAAAAAAGTTATGAGGTAACACACATAAAAATGAAATAAAAAATACAGCCGAATTGAGTACCTCCTCCTCTTTGAAGTCGGTTAAAAATGGGTTTATGTTAGAAGTTAGTTTGTGTTCCATCCATGTCAAACCACGTTAAAGAATGGATGTGTAAAACTGGGTGTATTGTTGCCATGTTTATACTGTTTATCATTCTTTATTATCTAGCATGCCTTAACCAGTGTGTTAATAATTATTGTTTGTAACGCTTGCCAGATAATTGTTTCACACCATACGTTGTTGTATCAATTAAGATTATACCATTTATGCTCAGGAGAGAGATGCATCCCATGGTTATATGTTAATTATTTGCATAAACGTATAAATATTTCATTTATTATATACAAGACTGCCTCGTTTGTCTAGTGGCCGTAAGCTCAACTGCTGATCATGAGGTCCCGGGTTCGAATCCGAGTTAGGAATATGGCTGAATCTGAATGACAGGTTGAGGTGGTTTGCAAGATGATGTTGTGACCAGGATTAAGAAAGGAATGCTTTGGTGGTTTGGTCATGTAGAAAGAATGAATGAGGAAATAGTGACAATGCAAATTTATATTGCAGAGGTGAACGGTAGAGTCGGGAAGGGACGCCCTAGGCGAAAGTTTATCGACCAAATTGGCGATATATTGAAAATGGTCCAAATTAAGAGTACCCTTAACCGACGAGCGTGTATGCGTAGGTATATGGATGTGGAGGAGTTGAGAGAGGTGTGTCAGGATCGTGCCAAATGAAAGTCCATAGTCTCTGCCTAACCCTCTGGGTGACAGGCGTGAGTGTTTATGTATTATGTTTATGAATATGGCGGTGTTTCACCCTCCATGCCTGGGAGAGCACGTAAAGCCATTGGTCCTCCACCTAATCTCTCTCCAGTCGTGTCGGATTGCCGTCCCATTGAACTATGAGAGTTACGGAATAGGGAGTGCTCCTGTGTTTGTGCACATAATCGTGCTTAATCCTTTCCTGCGCAGATGACTAGTGTCCGTTGAGACACACGACCGTGACCGAAATTCGGTCTGGAGGACATTATTATTATAAACAAATTGCATTTCTGTTTATCTTTACTTTTTTAAACATCATATCGCAACAGCTTTCTGTACATACTTACAGGTTGATTAATATCTATTAATAATGTTATTGCCTCAAGGCGATAAGTCCGCTTTTGCACTTTTTGTGCAACGCAGTAAAATCGAAGCTTTAAAAAATCCGAAAAATAGCTGTTAAAATTATATGCTTTAGCAATATGAGTGAGTAAAATTTTAAATAAATAGTTATTCCAAACGTTAAGCTAATTCGTTACATACGTTATTAAGGTATTTTGCAGTCGCTTAATTAGACTAGTAGAGTTAACAGGGCAATTAATTACATTATATGGTCAGATTAACGATCGCTTAAAAACTTGCTAAATAACTCGACCGCCACAGGTCATTGCGGGACAGACCACGCCGTGTTAAGTATAACGAATATTAACGTTAAGTTTATACATACACACATATAAGTAAAATTTAAGTGTCTGTCTGTAATATTGAAATAAATGGGTTCTATGAAGATCGGGGGGCTATTTGCATACTAATAAGACATAAACAACCATTATTAAACATTTTGTCTGTCTGTCTGTTCGCCTGTCTGCCTGTCTGCCTGTCTGCATGTTTGTCTGTCTGTCTGTCTGTCTGGGCTAATCTTCGGAATAGCTGAATCGATTGCGATTAAACTTTACGAACAGATAGAGAGAAATGCCAGTAGGGATCTATCTATTTTATCCGAAAAACTTGAAGATTATGTTGAAAAAAAAAATCTTTGATTATCTTAAATTTAATTAACACCACATTAATAGATCCTATGCAGACGAAGTCGGGGCAAGTCGTTAGTCATTAATTAAAAGTAAAACACTACATTATTGTTATTTCATTCATTCATTACAGTTCGTTAAAAGTCCACTTCTAAACGTAGGCTTCCGCTATAGTTTGCCTCATAGATAATAAAGGGTAAAACTCTAGATTACGAGTAGATAGATTAATAAAAGGTAAAACTCTAGATTATTGTTATTTTATTCATTCATTACGTTTCGTTAAAGTCCACTTCTAAACATAGGCTTCCGCTATAGTTTACCTCATAGAGGGAATATTTGCCATAGTGTCCACGCTTAGCAAACGGGTTGGCAGCCGCATGTTTTATTATTACTGTGTTCTTTTTTTTTATAGGATAGGGTGACAAACGAGCACACAGTCCACCTGGTGGTAAGTGGTTGCTGTGACCCATAGACATCTACATCTATCTTCAATAAAGAATCAAAATGCAGATGCGTTGTCAGCCGTGAGGACTAAGATGGAATGCCTCGTTTCCAGTAAAATGGGTCTCCGGTTCTCTACACTCACAATACGAAACATAGCAGGGTTAAGCTGCTATTTTACGCTGGTATTCTGTGAGAGCGTCCTTCCCCAGTCGAGTCGACCCATTCGTACTACAACTATACTACTAATACAGCTGCAGCATGGCTCTACCACGTATAAAATCTAAATATAAATGAATGCTAAATCGATGATTTTATAGGCTGCAATGATGATCCACTCACCATTAGGTGGACTGTTGGAGGTGCTCGTATGTCAGCCTGATTTGTATAAAAACCTATTTTTGAATTTCCTATAACATTAATTAAAAGAATTCAACCGACGTGTGTGGCAACCTATAATTAGTCGAGGTCCAATCAGTGGTCGCATAAATACGTCATTCCGAACCCAAGCCGGCGTCACGGGCGCCACGCACGATGTTATTGCTCATAAATACAATCCACCGTAGATAACAAGGCACGCCTTTACACCGCCGTATTTCGTGCCTTTGAACGCATCATGCTATTCTTTATATCTATTTTTAAATGTAATGCACCGAATGTTTCAAACTATAGATTCGCCGGGTACATGTTTTACCGAGTACCGAGCTGCCGAGTATAACTTGGTTTTAGGTTTTTTTGTACCGTGTGTTTGTTGTGTTTGTCAGCTGACAAAACAAAGTAGTTCAAATCTTTAACGCCAAATATCAAATACCAGAAAAAAAAATCATGAAAGTTAATATAAAAGAACTTTAAAGAGAAGTCACAAATTCTAAGGATACATCAATAACGACTGATACCCACTTATTAAGACTATTAAAATTTGATGTCATATACGAGGGAGGTCAAAAAGTTCGCGTAATGAAAGGGAAAGTGTGAGCATTCTTGGCACCCATCTTGCAATGACCTTAGACATGCCAAGATGGTAATGGAGAATGTTTATAACGGTCGTAGATGATACTCCAGTCATTTCTGCGATCTGTTTTTCTTCAGACGAGCATCTTCAAGAACAAGTTTTTCAACTTTTTCGACAATGTCTGAGGAAGTTGCCTCAATCGGTCGGCCTAAGCGCTGGTCATCTTCAATTGAGCTTATAAATTCAACTTATAAATCACCGTCTTTCCAGGGCAAGAGTCCCCGTAAACAGATGACATCTCTTCCTTGCTTAGTAGAATTAATCACGGCACGAAACTGAATTTTCTTCATAGTTAGTGTTTACTTCCCGATCATCTTGTATATCCTGTGATATCTCAAAGGTTAATGAACCGATCTGGCTGAAATCTGGTATTTATAGCTGTATTGAGTTACCAAGTAGTGACAGTTAAAAAAACTCCCCCCTCGCTTCTATAACCCCTCCATTTCGCGAACTTTTTGACCCGCTGTCGTACTTCATTGTACATTAATATCAATATAAAAAATAAAAATAAATTTGCAGTCTTACGATCGACCACTGGTCATAGACATCCTCGCATTTCTGAGAGAGTTGTGGTGCAGTTTACCCTCGCGTTACTTCAGTGTATATTGGTAGATTTCATACATCCTCGAAATTTTCGTCAGACATACAGGTTTCCTCAGTGTTTTTCCTCATCGCCGAGCACTTGGTTAGTCAGCACTTAAAACTGCAATTAATATTTCATTTGTGCCAGTGTGGATAGGACTCGGATTGTTCGTGTATTATAGTATATACCTATAGGTAGCATGATAATAACAAACGAAATACTCGCCAATTATAACGAGTTATTCGGCTGAGTTCGGATATTTGGTAGATCTTATCACTTTTATTATATCAAATAGAGTAAAAACGCTAAAATCTACTAAAACGCGTACTCGTAGCAAAGAATATGCGAGATTTTATTTTTTATAATACTTAATACAATAAATGTGACAAAGTCCCCCAAAAGTAAAAGGGAGCTGCGTGAAGTTTTAAATTATACGATCTCTACCTTTATAAAATGTTTCAGAATATACCGAGTACCAAATAGTACACGAGTGCTCGGAACATCTCTACTGTGTCTCTACTTTGAACTTTGATATCTCTTAACTACTTAAATGTGATCATTCGTATTAAGTTTCTTAATTCGAATATTTATGATCATATGTAAAGAAACGTTGATCGATCGAAGGTCAAGCAACGTTCGGTCAATGTTACAAGTGGTAAAATTAAAAATTTTGACCAACCGACTTCAATATAAATTATTTAGGATAACTCAAAACTATTAGTCAAACCTTGATCAAATGTATGTAGGACCACATAAAAATCACCAGCTTTCAAATAAAAAAAGAATCATCGAAATCGGTTCACCTAGAAAAAAGTTATGAGGTAACACACATAAAAAAAACAAACAGTCGAATTGCGTACCTCCTCCTTTTTGAAGTCGGTAGAAAATAGTTATTGCGAACTGGTATTCAAAATATGAATAATGATATAATATTAATTTGTTTAAGTGGTAGAAATCGACGAATTTATAAACGTATTAAAAGTTTAATAAAACATCGCACTGCTGGGCACGGTGCTCTTTCTGAGAGGTTATTGAGAATTTGCTCGCCGCGCTGTTCCACTGTGTATTTGGAGACTTCACGTGTCCTCAGAATATCTTTAATTCTCAGACATGCAGAGTTCTTCATATAAGCAGAACTTAAAAATTTCTGGAAATTTCTGACTGATTAACTTTACTTACCTTAATACTTACCTGATTACTGACCTGATTACTTACCGCGTATTGGCGGAGTAAGGCTATCCACAACCCCATATCGTCCCGTGGGTGTCCCAAGAGGCGACGCAGGGAAACAAACCAAGAGATACGTAGCAGCGTCTTTATTTATTTATTTATTTAGGCTTACCAACTAAACACATACAAAACATTATTAATATACATTTGCAGTTATTAACAGAATTATACTATATATGTATTTAACTTAAAGGTATGCACAACATTTCAACATCTTCCAAATAACAACTATAAAATAAAAAAATGCGGTTGCCAACCCGCATGAAAAGCGTGGCAACTATGGCAAATATCGACTCTATGAGGCAATCTATGGGTGAGGCCTATGTTCAACAGTGGACTTTTCTTAGGCTGTAACGGTGTAACGGACTGATTAGAAAAATATCCAAGTGTTCAGCCACGAAGGTTAAAATAACCTATATATTTTTACTCTTATATTTTATTTTCTATTTATAAATAGAATTTAAAAGGATTATACAAATATCACTCTATGCATTAATTAAATTGCCCTTTAGTCGTTTCAACGATTCATGTTGTCGATTTCAAACTAGAATTCAATATCAATAAATTTTATATTAAAAAGAAAAAGCAATAGACTGCAGACTCATAAAAGACTTCCCTATTAATTAAAAAGGATTTAAGACCTTTAAAATCTTCCCCTTTAATGTTCATTCATCATTCATTCTTTACGATCAATCAAAGTCCACTGAACATAGGTCTCCCTCATAGATTGCTTCATAATGGGGATCACTGTAATAGTTACCACGCTTGTAGTGGTGGTTTAAGAATATCTACAACCGTATCGTCCATATCGTCCCGTGGGTGTCGTAAACGGCGACAGAGGGAAACAAACTAGAAGATGGGCAGCAGCAGCTTCTTTATCACAACTAAAAATATAAAACTACGAGTGCCAACTGTTCTATGTCCGCTACGAGTGTGTGAAAATTTACTGCTTTAATACAATTATAGTGTATGCTAAAGTACCGTGTGGTGATCCAAATTTGATCATTGGGTTTCATATATGGGCTGCAAAATGCCACCTAGCAGCTTCGGACTCAATGGAAACGTGCTAAGAGGCTTATTGGTGACCCGAATCTGGTTAAAACCAATCTTACTAGCCTCGAACACAGGCGCAAAGTAGCCAGCTTTTCGGTTTTTACAGGATGCATTTCGTAGAGTGTGCGCAGGAATTGCATAATTTAATTCCTCCCTCTTCCTTCCACCATCGGACAACCAGATGTTCGGCCAATCTCCACGCTTTCGTTGTTGACTTACTACGCATTCGAACCAAACGGTTAGCTATATCGTTCGTCATACGTACGGCAAAGGAGTGGAATAAGTTGCCAGCATCTGTTTTTCCATTCGATTGCAATGTGGGTGTCTTCAAGGCAAGAGTGAATAGGCTTTTGTTAAGTCAGTGCGCTTCATCATCTCAGGCTACATCACCACTTAACAACAGGTGGGATTGTAGTTAGGTGCTGGCTTAGAATAGAAAAAAAAAAGCTACATTACTACATAGTACATCATTATCACAAGCCTACTGCTTAACATAGGCCTCTTCCAAGGAATGTCACAAAACACCGTTCTGCACCACCATTCATCGACTTTCCGCATTGAAAACATCAAAACAGCACATTGAACTGTAATACCATTACTGAAACCAAACTGTATTTTAATATGATCGTAATGAATAAATTACTTCAAAGTCGTAAATACTATCACTCTTATAGCAACCTGTAAATTGGTACTAAATTTATCTTATAATCCGCCTTTTTGTTATCAGCGATATTATAGCCGCTATCGGTTTTAATAATTCATTTCATTTCATTTATATCTACCATACCATATGTACCATCTTTTTTACTATAACCAATTACAGGTTCTGTGGCATTACATCTTGGTTCTCGGGTTGAAGTTGGTCTCCAGGTCCATGGACTCTAGGAATCTTCATTAAGTGGACACTTAGCTCCCTAGTCATTCTAATCTTTAAAAACTCAAAGAGTATCAGTTTCAACTTTTCATCATCATCATTACAGCCCTTCACAAGTCCACTGCTAAACATAGGCCTCCCCCAAGGAATGCCACAAAGCACGGTCCTGAGCCACCTACATCCATCGACTTCCTGCATGTCTTACCAGGTCGTCACTCCATCTAGTGGGGGAACGCCCTACACTTCGTCCGCCGGTAAGAGGCCGCCATTCGAAAACCTTTTTTCCCCATTAGTTGTGGGTTCTTCGAGGTATATGGCCGGCTCATTGCCACTTCATCTTATTAATACGTTGGGCTATGTCGATCCCTCTGGTTCTACTGCGGATATCCTCATTTCTAAGTTTATCACGCAGAGAAACTCCGAGCATAGCCCTCTTTATAGCTCGCTGAGCTGGTTCAACTTTTGGCATCTTATAAACAAAGTTCGTATATTATATCATATTCCAGTAAAAAAAGACTTGAAAGTTTCTTTTTTTAACTATATTTCTATATTTTCAAGCTCACGTACAACTTACAGACATTATAAAACACTTTAATTTTAACGTTTTCGATGTAATTTAACTGAACAACGGTAAATTATCCAAATAATAACGTCAAATAGTAATAAAATGTGACATTCGATTATCGCTCAATAATTAAATCAGAGCGAGAATACTTAATCCGCTTTAAATTATATAAATATATATGCGAAATATTTGTAGTCGTAAATTAAGGTTTTATTATAATAACTTTGATCAACTTCAAATGTACACATAGGCTTCAGAGTATTTAATTCTCTGAAATCTACGTAATAAGGTTAGATGTCGTAATAATTTCCTTTAATTTACTGCGTTTCCGTTTCGATGCTTATATAACCACTGTTGCGTGGAGCCGGTCGAAAACCAATTAAACAGCTCATAAAATCGTTCGCGTCAAATTAAATTAAAATCAGGTTGCACTAAAAGCCTTCCAAGCACAGAATAAAGATCGTGAAGATACGAGCAAGTACCTGCACAAAAAAAAGGAATTTTCTTTTTCTTTTTCGAGAGGATTCTAGGAGCGAAAATTAATAAGGGTATAGCAAAATATTGTGAAAACACTTTTATTTAAATCACTTTATATAGTCACGCTTTTCTACATGGTGAAATGTGATTACGTGATTTTGAAATAAGAACTTTTAAGTGCCTTTGTGAGTAATCCCTAATTAAAGAACGATGTCAGAATTCCTCAAAAGCAATGAAAGGCTTTAAAACCGCGCTGAAATAACTTAATGCTGTCTGATAACACAAAAGGAAACTTTAAAAATAAATAAAAGGTAAACACCAGTATAAGAATTTGGATTTCGGGATCGTACGGCATTTTACCTGTTTGCGTTGGTGGGTATTTATTTATTTTTAAAGGTTCGTGTAATTTTAAATTTGGAATCGTTTCGCTTGCTCCAATTAACATTAATGAATATATCGGTTGTATTTTTACCATTTAAAAACAAAAGTATTTAATTTGATTAGCTCTAATTTTCGATTGAAAAGTTTGTTATCCATTTCTTAATATAGTTTTTATTTTATTACATTTAACCAAACTAATTTAAATCTATAGTATATAACTATAGGCATAAGTTTACGATTTCTTCTCACATAAATGCAATAAATAATTAATATTGCAAGTTTATCTTAATGAATACTTCTTAACTGCCTTTCTTATCAAGTAATAAAGATATACGTTTTAAACGGTTATTATCACGATTCCTTCAAACTGACTTCTTGGGATTGATTAAGCTTTGAAAGTTTGCACTTTATCGAGTTAAGCCCGCACGCATTGTACCGAAAATCGCATATTATCTCTAAACTTTTCCAATAGGTGTCGTTGAACTTACCGCTCAATTTAAAAAGAAAACACTCTCCAACTATCAAACGCTCCATTAAAATATAATTTGTGCAAATCGAATAAAAAACATTGGAATATAATCGATAAAATCGAGTTCAAAACAATTAGCTGGATTGCGACAACGAATGAGCCGGAGACCAGTAAACAATTACCTCAGACCGGTTCAAGATTTTAAAAGCTTAACAGAGGTCCGCATGCGGACTGCCTCTTCCCAGTTTAGAGCCCGAGAGTCTTTACAATCATTAAACCATTATCTATACATCTATACATATCTATACAATCTATACATCTATACAAATAAATAAAATTGAAATGTCTGTTTGTAATGTTAAAATAACAGCTTTTTACTAAATGCATATGAAAGTATATATACGGTACTAATAACAAAAAAACAATTTTAAAAAGTTTTGTTTGTCTGTCTGTCTATCTGTTTGTTTCGCCTAATCTCCGAAACGACTGGACCAATTTTGACGGGACTTTCACTGGCAGATAGTTGATGTTATAAGAAGTAACTTAAGATACTTTTATTTTTGAAAAATAATTAGGGTCCCGCGCAAAAAAATTAAAACCCATTAAATCGTAGTAAATTCCACGCGGGCGAAGTCGCGGGGGACAGCTAGTATTAAATAATTATATAAGACACAAATTTGGTTTGGTGGAGTTTGTTTACTATGAAATTTTAGGATGAACGCCTATCACAGACCACACAACGGCCCACCAATGTCAACTTAAAAAGCATTAAATTACTACCGATTCCCTTATATGTAAGAGTTGATTCAAGAAATGAACACCAAACGCGACGTAAATTTACTAAAGGTACATTTAAAATGCACCTTTAGTCAATATTTCATATTAAAATAAACTTATAAATAATTAGTCTTACTGTGTAGTGTGTAGTGGCGGTGTAAGAATATCCATCACCCCATCTCGTCCCGTGGGTGTCGTAAGAAGCGACAGAGGAAAACGAATCAGGACATGGGCGGACTGCGGTTGCCAAGCGTGACAACTATGGCAGATATCCCCCTTATGAGGCAGTCTATGGGGGAGTCCAATGTTCAGCAGTGGACTTAGGATAGGCTGTAACGGTAACGGTAGCGGCAACAATTACTTAAGGTGTTTTAAACTTTGTTTGGTCCTTCTTTTGGTCCTTCAATAAAGACTTTAATAAATTAAAAAAATAATATTTAAAATAAAGATGACAGGCGAGCACCCAGGCGTCCATAAATCAAAACCTATTTAATATCAGAGAGCACTTCAAAAGAGATTGTAAATCAAATATGAAACCTAATAATTACAAAATGGACGTCGAGAAAACATACAACGTAATAAATTCATGAAATATAATAAAGTTTCTTTCATTACGTCTGTTTAAAAAAAAAGGTATAATTTCGCACCGATCGCCCATTCAAATGACCTCGTGTCGTTATGATATTTCACGACAACGATTTACACCAGCGCCGTCTTAAGAAACCCTTAATAAATCTTCTATCCTAAGCTTCCAATAAGGCAAGTGATAAGTAACCGGTTAGTGAGTGTTCGGTAACTCGCGAAACCTGGCGTTTACAAAACAACGTATGAAGACAGAAGTAAACGCATGCTTGAGCACGAACTGGTAATTGGTTGACTCGGTATTGGACATAGCTTTATCTCTTTTTATCCACTTATACTGTAAATGAAAGAAAGTGAAATCATTGATTTTTATAGAATAAGATTGACAAACGAGCACACAGTAAGTCGATGCTGTGGCTCATAGATATCTACATTTATCCTCGATTAAGAATCAAAATGCAGATGAGTTGTCACCCCTGAGAATTAAATAGAATGCCTCGTTTCCACTAAAAACATTCTCCGGTTCTCTACACTCACCACACGAAACACAGCAGCATTACGCTGCTATTTTACGCTGGTATTCTATAAAAGCGTGGTCTTATCCCTGTCGAGCCGATCCATTCGTGCTACAGCTATAATATAGCTGCACCATGGCTCTACCACGTGTTTTGTGGTGGTGGTGTAGGAGATATATCTCCCTATTACGTCCCGCGTGTGTTGCAAGAGGCGACTATGGGAAAAGCAGTGCAATCCTTACAGCCTCCGGTAGTGCAGAATGATCTCAGGTAAATCAGATGAAAAACAATCAAGCCAGAGACGGGAAACAATCCCAACAGCGCGAGACAATTCGATGGCCAACCCGTCTGCCAAGCATGACGATTATGGAAAATTCTATACGTGAGAAGTAGTGACTACGTGGTAGAGCCATGCTGTAGCTATAATAGTAGTATAGTTGTAGCACGAATGGGTCGGCTCGACCGGGGAAGGACCACGCTCTCACAGAATACCAGCGTAAAATAGCAGCCTAATGCTACTGTGTTTCGTATGGTGAGTGTAGAAAACCGAAGTTCCTTTTTACTGGAAACGAGGCATTCCATCTTAGTCCTCACGGGTAACAACGCATCTGCATTTTGATACGTAATCGAGGATAGATGTAGATGTCTATGGGCCACAGCAACCACTTACCATCAGGTGGACTGTGTGCTCGCTTGTTACCCTTATCCTATAAAAAAGCCCATGTCTATCAGAGTAGATTTCGGCTGATATAAAAAGAACTTACGATTTTTTTTATTGAAATTGTTGAAGTGGAATTGAAAGAGTTCAAACTGCTTTTATTGAATGATTTTAATATCCGTCTACTTTTTTACGTGTACTGTTTAACGTTACGTCTGTCAACCATACAAGATGATGTGGGGATTAAAAAAATAATGAGATTCCAATTTTAAAAAATAATTTATAAAAGTAACATTTGCCTTTATTATAAATAAAGTTAACATTTATATGGTGAAATTCGCCATTTTCTGGTGAGCTTCGTATAACTGGCCGTTCACACGACAACCATCACCGTAGCCGACGATTGTGAACATTTAGTTTAATCGAAATACATTATTCATTTTGTTTTTAATTAAGGCATAAATGTTATTAACTTTCATATGGATTTTTGTTAATAAATGTCGTAGCAATTGGGATGTTTAAAATTTTATTAAATGTGATAACTTTTAATTTCTCACCTTATTATAATTGAATTTGTTTTATTTTGCTTTATACTGTTACTGTCTTCTGCCCGAGGATCAGCCAGTGTAGATATAGAAACGTTTTCATGTTCATTTTCCCGCGATAAATTTTCTCAGTGTAAAAATAACCATGATGTGTAATAAAAGATATGGTCTTTCTGTATACTTAATTTCATTCAAATCCGTTTAGTAGTATTGCGTGATATAATAAAAACACCCAAACATCTGTTTTATGCTTTCACCTATATTAATATTTGTATAGATTTTGAATTTCGTAACTTTTCCGCAAGGTAAATTTTTAAACGTCGATGTAAATTATGATGGATTATTAAACATCTTCAAATATTAGTCTTCAATTTATTTAGTTTCTTTTTACACTTCCTTATGGTTACGTAATTAATATCGTAACATATTTTTATTAGTAACGATTGTAGTTCGCAATATAATGACAATAAATTTTAACGAAATCGATGATAATCGTGATTCTTGTCCATAACGATAAATATTTATCTTGCATTGAAGATTATGTTCGATACTTTTCTGTCATCTTGCGATATTGTAACGTAGTCTCTACACTTAGCTGAAGTTTTTACGTTATAAAATTAAGATATATTTTTTTAAATCAACATTAAGTCACGTGGCAGTCAATTAACGTATCTCATTCCATTTGTTTTTATAGTTTTCTACTAGCATTAACGATTGTTGAAAGTGTGTGTCATGTTATAATATAACGTCCGAACAGTATGTAATCACTAGAACGTTAAAATATATAATATGTATTACGTATAATCAAATACAGCACTAATTCAGTCGTTATCGTGTATTCGTCGTATACGTTGTAAAAGCTTCTTTAGTTGTTACAAAATCGACCACGCTATCGGACTCATGCTTGCACAACCCTGTTCTAAGAGGTATACCTTAAAGGGTAAGATGTCGGTGCCTTTACAAGCTGACATTTTAATTTGAAATGTCTTCTACGTGTTAGAGATTAGTATAGTGTGAGCACTGAATCGGAACTTTCATTATGTTTGCATTCATGGAATAATGATTGACATTATGACCAAATTCGTTCCACTATTATTAAGGAGATAGAAATTTAGCAACTCAGTTATAGCGGCAGATGGCGAATGATTACTAGATTTACGAAATATAAATGAACGATTAACTTAGATAGATACCAATTATTCATATAACCATATCTTCATCATCATCGTTGTAGCATGACAAGTCCCTTGATGGACTTAGACCTCTCCCTGAGCATTGTCTGATGCCACCTACTTCCCCTTTTGACATATAAAAATTTAAAAGACTGAAAAATATCAGATAAATCTCATAGGCACCGATATACATGCTGCAACTATATTATAGTTGTAGCACGAATGGTTCGACTCGACCGGGGGAAGGAACGTTCTAACAGAAAACCAGCGTAAACTTTTTTTTTTATAGGATAGGGTGACAAACGAGCACACAGTCCACCTGATAGTAAGTGGTTGCTATGACCCATAGACATCTACATCTATCCTCAATAAAGAATCAAAATGCAGATGCGTTGTCACCCGTGAGGACTAAGATGGAATGCCTCTTTTCCAGTAAAATGGGTCTCCGGTTCTCTACACTCACCATACGAAACACAGCAGTATTAAGCTGCTATTTTACGCTGGTATTCTGTGAGAGCGTGGTCTTTCCCCGGTCGAGCCGACCCATTCGTGCTACAACTATACTACTAATATAGCTGCAGCATGGCTCTACCACGTATTAAAATGCTGCTGTGTTTTGTATGATTAGTGTAGAGAATCGGAGACACTTTTTAATGGATACGAGGTATCCATCAGAACTATCTTAGTACTCAGAGATGACAACACAACTTCATTTTGATTCTTAATCGAAGATAAATGATGTCTTTGGTCCACAGTACCTACTCATCATCACTTAGTAGACTTTGTGCTCGTTTGTGACCTTTATTCTATAAAATAAGACCGCCAACAAATAAGCCTCAAAATAATCAGTTATGTGACGCTAAACAGCGCTGTAGAATTATGTTTCATTAAATATATATAGGTACTAAAATGGCCGTATCAAAACAGTTTCGTTCCATTATTAAAAATAAAATAGAAAGCTAAAATTAATAGCTATATTTGTAAAGAATGATAGAAATATATTGTTTACATGGAAAATAAATCATCAAAAACTGAACGTTCACCTGAGCAAAAAAATTTACAAATACCGTGTCTAAATTTTGCTCATCTATTCCTAAATCTCTTCAAGATTTCACAATGACTGATAACAAGGTTTCTTTTGCCTTAAAACATCTAAGCTAAGACAACCCGAATAAGTAGAATTATTTTATTTCGGTTTTGTGTTAAACTTTCAAAGAGCCCTCTCACTACACTTTATTGCCTATTTATTTGAATTTTTATAAGCCTTCATTAGTTATAACATCAATATTTACAACAATTAATAGCTAAAGACTTAAATTATCATAATACATTCTAAATAACTCATTAATTTATTGTATAGCGCCAGGAACGCTAACTGGGTTTCCTTGCCGAGTGTTTTTGGATTTTTGATTATGTTTCCTATGTTTCACTCACACGTCAAAACGTATACAAACCTAGTGATCCCCGTTACAGTTATAATAAATTTATTTATTTATTATTAATTTACTATAATTTTGTATTGCTTGTAAAACAAACAAGTTATTCGTTTGATATTGATATAGTCTCGCATATCTCGAGGACAAATGTCGTCTCCAAACCAATTCAACACCTGAATAAGTTTAATTTCATTCAATTATATTCAGTAATTATAAACAAACTGCAAACAGTCACCAAATGGGAAGGGGTAGTGTGGGTAGACTAAATGTCACCCACACCCATATTATTCATCCAGCTGTCGATAATACTGACTGCTGAATTAGATTGTCAACTCGAACTCGATATGTCTTACTTTAGATCTCGTCTGTACTATGAGGTGTTATTTCGCCTAAGCGTGCCAGCGTATTATGTTATGAATAATAAAGATCTTTTTATCTTAACAATAATAGCGGTTCGTCATTCACATCACTATCAAAGAAAGGCGATAAATATGCTACCACGCCATTAACAAGCAATACCATGTATAGAAAATAATTTCAACATACAAGTCACGCTTTGTATGTAGCTACAAGATATAATAAATCAAATGCTTTCACGCAGCAGGCAAATGAAATGTTCTGTGCCGATGATATATGCGGCTAATTCATGAATACAATTGTGCATAATCAAAGTTGAAGGTAGGTACCTAGCTGGGCTTCTGTAACGTCTCTGAATGATGAAATATAGAAGAAATTAATGATTGCGACCACGTACAAATGTGTTGTTGCGTTCGAACTTAAGGTTTGTAGTGATCGGAATTTCCAATGTTCTTTTGTATGTTTGGTTGCTGTCAAAACAACCAATTTCTGACTAACCTTCCTCACTATGATATTGTAAAGCTAAAGATGGTAAATTAAAATTTTAAATACAACAATATTCTCGTCTATATTAAACCATCTCATATTTTAAGGCGAATATCTGATCAATAATGAAATTTTAAATTAAAAAATACATTCTAACGCAAGTTAAGCTATCCGCGCATGGAGGCTAGTCATCGGGCAGATCAACTATCGGCTAGCTTCAACATAATATGTATTCTGTAAATCTAAAATGTTCTGTAAATGTTTTTTTTTTTATATAATTCTTTATTTAAAATTTTATACATTTTATTTGACGATATCATAGCTCTGATAACGCTACTCTGTTCAGCAAGCTTGCATAGATTTTCTGCCATTGGTAGGTCACCAAAGTTTCGTCCGCTTGCATTTAGCAGTGTGCTCCGTTCAGGTAAAAGTTCCATCAAAATTGGCCACTTGCATTATGGAATGGAATATTCTATCTAAAGAAGGTTGAAATATTTTCTCATGCTGCAATTTTAAATTAATTGTAAAAGAACTAATACATTTAGATGCAGGAAGTCGAGAGATGCAAATGGTGCAGGATTGTGCTTTGTGTTATTCTTTGTCGGAGGCCTGTTGAGCAATATACTTGTGAAGGGCTGTAATGAATGAATATTTGAATAAACTCCAATTCGTGAAGTAAAAGCATTGTGATACCAGCCAAACCAAAAGGCCAAAGCCGTTAACGTAAGATGCAAATTTGATACAAGTCGTAGTACGGTCCCAAAAGTACATATTTTAAACACAAAGCGAAAACATGGCAAAGGCGGGTTAGCAAATTCAGGCGCGGTCAATTCTGGTTTATGTGGCCTAATCGCATTTAATTATATTATCGTATGTAAACTTTCTCGTTTGATTTTATTATTGAATTTTGTATTGTTAATTTTATTCTAATTTTCAATATCTTTTGTTCACAGGTAAATGTCGCTGCTCAACATCCTTGATATGATATAAGTACACGTTCAATAATACTATTGTAAACAAATGGTATTATAATATATATATTATTATGGTAATAGCTCACAAATGTTACCAATTATAAGCTGCGAATAATGTATGCAAATAATGTGAAGTGGTTGCGTAAAAGATTCCATTGGACTCCTATATGGCATTTCGACTAACGGAAATGATAGGAGAATATACAAATTAATATTTGTTTGTTCGTATTTTATGCGCTGCCATACCGTTCTTCAGATTGCGGTAAAACTTTGTCAACTTGTTGCTTGCACTTGCGCGAAGTTTATAGGCATAGTACAATTAACTTACACTAGGTGGCGCGCATATCGTAACGAAAATTTATTTGGAAATTATAGATCATTCAGTTTCAATTACTGTATTATTAGTTCTAACTAAACAATATAAGTCTTTCAAATTTAGACCGATATTTCCACAATTATTTCTACTGCGGCAGCAATGCGCCGGGTACCAGATAGTCTAATCTTCTAATATATCAAAATTAATTTTTGTTAGTTCGTATTTTATGCGCTGCCATATCGTTTATCAGATTGCGGTAAAACTTTGTCAACTTACTGCTTGCACTTGCGCGAAGGTTATAGCCACAGTACAAATAACTTACAGCAGGTGGCGCGCGTATTATACCAACAAATTAAATTTGAAGTTAAATATAATTCAACTTCAATGAATGTATTAATTTAATTTATCATCAAACAATATAACGAACAATATAACTGTTCCAAATTTAAAACGATATTTCCACAATTATTTCTTCTGCGGCTGCTACGCGCATCTAGTTTAATATCAGAAATAAGTAAAGAAAATAAGTTTATCTAGTACCACATAATAAAAATAGACATTACTTATATGAAATTAAAAAGAAACGGAATCGAAAAGTATGAAAGACACAGTGTACATTAGTCAAATGTTAATGTTGACTTTTGATTATTTAGTAAGTATTTTGGTAGCTATATTTAAACGAACCAATTGAAGCTAATTAACAACAAGATTTCCGCAAAGTAACGCGTGACTCTTTTAATTATCCTAAAAAAAATCACTCATCACTCATCTATATCTACATCATACACTACTATATAGAAACACCTTTTCCGAATATTTATTGTGCACAAGGACAAACAGAATGAACGGAAATCGAACCCGTAGCCCGCAGAGCCGCATGTGATTTTGCGATCACTAATCCAATTGCCAAGCATATCGATTACATCAAATTCTCCCAAATTAGGATATGCCTTTAAAGAGAAGAAGCCCACCGCGGAGGTCGGCTTCTTTTCATATAATTAAAGATGACAACTCACCTAACAGTGAGTGTATGCAGTGAACTCTAAGCCAACTTCAATCCTCTATTAAAAATCACTATGCCGATTCGTTTTTACCCCTGAGGACTAAGGTGGAATGTCTCACTAGTAAAAAGTGTCTCCGATACTCGCCACACACATTACGAATCACAACAGTTTCTTTTAATAAGACAAGGGTGAAAAGCGAGCACACAGTCCACCTGATGGTAAGTGGTTGCTGTGGCTCATAGACATCTACATCTATCCTCGTTTGCGAATCAAAATGCAGATGCGTTGTCAGCCGTAAGGACTAAGATGGAATGCCTCTTTTACAGTAAAAAGGGTCTCCGGTTCACTACACTCATCATACGAAACACAGCAGCATTAAGCTGCTATTTTACGCTGGTATTCTGTGAGAGCGTGGTCCCTCCCCGGTCGAGCCGACCCATTGTTCTACAACTATACAAATAATATAGCTGCAGCATGGCTTTACCACGTTTACTACGTTAAGGATAATATTGTACCTACTTCTTTGTGTCGAAAGGTGGTGAATTCAATTAACTAATCTTCCAATCCCATTCGGTTTGTAGCCTTATACTGCTATGGCCTGTATGTACTGCCTTCCAAGCATACGCATTACAGCACATACATCTACCCACAACTCTAAAAAGAGAGAGAAAGAGGAGGAAAGAGTGAGTCATTTTGCCAAATATTGCTGAAGCATATTTCTAACTCTTAAGTTTCAAATCCTATTGCGTTAACTTTATGAATGATTTATTTTTAATCTAAAGTAAAAAGAAAAACACTGTTATTAAAATTAAAATCTATAAATGTGCCTGCTTGGCACAGGCCTCCTCTCATTTCTGGGGCAATTACTACTCCGAATTACTTCACATGTCCACAAAATATTTTTATTCTTGAGATATGTAGCTTTATCCACAAGGTTTACTTCACCGCCGAGTACTACGTGTAAAATGAACATTTACTATTATTGTAATTAACAATTTCATTCGTGCCGGCGTGGATCGAACACCGGTTAATCCGTTACCGTTACAGCGTTATTTAAAGTCCTCTGCTGAACAACCGTTGGCAACCGAAGTTTTCTTAGTTGTTATTAGGAAGACGTTGCTGCCCATCTCCTGATTTGTTTCCCTCTATTACTTCTTACGACACCCACGGGACGATATGCGGTAGTGGATATTCTTGCAGCTTCAGCTGCCGCAACACGGTATAATATTTTTAATCTAAGGCTGAATAATGCATAGAACCTTTTATTTCACACGATTGCAATCATTAATCAGCTTCACAACGCGATAATCACGATTAAAACCCTACAGGCTTCTCGAGATCGGGGTAGAGTCAACCGGAAGTAATGAATTAATTCATATTATATTTTAATTAAAAAGCCTATTTTGTACACCTTTTCTAGAGTCGTTACTCAGTACGAAATTTTTACAAACAAATTATTGAAAAGTTTATTTTACAGAATTTAAGGTAACAAATGACAATATTGGGCGAGAACAGTAGGTGGAAGAGCCACGCTGCAGCTTTATAATGGTTGCAGCACGAATGAGTCGGCTCGACCGGGGCTAGGACCACGCTCTCACGGAATACCAGCGTGAAACAAGGAATAATTTTGTGTTTCGTAAGGCAAGTGAAGAGAGCCGGAGATCATGAGAAAAACCGCAATATTATGCTGCTATTTGACGCTTATATTCTGTGCAAGCGTGGTTATTCCCCGGTCGAACACCATTCATGCTGCAGATTAATACGCTGCCACGTGTCAAAACCAAACTGCTGCAAGGTCTCCACAGTCTTTTTTCTTTGCGCCCAATTTTTTTCTTTTTTAAAAAGTTTTTGACGATACTGTTTATATAATATATAGTTTATATTATAACGCCTTGAAAAACTTCAATATAGCTTTAAATGCTTATGCTAGGAATGTTTCACGACAGTAGTCGGATGGCCAATTTGAACCTATGACTTTTGAGTTTTGCAATCTTTATCCTTAACCATTAGGCTATTATCGCTTTTGTGTAGGTATCTTTCGCAGATTGACTTAGCCCTATGACTAAAATGCATCCATACATAGACAGTTTGTATAGTGGTCGTAGACGTGACTATTGATTATGTTGTGGATCGGCGTTTGAATATCGGGTCGGACCAAAATCAATAATTAGGTTTATCTGTCAAGAAATTTTCAGTAGCAGCCCGGAGTCAGTAGGTTGGCGGTGTTTCACCTCCGTGCCGCTGGTCCTGCGCCTGATCTCTCTCCGCTTGTGTAGGATAGCCGTCCCATCGGACTATGAGAGTCAGGGAATAGATAGAGCACCTTTTTTTTACATGGGGAAATGCCTACGCATACCCACCTCGCGGGGGCAAGGACGGGTTATGTCGGACTCGCACCGACTAAAACCTTCGCCGCATATTGACAGGGCCACGGGAACGCTTTCGCACACATCCGCGTCCCACCAGCGCCGGCCGCTCCATGGCGCAGCCCATTCTCGGGGGAGGACCTCTCCTCCCCATTCTCCTTCTCAGACAAGGCGCACCAGGAACACAAGGCACGCCCCTCCACGGCCTCCACGGCCACCGCTCAGTAGCACCCGCTTTCCCGACCCCAGGGGCGGATCGGGTCTCTGGCTCTGGCTCTGGTAGGAGAGCGGCGCCTCGCAATACCGACACTCCTCTCCCCCGCTGCCCCACCACCACCGCATCAACGGTGCGGCCCCGTCAGAGTCGCGGAGGATAGGGCGAGTTGAGCATCGACATACCAACACTCCTCTTCCTCCGCGGCTCCAACTCGGCTGCAGCGGTAGGGGGAGAGGACACCCCTCTCGCCGTAGCCCACCGACAAACATCCGAAGTGGGCTCGCCAAGCCCACTTTGAGTGGCCACCTCGGGCCGGCCTCCACCACGGGCCAGCCTAGGGGTTCTTCTTTGTTCACCGTGGGTGACCAAGCCACGGCTAGTAAGCCCCCCGCCGACAAGGTCCCGCCTTGTCATTGCGGGGCTTATCTCATTCGGGGGATAGATAGAGCACCTGTGCTTGTGCTTACATTTGGGCACAGATTCTTTCCTGCGCAAATAGTGCCGTGATCGAAATTCGGTCTGGAGGACATTAATTAAAAAACTCAATTTTTAAATGTACCCTACCCTACTTTCATTTTCATTTTAAGTGCCTATGACGTAAGCACTTAAAGTAATATCAGCATCAATATCTCAGATTCCGTCAACGCTTGGCAAGCCCTCATTAGAGGCAGTACAATTGCGACGTCGAAGCCTAAATAGGGCTGACCCGCCCGAATTTAATTGGCCTCTCTCGTTATGGAGATACAGAGAGCAACGAGTATTTAAAGAAACGAAGCTGGAACAGTATACATTCACAAAATAATTTTTAATAATTATAAACTTTTATACTCCTTACGAGATGGATTACTAATAATAAGGTAATCTAAAATTATATTATTAAATAAAAACCGTATGACTTATTAGTCAAAATACCTATCGAGTCACAGGTCTTGTGTTTTAATCTGAGCCCCTCTGTCTCATGACAGTAGTATGCGTGTTCCGATGTAACGATAATGCAATTTTGACGACTTCGTGGTGCATGGTTCGAATCCCGCACTAAACAAATATTTATTTTGCATACAGATAAGTGTTCGGGGTCTGGATGTTTACTTTTTTTTCACTACTGGGCATAAAACTGTGTTTTTTTCTCAGACATGCAGTATTTCTCCCAATTTCTCTTAAAACCCTATCAGTAATAATAGGAGGCATGTATCTAGCAGGAGAACGTTGGTCTATAGCTTTTACTTTACTCATACCTCCTGACTTTAACGGTTTGATAGAGATAATAAATTGGTACACTTTCCGTGGGAAACTTATGACGAAGTAACTTGATCTAATGCTTACACGTTTATTTAGTAAATTACTTTAATTGCTTATTCGTTGTTTATAGTGGAGTAAACCTCGAGGATTTATTAACTTGGAATCCTGTCATGAAACTAATTTTCGTAAAATATTAATACTGACCTATAAATTGATTGGCTTATTTTTTTTCTTAATTTATACAACGTTTATGTCGTCATCATTATGATGGATGTATCCATTCCATTGCAGCCTATAAAAGTCCACTGCTGAACAAAGGTCTCCACCATAGAATGCCTCAAAGAGCCATAGTTGCCACGCTTGGCAACCGTAGTTTTTTATTATTGTCGTTTTTTGGAAGACTCCTGTATCAGTTTCCCTATGTCGCCTCTTTACGACTACCACGGGACGATATGAAGCATTGCATATTCTTACACCGTCACTTCACGGCGTTTTGTTTATGTCATCCATCGGTTCTTAATACGTTTGCATATTTTCGGATCATACAGGCAAGCGGAAGTGGGTGGAAGTGCTGTTACATTCATACATTAAAACATGCATACATACATACAGGTCAAGGTCAATAAAAGCGTGTAAATATCCTCCTACGGACTGAATATCGGTCGCGGTGGCCACTTGCAAAGGAGACTAGTCATCTGCACAGGACAGAATTATAGTGCACGATAGACATGTGTCAATCGTGAATGATTCGTTCATTTCAACCGGGTCGCATCAAAGTATTGATAATTGCAATTACATTTTTTTAACGTTCCGGATCAAACGATTGACAGGGCCTACGACCAAAGAGTATAGTTATGTCCGACGACCGTCATTATCAAGCGGGTCTCATAGATCACAGAGTACTGAAACTCGAAATGAACCATTTCAATGATATATTTATTTATTTAACCTTTATTACACACCTTTTAATAAGCGATAAAAAGGGTGGACTTAATGCCTTATTGCATTCTCTACCAGTCAACCCTGGATGATTTGAGAAATGATCGACCCGAATGACCCGGTTCGTAAGACGAATCAATTCTTGAATGATCGGGTCACAAGAAATGAATGAATGACACATGTCTAGTGCACGAGTGTGGTATAAAGATCCAGTATAATTACAGGCTATAAAGTATTCCATCTTAGTCTGTATGTAAATCCTTTGTTAAAGCCAAGTACACGGCAGAACCAATCAGTAATCACTTAATAAGAAAACAGTGAAATCGATCTCGAACTTTCTATCGCTCGAATCTTAGCTAACGTTCGCATTTTACATGTTTAAGACCAGCGAGAGTTTCTTAACAAACATTTGCCACAAATAAAGATGTCGGACGAAACTGTGAATTCGCAAGCCAGTTTACATCGTGCTCGTTTTAACGTGTTTAGGAACCAGCGTGGATTGTACAACTGGATCTCTCTCGAATATCGTACAAATACGATCATTGTCTTCTGTCTTGTATTTAATTAAATGTTAAAGTCGTTTCAAATAAAAGTAGCTGTAATTATATTGAAAATTGCATGCTTTTACACCAATGATCTCTACTCGGAATGATAGAGACTGCCTGATTGTAAATGGATATGATGACCTCCTACCACCCATTGATATATATGTACTACGCACTAGATTTCGCATTCCGAACATTCACTATGTTCAACTGAACTTTACTGCAACCCTTACACCTTACACCGTACACCTTACTTTAGTGTCATTTACTGTGGCTTCAATATTCATGCAGTGTGGAGCGGCGATAATAATACGAGATTTCAAATTAAAGTTTAAACCTTACGCAAATAACAATTCAGTAGTCAAGTAAGTAAAATTTTTTGTTGTTCAAGTGAATAAATAGGTAATAATATCGTAATATTTTACTATCTACCGCGCATGCGCGAAGACATAGAGTAGCGCACATTTTTTGTTTGGAATAGCTTCTCTAGTACGTAGTACATATAACTCAATGCTACCACCATATTCATTTATTCTCTTTGGGACACCTATATTGAACCTCGATTAAGAATCAAAAACGATTAATCAAAAATTACTGGCCGTGTAGTGGCGGTGTAAGAATATCAACTACCCCATATTTTCCCGTGGGTGTCGTACGAGCCGATAGACAAAAAAAAACAGGAGATGGGAAGCAGCGTCTTCCTAATAATAACTAAAACTGCGGCTGGCAACCCGCCTGCCAAGCGTGGCAACTATTTCAAATATCCCCACTATGAGGCAATTTATGCGGTAGGCCTATGTTCAGTAATAGACTTTTGTTACACTGTAACGTTAACTTTAGGAATCAAAACGCAGGTGGTAGGCAGATGCGGCCACACCACAGGGTCAGGTCTAGTGAGGGCCGTTGTGTGTTAATACTTGTGGCTCAATATGTCCTGTGATTTCGATATTCTTCTGAATATACAATGGGACATGTTGCTATCAAATCGACCAGCAGGTCTATTCACAATCGTCTCCGAAAGGGAAATCGACTCGGATTCGATAACTTTTCGCACGGAAACCAATAAACGCTATTCACATTCGCCGTTCGGATAAATTTGACATTCTTTTTCGGGAATTGTGACAGTTCGCATCGGAAACTTCACGAGAGCTCTGTGGCTGGCGAAAACTTGAAAAGTGATAATTAAAAGAGATTAATAAGCTTTTTTAAATATAAGGTAGGTAACATAAATTAATTGCAATCATTTATTGGACGTGTTTCTATATAATTACTACAATATTTACACTTAATGCAATCCCACTGACATTCGATAAACTTTCCGTGTCGAATTCTAAACAAGAGGAGATATGAATACCAAAGCAGGAGGACTTTATTTTAATGTGTAAAGTTATTTTGCCACTATAATGTTATTACACACTGTTAAAGGCATTTTCTTTGCAAAATTACATGATATATTATTACTTATGTAGGTGTAAAAAAAATTTATAAGGCATGTTACCAGAAATAAACAAATTTCAAAACAACAATAACACAAAACGGAATAATAAAATAAATTTCACGTTTTTTTTATAGAATAAGGGTGACAAACGAGCACACAGTCCACCTGTTGGTAAGTGGTTGCTGTGGCCCATAAACATCTACATCTATCCTCGATTACGAATCACAATGCATATGCGTTATCAACCGTGAGGACTAAGATGGAATGCCTCGTTTTCAGTCAAAGGGTCTCCGGTTCTCTACACTCACCATACGAAACACAGCAGCGTTAAGCTGCTATTATTACGCTAGTATTCTGTGAGAGCGTGGTCCTTCCCCGGTCGAGCCGACCCATTCGTGCTACAACTATACCAGTAATATAGCTGCAGCATGGCTCTACCACGTAAATAAACACCTCATAGCATAGTGGGGATATTTAAAACGTTCCACATTGTTTTCAATACGATTATATTGACTGAATTCAATTAGAATCATCACAAAAATAAGCGAATTTTATGACACTGTCTGCATAGGACAACATTGCTGTTTGTCTACAGGTTTTAATTCCGGATTAAACAAGCTTCCATTTTTTTAAATTTTAACTGTAGCTGTAATAAAAGCAGTTGAGGTTCCGGCGTTAAACACGTTAGAATTGTATCACGGTACGTCACAGTGGTGATATCATCGCCACGATGTTGTCCCACGGCAAGTTGCGGAGATGGCGTGTCGCAACCACTCCGGCGAATGTTCGAATTTGTCCTCACGATTACACTACAGATTGTCATCTTTACTCATCACGAAATAACGCAGCAGGTTTGTATATTACTGCTGCAACTCGAAGTGATTCGAAATAAATGTGAATTTAAAACCTTAAAGTTATCCATCAAAATATGTCTCATCGTCATCATCAAAGCACGGTCCTGAGCCTTCTGCTTTCATCGACTTCCTGCATATCTTACCAGTCAATATATCACTGGCCACACACACTGGTTGTACAATCTTGTTTTCAATTTTTAAGATCTACGTAACGAAAAGATTCCGAACGGTCATGCCCATCACTGGTCTAGGCCTGGCATAAACGAGATGTTTTTACTAGCACCCTAAAGTAACAAGATCTTTCTGGCATATTCTATAGTCTCCCCTTACCATACTCATGGGACGAAATGAGGTATAGTTATTCTATTTCACGATTATGTTTTGACTTTGGTTGTTGTTAGCTGTGCACATACACATTGTGTTAGTGTGCGTAGGCCTCAGGAGCGCTCCCTCGCATTTCGGATACATCGGAACGAGATTAATCGTGAAGTAGAATAACTATAATAGGCAAAACAATCTGCTTGTGTGAATAAAAATAAAATTTCCCGCGTGTGTGAATAAAAACATATTTGAAATATAACACTAACGAACCCAATTAGTACGTCTAGAAATAAATATCGCCTTATCTATCAGATTCGAGTACCCTTGGTAATCATTTGAAAAGGAATCATGTCGGATCCGCCAAAACTGAGTCACGACGCAACAAGTCTGCCACCGCTCCGTATTTACGAGCGACGTTCTCGTGCTAAGTGGGAATTCTATCGAGCGACCAACGGTACGGGATTTAGAACTTAATCGGACAATCACCTTTATTTTATTGTGCCAGTAACAGCTGACTGGAGTCTCTCAAAAATTCTTCACACATGTTTTTGATGGCTTTAAAAGAACTGAATATCCGAATCAGGTTGGTCGGCTGGTTACACCAATTTTGAAACATTTGGGCTTTGTTATGTGCAACTAAAAGAACACAAACTAGAGAAAGTCACTTCGGAATTAGTATAATATTCTAAAATTAAAAACTCCAAAAATCCGAGTTCGATATCCGAAGTTACCACTGTTATTCTCGATTGCAATTTTAAGCTGTTTTACCACGTGTCCAACGGGGAATGAAAACACTACAATACACACGCAAGGAATGTAATATGAGAAATTATAAAATATTTGAGTTCACTAAAAACTCGCCAGAGGGAAATGAAAAAGGAGATGGGCAACAATATATTCCTGATAACGAATGAAAGAAACGCCTGCTAAGCGTGGCAACTATGGCAGATCATCAATCTACGGGAGAGAACTATGTTCAGCAGCGGACTTTTGATAGGCTGTAATAAACAAATGAATTTTTGAAGAAACTTTGATAACTCCATCACCTACTATCCCACCTTTAAGCATGGATTTCTTTTTGTTCTTTTGTATGATTTTTTTTTATAGGAGAGGGGGCAAACGAGCATACGGCTCACCTGATGGTAAGTGACTACCGCCGCCCATGAACAACTGCAACACCAGGGGAATTGCAGATGCGTTGCCGGCCTTTTAAAAAGGAGTACGCTCTTCTCTTGAAGGTCCCTAAGTCGTATGTGCAGGCCGTCGTAGGTAGTCGTATGCGTAGATGATTTAGATAAACACTTATACTAGTTTCACAATATTTATTTTAAGCTATAATTATATTAATTATAAAAACCGAACGGTTCGCCTCACGGAATCATCAGGGTTTATGATAAGTGTTTCCAAATTCCAAAAAGTGACAACAATCGCAAGTATAAATTATATGTTTTTTTTTCTTTAAATTTCTTTCACCACCCGTGAAGTATTTAAAAAAAATCATTAAAATTAAAAAAAAACTATTTTATAATCGTTGGTGCGTCTGTTAGTGATCGTAACTTCTGAACGACTTGACCGATTGGGGTCATCTCTTCTCTGCATAGTATAAAACAAGTTCGCTTCCCGCCGTCTGTACGCTGAGATCTTTTAAACTACGCAACGGATTTTGATAAATTTTTGTGTGTATTTGAATGGGTCCCTAGATTGTTTAGATTCACATTTGGACCCGTTAGGTGGCGCTATTGTCGAGATCCCGAAATCGCCCTTGCGAAGCCGGGGCTGGTCGCTAGTATTCACACAATATGTACATGTTTGTTTTTTTCATCGCTTCTCTAGAATCCTATATTATGTGACGCTGTAGTCTGGTTATTAACAAATTTTATATTTAAACAGTAAAAAGAGTAAATTTGGAGTGAAACTTATCGCGCCACCTACCGGAAAAGGCAGAACAACATCTGCCGGACCAGCGAGTTATATTATATACTAGCAACCCGTCCCGGCTTCGTCTGGCTTGAACCTATTAATATGGCGTCATTTAGGCTTAAGATAATTTTTTCGATATCACAAAAATCTCCAAGTTTTTAAGATAAAATATAACAGAGGACACTCCTGGCGTTGCTTTCACAATCACAATCGGTTCAGCTACTCCGAAGATTAGCCCGGACAGACAAACAGACAGACAAAAATTTCATGCCTTGATGGCATATATGATGTAAATAACCCCTTGAACTCAATAAAATACAGTTATTGTGATATTACAGACAGACACTTCAATTTTATTTATATAATTATTTTAAGCGACAGTAGCCTAATGGTAGGGTGCGAACCGCGAACTCAAAAGGTCGTGGGGTCGATTCAGTCCTAACACCAGCATTTTAAGCTTACCAGGAGTAAAAAGTTAAAGTTACAGCCTATATGCATCCCACAGCTGGGCACAAGTCTCCTCTCATTTCTGAGATGGTTTTAGGTCAAGGAAATGTCCGCCGCGCTGCCCCAATGCGTGTTGGCGAACTTCATACGTCTTCGAAATATATTTTTTTCCTATTTCTATAACATGCAGGTTCCTCACGATGTTTTCCTTCACCGCCGAGCACGTGGTAAATCAGCACTTAAAATTGCAATTAACAATTTCATTGGTGCCGGTGGGGATCGAACCCTGGTTGCTCGCGTATTGTAAAATTTACAGTGAGCGCTTAGCCCCTGAGCTACCAGAAGTGGTTGCAGGGAATGTTAGTAATGTTAATAGCATTGCCAGTTTAAAAAATATATATAACGTAACAATAGCTATTATGCAACATGAAGACGCCCATTCACTGCACTACTTGAGCAATTAATATCAAATAGACGAGAGCATACTTTCTCACGACTTTCCAACAAGTTAATAAAGCCGGGCATAATAACCAAAGTGTACTTACAATGGCCCGCGTTCGATCCCGGTAAGTGCACGTCAACCCGCCCACGAGCCGTCGCCAGTACCCTTTTCATTCTTTGAAAATGTCAGATTCATCATCTGACGTGTGAATAGATTAAATAATTCAAATGTGTGACATTCAATTACAGTAAAATCGTGAACAGTTTACGAAGAATTTACGATGTACAAAATATTTTCATAACTTACTCTAAGGGCTGATTTTCAATCCTCAGATATAGACAATATAAATCAAATCGTCTAGCACGCAGACTCGACGACATCCAGCCTGCCGAACAAGCCGGTTTCCGAAAAGGCTCTAGTACCATAGACCATATACATACCCTTCGGCAAATTGTACAGAAGACCGATGAGTACAATCTGCCACTTTGTGTGGAGTGGACTATGGGAAAGCCTTTGATTCCGTCGATATTTGGGCGGGGGCAACAGTCACCTCAACGGTGCCAAGTTGAATGTATACCCGGCTACGGTATTTCGGGCTACTATGGCTATACGAGTACAGAACCAGAGTACGAAACCCATCCAACTGCAGAGAGGTGTAAAACAGGGTGACGTTATATCCCCGAAATTCTTCACCGCTGCATTGGAAGACGTTTTCAAGCTACTGGACTGGAAGGAATACGGTATTAATATCAATGGCGAATACATCACTTGCCTTCGATTTGCCGACGATATAGTCCTTATCGCAGAATCGCTGGAGGACCTAAGACTTATGCTCAATGACCTAAATAGTGCCTCCCAACGGACAGATCTTAAGATGAACATGGACAAAACAAGGAAGAAGTGTAACGTCCATGTCACACCTATGCCGGTAGTTGTTGGGAGCACTAAGCTCGAAGTTGTGGACGAGTATGTTTACCTGGGAGAAATAGCCCGACTAGGTAAGTCCAACTTCGACCGAGAGGTCAATCGACGGATTCAACTCGGCTGGGCAGCGTTCGGGAAATTACGATACATCTTCTCGTCAGGAATACCTCGAAATATGAAAACGAGATTGTACAACCAGTGCGTCTTGCCAGTGATGACTTATGGATCTAAGACGTGATCCTTTACTGCTGGCCGTATGAGGAAGCTCTAGGTCGCTCAGCAAGCTAAGGAGAAGGCTATGCTCGGAGTCGATGGATGCAGGCGGCTCAGGACCGTGCTTTGTGGCATTCTTTGGGGGAAGCCTATGTTTAGCAGTGAACTTGTGAAGGGCTGTAATGATGAAAAATGATGATGATGAAACAACTTAAAAATTACACTTCTTTAAAGAAAATGGTTCAATTTCTTTTAATAGCATATGGGTCACCTTTATGCAAACGAGCACACAGTTCACCTGGTAGTAAGTGGATGCCGTGGCCCGTTTCCAGTAAAAAGGGTCTCCGGTTCTATACACTCACCATACGAAACACAGCAGCAATAAACTACTATTTTACTCTGGTATTCTGTGGAATCGTTGTCCTAACCCGGTCGAGCCGACCCATTCGTGCTACAACCATAATATAGCTGCAATTTGGTTCATTTTTCTGTGTGAGATTTGAACCCGTGTGGCCCGTTACGCCGCAGTCAAACGTTTAGCCCCTTAGTTACCAAACTGTCAATATTGTAAGCGATTTAGGAGTTGAAGAGTTTCTTGAATAATATGAATGCTGGTTTGTTCTCTCTTATTTATTTTCCTTTATATCATTTTGAAACAGATTACCCATTTGTAATATTAACTACCTCGTTGGTCTAATGCAGAGATTCCCAAAGTAATCGATATCGAAATCAGTTTCCCAGGGGCGCCATAAACAAAAACTGATTTTGGGGGTCGTCGAGGTCTAAAAATCGACCTCTAATAATTTATACAAGTTCTTATATGAAACTTTCAAGATACTGTATAATTTGTGTTATTTTAATGTTTTTTTTTTAAAAATAATTACCTAAAAGTATTTTTACGTAATTTGTATTAATAATTATTAATTACACTTGATATTTACTTAATTTTAAGTCTATTTATTTTGTTAAATTTTGATGAGAAAATGATGTCAAGTTTACTCACTTAACCAACCGCAAAGTTTTAAATTGGGAAGTATTTTGTATCAATAGGAAAAAACTAGAGATTGGATTTTTAAAGTAATTTGGCTATGGGGGTCTGAGGTATCAGTTCATTGTGGAAAAGGGGTCTCTTGCCCAAAAGAGTTTGGGAATCCGTGGTCTAGTGGTAGTAAGCGCGACTGCTGATCAAGGGGTCCCAGCTTCCAACCCGGAGCCGGTACAAAAAGTCAGTTATCGGATTTTTCTGTCAAGAAATTCTTAGAAGCAGCCCGGAGGTAGAAAGTTGGCGGTGTTTTTCCCCCGTGCCTCGATAAGCACATAAAGTTTTGGTCTTGCTTATAATCTATCTCGGGTCATGTTGGATTCCGGTCCCATCTGATAATGGGAGTGAAGTAATAGAGAATGCACCTGTGCTTGCGTAGGCTGGGTGGCTAGTCTCCGTTAAGACTGGTCGCCTTGTTTGAAATTCGTTCTGAAATAGGTACATACTACATTAGAAATTATACTTTCAAAATGTTGAAATTGGATATTATGATATTGTTAGTATTCATTAGAAGGTTATTTGAATGTTGAAGAAGTCATTTCACATATCGCGTTCAGGTCACAGGTCAGCCCGCCTCTCACACCTAACGAGCTGCCTGACATTGAGTTCCCTATATATTATAATATATCTCATTTAGAAGTATTATAATAGAATCGTTCATCGTAAGCTATTACGATATAGAGCGAATTTTTTGAAAACGAGTGAATGATTTGATTATTTTTGAATGAATGGAATTAAAACTATAAAGCAAACAAAAATAAATAACAATATACACAAACACATTTGCAATTAAAAGGCATCGGACTCAGCATGATGCTGTAGCAGTGTTGCCACAGCCACAGCTCTATTATTCTGTCACTGCCTCATATTATTACAACGAAAAGTTGTGGTACATACTTCTGTTACCATACATAATTAAATAAAAGGTAGTAAAATAAAAATAACTAATATCATTGTATTATAAGTTAATTAAAAGAAAACAAATTAAAGTCAAAAAATTAAACTGAACCATGATAATAAATTGTATGTGTGGTGTTCAATAAGTTTAAAGAATACGCATAATATTCACACAAAAATAATAATATTTAAGTCGATGATAATAGCATAGATAATAGCATACATAAAAACAACAGTGAAATGTAATTAAAATTAGCTGATGTATAGACAGTAAAAATGTATTGTCTTTGGCCTTAGGCCAAAACGAACACATGCATATTATATCATTGAATGTAAACAATAAAAAAGTTTTCTAACATAGTAAATGAATATTACCATAGAGCGTGGTAGAGCCCCGCTATAGCCATGTTATAGCTTCAGCACAATTGGGTTGCTCGACTAGGGAAGGTTCACACAAAAGTTTGTGTGGAAACCCGCATGTCAGAGAAATTAAAAAAATTGAGGGCATGTGAAGTCCGCCAAAATTTACGTGGGCAGCAAGGCGGAGTTATCCTTAAAACCCTATCAGGGATAAGAGAATACTTGAGCCTAACAGTGTCACGTATTTATGCTCTATCTTAACTTTTATCACAGAATATTTTATTACAGGTATTAAAAACTATAACTGATACAGTTTTCTTCTGCTATAGGTACCGGACTGTAGGCGACGCCACGTCGTTCGTGAGTTAACTTGAATAGTAATAAACTGACTTACCGGTTGGTTTATGGTGAAAAGCTTACCCTAATAACAAAATCCTAACAGAATCCTACAAAGTCTAACAAAAAGCAAACATAATAAAAGCGAATATTAATTTCAATAAGCTTACCCTTTGGCTGTACTAATGTTGCCAAGAAATATTATTTACGCAGAGCTTTTTGACGTCAAAACATTTTGTTTGTTTTTAAGAACTTCTACTTTACTAGTTTACTAGTGGTTTATTAGGTGGCAGGATTCCTTTTCTGCCTAGGAGACCGTGTTTTTATATATAGAATAAGGGCACAAACGAGCACACAGTCCACCTGATGGTAAGTGGATGCTGAGGCCCATAGACATCTACATTTATCCCCGATTAAGAATCAAAATATAGATGCGTTGTCACCCCTGAGAACTAAGATGGAATGCCTCGTTTCCAGTTAAAAGGGTCTCCGGTTCTCTATACTCCTCACACGAAACACAGCAGCATTAAGCTGCTATTTTACGCTGGTATTCTGTGAGAGCGTGGTCCTTCCCCGGTCGAGCTGACCTATTCGTGCTACAATCATAATATAGCAGCAGCTTGGCTCTACCACGTCAGATACGTGTGCTCATTTGTCACCCTTATCTATAAAAAAACTGCATTTTATCAAGGTTTCGTTTACGTTTTACAAAACTTTCATTCTAACAAGTTAGATACTGTATCTTATTTCATTCTTAATTTATGTTCAAATAACCTTGAAAACGATACCTCAATTTTTTGTTTCCTTTAATCGTTTAGATGTACCGGTCATTTATATGCAAATTTGAAAATTGTGGCCTATCATAGAAATAACTGTTATTTGGTTTATTATCAACTCGCTAAATTATTTTGATCGAAACTCAATTTTTGTTTATATGCTTTATTTAATTAATTGAAAATAATAATTGACTTTATAGCAGTGACAGTAAATCAATTTAGTAATTTACAAGAAATGGACACTACGTAATTGAGCTAAAGAAAGTTTTTTAAATAAATTTTGAAACAATATAAAAATTTAATTGAAATTTGAATAGAAAAATAAAAAATATAAAATATAAATAATTTATAAACGATTAAAAAATGTACTGTAGTATAATTGACTTATATTGAATCTCACAAATAATCACCTTTTAACTGATAATATTTGAGAGCTTTTTGGAACTGTTCTCTAAACCCTGACGCTAACAAGCGTGGCAGTGTTCAAGACATTCACAGATTAAAGAATGTTGTGAAATTATAGTTATAGAGATTGCATTTCATACATACTTATTATACCATCCAGGGTATGACTATATAATACGCTTTGCTGTCTAGATTCCATCTGTGTTACTGGAAGGTTACTGGGTACCTACTGGTAAACTGTTATCGCTTAGCAATAAAATGCCTATTTTAAACTTACACCCTATTATAAAAACTAAGCTATGAGGTAATCTTAGACCACTGTCTGCAGCGTTCCTCAGTTAGACTACTAATTCAAAATTATCTTAAACCATAGCAAATTCGATACTTACGTGATTAAATCCGCCCTATGTACTCTTAGCCTAAAGTCCGCCCTATGAACCCTTAGCCTAGAGTCCGTTACATTTAGCTTTTAAATAAATAAATACGTAAATAAATAATTAAAACATTGATACAGTGTATTACGGGTACAGCATGAATATATCGACTTGATCGAGGAAGGACATTCGTACGGAATCCACCTCGAAATACCAGCCGTGCGTCGTCTGATGAGAGACGGGATCCAGAACCCCTATTCCAGGGATCACCAATTAGTTTAATTATGGTCCGTTTAAAAATATATTAGTTTAATTTCAATAAACAAATAAAACCAAAAGAAATAAGAATATTTTTTTATTAAGAATACATCTATTTAAAAAGTAATAAAGTAAGTACCAAATATTAAAGCGAAAAATGGATTTTTTTTTATTTGAACAATCTGTCTAAAGTCTGGAACTAAGTTGGTGCAAGCTATTGCCAACAAAACTTAGGGTGGTCGTCGGTAAGACGAGATCGAAATTTATTTTTAATGTAGTTTATTTGGAAAACGCTGCTTTACAGATATATGTTGATCCAAATTTATATTTATTACCACACTAATTTTATCCAAAATTTTTGGCAAAGAACTTCCGAATTTTTGTGTTTTAAAACAGAAGACAATTGATTTATCACAAATTTTTATATTGCTATTCTTAGATTCATCTGGGTCCGCACAAAATAGGTCGGCGATCCGGATTCGGACCGCGGTCCGCCATTTGGTGACCCCTGCCCTATTCACTTGATACGAGGCATTCCATTTTAATCCTCAAGGATGACAGCATATCTGCATTTTGATTCTTAATAGAAGATAGATGTAAGTGTCTATGCGCCACAGCATAGAGTATAGCCACAGCACAGAGTAGAGCCACAGCATCACCTTGATAATAATGATCACTAAACCGAATTTCGGTCACGGCGGCCAGCCTAAACGGAGACTAGCCATCTGCACAGGATAGCATTATAGTGCGCAAATGTATGCGCAAGCATAGGTGCACTCTTTATTCCCTCACTCTCGTAGTCCGATGGGACGGTAAACGGACACGACCGGAGAGAGATCAGGTGCAGAATCAACAGCTTTACGTTCTTTCCAAGGCATGGTGGTGAACACCGCTAACTTCCTGACACCAAGCTGCTTCTGAGAATTTCTTGACAGAAAAATTAAATAACTGACTTTTTCTGACCTCATGATGATTAGTCGCGGTTACGGACACTAGACTAACGAAGCAGTTCAGCATCCTCACACCATCAGATGAACTGTGTACTCGTTTCTTACCCACATTTCTATAAAAAAAATTATAAATTCAAAATACCAGGAGAACATCGTCATTATTCAAAGGGAAGTGACTATCGCTGAGCGTAATGTTACATTATTAACGAGTTAATTAACTGTAATGAATTTTACGCGAGCGTTAATTGTCTGAACTCTAGAAGCGAGTGAATGTCACGGAGCTAGGACATCTGAATAAACTATATATATAGACATACTAGCTGTGCCCGTGACTTCGTTCGCATTGAATAATATTTAGTAATTTCTTATTATACACCCCTATTTGAATCGGATTTTGTTCACAATTTTATGGGCTTACCGGATTGGGCGGAACCCTAATACTTTTTTTTAAATAAAAGTAGCCTAAGTTACTCCTAGTAACATCACCTATCTGCCAATGAAAGTCCCGTCAAAATCAAAACAGACAGACAGACAAATATTTTAAAAATTGTTTTTTTTTATAAGTACCGTATAGTCTTTCATATGCATTTAGTAAAGAGCTGTTATATTTACATTTTACATTAGATTACAATGTGGGTGTCTTCAAGGCAAGAGTGAATAGGCTTTTGTTAAGTCAGTGCGCTTCACCATCTTAGGCTACATTACCACTTACCATCAGGTGGGATTGTAGGTAAGCGCTGGCTTAGAATAATATTTAAAAAAAACATTACAAGAAGACGCTTCAATTTTATTTATTTGAATATATAAGGGAGCCAGAAAGAGGGTTGAGTGGTTGATGTTTGAAATTGAGTAGAATCAAAACAACAATTTCTAGAATACTAATCTTTGTCTAAGATAAATGGATTTTATATAGCAGAAGAATATTTTGGCAAGCTCTGTGCTGTGTGTGTGCATTATGGCAGATTCTGTCAGCTATGTTCATTTGTCTGCATGTACATTATATATTTGTTTCTGTTGACGCGCATCATGTGAAAACTATAGGGCAATCGAAGCAAATAATTTTACCATCCATAACTTGTGGCACTTTAAATGAAAGTGATGGTATTTCTTTACCTATTACGGAAAACTCTAAATCACTATGGATGATGTCTGATCTTTTAAATCACAAAACAAAAGGGATGTAAACAGCTTTCTCATAGGCTGGTTTCTACTCTCGATCTGAAACTTTCCCCTTGGGTTGCACCAGCCTTCCCTAATTTTGACAGTTTTTTATGGCACAAGAGTCAACCACATTCCTAAAACATGCGGACTTCCTCACGATATTTTTCTTCGACGCTGAACACGTGGGAAATCAGCACTTAAAATTGCAATTAACAACTTTTTGTTGCTGGCGCAGATGAAACTAGGTTTGCTTGCATATTGTTTTCAATGTTATGGCAAACGCTTACATCCTTACCAATTTGCTGCCATTACCTATCAAAAGAATAATTGAAACTTACCCTTTACCAAAGATCTAATTTAAACAATTGAAAGATCTAATACGATAAGATATTTTTTTCTTTTTTTAAACTCATCCCCACACTAGGAACACAAAGTTTCTGTAGAAATTACCGTTACTGTTACAGCCTATTAAAGTCTACTGTTGAACATAGGCCTCCCCCATAGATTGTGTCATAGGGGAATATTTGCCATAGTTGCCACGCTTCGCGAGCGGGTTGGCAGTCGCAGTTTTTTAGTTTTAGTCGTTAATAGGAAGACGCTGGTGCCCATCTCCTGATTTGTTTCCCTCTGTCGCTTCTTATGACACCCACGGGATAATATGGGGTAGTGGATATTCTTACACCGCCACCACACGGTGAGTTTATAGAAATTATCCCAATTCCAAATTTAAACCGTTTTAAGAAACATCATTGGACTCGCCGAGATTACAACAATGTATTTCAAACAACTTAATCTCGTGGCAACGTTTAGAAATCTGAAAGTTGGTTCCCAAGCTTCACTGAAATTATCACCGATTCATGTACCCAGTTTCGTGGTGTAACGTCCTCTAACAAAGCGTTCTTGCGGTAAAATACTATACGGCTGTACGAAATTTACGATCCACCAACATGTCTCTTCTTCATGCTCTCGATATGTTTGTTTTCACTTTTCTACCGACTTCAAAAAGGAGGAGGTACTTAATTCGACTGTATGTTTTTCTTTTTTTATGTATGTTACCTCATAACTTTTTTTTGGGCGAACCGATTTCGATGATTCTTTTTTTATTTGAAAGCTGGTGCTTCTCATGTGGTCCCATATAAATTTGATCAAGGTTTGACTAATAGTCTTTGAGTTATTCTTAATAATTTATATTGAAATTGGTTGTACAAAATTTTTAAATTTTAATTATTGCCTTACAATTTGAGCCTCTATAACTAACCTTGTAGTGGCGGTGTAAGAATATCTATTACCCCATATCGTCGTAAGAGTGTCGTAAGAGGTGACAAAGGGAAAATGAAACAGGAGATGGGCAGCAGAAACTTCCTGATAACAGCTCCAAATAATAAAAAACTGCGGTTGCCAACCCGCTTGCCTAGCGTAGCAACTATGGAAAAATCCCCCCATGAGGCAATTTATGATGGTGGCCTATGTTCAGCAGTGGACATTTATAGTCTGTGATGGATGGATGTAAGTAACAGAGACTAAATATGCCGGGGTTTTAGAAAGGAGAACCTAATCCTTTCTATAACATCGGCAGCGATAGTCGCTTACCATTAGGTGAACCTCCACCCCAATAAACAATATCCATTCTACAAAATATCCCGTTGATTTACATAGTGATTCATCGCAGATCGACTCTTAAAACACACAAAAATATAAAACTATAAAACTGAAATGAGTTAAAATAAATCGGCTTAGGTGTTAGGACTCCTTTTATGCCTTGGATTCCGTCGGAGTTACCAGACTCTTTCCTATTTCTGTCGCTAAGCTTACCATCAGGTGAAGTTTTAGCTCGATTGCCACTCAATGTTAAAAAAAAACTTACAAAGTATATACATATACTAACTCGTACTAACCGTCTTACGTATTTTTGTACAAATATATTTACTAATATATATAGATATCAGTAATCTTACGACTCAATAAACAAAAACTCGATTAGCGGGTTCTATATAGTATATCTAACATAACACAGTCAGACAACAAAATAAAATAAAGCACAATATAACGAGAACACGTAATGATGCCGTCTAGCCTCAACGGCATCGAACAAAAAACCTAACAGCTACGAAATTGATGAGTTCCTTACCGAAAATTGTTCGAAATTCGTGACCTAAGGTTCTTTAACGCGGTAACATTAATGTGCTTGACTATAAGGCTCATAGTCCGTTACGAAAAGTGGGTTAATTTGATTTGATTTTCTTTTTTTATTTCTTTAGCAAATCTTTAATGACTCAGCGTCTGTCCAGTCAGACGGATTCATTCTATTCTTAGCTATCAGAATAAATATCCTTTCTCTGTTTAGCGCCATACGGTATGAAGGAAAAAGGAAGAAGAAATGACCGGAATGAGATAATTAGCCGAGGCATGGTGTCTATAACCCTGTATTTCTCATTATTTTCTACATTTAATAGAACATCTTTTTTTTTATTAAAATACTAGTAATGCTATTAAACATTACTAATATTCCCTTCAACCACTTCTGGTAAGCTTAAAATGCTTGTGTTAGAAGTAGTTCACGACAGTAGTCGAGTGGCGGATTCGAACCCACGACCTTTCGAGTTCACGGTCCGCACCCTGCCATTAGGCTATTGACGCTTCATCGTTTTCCATTTACTCTTATTGCAACTGGCGACACACCTTATAACTTCTGAGATTAATTCATAAAATTATATACGATTATATTTTTGTTGGAAATTTATTGTATATTGCTTACGTGCCAAAATAAGCAAAACAGAACAATGAAGAAATCACCTTGGTATCTGTCGGTATAATTTTTTCCTGAAGATTACGTGGTAGAGCCGTGCTGCAGCTATATTATGGTTGTAGCACGAATGGGTCGGCTCGGCCGGGAAGGACCACGGTTTCACAAAATACCATCGTGAAATAGCAGCTTAATGCTGCTGTTTTCGTATGGTGAGTTTAGAGAATCTGAGACCCTTTTACCGGTAACGAGGCACTCCATCTTATTCTTTAGGTGTGACAACGCATCTGCATTATATTTCTTAACCGAGGATAGATGTAGATGTCTATGGACCACAGCATCCACTCACCATTAGAAGGACTGTGTTCTCGTTGGTCACCCTTATTCTATAAAAAAACGCAATCGCAAAATCGATTCCTAACAAACCTGCTATTTTATACTACACATACGACGTTAACATATACATAACATTATACCCATATTAAAAAGGAGTAGATATCGAGAAATATTATTATATTTACGTAAGATAAAAGCAATTACCAATTTGTCGAAGTTGAAACTGAAATATTTGTTGAGAAAGCTCCCGTCTGTAAGGAAATCTGATCACTCAATAAATGTCTTTCTTTATGAGAGGCCTAGTTAATTGCGTGTTACGGGGCTTTAATTCGACCAAATTACAGTTATCAAGAGACATTAACAAAGTAGCTTTTTTTATAGGTGGCGGTAAATATAGGAATGGGGAAAGATAAAAACGACCAGGTTGATTTATAAGACTGGATTTGGTTTGGTTTACAAGCGTGGAGCGGAACGCACGCTAGTCGTTAGTTGTTCGTCTCATAAAATCATGGGAATAACTTCTCGGAGATAATTAGAAGAATAATTTGTTAGTGAAGATGATGATGATGTTCCCCTAGCGGATTTTAAATGATAACTTGGATACCAGAAGTTTACACAGTATCAAATCTACCAGAACTTTAACATAGAATGCAAGATATATTAAAATTAATATGTTTAGTTTTATATATATATATATATATATATATATATATATATATATATATATATATATATATATATATTTAAACCTTTTGGTTAGTAGCTACTGCAGTCCATGGGCTGCAAGTGCCTACTAACACTAACTTCAAACAAAGAAAGAAATACGTTATCACCCCTGAGGACTAAGATGTGATGACTCGCAGCCTCTTATTATACTGACTGATTGACTGACGCTCCAAAACTGAACACAGCAGTACACGCACTGCGGATCAGCGAAAGAAATTGGTAAGAGGATGTTATTTACCCAGACGGACTCAAAGACACAAAAGGAGTCCTATGTTGTTGACCGTGACCGGTCGCCAAGATGGCGGCAACACTCTTCTATTGACTGTTTAATTATATTTCTGTGGTTACAGTACTTCATAGCCCTTGTGCGGTTACATGGATTTTAAAAACGTCAATAAAAGGCACAATATCTTTACACATAGTTAATGACGCTATATTATTTTCTCGGAATTTACCGGATATCAACCTAATTTTATTTTATACAATAAGGGTGACATACGAGCACATAGTCCACCTGATGGTAAGCGGGTGTTGTGACTTATAGACTTCTATATCTATCATCGATTACGAATCAAAATGCAGATGCGTTGTCACCCCTGAGATCTAAGATGAAATACCACGTTATATTTATTCTATTTCATGAAGAAATTTTGACTTTGGTTGTTGTTAGCCGTGCACATACACATTGTGTTAGTGTGCGTAGGCTGCGGGCGCTCGGGAGTAGCGCTCCCGAGGCCTACGCACACTAACACAATGTGTATGTGCACGGCTGACAACAACCAAAGTCAAAACTTCATCGTGAAATAGAATAACTATACCAGTAGAAAGGATCGCCGGTTCTCTACTACATAAGCTATAGTACCTTTTCAATTACCGCCACGTTTCTTCAAAGAGCCAAACTATAATTTCGGAGTGTCGTTGCGGCTTAAGGCAGAGAATTCATTACCTCATATCATCACGTGAGTGTCGTAAGACGACGAAAGGAAATTAATTAGGAGATAGACAGCAGCATCTTCCCGATAACAACTCGAATTGAAAAAAAACTACGGTTGCCAACCTGCTTGCCGAACGTGGCAACTACGGCAAATTTTCCACCAATGAAGCAATCTATGGGGAAACCATAAGTTTACCAATGAACTTTTGAAAGGCTGTAATGCTGATGATGTCTAGAATATAATCTTTTACATAACCAATAAATATCATATTCTTAGTTACTATAAATAATTTGGCCCTTGTTTATCTTACAACACAAACATCAAACTGTGCAGAGTTCGACTGCAAAAACTAAATTAGTTACTGTTAATTGGCACAAAGTTGAATTACGAAGTTATTAGAGTGAAAAAGAGCCGTGGTAGCTCAGATGGTTAGCACTCGCTGTAAGTTTCACAGTACGCGAGCAACCCGGGTTCGATCCCCGCCGGCACCAATGAAATTGTTAATTGCAATTTTAAGTGCTGTTTACCACGTGCTCGGCGGTGAAGGAAAACATCGTGAGGAAACCTGCATGTCTGAGAAATCAAAAAAAAAATATTACGAAGACGTGAAGTTCGCCAACACGCATTGGGGCAGCGCGGCGGACATTTCCTTGCCCTAAAACCCTCTCAGAAATGAGGGGAGGCCTGTGCCCAGCAGTGGGACGTATATATGCTGTAACTTTACTTTACTTTACTTTAGAATGAAATGTCGGTATTTTGAGCATTTATGTATTGTTTAGACACTTTGATTTGTATTAGATACGTGTTTGTTTACTTTTTTTTTTTAATTATATTTCCTGTTCTCTGTAACCGCTTTCACAGTGTTATCACTGCTCTAGATAACGGTTAATGCTTTTAGCATTATGTCCCCCTTATACTATTTTGTAAGCTTCATCATCATCATCATCATCACAGCCCTTCACAAGTCAACTGCTGAACATAGACCATTCCCAAGGAATGCCACAACGCACGGTTCACCACCTGAATCCATCGACTTCCTGCATGTCTTACCAGGTCGTCACTCCATCTAGTGGGGGGCCACCCTACACTTCGCCTACCGGTAAGAGGCTGCCACTCAAGAACCTTTCTTCCCATCGGTTGTCGGTTCTTAGCTTGTAACAAATTTCGGTTGTAAGCTTAAACAAAGATTAAATAAATAAATAAAGTGTTTCTGGTTACCTTCCTATACACGTGGTAGAGCCACTCTGCAGCTATATTATGGTTGTAGTACAAATGGGTCGGCTCAACCGGAGTATGACCACGCTGTCACATAATACCAGCGTAAAATAGCAGCTTAATACTGTGGTGAGTAGAGAACCGGAGACCCTTTTTACTTGAAAAGAGGCATTCCATCTTAGTCCTCAGTGGTGCCATCGCATCTGCATTTTTATTCTTAATCGGGAATAAATGTAGATATCTATGGGCCACAGCAACCACTTACCATCAGGTAGACGATGTGCTCATTTGTCACCCTTATTCTATAAAAAAAATATGCAAGTGTAAGAAGAGTAAAGCATCAATTAAAAGCAAACCACTTCCCACCTGCCGTATAGTGCCTTCTGAAATCTTTGTCTGCGTCTTAAACGTGTTGATTTAGTAACTTTAAAAATGACTGCACTTTCGGCGCTCGTAACGGCAACCGACAATAAATCACATGTTTATGCAAATCGAACCGCAATAAACAAGGATTTTAATTATTCGAAACGCCTGTTCATTTGTGGGCCAACAATAAATATACACTTTTTTATTAACATCATTATAGATTTATTGAAACATACTACCAGATTCTTTAATAAAAGTCAATGCACCAATAAGCAGTAACTTATTAATAAAAACTTACAAATATTATCTTAAAATTTCTTAGTTAACATAATTTAATACACATTTTAATTTTATTCCGATACAATAAAAGAAAAGAAAGAACAAACTGGACAGGCTATACAAAATACGAAAAGTGGACAAACATTATTAAATTATTTCCATAATTTATAGTCCTCGCGGAACATTCCAACATAAGTTTGATAATTTTTGTATCAAATTCTGTTCTTGTAATTATCCAATGATAATTCCTCGATTATATTTTTAGTTTATTACTTTACCACTCGTTTCTCCCGAGAAAGAGGTTATAGATAATGAGCTGACATCGTAAAGACTAGTGTTTTTTCTCTATTGGAATACTGCTATAACTTTTTAATTTCAATAACTCGTTTCTATTTTCTTCCTTATAGTTCATAAAATCAAGTAGGTACAACCTTATTGTGATTATAAACCTTAAGTATAATCACTTTAATTAAAATCAAATTCAATGGTATTTTTAATGGCTGATTCTCTTAACCTTAATTTGCATATTTATTATATTAGGTATATTTTTTTGTAAAACATGATCTAAATGACGTTTTTATTGTTTCAGACCTGGCTGCCCTAAGACAACTGCTCGAGAACGAAACGGGTGGTACATCTTGTCCCAGTTGTAACATGCCCTTTGACAAGGGTAAAAAGAGAAAATTAATCGACACATGCGGGCATGAGCGCTGTTACGCGTGCATGTTTAGGAACGAGGCTTGCCCCATCTGCGCCAGGAATAGCCAAGGAAGACGGCAAGTCATGGAGAGGTACACACCCTCACCGCAAAGGCAGTTCGACCAGGACTGGCAGTCACCTATGCGGTTGCCAAAGCCACCGAAACAGCCATCAAGCTTAGCGCAAAGCTGCCCCACGCCACCACACACCAGAAGAAGATTCTTCCTCAGCCCTAAATCCCTCAGGAGCCCTTTCGGACAACGAGCATCGCGACATTCTCACGAAAACCACGTACCGCTATCCGGTAAGCTATTGTGCAGTCAGTTAAAAAATGAAATATGTATATTTTATAATCATTGATGCCTGATTGACCTATTCCCATATTTGTAAGTGTAGAAATGCAATCGAATATGGAAAAGATTCCAGTCATAAATAACAGAGCGACGATTGCGACACGGCGACACTGCGCCTACGCCCGCACCGGATGTACGTAGGGGTTCCTTAAAAGACCGGTTGTCTACGTATTTATTAACCTAACCACAGATCCGATAGACTTTTGCAACGCTGCCCGCGCAGACAGGCCGGCTGCGAACTTTATCTTTACATCTGTTACATTTTCTATTAATTGCGTCACTCACTCTCCATCGTTATTTATCCATCTAGACAGTGTCGCAGCTGTTATTTCCAAGTAAATCGAGTTTCATTCACTACGTTTGTTCGTTTTGTTCTTTATTGATTTTTATTTGATACATTTCTTCTTCTATTTATCTTCTACTACATGGCACGCTGTTACTATTGCTGGTACAAAGGACAATGATATAAAGTCAACTTTAGCTTCATGAAATGATACTCCTGCAGGATTACCAGAAGAAGGAGCGAGGAACGCGGCCTGGCCTAGCCTGGTATTCAATAAGATCAGGTCTCTATGGTCAACGCACTCATCCGTACCGCAGGGATTGAACCAGTTGACAGGCACGGACAATCCTTAATTATATTGGAGGAATGTGGATATAACTTTCGCATAATATAATATGTTTCCAAAGAAAATAGTTCCTATATGGAAATGACGAAATACGTACCACCAATTTGTTATAATTTGAACTTTACAAAAGAATTTAAAAACTGCCTAATGACTTGAAATGTCTCATAATGTTAATGAAATCAATTTTTTACTAAAGTTCTCATTGCATTTGTATATTTTATAAAATTACCTTATTCTCCAAACAAATTACAGAGACAGCGGTGTCCACATTCCTCTGATCCAAATCCGGCACGACCGCTCGATTTTTGCACATCTTTTTGCCTGTTGTACATCGCCCGCCTCGGTTCGTTTGATGTGATGTTTTCTGAGGCGGATTGTTTGCGTGTTTTTGTGCTTGCATTTTAATTTATTGTGTATTCACTACCGTGTTAAGCACTAGATACGAAACCTACAAATTTTTCACGTAATCTAATAGTTTTTATATTATTACTGAACATATTTTTGTGTTTGCATGGTCAGCCCTTTACAATCACAGTTATAGCTTAATAAGTGCACTGTCATCAGTATCATCATTAAAATTTTGAAAATACAAAATTCTAATTATGGTACTAACTGCACAAAAATATATAATACTTTTAAAATTCTTTACATCGGTTCAAATACTTTCAAAATGACAAAAAGATAAAAGTACAGAAAACAATTAGCAACAGAAACCTCCTAGGTAGCTTCCGTATCGCTCCGTGAGTAAATGCATATTAAATAGACAATGCGTGTTGGTGTTATTTTTCGATTGATTCATTTTACTTGCTTTTGTCTTGTTTGGTTTGCTTCACTGTGTGTTTTATAGGATTTGATAGTGATGACCCATGGTCATGGGTATACAAATAAGAATGAGGTATTCCACGTCCTGATGTCATAATTAATACGGTAACTATGACTACAGCTTTAAATAATTTTTAGTACGATCTAAAACCTGATCATATTATACAAGCATATCCCAACAAAGGATGGACGGTCGCGGTCCGAGACGTCTTGCACCTTTTTTAACGACGTAAACAAGATGGTTACACTGCCGCATATAGGAAGTTCTATGTTTTTTTTTGGTATATCCCATAGTTGTCTATTATAACACTCAACGGACTACAAGTCGCGGCACGTAAGTCTAGCGCTGAACGAAACGTGGAGGGGATAGCTGCGCATGGGTACTGTCGCGCACGAATCGAATTGCACGAATGCGACTGGAGAGCCAATCAGCGCGTGCGAATGACGCATGCCCGCCCCGCGACCCGCTTACTACCCTATGATACCTTATTTTCGACTTATGCGCAATAACGGTCACGGCTAGAATTTCGTGCCGCTACCTATAAATGGGATAATTGATTCTCTTACACCGCCACCACATTGCAATTATACGGCAGTTAGTTGCAAGTTTCTTTTCGAGAAAAGTGGGATTTTGAAACCTTTTGTTTTGCTGTGTTTCGTATGGCAAGTGTAGAGAACCGGAGACCCTTTTTACTGGAAACGAGGCATTCGATCTTAGTCATCTTAACCGAGGATAGATTTAGATTTCTATGAGCCACAGTATCCACTCACCATCAGGTGGACAGTTGTATCACTCTTATTCATAAAAAAAGAAGGTATTATAATATATATACGTAACTAAAAATTGTTTAACGTCACCACTCAAAAGTGATTGGCTAATCAAACGGTGGGCGCTCGAAGGTTGATCTGATTTAATGTCCCCAAACAATATCAGGTCTATGAGAACTACAGATCAAGGCGAAAGACGCCTTCGTACAATACGAACATTGATGAATTTGCATCCTTATGCCCTCAATCTTCAATAACGTGATGTAATCGTCTCAGATACGTCGTACTTATATATATACTTACCTATTAAAATTTATCATTTCTGATTCAATGACTGACACAACATGTATTATCATTACCATTGCAGCCTATCAAAAGTCCACTGCTAAACATAGGCCTCCCCCATAGATTGTCTCATATTTGCCCTAGTTGACTCGCTTGGCAGGTGAGTTAGCAACCGCAGTTTTTGTTATTATTTTGAGTTTTTCTCAGGAAGATGCTGCTGCTCATTTGTTTCATTTCTCTCGGTCACCGCTTACGACATATTATAGTATACAAGGGGCAAGTAAAACCCTCCTTGAATTGAGGCAAGGCATTGGTGCAAGTAAAACCCTCTTTGAATTGAGAGACAGCCTGTGCCCGACTGAAAGACGTATAAAAGTTGTTTCTTTATTAAATAGATTTATTTATGTTACTATCTGAACAATTTCATATGTCAAAAATACCTTAGTCATATAAGTTTAATACGTCACTTCAGTCAAGTACAGTCAACCGCAATTCAAGCGTAACAACCCACTGTACGTAGGGTTGCCAACTATTATTGGAAAAAATAAACGTGTATTAGACCGAACAATAGTATTAAAATATATAGTACGTAAGATGAAAATATAGTATTCCACGAAAGTAAGAATAAATGATGCAAGTATTCATGTTTTTGTTACTTGTATGTGCAAGAAAATATAATTCCGTTGTTATAAATTTTGTGAGGCTCAAATTATAGTATTTCTGCATCCTATTTATTTTCGTAACACAATGGGACGATAGTGGATATTCTTACACCGCCGCTACACGGTCACGGTTACTGAAAGTATAGTACACCTACTGAAAATATGGTATAAAGTTACAGCCTATATACGTCCCACTGCTGGGCACAGGCCTCCTCTCATTTCTGAGAGGGTTTTAGGGCAAGGAAATGTTTGCCGCGCTGCCCCAATGCGTGTTGGCGAACTTCACATGTCTTCGAAATATTTTTTTTTTATTTCTAAGACATGCAGGTTTCCTCACGATGTTTTCCTTCACCGCCGAGCACGTGGTAAATCAGCACTTAAAATTGCAATTAACAATTTCATTGGTGCCGGCAGGGATCGAACCCGGGTTGCTCGCGTACTGTGTAACTTACAGCGAGCGCTAACCATCTGAGCTACCACGGCTCGAAAATATGGTATAATACTATATTATATAGTACGATTGGCAACCCTAACTGTACGCCATTGATATAACTTTGGACATTTTTACACTCGATCTATTGACGTCTGTGTTAAGTTCACGCATAATAAACCCAACCTTGACAATGCCCGTAAATAGCAACGTTGTGGTACAGTCGACCGCCGGGAGGCCTCACTGACATTTTCAATCGTACGACAATAGGACGTGAAAGGTTTCCACGGTCAATGTTTTTTGCCGTTACGCCTCAATGCCCGATGTTCCGGTGCTTGACTATCCGCTGGAGGCGTCTGGATCGATGCCGGTTTTGAATAAACGTGTAGTTTTTGACGCTATGCGTTAGTTGCATTGGCATTTTACTATGTTGGTTTGAAGCTAATTATGATGTAACATAGTTTTGGTCGACCGTGTAGTGCCGGGGTAAGAATGTACGTTACCCCACCCATATCGTTCCGTGAGCTTCGTAAAAGGCAACAGAGGGAAACAAACCAAGAAAATTTACTCTAATAACAACTAAAAAATAAAAAACTGCGGTTGCCAACCCGCCTGCTAAGCGTGCCATTATGGCAAATATCCCCCCTATAAGGCAATCTATGGGAAGGCATATGTTAAGCAGTGGACTATTGATTGACTTTAATGAATGAACAAATAAATAAAATAGTTTTGGTATCAATACCATCATTATCACCATCATTATCATTACAGCCTTTGACCAAATTAATTGGTGAACATAAGAATGCCACAAAGCAGGGTCTTGAGCCACCACACCTATCGACTTCCTGCATCTCTTACCAGGTCGTCACTCCTTCTAGTTACATTTCGGTTACCGGTAAGTGACTACCACTTGAGAACTTTTCCCTCCATGGGTTGTCGCTTTTTCGAGCTATATGGCCGGCCTATATAATTTTAGTATACATTTATATAACTAATAAAACTACGAATAAATAACATATTAATTTAAAAGGCCGATTCAACTATAGCAACAACTATGCATACTGCCAATATTATAGTGCAATATGAAGGCAAAACATTTAGATTCGCTACCGGCTGCGGTTTCGAATCCCGCACATGATGACCTATAAATAATTGTTCCGAATCTGTTTCAAGAAAGAAGTCCCGCGAAAAATATATGCAAAATAAAATGTAAAGTAAGGAATTTAACAGTAAATGATAAACTTCGCGAAGAGTGTGACGCCACGGCTAAGGGACTTTGTGAAAAAAATCTTCTAAAACCAATAAACCACGTTTCTTAATTTGTAATAAGACGGCAAGTTTTATATTAAAGGTAATGTCAAAGTCGTTTCATTACTAAAATATTAGAATATAACAATCTTGTATACGCCTGATGCAACCTACGAAGATCCCGATACGGATACTGATCCACGTTACTCCCAACCATGGCAAATGAACAATTATGTAAAATCCTCCTTAACAAAATAGAGGCCGTCCTAATGTCTATCTATTTACTGTTGACGGACCAATGATCTTATAAGACTTACATTATTGTTACGGACTTACGGATCAAAAATGAAGATCGCCATTGAAAAAACAATTTTTATCTTACATCGTCCATCATTAAGTTCAATAAATAATAAGCGTCGCAAAAACATAACAAAAACAGAAATATGAATTATTTCATATTAATATTTATCAACACAAAATATTACTTTTTCAATGCAGTCGCTCCTGTTCTCATCCATAGATTTGAAAGTAAAAAATTGATACTCTGACCATATGGTCTTTAACTTTATATTCTATTCACTGCATCGCCATTCAATAACAGACGGCGTTCCCAGTTGTATCCCACTACTGAACCACCACTCGAACCTGCTCCGGTGGCGTGGGAGAGCCAACTTTTTGTATGCACTTCGTCCTACCCGCGTCCCTAATAGCGTGAATCTAAATATACTAGAAGCGACATTGAATCCGTCATTTATATTTTGTTTATGTGTAGGTATACAGTTTTCAATTAATAAATTTTGTTTTATGATTTAATAATAAGTAAGGCCTATCTTTGGAGACTACATGCACTGTGAGTGCAAACATATATAACATTTTGTTAATATAAGTTTTATATAACTTAATATACATCTATAGGTCAGGTGGATTAGAATCGTGCTTATTATTATACTATTTGGCAGTGCAATTTTGATGTAAATATAAAACTTTTACTCTGATTGTTTGTTTTATAATTACGTAGATATTCCGATGTTATTCTATAAGCTTTACCTGGGACACAGATACGCTAGCACAAGGAGGTATTTGGACGTTTACTTGCTGCACTCAAATGTTCTCCATCTTACAAACGGAAGTTAGTAAGATGGAGAACATCATCTCAAGTACGTATAGTACGTTCTAAATAATAAACATCTAAGATATTTTACACTTTATTGTATGTCTCTGACCAATATTCAATACAAAATATTAATTAATTTTTATCTAAAAGTTATAACTAATATTTCTTTATAGAAAACAATTGCAAAGGGTTGTCTCTTCCATACGCTTCGTATCTGTTCAAAGCTCAGCGATGTAATAAATCCATTGTAAACCCGCCCCTATGATTGTTAACAGTCGGTCGACGATTGTCATCTCCACGATACAAATGCATCGTTAAACGTCACAGAAATTATAACTATGCGATATGATGCCTTATTTAAGATAAGAGATCTTATCATTGATTTAAACAATTCGTATTGACTTGGAATTGCAATGTACCTGAAAATAAATTGACATTTATAAAAAGCCTTGGAACATATTTGCCTCGGAAAGATATTGCTCATTCATTGTCATTATCATCATCATTACAGCCCTTCATAAGTCCACTGCTGAACATAGGCCTCCCCCAAGGAATGCCGCAAAGCACGGTCCTGCCCCACCTGTATCCATCGACTTTCCGCATGTCTTACCAAGTCGTCACTCCATCTAGTGGGGGGCCTTTGTTCTGTTCTGTGTGAGGAGAACCTTTAAATGTATAAAGTTTAATTAAATTTAAGTACAGAATAAGCAAGGCTAAGCTCGGAGTTGCTCTGTATCATAGACATAGAAATGAGGATACCCGCAGTAAATCCAGAGTAACCGACTGAGTCCGACGGATCAGTAAGCTGGAATGGCAATAGACCGGCCATATAATTCGGAGATCCGACAACTGACGGGGAAGAAAGGCTCTCGAGTGGCAACCTTGTAAGCGGATTGTAGATGAAATGACAACCTGGTAAGAGATGCAGGAAGTCGATGATCGATGGTGGTAGGAGTACAGAATAAATTAGACCAAAAAACTTTGCATAACAACTGAACCCGTTACAAATAAAATTAGATTCTTAATTGAATTTTGGAAATACTCTTACATTTATTGCATTTATATAATTAAATAAATATTTCTGTTTGAATACATTTTTTACGAGGTAGAGCTACGCTGCAGCTATATTATGGTTGTAGCACGAATGGGTCGGCTCGACCGGGGTAGGACCACGCTATCACAGAATACCAGCGTAAAATAGCAGCTTCATGCTGCTGTGTTTCGTATGGTGAGTGTAGAGAACCGGAGACCCTTTTTACTGGAAATGAGGCATTCAGGGGTGACAACGCATCTGCATTTTGGTTCTTAATTAAGGATAAATGCAGTTGTCTATGGACCACAGCATCCACTAACCATCAGGTGGCCTCTGTGCTCGTTTGTCACCCTATTCTATTAAAAAAAATCTGTTTATAATGTGATTTCGCGTCATTTAAACATTGTAATATTTTTATCGTATTCTTATTAATAAAATTGTAAATTATCAACAGAAGTATTTTATTTCTATCATATAATCACTATAATGGTCATCTAGCGAGTATACGACAATTTAAATAATGTTTATATATCTTCTCACCTAACTGTAATTATATAAATAGAAATTTATTTGACCCAGTATAAAAGATTCCTTGTAGATCCTCCTCTAACAAACAGAATTACTTTCGAAAGAAATTTCATTTAACGATATAAATTGCAATCAGCTCCTGGCAGGTAAACGTCATATCATATTAAAATAGCGGAATCACGTCGTCGCGCTCCCACGGTGGCATCGGAGCAACTTACGCAGGTGTAGCCGTCTCGTCTTACACCGCAGAGACCTTATCAGGCGCGTCCTGACCTCGTCTCCATACGTGATGTGGAGACATCTATATACATATGAAAACGTGAAACAGTTACATGTTAATAGGACCACGCTTATATGGTATCCAAAATAGAGATTTACCACATCCTGTTTTTTTCTTGAAAGAGAGAATAAGGGTGACACAAACACACAGTCCACCTGAAGGTAAGTGCATGCTGTGGCCTATCGGCATCTAGATTTATTCACGACTAGCTGTTTCCCGCGACCTCGCTCGCGTGCAATTCAGGGTTTTAATTTTTTTGCGCGGAACCCTAATACATTTTCTAAAATAAAAGTAGCCTAAGTTACTCTTTATAATATCAGCTATATGTCAGTGAAAGACCTGTCAAAATCGGTCCAGCCGTTTCGGAGATTAGCCGGAACAAACAAACAGACAGACAGACAGACAGACAGACAAAAATTTTAAAAATTGTATTTTTGTTATAAGTACCGTATATACTTTCGTTGCATTTAGTAAAAAGCTGTAATTTTGACATTACAAACAGACGCTTCAATTTTATTTATTTGTATAGATTAAAAATCAAATACAGATGCGTTGTTATCCCTGGAGACTAAGGTGGGATTTGCTTGTTCCCAGCAAAACGGTCTCCGGTTCTCTAACCTTTTTTTTTTGAGGTTGGTTGCAGGTATCCTAGACTGCAGCAGCCACGTACTGTCAGGTGGACTGCAAGTTCGTTTGTGACTTCAATTTTATAAAAAACAACATACATATAAAAAACAAATAAACATGATTATTACAAGCTTTATTGAATACAGTCTGTTAGTAATATCAAAACAACAGCTTTTTACTGATTGCATATGAAAGTATATACGGTACATATAGCAAAAACACAATTTTTGAAATTTTTGTCTTTCTGTCTGTCTGTTTGTTCCGGCTAATCTCCGAAATGGCTGGATCGATTTTGATGGGACTTTCACTGGCAGATAGCTGATGTTATAATGAGTAACTTACGCTACTTATATTTTAGAATAATAATTAGGGTTCCGCAAAAAATTAAAACCCTAAATTACATGCGGGCGAAGTCGCGGGGAACGGCTAGTTGATAAATAAATTTAATTATCACGCAATTCAATTTAACTTCCTTAATCACAAAACATGGTCATAAGCTTACAATAGGATCTCACGTGAAACACTAAGCTGAGAAAGTAATTCAAATACAAACATGAGAGCCTACACACAGCGGTTTCCCATTAAATATAATGGGAACTTAAAAAGAACTTCCGATTTTTTGCTCGTCGGAGTCCGCTTGTAAACAAACCTGTTATATTTCTTTTTAATGGAATACTTTTATTTAATTTTCGTCATATATAAAAAAAATATTTGTGACTTTTAACTTGCTGCTGGTGATAAGAGGGCTGGTTCTTTTCTCGCTCAAAGGCTAAGTATAGCCATTCAGCGGGGAGACGCAGCCAGCGTTCTTGCACGATACCGCGTGGAGTAGGACAGTTTGATAATAAAATTACTAGTTTTAGTTTTTTTTTTATTACAGTTTTTAATATTGTATATAATAAAATATTGTATATTATGTTATGTAAATAAATTTATGTCTTTTAACTTGTAAAAAATATGACCTTTATACGAGGTAGAGCTACGCTGCAGGTTTATCACAGTTGCAACTCAAATGGGTATATACCCTTTTATTGGAAACGAGGCCGTCCTCAGGGGTGGTAACGCATCTGCATTTTAATTCTTAATCGAGGATAGATGTAGATATCTATGGGTCATAGCATCCACTTCATCGGGTGGACTGTGTGCTCGTTGGTCATCCTTATTCTTAAAATTTAAAATTTTGTACAACCGACTTCAATATAAATTATTAAGAATAACTTAAAAACTATTGGTCCATACCTTGTTCAATTTATATGGGACCACATGAGAAGCACCAACTTTTAAATAAAAAAAGAATTGTCGAAATCGGTTCACCTAGAAAAAATTATGAGGTGAAACACATAAAAAAAGAAACATACAGTCGAATTGAGTACCGTCTCCTTTTGAAGTCGGTAGAAAAGGAAATATGTTGACGTAGTAATTTACGCAGTTACGTACTATAATGTAATAATCGAGCCATATTTGCGATGTTTGGGTGTTTATTATATCCAATCACGCGCCTAAACGCGTTCACGTGACAAAAAATAACCATGTCCAGGTATATTTTCTCACAGGAAAAGAAATTGTACCCGTGCTATTGTTTACTTTTGATTTTGAAAACTTAAAGATGTATTTGTTTTCATACGACTGAAGATTCGGGAACAGGAGCAACTTAAAGCAACTACTTTATAATAATGAAGCACATTTTACCACGTTTATAATAAGTCACTTTCTTGTTTGTCTGTTTGTCTGTCGTTCCGGGTAGAATTTAGTAATTGATTTTAAACTAACTTCCCGATGAGCTGGAAACTTGAAATTTTTAATATAGCTCAAATTCGGATGACAATGCAAGAATATGATAAAAAAACGTGGTAAAAACTTATTTTTTTTTAAATTTCACTTGTTTAAAATTTAACTTAACTTTAAGTCTACAAGATAAAGAACATAATAAATGATAAAGAACAAAATATTTCAAATTAAGAACATTTTCTTTTTTATGTTTATTTTTGTTGTGTTAAGCACGCAGTGTGTTAATAATCTACATCCACAATATTTTTGTTTGAAGTATTTAGGAATAGCAGACAAATTGTTTTTATTTTTTATTTTTATATAAGGTCATGAATGCTACATGTGGCAAAGGCACTATAATTCACAATTTAAAATACGTATATTTTAATGAAGATCAACAATTTTTCTACTTTTTGGTCTTATTTAAATATACAGTGGACCCCCGGTAATCCGGCCCCTGTCTAATCCGGCACCCCCTGTAATCCGACATGGTCTATTATTTATTATTAGATATTTTTTTGACAATCTTCGCAAATGCATGATTGAACAAGTTATAACTTGTACGCACCACCACTATTGTGCTCGACGCGTAGGGTATTGTTTTGATTCTGATTGCTTAGTTTTAATTTGACTACATGTGATGAAGATAGTACATATATATAACATATAGAATCTTATCATTGGGATCTGGAATTTGTCGGATTACAAGGTACTCTTTTATAAAAAATTCCGGACTATAGGGGGTCTCAGGCAGTACTCTATAATCCGACAAATTCGATAGTCCGACACTGCCCTGCAAAATGTTTGTCGGATTACCAAGGGTCCACTGTATTCTGACATAATAATAACTCAGCATGTTTTTTTTTTGAAGTTTGTGTGCCAGTGACCCCCTATTAACTTTCTTGTTATTAAATTCAATTTAAAACTTACAGATGACGAGGGCGGTCACATCAAGCAGGGCTACGAATCCAGGCGGCAAAATGACCTGTACATGCGGCTGGGTCTACTCCTGGGCGAGAGACGAAGTTCCCGTAACAAGTCGCGGGACAGCTGCACGTCCCTAGCCTCCCTGGATGCGCATACCCTAGCTTCGCATAACACTAGCCCGGTTTGTATTAATAAAACAATTATTTATAAAAATAAAAAGTAATTCTTTGGTTTTAGGTGGTGGGTGACTTTTAAGTTACGGTAATGCTTTACATTTAAATTTGTGACTTTTTCTTAACAATTAACTTAATGTTAATAATAATAATAATTAATTTATCTGTTGCAAACATATTTTTTACATATAAAAAGGGTACATAAATTTGTGGGAGACGGGAGTCCAAACTAGGATACCCTGTTCTATGGAACTCTAAGGCTGAGATCAATAGACCGTACTTTGACTTTGCTCAGACTTTACTTACGAAAAAGTTAGCTGAGTTTATGCTTAGCATAATCTTTGGTTCTGAATTTATAGTTGTATAGGCTAAGATTAAGCTAAGCTTATGCTAAGGCCCAGACAGTCAAAAATTTATGGATGCTTTATTCCACGCTTCGTTTTTTCCACGCACCTTTTCGATTTTTAAATATTAAATTTTAAAAATTTAATATTTAAAATCGAAAATAGTTTCAAATTGTATTTCATAAATAAGTTATTATTATATGAAATAGAAAGGGCTTATGAGAACAGGAACGGATAAGAAGAGTGCAAAATCAGAAAATAAATAAAAAGAAGGTCTTAAGAAATTCGAAATAAGTTTGAAATTAAGTTAATAGAAAATGGATTAATGCTATTTAAAACTAGAAGACGGCCTAATCCTACATATTTATTGTTATAAATAATTAGAGTAACATAAAAACAATAATTTAAAATTAATACGGTGGTTTTGAATAATATCCGTAAGTCGTCGATATCGTCGACTTAGGTTTTGCTAAGCGCGCATTTAGCACGATTTCGAAGTTAGCTCTATAAATACCGACATTGTCTTAGCTCGAAAGTAAAGTCTGAGCAAAGTCAAAGTACGGTCTATAGATCTCAGCCTAAGTTACGTGGCTACTGCAGCATATGGGCAAACAAGAAGTTTATCGACCTAATTGGCGATACATTGACGATGGGCTAAATTAAGAAGGAGGCGACAGATGTGTGTCAAGATCGTGCCAAATGAAAGTTCGTAGTCACTGCTTACCCTTCTGGGTGATAGGCGTGGTATGTATGCATAATAATTTACAATGTAATATAATGTTGTTTTAGGTGTCTACGCTAACTGGCTCTTCCGAAGTGGACGCGGCGACGCCTCTAGGTCGAGAATCGCTTGGATCCCTGGCTTCTATGTCACTATCGGCTGCAAGCAACTGTTCATCGTCAAGTCCCGGGAGCAGACGACATTCTGTCAATAGTGAGCAAATACAAATGTTATTTATTTTATTCTTCTTTTTCTTGTTACGTACGGGTAAAGCTCTTTTGTAACAATAAATCCAAGACTTTTTCTGCCACCAGGACGGCGGCGTTACTTTTGAATGCAGTGAAATATTTGACAGTTTTCATAACGGAAAAATAAATTTATTAGGAAAATGTAAGGAACAATGTTTCTTTTTGTAATTATAGTAATATAACTAAAAGTACAACAATATTAAAAAAAAGTGTTAAAAATGTGCAAGAAATTAAAGAGCAAACCACTGAGGATTCTCTAAAATCTGATAAACTTTTATTTAAAGCTAACTTCTCAATTAAATGACATTGTGTAACAAAAACTTCACCTCAGTTCCAACTAGCGACATCTTTTGATACCTACAACACAACAAAGTTTTATGTACCTACTACAGTCGTTATAGAATATGTTTATCATTAAATAATTTTAATGATAGTAATTTTATTATTTAATGATAGAAATGTAATTTGCCACACGAAAGATATGTAAATAAAAAAAATTATCGGCCTGGATTTAATAAATAAAAAAATAAAACAAGAATTATTGAGTCGCAACGTAACGTAAAAACATTTAGTAAATATTAAAAACGACGAAAACATTACAGCCCTACAAAGTCGGCCGGAGGAGTTAACTCGCATGTCGAGTGGGTTCTTCAAGAACCGCAAAACGGCTGCACGGCGATCCGCAAGGGTCGGCAGCAGCAAGTCCTCCACTTCCTCCGAACTTAAGAAAGGTAAGTGTCTTTTTTATAGAATAAGAGTGACAAACGAGCACACAGTCCACCTGATAAGTACGGCAAGTGTATGCTGTAGCCCATAGACATTTACATTTATCCTCAAATAAGAATCAAAACGAAGATGCGTTGTCACCCCTGAGGACTAAGATGGCATGCCTCGTTTCCAGGAAAAGGGTCTCCGGTTCTTTACACTCACCATACAAAGCACAGCAGCATTAAGCTGCAATTTTACGCGGTATTCTGTGAGAGCGTGGTCCTACCCCGGTCGAGCCGACCCATTTATGCTACAACCTGGCGGCTTAAGAGAATCTTCAACCCCATATCATTACGTGGGTATCGTAAGAGGCGACTAGGGAAACAAACCAGGAGATGCACAACTATGTCAACTATACCCTTAATGAGGCAATCTTTGAGGAGGCCTATGTTCAGCAGTGGAGAGAGTGGAGTAATGAGGTTATAATGACGATGGTAATGAAATATCTGTTTGATTTTGAAAACCATAAATTTAAGGGCGTCCCGCTCTAAAGATAAAATATATAGTAACGTTAGCTCATACTCCGTCAGTGTTAAAAAACTAAGTTCAGAGAGTATCATGAACAATCCCTAACGTAAAAAGTCAACGAGCCAGTCTGAACACTAAAAACTTGATCCCGGAAAACTTCTTCCTCTGGGACACCGCAAACTCCTGTACAACCGGTATCCACTTTTTGTATCTCATTAACAGAGACACCGTTTTGTATTGATAGCCGTTCGCGAAGCCCGCTTGTCAATTGATATACTTCATTTTTCTTGTGTACGATCCCTCATATCGATAAAAACTATCATTGTTTATGTCGGTCCATTGATTAGTCTACTCATATAAACAATTTTTAAGCATGCTACAGATTACAAAAAGTAAGCTTAATCAAGGAACCGCACTCGAATATCTTCGATTAAGAATCAAAGTGCAAATGCGTTGTCACCCTTGAGGACTACCCACCATTCGTGCTACAACCATAATATAGCTGCAGCATGGCTCTACCACGTAAAAAAAAAGTTTAACAATACTTAATAACACACGTTATCTTGATTTTTTTATATATATATCATAGCTTATGTACATATATATATATATATATATATATATATATATATATATATATATATATATATATATATATATATATATATATATATATACACAGGTCAAGGTAATAAAAACTTGTTAAAACAAACTGCTCTCTAATTAGGTGTGCTAAAAAAATTCGGTGCTATTTATTTTAGCTAAGCAAAAAGCTACGCTCTAGATTTAACCACGTGACATTATGCCACGTGTGGTACCGCGTGCATTAAAACCAAAGTACTTAACCGATAAATGTAAGTGAAGATTAAAAAACAACAATCGTGGCTAAAAAGAGTGGAACAGACAGTCAACCATCTCGATTTGTTAGGTTTTGTTTTAACCCAGACACAAATTACAATTTACAAATTTATAAATTTATTACTGCAGCATATGCTGTAAAAAGTAAGAGGCCTTACATGTGTTGAAATAACTAGATTAGTTTATTTTAGTTATTTCTTAGGCATAACGTCATATGGAATCTTGCTATGGGGTAATGCGGCTGGCATTGAAACTATCTTTGTTTTGCAGAAGAGTAATTTATAACTTAGGTCCGAAGGAATCCCTTACAGAAATTTTTAAGAAATAAATAAATAAACTTTGGACTCTGAGTATACGAAAATTTAATGTTACATACATTAAATTTTCGTAACACATAAACCAAAATAGTTTTATTAAAATAGTGATGTAATACAAGTTACAAGTTACGAGTTGTTATACCAGTTACTCGACTAAAAATAGTCTGTAATTCCTTCATGGGGCAATTTATACGCTTTTACAACAAAGTCCCAGAAAATATGCAGGCAGGACTTATCTATCAAAAATTTTAAAATTTTATTAAGCAAAAATTGTTTAGTAAGGGTTATTATACTACTAAACTAAACTTATTATCAATCATGTAGAGTACATGATTGATAATAGGTTTTTTCCGAACCGAATATTCATTAAGTATGCTTGTAATCTATATTGAATAAAAATTATTCTATTCTATTCTTTGAATTCATCATCCTGCGGGTGTCGTTAGAGACGACAGAGCGAAAATGAAACAGGAGATGGGCCACAGCATCTTCCTGATCACAACTTAATAATAAAAACTATGGTTGCCAAGCCGCAGCCTATGGGGGAGGACTAAGTGCAGCAGTGAACTTTTGATAGCTTTCAATTAATTAATGAATTAGCATCGTTAATAAATTATGTGGTAAAAAATTGGTTGCCTGTAAAGTCGGTATACGGGCGAAAGTTTTACGTGACAACGACTTTGAGTGGTAAAATAATTTTATTATGTCTGTCTCTCTCGCTCTTAGGCGGGCTAACCATGCCCGAGTGGAAGGGACGCGTGCCTCTCACTCGCTCTCATTGTGAGCGCATAACGTGAGCGGAGCGTAACGCAGTTTCTTGAAGTGTCACCCGGCAAACCAATTTATAAGACGTTGTCACGTCAAAACATGCTGTTACTGTACGAGTATTAACGACGCAGCGCGAATGTATCGGCACTAACAGCGCCGGATTTAACTTTTTGGTGCCCTAGGTTTTATACCAAATGGTTTTGAATTGAATTGAATTTCTTTATTTTGCAAATATGGGTGATACAGAATGTGGTGACAAATATATAGTATAGATTCCACCATATTTTACCAGAAGGCATGCAAAAAATATGATTTTTTTTTTATGGTGCCTAGGTTTTTACACCAAATGGTGCTCTAGGTTTTATTTTATATTGATTTCCTTTTGACTATCAATTTACATAGAATTATAAATGAAAATACGTGCAATATGAAATATGAGAAAAAAACATTGCAAATATTGATATCCCATACAAATTAACGGATTACTGAATTTTCATAAAAGATATCGTATTCTTTTTCCATTTTGAATTATGTTTCACAATAAAACAAATGTAATTGCATTTTTTTCCATACTAAAATATACAGTGTGTCTGGTCACGACCTAGCGATAATTTAAGGTTACAAAATATACCTAATTTCATCGACGAAAACACCCATATAGGGGTCTACCCCCCCTCCTGTCGGAATGGCCGCCATTTAATTTTTTATTCTTGTAGATACCTCTGCCAAAGATGCAGATTTCTCTGGACAGAAAGGTCCTACAGATGTAAAAAATGTTATTTAAAAGGTAAAATAGCATCTATCAAATAAAATAAACATCATGGAAAGTTTTCCTACAAAATATCTTAAAACATTTACAATGCTAATTTAAGTTAAAAAATTGACTATTTTTTTTTTTTTCTTAACATACTTCAAAAACTAGCACATTGATACTAAATTTTTAATACTGTCCTAATACTTAAGGATATTACTTACAAATTGACATTAAAATTATTGTTCTTAATTGCATAACTCGAGAGTTAGGGCTGTTTGAATATGACCCTTTTCGACGGTCCCAAACCCATGTAGAGCTACCTGCTACATTGAATAGGGTTTATGTGACAAGGACGAAAAATGATTTGTATTATTGTTAGGGCGGTGAATAAGTAGGACAAAAATCATGTTTGACCAGCTCAGGTATCGAAGATAAATGTTTGTTAGATCAGTTGTCCTCCGCTCTGAGTTGCGATCGCTACTATTCCGTTCCGTTTTGTGAGCTATTCCTTCACCGAGATATTCTGCTGAGTTTGTTGTAGTTTGCAGTGACTACGTACTTTTCGGATAAAACATGTCTAACTATTCGTCTCATCACATAGCTGACATGCATTTCGTGTATGGCAGATGTAATGGAAGCGCTGCTGCCGCCGTACGAATGTATCGTCAGAGGTATCCCGACCGGCCTACACCCAGTCGACAAACTTTTGTTGACATTCACTTAAGATTGTCGCAATATGGCATCCAAAGGCCGCCAAATGAACGCTCCCGCATAGTGTCAGTGCAAGCAGAAGAAGAAGTTCTTCAACTTATTTACCGAGATCCCAGGCTCAGTGTAAGGCGAATAGCAATGATGCTGCATTTGTCAAAATGGGTTGTGTGGAAAATTTTAAAACGCGAAGGCATTCATCCGTACCATTTTCGTCGCGTGCAAGATATTCGAGAGCCAGACTATGCTGTGCGAGCCACTTTTGCTCGTGGTTCAACGGTTGTGTGCGACGTCAACCGAGGTTTTGTAAAAATCATGTGGACCGATGAGGCGACATTTACAAGAGCTGGTATTATAAACCATAGAAACCAGCATTTATGGATGCAAGAAAATCCAAATGCAGTAAGGCCAGTAAATTTCAACATGAATTTTCAGTAAATGTGGGCGGCTATGATTGACGACAAATTAATTGGACCAATTGAATTACCAAATACAATGAATGGCCCAAGATTTTTAGATTTTCTAAGGAACACATTTAGAGAAATCATGGAGGAATTACCAGTGATCAACCGAAGGCGCATGTGGCTACAGTTGGACGGTGCACCACCTCACTACGCACGTGCTGTGAGAGCTTTTCTTAATGAAAATTATTCACCATGGATAGGACGTGGTGGAACGGTAGCTTGGCCACCTCGCTCTCCGGATTTAACACCTCTGGATTATTTTTTATGGGGATGGATGAAGCAAAGGGTTTATGCTACAGTCCCAAATAGCAGACAAGAACTGCTCGACAAAATAATGACGATTGCGGATGACATAAGATCCGACATAGTCTTAATATCAAGGGCCACACAACAAATGGCTGTAAGGTCAGTGGCCTGTCTACAGAATAGAGGTGGACATTTTGAACAATTATTAAATTAATAATAATACTTAATGCCATTAAAAGTTTCTTAAAAGTTATAGTGTATTTTTATTTAATCCATTATCGAAAATTAATAGCGCTTAATGAGGCTCTACATACATAACCCACGCAAAAGGGTCATATTCAAACAGCCCTAACTCTCGAGTTATGCAATTAAGAACAATAATTTTAATGTCAATTTGTAAGTAATATCCTTAAGTATTAGGACAGTATTAAAAAATTTAGTATCAATGTGCTAGTTTTTGAAGTATGTTAAGAAAAATAAAAAAAATAGTCAATTTTTTTAACTTAAATTAGCATTGTAAATGTTTTAAGATATTTTGTAGGGAAAACTTTCCATGATGTTTATTTTTATTTGATAGATGCTATTTTTACCTTTTAAATAACATTTTTTTACATCTGTAGGACCTTTCTGTCCAGAGAAATCTGCATCTTTTGGCAGAGGCATCTACAAGAATAAAAAAAAAATTAAATGGCGGCCATTCCGACAGGAGGGGGGTAGACCCCTATATATGGGTGTTTTCGTCGATGAAATTAGGTATATTTTGTAACCTTAAATTATCGCTAGGTCGTGACCAGACACACTGTATAGTTTTTAATCAGAAGTTTAATAACCCATGCCCTCTCTGCGGTGATGCCCTAGGCCAGTGCCTAGTGTGCTTTATTATAAATCCAAAACTGGTGACAACGCATGTGCGTTTTGATCCTTAATGGAAGATAATTATTAGCGTTTATACTCGTAGATCACAACATCCACCTACTGTCAGTCATATACATTACGCTCATGTTGTCATTCACAGTACACCCAGAACCGCAACTAAACCTTCGACCGCTTTTCTTCGAAGTGCCATCGACTGACAATCAAGATTGTTTCTCCGGTAGACAGTGGCTGTTGAAAGACATGGAGAAGGCCTTGGAGTCTACTTCATCAGGTATTTATTCCGAAGGTTTTAATGTAATATACCGTATGTAATATACCGCAGTGTAAGAATATCCACTACACCATGTCATCCCGTGGATCTCGTAAGAAACAGAGGAAAATGAAACAGGAGATGGGCAGCAGCGTTCCCCTGATAACAACTTGCCTCGCTTAGTTGTTTAGGTAGTTACCTAGTAGTTGCTTAGGTAGTTACCTGAGACAACAACTAACTAAGAGGCCTATATTCAGTAGTGGACATTAGCTATGTTGTAATGGTAAAAATGGTAATGGATTTTAAAGCTAATTATTTAAAAATATCACGTAAGGTACAGGTACAAAGTTGGTGTAAGATTTTTAACTTCCGCTTTGAAAATTATTAATTTTCAAAAGTAGATAGTTATAGATGTCGGTCCGATTTTGAGAATGCGAGTTTTCATCAGATCTCCAAGTTTTGAGGTCCTAGGAAGCCGTTCCGACTATTCAAGGCAGGACGTCCTGCCGTGAGAGTGTGTGTGTGTGTGTGTGTGTGTGTATGTACGAGTATGTATGTAAAAACGAATCAACCGATGGAGATGGCCTGCAGGGTCAACCGTTTTACAGATTTTTTATTTTTAACCCAACTGCTTTAGAAGGAGGATAATGGTTTTGAAATGTATGTATGTCTGTTTCTTTGGCACTTTTGGTGATTTTATCATATGGGAAATCGTTAGATTCTTCTTAATTGTTTAAGTGACATAGAGTAATATGTGATTTTCTTATCTTTTATGTGGATATTTTACGCTTGGGTTAGTGTTGGGTTTTTTAACGAGTGGGTTTGTTCCTGATTCTATTGATTATCAAATGTTACCTTAAGAGGATATCCAGGCGGCAGTGTTTAGTTCATACAAAAGTATTCCTCTATTTTCTCCCTGGATAATGATATTAGAGCAAATATATTATTACGATACAATATATCTGCCACTGTATGTATCTTTTTTTTCATAAACAATTTTTGGAACGAAGTTCCTTATCGCACGGTACGAATATGGGGGCTAGGCGAGAAAAAGTGTAAGATTTTTCCGTCACGACCCCTTCTGACGTAGTGACCTTGACGGCTTAGTGGCCTTGACGGCTATAAGGAAGCGAGATGGAATAATATCCATCTCCCTCGCACATTTTCTTATCTTGCCATGAAAGAAATATTATTTTATTTTAAATGACGCTTCATTTTAATAAACGCTTGTAATTCATTTATTTGTATTTGTTAATCAATAATATAATACGTTTATCAATAATAATATATATATACGAAAGGAACTACGTTCCAAACGAGTGTTCCACGACACTCACTAATGCTTTTTTTATTTTTTTGAAAACTAACGCCGTCCAGCAAACAAAACGTTAAACGTCAATTTTTACAGGTTTAATCAATCCGAACTGCAGTTGTCTCTTGACTCGGGCACAGCGCGACATTAAAATATGTCTGTTAAAAACCTATTCTTCAAATGTCTTGCCACCCGATATTCCATTTGACTACAACGTTATTACTTATGACATTTAATTATTTATTTACATAACATTCAAATATATAAAATATTTATTAACATAAAAAAAAACTAAAACTAAAAAGTTAAATTATCATACAGTCCTACGGTATATCACCAGCAGCGACGACCAGTCGCGGATTCAGTTCCTTTGGCAACTTCAACTTAAAACGTATTACGTATCATTTTATTTATATCGAAAAATAAAATTTGTCACAATGTTGCAACATGTCCTTTACACTTCTAGGCATCCTAATATCAGGCAGCCCAGGTACCGGCAAGACTGCATTAATCCTGCAACTAGTGGAGCACTCGTGCTTCGGCAGGAAACGAAACTTTGAATACGAGGAGTTAAGGGAGCAATCGGACATGGGAGAAATTCTACCGGAAGAATTGGTAGAGGGAATGTTCACGCATCTTGCGTCCCAAGTCGTCGCTTATCACTTCTGCCAGGTGTGTTATTGTTTTTGTAATAATCTATAAAAATCAATTAAGAGCAATTATTTCACTGGCTCTGGGTAGAGACTATTCTATTAAATTACTAATGTAGTTGTATTCTATATGTTTTTTAATATCATCCATATTGTCACTTTAATTATAATTCATGTTGTTTTATGTCAAATATGTACAACGGATACGCAACCGACATATTTTTTTTAAAACCTAAGGAAATAGATGTCAGTCTATTTCATGAACGATACCGTGCGCGCCCTCTTCTGTTTTAAAAACTTTCTGTCTTTCTTCTGTTGTTGGATATTATTGTACATTTTGCATTTACTTAACTGCTAGCTCACTCATCACTCACTCAGTTACTACTAACTGGCCGGTATTTCGTTTCAAGTTAGATTTTATTGTTTGAAAGTAAACCATTTACTGCTATTCGTAAACAGATTCGCTAATAGTAATAAATTTATCATATAAACTATTTTAACGTTAGTTTCCTGCCTAATAATAATGATTCGCGCCGGATGATGTCAATTATTATTTATTATTTTATTATTATATTAAGCATATTTAAAACTATTTAGGGTCGGTTAGACCGGGGAAGGACCACGCTCTCTTAGAATACCAGCGTAAAATAGCAGTTTAATACTGGCCGTATCTCGTATCGTAAGTGTAGAGAACAGGGGACCTTTTCATTAGAAACGAGGCTTTCCATCTTTGTCAACGCATCTACATTTTGATTGCTAATCGAGATTAGATGTAGATGTCTATAGGTCACAGCATTCACTTACCATCAGTTAGACTTCAATAATCTCTCTCTCTTTTACATACTTATTGCATAGTTTACAGTGTAAACATGAGACATTTATTTACTTACAGGCGGACAATAACAGCACTTGCTTAGTCGGCGAGTTTGTGCACTCGCTTGCCGCACAACTGTGTCAAGCGCCCAGACTACAAGCCTATAGGGAATACTTACTCAGCGAACCACATCTGCTCGCCTGCCTTTCGCTTAAAGAATGCATAGCTGACCCAGATCTTGCCTTCATAAGGGGCATCATAGAACCCTTAATAATACTCCGAAAAAACGGGAGCATAGATTCCACCAATGGAATCATCCTGGTCGATGGACTGTGCGAAGCAGAGTACCATAGACCGGACCATGGTTACACAATCGCGTCGTTCATAGCGCGGCATATAGCGGAGATGCCGACATGGCTAAAAATTGTCGCAACAGTGAGGACCCAGTTTCTGGAGCTTACCAAACAACTTTCATACACGAGGCTGAGTCTAGACGAGTCCGAAAATGTTCACAAGGATCTGCTCAAGTATTTCAATGTGAGATTGCAGGCGGCGCCTATTATAGAAACAAACATAAAATGCTCGACAGGAAAATCGGAAGGCGCTCACAATTCGGTGATGAAATTCGCACAATACGTCCTCCATTTGAGCCAAGGCTCGTTTCTGTTCCTAAAGCTTATCCTTGATCTCCTTGAAAGGAGTCATATAGTGGTTAAATCGACTAACTACAAAGTGGTCCCTATTTCCCTGGCACAGATATTTCTGCTGCAGTTCAATCTGCGATTCCCAACTGTCCAGTCATTTGAGAAAGTGACCCACATCCTAAGTGTTTGCTTAGCTGCTTTATATCCATTGACGCTGGTTGAAATTTACTACTCGGTCAACTCGCTGCTTGTGGACACGTTCCTGCCTTGGGACGAGTTCTGCCATCGCTTCGACTCACTCACAGATTTCCTCGTCAAAAGAATTGACAACACGTATATGTTCTTCCACCCGTCGTTCAGGGAATGGTTGATACGGCGTGATGATAATGAGAGCCCGAAATTCCTCTGCGACTTGAGAGCGGGTCACTGTAGCATCGCGTACCGGCTTTCGAGGGTACAAGCGCCTTTGGACCCCGAGAAGACGATGGAGCTGGGCCACCATATTTTAAAAGCTCATATGTATAGAAATCTGGGTCCAGCCCAGTTAGGACTTTGCCCAAGGGACCTGCAGGCGATGATGGTGGCGACTAGTTCGGCGAATGTCGGTGAAGCGATCGCCAACTTGAGGAACATTTATACGCCAAACGTAAAGGTGTCACGATTGATGCTTCTTGCTGGTGGTTCCCCCAATCAGATCACGGAATGCCTTGGGAACGCACCGCTTCTGTGTATGTACGCTTACCAGGGGATTCTGTCGATGGTGGGATTGCTGATTGAGTTCGGAGCTGATTTGGAGATGACGAACTCCCAAGGCTGTTCCGCACTTTCTCTTGCGTGCCAGAGAGGACATACAGATGTCGCGAAGAGACTCATCGCTGCTGGTAAGAATTATTGTCACATTTTTGTCACTGTTTCTTTAAAAAAAAGAAACTTAAAAAAAATCTTACCATTCGCAGGTTCATCCCTCAGTCACACCGATACTGCGGAACAAACGCCATTGGTACACGCTGCTAAGAATGGCCATCGCGATACAGTTATATACCTCCTGGGTTGCCAGACTGGTAGAGACGACAGAAATTCCATAGAGATAGATGATGGCAACATCGAGCAACTCGTGCCCGGCTCCAGGCACGCCCTCATAGCCGCGGCGCAAAACGGACATTTGGACATCGTTGAATATCTACTGGACACCGCTGAATTGATCGTAAGCAAACTTTAAACAAAATATTTAAGAGTTTTAATTGTATTTAAGAATTTAAAATATGGCGTTTTTTTTATTATCGTGTTTATCTTCATATGTATATAATATTCAATAGTGCGTGTGTTTGTAGTTCTTCTCCTCCGGCTCGTTACTTAAACATTTTAGCCGATTTTCATGACATTTTTATGGGGTACTTACGAGGTCACCTGGATGGTTCTCAGCTATAGTTGGATCCGGTAGGTAGCGCTATTGTCGAGATCCAGAAATCACCCTTACGAAGCCGGGGCGGTTGCGAGGTCGTTAGTGTTTTATATTTTTGTAAATTACTATTTGTCGATAATTTGAAAATTAAGAAATTTTTAGTTTACTCAACCCGATTTAACTTTTATAATTCTCACATAGGTAATTTAATACTTTACCAGCTATCTTAAAAAAAATATTAACTAAAACAGTAATATTGCTGATTTGTGGACGATTAAATAATTTTTTGGTTTCTTAATAAATCTTTTCAAGGCAAAGCCAAAAAGACAAATTCAGAACTAGTTTGAATAATTATTATATAAAAGTAGATTTATTACAATTTTTCGAATAAGAACGATTATTATTTATTCTATAAAATGGTTATTATCCTTTTACACAAGTAACCATTTCTGGAAGGTTTATTTAAACACTACTCTGTAACTGATAATGCTGTCACAGACTAGTCTGTAAAATTAAGTTGAACACCTTGGAAGAATTTAACTTTAGCCGAGAAGCTAGTAGTCGATTAAAAACTTGATAACTCCTCACATTACGATATTTATGGAATAAGTAACAATAATAACATAAAAAATATGAACTGTAAGCGTTTGCAATAAAGCACATTTTCCCTTACAGCCCGACGGGATCTGTCCGGTGACCGGTGAGACGGCACTGACGGCCGCCTGCTGCACCGGGAACGCCGCCATTGCCGACGCACTGCTCATCCGCGGCGCCACGCCCTACTCGCTGAACGCGCGCCAGATGTCGCCACTCGCTTTGGCGGCCAAAAACGGCCGCAGTGCTCTCGTGCTTCGTCTTTTGGACTCGGGGGCTGATGTGATGGGCTCCGGTGGGAAGAACCCACTCATACTTGCCGCTGCAGAAGGACACGCCGATGTTGTAGAGATGCTCTTGGCCCATGGTAAGTTTTGACAATGTTAAACTCCTCATGTTCTCCCAGTCAACTTCCATTCACTGATTCAGGGTGGCACCTTTTGTCAATTACGTTTAACTATTCTCTATGTAATCTGAGACATTGTAAACTTAGCAAATTTGAACTTAATGACCATTGTATCCAAAACCTCTAGGTGGTATTGCTAAAAGGTTTATTGGTTTTTTTGTTGGTGGCATTATGGTTAGAACCAATCTTACCAAACACGAGCACTGCCGCAACGAAGCCAGCCTTTCGATGTTTTACAGGATACATTTCGAAAAGTGTAACCAGGAATTGCATAACTTAACTTCTCCTTCGCCGTTCCATCATCGGACCACCAGACGCTCGGCTGATCTTCAGCCCTTTGTTGTCGCCATACCACGCATTCAAACTGAAGGTTTTGCTTCGTTATTCATAATGCCAGCAAAGGAGTGTAATAATTAGCCAGAATCTGTTATTCCATCCGATAACAATGTGGATATCTTCAAGACAAGTGTGAATAGGCTTCAGTTAAGCCAAGTCAGTCGGCACTTTACTATCTTCTGTATCTGCATCTCTACTTACCATCAGAGGGGGGAGATGTTAAGCACTGACTTATAATAGTTAAAAAACTGAGAATGACAATGTGACTAGTGATCAGAATGCCTGGCTTTATTTATATATAGCGAATTTTGTAACTATCATGTTTTATAAAAATATGATACATGTTTGCTAGAACCAAAACGCTCTCTGTGTTTGTGCGTACGATCTAAATCAACTAGAAGACCGTCATCGTTTCTAGGACTAAATTATTTTAATATTTTATCCAGTATTTGTTATTAAACTCCCCAAAAAACACTTTATAACGTGTAGGTATCTAAGCAAAACAAATAGTTATAAAGTAACAAATTTTCAGGCGCCGATCCGGACGCGACTGATGCTGACGGTATATCGGCACTTGGCTGGGCGAGTCTTCGATCCAGGATCCCGACAATCATGGTCTTACTTGATAAGGGCGCTTCTATCGGTAAGTGAACTACATTTTATTCTTTATTATTTATTGTGTAAGATGATTGCAATTTAAACATTTAAATAAAATTTACAAAGGCGAGCTAAAGCCTTATAAGAGTTCTCCTCCATAAAACATTTGAGGAAATAGAAATAATTTCGAATACCTTCGAGACGTTGAAATCAATGCTATGGGGTGACCAGTGCGCTCGCTCGACTTAAACCCTTGTACATGAGCATGTATTGGATAAGCTTGGAAGACAAATTAAGAAAAGAAATCCTCCCCTTGCTAATTTGAGAGATCTTAAAAACGTAGTACAGGAAGAATGGAACGCAATCTCTCAAGATTTTATTGATAACTTGATTGGGAGTATGCGAAGGAGACTGGAAGCAGTTTGAAAAGCTAGAAGGGGCAACACTAAGTACTGATTATAGCACACGTTATAACCTTTCTCAGTATTTATTAAAGAATGAATAAAATGTTAAGTACAAAAATGTTTCTTGCCTGTTGATTTAAATTCCTGTTAATTAACGAATAATAAACAAACTCCAAATAAATAAACTCAATTGTCACAAATATCCATGAGTATATATTAATTTTATAAACTATTATACATTATTGCTTTAATGACTGTTTGGCGGCGACCTACAAGAATCCATCGCCCCATATTATCACGTGCGTGTTATGAGACTATGAAAATGGCAGAAAGACCTCATGACCTCCGATATATAGATAAAGATAAAGATACATTTATTTCATTACTGTGTACAATATGCTCTTAATACAAATACATAGTTTTAGGCCTCAACAGTCTACCCATGTCGGATATGCAACAAGGAAGAATTAAATTTAAACTTTACTACTTACTAACATTACTTTTACTAAAAAAGTCATTGAGATTGTAAAAAACATTTTCAATTAACAATTTCTTTAATTTTGTTTTGAACATATTTCCAGTTCATTGTTTAATAGCTAGTGGTAACTGGTTGTATACACGGATAGCAGTAATATAGGTACTTTTATAATAAATCATATTTCTAATAATTTCATATGTCATATTTATATTGTTTGCGAATGTTTTTCTTTGAATCAGATTTCAAATTAAAATATTGCATGTTATTTTTTACAAATAGGCATATTTCCAGGATAAAGATTCCAGTCAGTGTTAGGAAACCCTTCGTTCTGAAAATATCTCTTAACGATTCGGTACTATGCATGTTATATATTGTTCTAAGACATTTTTTCTGGAGAACGAATGTGGATTGTATATCTGTTGAGTTTCCCCAGTATATGATACCGTAAGTTAGGAGTGGATAAACGCTTCCAAAATAGGCATTTCTAGTGACATTTACATTTGTACTCTCTGCCAGGATGGACAATGCGTAACATGCACTGGATACCTTTTTATTTATTTTTCAATATGTGCCTTCCAGTTTAGATTCTTCTTCGACCACTATATCATTCACGGTTATATTTTCCCGATTACGTCAAACGAAAAACACTAAAACATTTACGGTTTTACTATTTTCACTAAATTGTAATAGAATGAGTCATGTATAAAGATAATTTAAGTAAGCGATAATTAACGATTATAAGTAATACTGTTAATTATATACGTAGTATCATCATAAATATCATAGGTCGTTGTGTTCATCTGGCTCGAAGGACACCCTCCATAGAGAGTTATCCAGGAATTTCAATATAACTTAGTGAGAGGCGTGCGGTCAGTTTTACTGGTTGATTGTACATATAAACAGTCAAATACAAAAATACAATTTAGCTCGTACGTGTAGGTACAGTCAGCGTCAGATATAAGGAAGCAGTCAAGGTGATCAAATATTTTGGAACAGCCAAAGTGATCAGCGTCAGATATAAGTAAGCAGTCAAGGTGATCACTGTGGTGATCTGAAACCATATATTTGTCGCTGTATGTGTTCCGATATATTTGAGCAAGATTGGCGATCACAAGAATTTGCCTACTTTGGATGGTTGAATATTAATGATCACTTTGGATGTTTCTAAATATTTGATCACCTTGACTGCTACCTTCCTTTTGACGTTGACTGTACATTGTACAATGATACAACCCTAAAATGTTCTAAAATTTAAAAATCGCCAAAATCCACGAGTTGGGATTAGAAATAGCGCCTCACAAGACCGAGGCCCTATGGTTACATAAATTACGACGCGGCAGAGAACCACCCGACTCGTGCGTCCGCGTGGGTTGGTCTGAAGTCAGAGTGGAGCGACACATGAAGTACCTAGGCCTCCATCTGGACAGTCGATGGGGCTTCGAAGAACACTTCGAGTGCCTAGTCCCCCGGATTGAAAGGGTAGCGGGTGCTATACATAGACTGCTGCCCAATCTAGGGGCACCAAAGTAAGAAGTGCGTTGCCTCTATGCAGGAGTGATACGGAACGTAATCTTGTACGGAGTGCCTGTTTGGGCGCAAAGGCTTGCCATCCGACGCTGTAGAACTAAAATCTACGGTGTGCAGCGGAGGATGGTCATACGGATCGTGCAAGGATACCGCACGATATCCTTTGAGGCGGCGACAGTCCTGGCTCGCTTTCCACCTCTGGGCATATTGGCGAACATGCATGCGAGAGTGTACAACTGGATGCGTATCCTCCGCCAGAGCGGTGGGAGCGGGCCAGATGAGGCGTTCGAAGGAGTTAAGCGGCAGGAACGACTTAACGCATTCGCAACATGGCGCTCGTCTCTCTGAAGAGTGTTAAGGCAATCCTGCCGCACTTCAAAGCCTGAATGCATCGACGAACAAGAAGACTCCACCTACAGACTTACACAGATAATGACCAGGTACGGGTGTTTCGGTGATAATTTGTGTAAGATCGGACGCGAAGCGAAGGGTCTCCAATTACGTTCCGAACGTAGATCCAGGAACCCCTCATATACTCTGATGGTGACCACCGTGGGGTTTTGGCCGATAGGAGTTCAGCACAACCTTTCTGTTGCCCCTGCAGCCGAAGGTATCCATGAGGATTTCCCGACGATAAAAAAGGGTCGAAGGATGCATGTCGCTCAAGACCGTGCTTTGCGGCAGTTTTTCAAACGTTCTATGATCTGCAACGCCTATGCACTTGATGAACTACAATGAAGTCAACACGTACACAATTGCAGAACAAACTGACAACAGCGGGCGTACGGCGCTTGCACTGGCGTGCGGTGGGCCTGCCGAGCTCGCCGAGCTGCTGCTGGAGCGCGGCGCCTCGCTCGAGCGCGTCGACCTCAGCGGCCTGCGCCCGCTCGACCGCGCCATCGGCCAGCGGAACGTGCCCGTGAGTGTGCAGCTCTCTCTCTGTCTCTGTCTCTCTATGTTTCCGTCTCTCTCGCGCGCCGAGCTGCTGCTGGAGCGCGGCGCCTCGCTCGAGCGCGTCGACCTCAGCGGCCTGCGCCCGCTCGACCGCGCCATCGGCCAGCGGAACGTGCCCGTGAGTGTGCAGCTCTCTCTCTCTGTCTCTGTCTCTGTTTCCGTCTCTCTCGCGCGCCGAGCTGCTGCTGGAGCGCGGCGCCTCGCTCGAGCGCGTCGACCTCAGCGGCCTGCGCCCGCTCGACCGCGCCATCGGCCAGCGGAACGTGCCCGTGAGTGTGCAGCTCTCTCTCTGTCTCTGTCTCTCTATGTTTCCGTCTCTCTCGCGCGCCGAGCTGCTGCTGGAGCGCGGCGCTCGCTCGAGCGCGTCGACCTCAGCGGCCTGCGCCCGCTCGACCGCGCCATCGGCCAGCGGAACGTGCCCGTGGTGTGCAGCTCTCTCTCTGTCTCTGTCTCTCTATGTTTCCGTCTCTCGCGCGCGAGCTGCTGCTGGAGCGCGGCGCCTCGCTCGAGCGCGTCGACCTCAGCGGCCTGCGCCCGCTCGACGCGCCATCGGCCAGCGGAACGTGCCCGTGAGTGCAGCTCTCTCTCTGTCTGTCTCTCTATGTTTCCGTCTCTCGCGCGCCGAGCTGCTGCTGGGCGCGGCGCCTCGCTCGGCGCGTCGACCTCAGCGGCCTGCGCCCGCTCGACCGCGCCATCGGCCAGCGGAACGTGCCCGTGAGTGTGCAGCTCTCTCTCTGTCTGTCTCTCTATGTTTCCGTCTCTCTCGCGCGCCGAGCTGCTGCTGGAGCGCGGCGCCTCGAGCGCGTCGACCTCAGGCCTGCGCCCGCTCGACCGCGCCATCGGCCAGCGGAACGTGCCCGTGAGTGTGCAGCTCTCTCTCTGTCTCTGTCTCTCTATGTTTCCGTCTCTCGCGCCGAGCTGCTGCTGGAGCGCGGCGCCTCGCTCGAGCGCGTCGACCTCAGCGGCCTGCGCCCGCTCGACCGCGCCATCGGCCAGCGGAACGTGCCCGTGAGTGTGCAGCTCTCTCTGTCTCTGTCTCTCTATGTTTCCGTCTCTCGCGCGCCGAGCTGCTGCTGGGCGCGGCGCCTCGCTCGAGCGCGTCGACCTCAGCGGCCTGCGCCCGCTCGACCGCGCCATCGGCCAGCGGAACGTGCCCGTGAGTGTGCAGCTCTCTCTCTGTCTGTCTCTATGTTTCCGTCTCTCTCGCGCGCCGAGCTGCTGCTGGAGCGCGGCGCCTCCTCGAGCGCGTCGACCTCAGCCTGCGCCCGCTCGACCGCGCCATCGGCCAGCGGAACGTGCCCGTGGTGTGCAGCTCTCTCTGTCTCTGTCTCTCTATGTTTCCGTCTCTCTCGCGCGAGCTGCTGCTGAGCGCGGCGCCTCGCTCGAGCGCGTCGACCTCAGCGGCCTGCGCCGCTCGACCGCGCCATCGGCCAGCGGAACGCCCGTGAGTGTGCAGCTCTCTCTCTGTCTCTGTCTCTCTATGTTTCCGTCTCTCTCGCGCGCCGAGCTGCTGCTGGAGCGCGGCGCCTCTCGAGCGCGTCGACCTCAGCGGCCTGCGCCCGCTCGACCGCGCCATCGGCCAGCGGAACGTGCCCGTGAGTGTGCTCTCTCTCTGTCTCTCTATGTTTCCGTCTCTCTCGCGCGAGCTGCTGCTGGCGCGGCGCCTCGCTCGAGCGCGTCGACCTCAGCGGCCTGCGCCCGCTCGACCGCGCCATCGGCCAGCGGAACGTGCCCGTGTGTGCAGCTCTCTCTCTGTCTCTGTCTCTCTATGTTTCCGTCTCTCGCGCCGAGCTGCTGCTGAGCGCGGCGCCTCGCTCGGCGCGTCGACCTCAGCCTGCGCCCGCTCGACCGCGCCATCGGCCAGCGGAACGTGCCCAGTGTGCAGCTCTCTCTGTCTCTGTCTCTCTGTGTTTCCGTCTCTCTCGCGCGCCGAGCTGCTGCTGGAGCGCGGCGCCTCGCTCGAGCGCGTCGACCTCAGCGGCCTGCGCCCGCTCGACGCGCCATCGGCCAGCGGAACGTGCCCGTGAGTGTGCAGCTCTCTCTCTCTGTCTCTCTGTCTCTCTATGTTTCCGTCTCTCGCGCGCCGAGCTGCTGCTGGAGCGCGGCGCCTCGCTCGAGCGCGTCGACCTCAGCGGCCTGCGCCCGCTCGACCGCGCCATCGGCCAGCGGAACGTGCCCGTGAGTGTGCAGCTCTCTCTCTGTCTCTGTCTCTCTGTTTCCGTCTCTCTCGCGCGCCGAGCTGCTGCTGGAGCGCGGCGCCTCGCTCGAGCGCGCGTCGACCTCAGCCTGCGCCCGCTCGACCGCGCCATCGGCCAGCGGAACGTGCCCGTGAGTGTGCAGCTCTCTCTGTCTCTGTCTCTCTATGTTTCCGTCTCTCGCGCGCCGAGCTGCTGCTGAGCGCGGCGCCTCGCTCGAGCGCGTCGACCTCAGCGGCCTGCGCCCGCTCGACCGCGCCATCGGCCAGCGGAACGTGCCCGTGAGTGTGCAGCTCTCTCTCTGTCTGTCTCTATGTTTCCGTCTCGCGCGCCGAGCTGCTGCTGGAGCGCGGCGCCTCGCTCGAGCGCGTCGACCTCAGCGGCCTGCGCTCGACCGCGCCATCGGCCAGCGGAACGCCCGTGAGTGCAGCTCTGTCTCTGTCTCTGTTTCCGTCTCTCGCGCGCCGAGCTGCTGGAGCGCGGCGCCCGCTCGAGCGCGTCGACCTCAGCGGCCTGCGCCCGCTCGACCGCGCCATCGGCCAGCGGAACGCCCGTGAGTGCAGCCTCTCTGTCTCTGTCTCTATGTTTGTCTCTCGCGCGCCCAGCTGCTGCTGGAGCGCGCCTCGCTCGAGCGCGTCGACCTCAGCGCCTGCGCCCGCTCGACCGCGCCATCGGCCAGCGGAACGTGCCCGTGAGTGTGCAGCCTCTCTCTGTCTCTGTCTCTATGTTTGTCTCTCGCGCGCCGAGCTGCTGCTGAGCGCGGCGCCTCGCTCGAGCGCGTCGACCTCAGCGGCCTGCGCCCGCTCGACCGCGCCATCGGCCAGCGGAACGCCCGTGAGTGCAGCTCTCTCTCTCTGTCTCTATGTTTCCCTCTCTCGCGCGCCGAGCTGCTGCTGGAGCGCGCCTCGCTCGAGCGCGTCGACCTCAGCGGCCTGCGCCCGCTCGACCGCGCCATCGGCCAGCGGAACGCCCGTGAGTGCAGCCTCTCTGTCTCTGTCTCTATGTTTCCGTCTCTCGCGCGCCGAGCTGCTGCTGAGCGCGGCGCCTCGCTCGAGCGCGTCGACCTCAGCGGCCTGCGCCCGCTCGACCGCGCCATCGGCCAGCGGAACGTGCCCGTGAGTGTGCAGCCTCTCTGTCTCTGTCTCTATGTTTCCGTCTCTCTCGCGCGCCGAGCTGCTGCTGGAGCGCGGCGCCTCGCTCGAGCGCGTTGACCTCAGCGGCCTGCGCCCGCTCGACCGCGCCATCGGCCAGCGGAACGTGCCCGTGAGTGTGCAGCCTCTGTCTCTGTCTCTATGTTTGTCTCTCTCGCGCGCGCCGAGCTGCTGCTGGGCGCGGCGCCTCGCTCGAGCGCGTCGACCTCAGCGGCCTGCGCCCGCTCGACCGCGCCATCGGCCAGCGGAACGTGCCCGTGAGTGTGCAGCCTCTCTGTCTCTGTCTCTGTTTCCGTCTCTCTCGCGCGAGCTGCTGCTGGAGCGCGGCGCCTCGCTCGAGCGCGCGTCGACCTCAGCGGCCTGCGCCCGCTCGACCGCGCCATCGGCCAGCGGAACGTGCCCGTGAGTGCAGCTCTCTCTCTCTGTCTCTGTCTCTATGTTTCCCTCTCTCGCGCGCCGAGCTGCTGCTGGAGCGCGGCGCCTGCTCGAGCGCGTCGACCCAGCGGCCTGCGCCCGCTCGACCGCGCCATCGGCCAGCGGAACGCCCGTGAGTGTGCAGCTCTCTCTGTCTCTGTCTCTCTATGTTTGTCTCTCTCGCGCGCCCAGCTGCTGCTGGAGCGCGGCGCCTCGCTCGAGCGCGTCGACCAGCGGCCTGCGCCCGCTCGACCGCGCCATCGGCCAGCGGAACGTGCCCGTGAGTGCAGCCTCTCTCTGTCTCTGTCTCTCTATGTTTCCGTCTCCTCGCGCGCCGAGCTGCTGCTGGAGCGCGCGCCTCGCTCGAGCGCGTCGACCTCAGCGGCCTGCGCCCGCTCGACCGCGCCATCGGCCAGCGGAACGTGCCCGTGGTGTGCAGCTCTCTCTGTCTCTGTCTCTCTGTTTCCGTCTCTCTCGCGCGCCGAGCTGCTGCTGGAGCGCGGCGCCTCGCTCGAGCGCGTCGACCTCAGCGGCCTGCGCCCGCTCGACCGCGCCATCGGCCAGCGGAACGTGCCCGTGGTGTGCAGCTCTCTCTGTCTCTGTCTCTATGTTTCCGTCTCTCTCGCGCCGAGCTGCTGCTGGAGCGCGGCGCCTCGCTCGAGCGCGTCGACCTCAGCGGCCTGCGCCCGCTCGACCGCGCCATCGGCCAGCGGAACGTGCCCGTGAGTGTGCAGCTCTCTCTCTGTCTCTGTTTCCGTCTCTCGCGCCGAGCTGCTGCTGGCGCGGCGCCTCGCTCGGCGCGTCGACCTCAGCGCCTGCGCCCGCTCGACCGCGCCATCGGCCAGCGGAACGTGCCCGTCGACCTCATAGCCTCAACCGCAAAAACCAAAAATACAGTTTTACCTCTCTTTCTCTCGTGAATAGTTCATTTTGCTTTATCTTTTTTTATCCCTATTTGAAGAAAAAAAACAGTTATCAATGTTTTTTTTTCACTACGTTTATTTATGGAATACAAATCCTTCCCCAAATTTTAAATTGACAGTAATGGACGTGAGGCGTTATTATCGTCTCAAAAACGTTTCTTACACAAATTCAACTAATTTTCTTATATTGTTCTAGGTTGTGCATTGTTTCCTGAGGAAAGGAGCTAAGCTTGGCCCAACTACGTGGGTTATGGCGTCAGGCAAACCAGAATTTATGTAAGTGTTTTAATATATCCTTTTCTTTGCCATTTTTTTTTTCTATATCATTAAAAATCTCTAAAACTAATCTCTCAACTTCAGGCTAATACTGCTGAACAAGTTGCTGGAGGACGGAAATATGTTGTACAGAAAGAACCGTCCATCGGAAGCGGCCCATCGCTACCAGTACGCGCTGAAGAAGGTGAACCCGCTGATCAGTGATGAAGGAGTCAGCACTCCCTCAACACAGCCCGTGCCTCACGAACACGTATCCGCCTTCGTCCAGCTGAAGACTAACCTGCTGCTTAATTTGTCCAGGTGTAAACGGAAATTGAACGTGAGTAAGATAAAGTTACTTCTTTATTAGATATGGGTCTCCGCCGTTGTAGAAAAGAATTGCCTAGATAGTCACGCTTGGCAGGCGGATTGACGATCACAGTACCAAACCTCTCTCACCTTTGACAAAGCATTGTGTGTGTGTGTGTGTGTATTTACGCCTTATGTAAAGGAGATAGTTATTTTTTTTATAGAATACGGTTGACAAACGAGCACACAGTCCACCTGATGGTAAGTGGATGCTGTGGCCCATAGACATCTACATGTATCCTCGAGTAAGAATCAAAATGCAGATCCGTTGTCACCCCTGAGGACTAAGATTGACACACACTGACCATACGAAACACGGCAGCATTAAGCTGCTATTTTACGCTGGTATTCTGTGATAGCGTGGTCCAACCCCGGTCGAACCGACCCATTCATGCTACAACCATAATATAGCTGCAGCGTTATTCATCAATCATCAAATAAACCACCATCTATCGAAAACCATAACATATTTTTGAAATTCACATATTTTGAAACATATTTTGATACCCACGGGATGAAATGGAATGTTGGATTCATATAATTTCTAATGTTTACGCGAACACACACAATACATATTGAAAGAAACTAGTTTTTACGGATTTTATCATACACATTTAATCTTCCCTTGACTTGTTCAAGACAAGTTACTTTACATAACCTTTATTCATATATTACAGCCTATAAAAGTCCACTGCTGAACCATAGGCCTCTCCAATAGATTGACTAATAGGGGAGATTTTGCCGTTGTTGCCACGCATGGCAGGCGGGTTGGCAACCGTAGATTTGTATAATTTTGAGTTATTATCAGGAAGATGCTGCTGCTCTGTCGCCTATAAGACAGCCACGGGACGATATGGTGTAGTAGATATTCTTACACTGCCACTACAGTTTACTCTAGATATATAACGAAGAATTATTTTTTTATTACAGGAACCATCAGAAGCGTTAGACTTAGCGGCTCGGGCATCCGTCCTGAGACCGAACGCGTTTGAATGCGCATACGCAATGGCCCGTGCTATTCTCGCAGTCAACAAACCCTCGGAAGCGTTACCACACGCACGCAGGGCTTTGCTGTTAGCGCCACCCACGGACTTATCCGCCGTTCGAACCCTAAAGTCTCTCCAACAAGAGATTCTCACAAGGATCAACGTTGGCTCCCACAGTTTAAATGGCGATAACCGATCTATTAGGAACTTTGACAGTATCAGCCTGAACATGCCTTGATTGACAAATGTACAACATATACGAATTTATATAATATATTTGTAATAACGAAGGTGGATTTAGCTTTGTGAAATCGTTAAAGATATTGATGCTAAGCGCCATATCAGGAAACTCGTCCCAAACCCTCCCACTGCTTTACATGTTTTACATTTTTAAGACAAAATTTGGCTTCGCTAGCCTTGCAAGTGACTACCACAACCTGGAATATATCTAGCGTTCAGAAGATTTGGCGTAGCCTAAAACGGCAAGTAGGATTATATCTTTGTGAATTGATTGTTGATGTGATCAATTTTTTATATTGTTTATTTATTAGGAATCGTGTAATTTTCGCAACTAAATAAATAACACTTATCATTTGAAAGTTAAACTTGATATGGTTTTTCCTATATATTTATAATTATACTAGTAAGAATTTTTTTTAATTTCAAGCACATTTAGTGCTAAAATAATATTTGTGAATTTCTTACAACGTTTACTTTTTTTGATAGAAAAATTTATAATAACTTGTGGTTTAAGTTTTATTGTACGTGATGGAATAATAAAGAACTATGTAAATATATAATCAATTAGATTAACTATTATAATCAGAATGTATAATAGTATTCAATACAAACACTCGAATAGTTCAGTTGTTTTATACCTTGCCATTATAATTTTATAACGCTTTAATTAGACGAAAAATTATTAAACAGAACAAACATGTATAATTAATTTGAAATCATTACAACTTTTATGAAACTAAAAACCTTTGGTGCCTTAATTTTTTAAATTTAATATACCTTTGGTATGTACAGCTACGTATTATTTTTGATTGTTATTTTTTTCTTCTTATAGGATAAATTTTTGAGTTAAACTCGCGTGCCCATTTTCTTGCTTTGTTCTATCTTAATTTATTGAAAATTGTATTCCTTTTTTATAAGAAAAGTTTGGTTATTAATTTAATTAAAAACGATGCATTTTTGTGTTTAATTTTTATAGGAAATGGAATTGTCACACGTGTAACATTCGGGGGGGAAATATTTATTTTAAACAAAATTAATTTAAAATGAAATAATTAAAAAGAATGTTATGAACTATCGCAACGGGATTAATGATATAATATAAGATATATCTTAAGAATGTTTATATCTAGGCGATTGATTGTTAAGAGTGCAAGACGATACATCATTAGAAAATTCTGTCGTCCGAGTTTTTAAAGACCGTTAGAATAACATTCGTTTAGATCGATCAGTTCTAACAGAACGACAGAATCTTTTACAAACTGACATCAGCATAAAAAATTACAAAACTTATACTTAACATGAAAGTTCTTGAGCATCTTTCTAACTTAAATACTTAATTTTCTATTTTCGCAAACCTCAAGATCATGTTATGTTACTTAACGGTCTTTTATGGGACGGCAGATTCTGAAAGACTGACGGACGAAGTTTTGGTACAATAAATAAATTAAAAAGTTTATACAATATAAGTACAATAAGTACTGACAGTATATAATTATAAATACAATAAAACATTGCTTCAGTTTGTTTTCTTTCATTTATGTTTTATCCTTAACGCTTTCAGTTGTTAGACCTTTAAAATGAAGCCACACAATAATTTCGGCCTCGCAAGACAACGCCACGGCAGTTCTTGCTTTAAATTAATAAGTAACCATATATTTTTTCACATATTTTTTTTTAATTTTAGAACATTTTTAAAGTCGGTCTAGTATAATAAATATACGAATTAAAAATGAAGATACTTGGTTCCTCCAAAAATTAATAATTTTATACCAGAGCGCCGATATAGTGTACCGAAAAATTAAAGTCCAGTCCAGTTAACTGGTTTTAACTCACTGAGCAGACAACCGCGGGACAGGGTCAACGCAAGTGGGAGTGATCATTGCAAACCATCTGCGCGCGGCTTATACATGGCCTGTCATTTTAAAACACTTATGTAATTAAAACAAAAGGCAATTGTAAATATAAACTTTATTTATTAAACATAGGTTACATTATATCGGAGTAAAACCTCTCCACACACCATCATTGTTGTTAGGTCTCGTTAGGTTCTGTTGCATTCGCTGATACACAGGCAAAAGGACCAGAGGTTTCCTTTCAACAGTCGGCTGTTTGGTTGGTGTCACGTCTATCACACGAACTACCGGCTCCTTCATGTTGCTTAGAATGTCCACGTTGAATTTGTACCTCGGATAAACAACCGTTCTCTGAGGCAGTGGATAGTTTAAATGCGGAGTCTGCCCGGGAAGGAATACGTGCTGGAACCGTCTCAGCAGTTCCTCCAGATTGGTGTTGTTAATGTTGTGCTGGTATCCGGGTACATTGGTGGAGAGGTCCGTGAACATTCGCTTGCAGTTAGCACTCTGCCTTCTCTTCGATATAGGACAAGTCTGCAATTAAACAGAAATGTTGCAACTTTTATATAAAGAAAGAAGGCGTCACACAATGTAATTGACAACAACGCTAACTGAGAACAATAGAGTTTTTTAAAGAAGAGAGGTGTGTTACATACGAGCACACAGTTCACCTGACGGTTACTAAATATATACATAAGAAACACACCTACATCTACCCCTGAGTACCAAGATGAAACGATGCGAAGCGCATCAGCATTAAGGTACCATATAACGCTGGTATTACGTGCGAGCGTTGTTTCTCCCGGTCGCGCCGACCCATTTGTACTACAGTGATAATACAGTAGCGTGTCTCTATCACGTAATCGAAATCAATCAATTCTTAATAAAACATCAAGATTTTTTTTATAGGATAGGGTGACAAACGAGCACACAGTCCACCTGATGGTAAGTGGTTGCTGTGGCCCATAGACATCCTGCATGTTTAACAGTCCTGCTCCACACACTGGAGCAGCGTAACGGACTAATAGCTCCTTAGATTCTTTTAGCATTGAGAGAAAGCCTGGACCCAGTAGTAAAGGTATTATTTTAACTTTATTATTTATTTATTTATTGGAAATAAATATAAAGAAATAAATATTAAATGTTTTGTGTATTTTAAAAAAGTCCTAGAGCTATGCTGCAGCTGTATTATGGTTGTGGCACGAATGGGTCGGCTCGACCGGGGTAGGACTACGCTCTCACAGAATACCAGCGTAAAATAGCAGCTCAATGCTATTGTGTTTCGTATGGTGAGTGTAGAGAACAGGAGACCCAATTACTGGAAACGAGACAGTCCATCTTAGTCCTCAAGGCTGACAACAAATCTAAGAGGTGTAGAAGTAAAAAAAATACTTTAAATAAGAATTACTTGTAATCTATATTGAATAATAATTATTCTATTATATTCTACTCTGTATTTTGATCCTATGATATGATAGATGTGGATGTCTATGGGCCACAGCATCCACTTACTATCAAGTGGACTGTGTGCTCGTTAGTCACCCTTATTCTATAAAAAAAGTGTATTAAATTAAAATTGAATAAATAGAAAATAACTTACTATCAACATTGTGTCTAGAACATTCAGCAGCTTCTGCTGTGAACTGCAGTGTTCCTTGTACAACGGCACCGAGCTAAAAGCAGCCGTGTATGCAGCCCTCATCGGATACCACGCGCCTTGGCAGAAGTCTCGTAATTTGTCCTTCAACTTGAAATAGTCCATGAAGTTGTATTTGTTAAGAACATCCATTTTTCTCATGATGCACGTTGTTGACGGTAATTCTTCTTTACACTGGTAGAAAATAGTTTTAAAATTAGTTATGTCAACAATAACTTTAATTTAAAAATTTAAAAACCTCCGAAACAAAAAGAGCTGATGATCTTCAAACGGCTGAACAGATTTTCTTGAAACATAGCTAAGAACACTTTCAAACGAAACTTAATCAAAATCGGTTCATCATACAGACACACAGATACACAGACACACAGATACGCAGACACACAGATACACACTACAAACATAACACCCCTCTGTTTTCGTCGGGGGTTAAAAACAAGTGTTAGTTTCAAGATTGGTTTATTGTTTAAGACACTTGTCCTACCGCCGATGAGGAAGCGATTAGCTATCGACTATATTCTCGCTCAAGAAACGAACAATTGATATAGATCCCGTGTTAACAAAAGAGATACATATATTAATAGTTGATCGCTGGCTGTTCACACTGCCGGCGGGAACTCTCTCTCCACTAGTTTGTCACACGAGCTTACAAAGATAAAACTCGCTCAGCGATGCAGAACTCACGCCGAGACACCAACCAGCGGTCAATTTACTCTACAGTGCGGATCTGAGTGCACTCGCTTATAGCTCAGCGATAAAACTATCGGAACTACACACTCGCTTCTCGCTGCTCGCCAACTCTTATCTAGTTTTTAGCTCTACTCGCTTGTCATTCATCGTTGGCGATGGACAAGTGCCTAACGTCAAGCTCTCAACCCACCAATCAGCATTAGATAGTAGCAACAAACAAAAACGATTAACGTATAATAAAAAAATCAAAAAACAGAAAATATTTGCTTACCCTTCCACCTGGCAACCACCCACGCCTGGGTGTGGGTGTCTCGGGAGCGTATTCAAGCCGAGCGATGGAGCTCACTCCACATTCCTTCAGTATATCGTAGTCGATAAAATCAGGGACATTACAGAGTTGACGTCGGTTTTTCTAAAAATAATAGTAGTTATAAGTAGTCAAATAACAAGTAAAACAAAACCCTACTACACTTATCCTCACTATTTAAGTAATATAAAATGTAATATATATATTTATTGCTACCTGTTCGATTCGCCGGACCTATAAAATACGAATAGATGTCGATATAGTTTTACACCCTCATCTTTACTCATGTGACCCTCATCTAGGGTTGCCACCCGTTCTATATTACATAGTATCGTACTATAGTTCGGTCAATTGTACTATATATTATAGAAAAATAATATAGTACGAAAAATACTATATTTTTCCCCTAATTCAAATGTCACGATTTTTTATATTAACTGTGACTGGAAGTCTGGAACAAGTAAGTTTTACGGAAAGAATTTTTCCGTCATGAATGTTAAATGAAAAAAAGAAAGAAAGAAACAATAAATTTAATTAAAAATGAATTGTTAATTTATTTTAATATGAATCTAAATTTCTCAGATTCCTATAATTATTTTAAAGGTTAATTGCCAAAGCGAAGAGCAAGAACAAATTTATATGAAAAAATGCATCAAGATTAAAAATAAAGATTAAAAATAAATAATTATGATGACGTCATAAAGCCTAGCATAATAACTCTATGCCTAAAGGCATAGAATTATTATGCATTTGTCAAAATTATAACAAATTCATTAAGAATTCGCCATGTAAACTTATTTTAAGGTGTCGTTTTTATAAATTTGCTGTATACATCATGTAATTTTACAAACACTAATTTTAATGATTTTTACACAGTACCTTTTATAGCTTTCAAACTTTTACGAATTGTGACGTCGTATTGTGTGCTGAAGAGTTCAAATACAAATTCAAATCGTTTATTGCGAATATAGGTTGATACAGTTGGTGTTTACATAGTTTATCACTTATAGAACAAACTTTTAGTACAGCTCATTGAGTTCTATGTACTACGTACTAGAGAAGCTATTCCAAACAAAAAATGTGCGCTATTCTATGTCCTCGCGCATGCGCGGTAGATAGTAAAATATTACGATATGTACCTATTTATTCACTTGAACAACAAAAAATTTTACTTACTTTACTACTGAATTGTTATTTACGTAAGGTTTGAACTTTAATTTGAAATCTCTGCATGAATATTGAAGCCACAGTAAATGACACTGAAGTAAGGTGTACGGATTGCAGTATAGTTCAGTTGAACATAGTGAATGTTCGGAATGCGAAATCTAGTGCGTAGTACATATATATCAATGGTACAGCTATATTCCGCCATTTGGCATGCAATATCCATCACATTTTATTATTTTTATATTAAATTACTTAAACATGTTCTAGTTACAATTAGAGTTCACATAATACATAATCAAAAATAATAGCGATAAGTCAATTTAGGTAATAATATATAAGTCAAGTCAATTTAGTTATTCTGAGTCATGTAACAGTCAATTATTGAATTTCATATTTGTCTTCGAGATATTCTTTCAAACTGTAGTATGTATATTAGTTGTCTACATTTGTTAGTATAACTCTGGTCGAAACAAGGGTTATTGTGAAACAATGAAATTAGAATTCAAGCAGTGAGAAATCAAAGAAAGAAAACGATTTGTAAGTTTTTTTTTTACATACCTAATTGTAACATTATTTGTTAAAATCTAAGTTATTCTAGGCGTTACGGGCGTAAACTTAGTGATTTATATACTATTTTAAGACTTTTCAAAAATATAAATAATTAAGACTCAAATGGTCAAATTATAATTTATATCGGAGTACAGATACAGTTACTTACCGGTCTAATTTTTGATGAGCTTATTTGACAAGTTATGTCACTTTGTAAGCCGCTTGAATGCCTAAAAAATAAACATACATTTAACTACACACTCAGACTAGAGAAACCGGAACCGGAACAATTTTTAAGTAACGGGAATTACTGTACCAGTGTTCAACGGTACCGGGATTTGCCAGTTCCTTCGGTACTCTCGGTACTAGTCAGTTTTTGTAGAGTGATGGTGCAATCAGTGAATAAGCAGAAGTACTCAATGGATGGAGAGCCGTGGTAGCTCAGGGGCTATAAGCGCTGGCTGTAAATTTCACAGTACGCGAGCAACCCGGGCTCGATCCCCTCCGGCACCAATGAAATTGTTAATTGCAATTTTAAGTGCTGATTTACCACTTGCTCGGCGGTGAAGGAAAACATTGTGAGTAAACTTGCATGTCTGAGAAATAATAAATAAAATCTAAGTTCGCCAACACGCATTGGGGCATTGCGGCGGACACTTCCTTGCCCTAAAACCCTCTCAGAAATGAGAGGAGGCCTGTGTCCCAGCAGTGGGACTTATATATGCTGTAACTTTAACTTTTTAACTCAATGGTAACATTAGAAATCAAACAAATAAAAATTTGAATTCAATCAAACTTCTTAGCTTTGGAAGGAAATTAAAAAGACTACTTGCAATGAGAGATTTACACGCTCAACCATAGCTTCTCCTTCGGGCTGGATTTGATCTCGACTGCAAGAACACTCTGCGCACCCATTAATACCAGGCTTATGTAGGCCTTTGACATGCAGTAGGATTAGACTTGCAGGTAGAACGGACCCTGAAACCTCCAGTTTTAGTCACCATATCCGTTGTCTCAGTGATACTACCATTTTCCAGTTATGGCCAAATTCAATTTATTTGCGTCTTATTTCTTCGATGCATTTTTTTTTTGATAAGACTTTATAAACTCTGATGAGCCCCAAATTTTTATGGTCAAACTATTTTTCTTCAGTTGCGGACGGTGCTCATCAGACGACATCGATAAATGATCTCTTTGTATTTCATTTGTCTGCTTAATTTTCTTTTGAATTTGAAAATGGTACTTTGACAATAATATATTTTGACTGCCTCGTTAATCTAGTGGTCGCATACGCGATTGCTGATCACGAAGTCCCGGGTTCGAATCCTGGGTCGGCCTAAAATCAATTCTTGGGGTTTTTTGTCAAGAAATTCTCAGTAGCAGTCCGGAGTCAGGAAGTTGGCGGCGTTTCACCTCAGTAAGCCGTTGGTTCTGCGGTTGATCTCCCTCCGGTCGTATCGGATTTCCGTCCCATCGGACTAAAAAATCGGGAATAGAGAGTGCATCTGTGTTCGCGCACAGTTGCATATGTGATGTATATGCATCCGGCGGTGGACTTTTGCGGGTTGATAAAGAAAGAAAGAAGAAAGATGTGTGCGTGAATGCGTGTAAAGACGTTGAGCATGGTGTCGGCGTCACTTGAAATGTACGTTGTGTTCTGTCCAAATTTCTTTGTTGGTCTGAAATTATCAATAAATCCTTGCCGAGGCATTGTCTCTCATAAAAATTTAAAAACTACTAAACTATTTCTGTTACTTGCTAAAAAAAGTTAGCTCACTAGATTATCTAAAATTCGAATATGAACTTATATTTGATATTAGTTCGTATTTCAATATAATTTACACATTACCTGCACCTATCTTCTTTTTTAGCGTCAGGGCAGTTCTGAAAAATTTAAAAATAAATCTAATTAAATAGGTACTTAAAAAGCACAGTTAATTTTATATTTTAATTAGAATGGTTTTTAAAATTGCACTTCCTTTTTTTCTCTTCTTTGATTCTGGTAATCACTAGTGGTAGCCACTCCACGTAGAAGTCGAGCGGGGAAGAAATATCCTGGTGTGACAAACAATCGTGAGGTGCCAAGCACCCTGATAGTGTGGATGGTATCGTGAATTTTGTGGTAATCTGCGATAGTGGAGATTGGTGACTGTAAATAATTCGTACAATTCCTCTGAGTCTTGTGGTAAATGCGATAGAAAATGCAAATAGAAGCAGCATCTCTTTGTAGCGCCATTGAGTCGAGCCAATCAGAAAGAACTCGGTCGTCGACGATTCGAGCTGCTCTTAGCTGGATGCGTTTAAGCGGAAGGTGCTGGCACTGGGGTGTCCCAGCCCAGAGATGAGAACAGTATTCAATATGAAGCAGAACTTGCGCCTTTTAAAGTTATAAGCGGTGTGCCGGGGTGATATATTGTCCTGCTCTGCTTAGCACGCCAAGCTTTTTAGAGGCCAGTTTAGCCTCCCCTTCCACGTGACCGCGGGACTGAACATTACTCGATATGTCGACGCCGAAGACGCTAGCTGAGGCAGCAATTTTGTATCTTTCAAATTACTACTAACTTATATATTTCTCAGTGTCAAAACATTGGGATAAAGACAGGAAGAAGAAGTAAAAATGGCATGAGAGTTTTTGAAAATAACAATAACTGCAAAAATTTCTACTATCTTATATATTTCAATGTCGAAAACATTAGATTTTAATTGTGTAGAGGTTAAAAAGGGTCTTCATTTCGTGTTTTTCTTTTAAATAACTGAAGAGACATAATGATTTCTTATATTTACGCGAACACTACACATTGAATAAAACTATGTTTACGGATTTTATCGCGTTTAATTTACTTATTTTAATTCCCGACGTTTCGGGTGCTTTACAGCAACCCATGGTCACAGGGGGAGGACTGAGATGTTTGACATCCCGATGTTATAATTATCTCACCATCATCCATCACAGTTAGCTACCGTGGGAAAGTCTTTGTCTCAGAGAGCACGAGGGATCTGTGACAGAAAACATCTGGCCGCCGAGCTTCAGCACGTCGAGCAAGTATTGCAAGACAACAAGCTTCGGGTCCCGCGCCTACGTCACAGTGACCGAGTGAAGCCGGCCACGGTCGAGCGTGTGCCTGCTATACTACCCTATGTCAAAGGAGTCACGGACAAGGTTAGTTACATCTTCTTCCTCTACAAGATGCAGGAGTGTACAAGCTTGATTGCGAATAGGATCACTCTTACGTAGGACAAACAAAAATATCTATTAAAACCCGCGTGAAAGAAAGCTGACGTGAGGCACCGACGCTCTGGGAAGTCTGCAGTCTGTGAACATGTTCAAGATCGTCCCCGTCATTATATTAGATTTGATAGACCAAAAATCCTCGCAAAAGAACACCGATTCCTACCAACGATGATACGCGAGGCTATTGAAATTAAAAAAAACATCCTAATTTCAATAGAGAAGATGGATGGGTGCTGCCATCTGCTTGGGATCCGATAATTAACAAAATTAAATCCAAACGCAAGCATACCACTGCAATACTTCAAGATACTGTAAGCTCATTCTGCGTAGATCGAACCAAAAATTCATATTCAAAAACTGAAGGTAGCCGGGCTAACTATGACATCGGGACGTCAAACATCTCAGTCCTCCTCCTGTAACCATGGGTTGCTGTAAAGCACCCGAAACGTCGGGAATTAAAATAAGTAAATTAAACGCGATAAAATCCGTAAACATAGTTTTATTCAACTGAAGAGACAATCGAACTTCCAGTCCGCCTGATGCATGTGCCTACTGCAGTCTATGGACAACTGCAGCTAACTTCAAACAAAGAAGGCTACAGATGCGTTGTCAGCTATGAAGACTAAGATGGAATAATTACTAGTAAAAAGGGTCTCTGGTACTTTACATTCACCATACAATACAGAATTACGTCAGCATTATACTATAATTTCGCGTTGGGATTCTGTGCAAGTGTGGTACTTCCCCGATTCATTCGTGCTGCAACCAAAATGTAGCTGCAGTGTGGCTCTAACACATTTGTTGTAGCACGAATGGGTCGGCTCCATCGGGGAAGGACCACGCTCTCACAGAATATCAGCGTAAAATAGCAGCTTAATGCTGCTGTGTTTCGTATGGTCAGTGTGGAGAACCGGAGACCCTTTTTACTGGGAAAGAGACATTCCATCTTAGTCCTCACGGCTGACAACGCATCTGCATTTTGATTCGCAAACAAGGATAGATGTAGATGTCTATGGGCCACAGCAACCACTTATCATCAGGTGGACTGTGTGCTCGCTTGTACCCCTTATCCTTTTAAAAAATATACCACTCATATACGTATAACTACACCGTTACCGTTGCAGTTACAGAATATCAAAAGTCCACTGGTAAAGATAGGTCGCCCCTATAAACTGCCTTATAGGGGGGATATTTTTCATAGTTGCCGCGTTCGGCAAGCGTGTTGACAACCGCCTTTTTAATTTTAATTGTTATAAGAAAGCCTCTGCTCCTCATCTCCTGGTTTGTTTTGCTCAGTTGCCTCTATCGACACTTACGGGACTATATGGGGTAGTAAATATTCTTACACCGCCACTACACACACGGTCAACCAAAGCACCAATTGATAAAACTATTACATACCTCAGTGAGTACGTCAAGAGTGCAAGCTAGAACTTTGTTGATTTCACAGTCCGCCTCGTAGTCCGTCACGGGCTTGGAGAAGCACTTGGTGTAAGCGCGGGCCTTCGCGCTCGCCCAGTGTGAGTCCGCCGCCGCCATTTTGTCCAGCAGGCGAGATAACGCCAACGTGTCCACTTCACCCGACTCCGACACGACCCCAACTCGTCTGAATATGCATGTTTCTTGTTCGCACTGCAATAGAAAGAAAGAAGAAAGATTTCATTAATCAAGTAACTAAGATTCATAACATTTTGTTAGTATTACTTATGTTTACATTGTTCAGAAACTTATTTAGTTTTTATAACCGTGCAAGAATATCCACTAACGCCTACCGTCCCATGGGTGTCGTAAGAAGCGACACAGAGAAACTGAAACACGAGATGGGCAGCAGCATCTTTCTGATAGCAACTCAATATTTAAAAAAAAACTGCGGTTCACAACCTGCCTGCCAAGTGTGGCAACTATGGCAAAATCCCCCCTATATGGCACTCTATGGGGAAAGCCTATATTCAGCAGGGGACTTTTAGAGACTGTAATGGATAAATAGAGTCGTTGGATTTTTAATTAATTAGGGTACCATCATCATTACAACCCGTAGGACGTAGTTACGTTGAACGTACCACAATCATCCATAGACATTGTGCATCTCATGCAAATGTTATTACGTGGTAGAACCACGCTGCAGCTATATTATGACGCGGAAGTACTACGCTCTCACAGAATACCAGCATAAAATAGCAGCTTAATGCTGCTACGTTTTGTATGGCGAGTTTTAAGTACCGGGGAATCTTTTCATTAGTAACTAGCTGGTAACCGGCGCGTTGCTGTCCCAGAAGTAGTAGAAGTAGTAGTTTTTGGAAGAGTTATATTTATTACTCTTCTTATTTGTTATTGTTTAATTAGGAATGATAATACATTCATTGAAATTGAATGATATATGACTTTCAAATAAGTTTGTCGGTACGATACGCGCTATTTTCTGTGTTAATTGTACTATGCCTATAACCTTCGCGCAAGTGCAAGCAATAAGTTGACAAAGTTATACCGTAACCTAATGAACGGTATGGCAGCGCATAAAATACGAACAAACAAACAAAATTTATTGCATGCCGTAAGCGCTAAGCGCGCCGGTATGTTCTACTAGAGCCTAAAAATTAAGATTCCAACGTTTTGTCGCATGAAATCGTATCTAGCAATCATATTGTACATATAAGTGATATAAAAAGCACATTGTCAGAAAGATAAATGATTGTGGAACTTATTAATATTTTTAAATCGGTTAATTGCTGTTTTACATTAAAAGGGGTTTTAGTGGCTTATGGTGTGGATTTATCAAGTCCGCAAAGCTTTGTAAACACGATAACTTTTGAAAATATCAATTGTTCAACTCAATCTATTTTAAAACTCTTCATCTATCATGTGGGAAGCCATTGAAAGTAAATGGCAGTTTAATTTTGTTTTGTTCAGTTATAATTATTTTTTCGGCTGCGAAATGTCGAAATATTTGGTGTTTTAGCAGCCTTGTATGAATTTAGTTTTACTAAATAGAGACTGCGTCACTCACTCAGTTAGTTAGGCGTCAATCGCCGTCGTGAGTGGACAATATCGGTTGTTTGCAGCGGCTCAAAAGATCGATGTACAAATACACAATATTCGAAAACCAAATTTCTTACATACATGATTATAATAATAATCAGAGATTTTATTACAATATTTTAAAAGCACAGAATAAATAATAGTAGTACGTATTAAAAGTAAGTAGGATGTAATAATTATACTTAAATACGTCTTGGACTTTATGGAGTGACCTGAATGATGATATGATGATCATATGAGCATTATGAGTCGTGCACTTTGGATTTTCCAAACTTTTTAAATTGAAGTTTGACATAAAATTATCGAAAAATTGGAAGTATAATAAGTTTATTAGTGAAAACTTGTGTATTTAAACTACTTTAAAAAATTCCGTATAATCATGTTATAAGTAATTTTTAATGCGCTTAGGGCATGCATAATTGGATTTAACAATATTTTTGTATATATTAGATGAAGCATTCTTTCTTAGTCCTTAGGGTAACAACGCATTTTGATGCTTAATCGGGGATAGATGTAGGTTTATGACTATTATATGGACTGTGTGCTCTTTGTCACCCTTATTTTATAATAAAATCTTCCACCAGGCCATTACACCATCTAGTGTTCGGCAAGCAGGTTGGCAAAAAGCATCTTGTGGGGCCGCCCACCGAATTACTTATCGGTACGAAGCTAGCACTTGAAAACCTTTCTTCCACATCGGTTATCGGTTCTCCAAGCAACGTGGCCGGTACATTGTCACTTCATCTTACCGTTCCGTTGGGCTATGACGTTTACTTTGGTTCTACTGCTCATATCCTCATTACGAAATCTATCACGCGGAGAAACTCCAACCATAGTCTTCTCATAGCTCTCTGAGCAACCTTGACCTGTTAGGTCCAACAAAAAAAGATTGAGTGCTGCGCAAGTTTCAAGTGATGCAAAAACCAAACCAAAACTATGTCCGACTGTAAGAACACGCACATACCAAGTATTAACGTGGTTGTACTTGCAAATGTATGCGCATGATTTTGATATCAGTTGAAATGTACGCAGCGCTCCAAAGAATTCTATATATTAGTATATTATTATAGTTAATGAGTATTTTGGTGTACAATAAAGAATAAATATATATATATACTAGCTGTGAAAACCCTCCTCGCTGGGTTATTTTTTGTCGAATATTTATTAATGTATGTATATTTTATTAAATAAGTTTTTTTTTTTAAATTAAGAACACATGATTTTTCTTGTTAAATTTTAAAATTTTTTTTCTTACTTACATATTTTTTTATTCACTATACAAAAATATAAATATATAATTATATTACAACACATTCTTATACACTACATTTACTGTCTTGTGTTCTGGTGCATACACGAATAAAATTTTTTTCTGTCCAAAGCGCGAAATAGCTACATAGATGTGACCATGTAAAAAACAGGATTCTCCCAAATTCACTCCACAATATTGGAACGTTTGACCTTGTGCCTTATTGATAGTTATACTATAAGCCAATCGTAGAGGAAACTGTAACCGTTTGAATGGAATTCTTGGTATAAAAACGGATTTTCCTTTTTCTTTGCCAGTTAGAATTAATGCCTCAATAATGTTGTTGAGAAGTTGTTTTATACATAATCTTGTAACGTTACATAATTTTGGCGAGTTGAGATTTCGTAATAATATGACTGGTGATCCAATTTTTAGCTTCAAGACATGCAGAGGCATACCAGGCGGATTCAGTGAATTTAAAAATTCTGCTGGAAAGTTCACACTTTCGTCTTGATTCATCATTGTGTCTATTGATTTATACAATTTTTCATCTCCTAGTACCATATTCCGTACCCTTTCATTAATTTGGTGTACTACATCATTTTTTGTAGCTAAAATTGCTCGCTCACACAACCATATCCTATTCAGATAATTATGTTCAATAGACGGATAAACTTTTTCAATAAGTTCTTCTTCTGTATCTACTACGTTACACAATTCTTCTGATAGAATAAGTTTGCCTGACTGTGAATCTATAGGATAGGTGCCATTCCCATTTTTAACAGATTTTCAGCAAACTCTTGTGCTTCCGGATCTCCAGTAATTTTTGCTGGCATATTTTCTGTTAATGATAATTTGTCAATACGATCCCAGAACGTTAATCGCTTCAAACATGCGTTTATTTCATCAGCTGGAGTTAATTTAGGAATAACCGGCAGCGTTTATCGAAAATCTGCAGATAATAATAATAAAATTCCTCCCATAAGTTTTTTATTTTTTCGGATATCCTGTAATGTTCTATTTAACGCTTCAAGTGATTTTCTATGAGCCATTGTACATTTATCCCATATTATAATTGTACATCGCATCAAAACCTGGCCACGCATAGAAGATCGTAAAACATTACAGACTGGAAATTCTTGTTCGGCTATATTTAAAGGCAAACGTAATGCAGAATGTGCCGTTTTTCCGCGTTCCATTAGTGTGGCGGCAATTCCTGATGAAGCCAACGCTAGTGCAATTGTATTATCTGCTCGAATTTTAGCTAAAATCAAATTAATAAGGACAGTTTTGCCAGTTTCTCCTGGTGTATCTAAAAAAAGTGATTCCTCCTTCACCCGTTTCAATACGATTTATAATTGTGTCATATATCATCCGTTGTGTTTGCGTTAATTTTGGTTCATTTTCTTTGATATAACACTATAATTCTTTCACATTGTAATTAAATTCTTTTGGTAATTCAAAATTAGTCACATCTAAATTGTTTCTTATGGGAGATTGTACTCCAAGTTCCATCAAACTTTGAGTACATATTGCTAAGCATCGATCTTCCAAAATTATCAGGGCTTCATTATAAATATTTTCATTAAAAGTAATAGCCATATCACCATTGTCTTACGCAGTCTGGCCAAAATGTCGTCACTCATGCAATCGCGAAATTCGTTTCGTTTGAAGGATTACACGATGTTAGAACAAAAGCAAAAAGTTCTCGTAGTTGTTCAGCTCTTGCTTTTTGTGCAGCTTCTCTCATAGCTTGCTTCCAATGATTATCGTTCTCTAATAAAACACGACGTTGACAAGCTTCACGATATTTTTCGCAAATATAACCGTCTACTGTCCGAAGATCTTCAAACGATGTTGGTCCACGAACTTCATTAAGTAGTAGACGTAAGTAAAAACATTCTGCGTTTTTTGGGTGAACCGTATATATTCGACCAATGGCATTACCTATGAATACATCCGTAAATCCTTCTACCGGGATTCCTCTTTTTCGTCGACAAAATATCCTTCGCGATGCATCCCATGTGTAATAACTGGGAACATCCACATTGCAAAGTGTTCTTGCAACCGGATAATTTCTACACAATTCAAAAACACTGTCAAGGTTGTATTCAAGGGTTGCTTTGCAACTTTTTCTGCCGTTTGACTGGTAAAATATACTCGTTGTCCATTCTCGAGATGAACTGCTAAATGGAATACTGCTGGGTATCTGTCATGAATTGGAAAAGCTAAGATACGCCAAACTGCTTCATTACTATTGATGTACGAGTATAGTCCCATTTGATATCTTAAAATTTCGTCATGTCGAGACTTCTCAAATATATTTCAATGTTTAAAATTACTTGAGATAATTCTAATTAATCTAGAATGTTCTAAAATTTTCGAGAATGATCTGGAAAGTTTCAGAATGTGTTTAAATGTTTCTAATTAGTTGAAAACATTTTCAATCGGTCTAGACTGTGTTGGATTGTTCTAAAAATTTTGAGAAAAATCCAGAATATTCTAATATCTGTATATTTTTATATCGAAAATTTTAAATTACATTCAATGTTTTAAAATGATTTGAAAAGTTATTCTTATCATACTAGAATAATCTCGAATGTTCTTGATTGTCTGGACTGCTCTAAACTTATTTAGAATGATTCAAATAACTTATCAATTATTCTCAACGGCCTAAAATTTTCTAGATTCTTCTATTAACTTTACGAATAATCGAAAAAATAAAAACTTTTGCAGAACATTTCCGATATTTTCGAATAGTCCAGAAATTTTTTTGAGTAGTGGGGGTAGTTTTGAAGAGTATATATAAGGCGAAACGCAAGGCACACGTTCTTCAGTTGGTTTTCTATAAGAAGAAGTGTACATCTCACGCAAAGTAAAAAGTGCAAACAAGTAGTGCAAAGTAAATAGTTTCAGTGTCAATAGTTCAAATATTAAAACGATGCCGAATTGTAAAAAAGTCTTTTCGCGTTATCGATCCATATCAAAAAGGCAAAAAACAGCGCGGCAAAATGAATCTATAGAAGAAAGAGAAGCGCGTCTAAAATTGGAACGAAAAAATTATCGTCGTCACCGATATAATCTGACCGAAGAGCAGATTGAGGATTACAGAGAAACACAACGAATTTGAGAAAGATCACGGAGAAAAAGAGAAACAAAGGCCCAAATTGATGACAGACGAAAGCAATCTAGAGAGAGAATGAGTAACACTCGACAACACGAACATTTGGTGGCTCAAGTATTGAACACAACTGTACGTGCGGTTCGTGAAAAACGTCAAGGAAGTAACGGTCTTGACCACGAAGCGTTTCATTACAATTCCACTAGGAATTATAAGGAACATCCAAGTATAGTGATTGGAAGAATAGATCAAATATGTAAATTTTGTAAAGCAAAAAAATTCAAAGGAGAAACACCAAGTATAAAACTAAGTGTAGTAGTAGTAACTAAGCGGTAAAATTAAATTACCTGAATTAAGTTCACCACCACCGAAATTTTGGGAATTAATGAAAGGAGAAACATAAAATTCAAAAGAGTTTTTACAATAAAATATTAGTTACAATGCATGTTTCCAAATGACTTCGTTTGGAGCAACTGAAATAATCGATAAACAAGGATTCAATCCAGTGTTTAGAGTCTAAGGACAAATATATCATAAGATTGGATCATTATTATCACTTCCAAATGAATCACCGAAGTTCTTACAAATTTACTTCATAGGAAATGAAGAAAACGAAGTCGACCAAAGGTTAACAAATTTTTCAGGATTGTGTCGAGATATAATATTTGATATAGCGTTTTCTTCATGAAAATAATAAGTTAATAAGAATGTTTAAGACTGCAATGGAGAAATTGTTCTCAGATAATTGTAGTATTGTAGTTTTAGCTGCAGGGTGAAATATAGGCACAAACATCTGTCCTTTTATATATATCCGCCGCTCTAGTTTAGAGCGGCAATTCAGAACAAACACTGTGTCACAGTTGGGAATGCGCGGGCGCCGGTTGACGTCGATTTTTATGAGTAAGGTAAGGGCGTAATTTTCCAGTTATAAACTTACCGAGAGTGGTACAATTTTCACGTCGGTCACTTTTTTGACCTTCGTCGCCTCAGTGGTCGTGGGATGCTCTGTAACGGGGTTCAAGTCTTCACTTATCACGAGGCGATCCTGTGTGTTCCATGATAGTTGAAATCCGCATTCCGACCGCCATTCCGGTGTGATGAACTCTCTTATATCGCAGCAATCCAGAGGGTCGTTGATGGCCTAAAGGAAATCATCGTTAATATTATTACTATTCTTTGAAATCAAATTAGAGTAATGAGTATTATGTCAACTCACTTCGTTTTCTTCGATTCCACTAAAATCTTCAACTTTTAAGGTATCTCCGTCTTTCGGTTTAATATTTTCTCCTATTGGTATGGTATGTCTCAAACTCGCTCTTAGGTGATTTGAAGAAATTTCAGGCTGCAAATAGAAATACAGATAATTATTAATACATACCATATTATATCGTAATCACAATATAACGTATGCCATTGAAGAATAAAGTCATAAATGACAGTGAGTAGTACTCACTGAGTACCTACTTATTTAAGTATTTACAGCATAAAAATATTTATCTTTTTATTTCCGATCAAATTCACTATTAAAATTATTTTATTGAATAAATTACATTTTATTAGTTATTAGCAAGTACCCGGCGCGTTGCTGCCGCAGAAGAAATAATTGTGGAAATGTCGTTTTAAATTTGGAAGAGTTAAATTGTTTAACTAGAAATGACAATACATTCATTGATATTGAATGATATATGACTTTCAAATAAATTTGTCGGTACGATAAGCGCCACCTGTTGTAAGTTAATTGTAAGTTAAGTGCAAGCGATAAGTTGACAAAGTTTTAGCGCAATCTGATGAACGGTATGGTAGCGCATAAAATACGAACAAACAAACATTATTTTTTATATATTAGATGTAATGTTATTAATTTGTGGTCGTTTCGTTTTTGTTGAATTAATTAATTATATACAAACAACTTGTAAAAAAAAACTGTAAATTGCAATATCAATCAACGGTGAAGGGAAAACTTCACAAATAATATATTTTTAACGTTATATTGTACCACCTGATGGTAAGTAACTACTGTGGCCCATAGACAACTACTTTTATTTATTTAATTTTATTTATAATCTATTAAAAATCAAAATGCAAATGCATCGTCGCACTTAGGGCTAAGATGGAATGCCTCGTTACCAGTTAAAAGGGTCTCCGGTTCTCGTCACTCACCAACTCACCATATGAAACACAGCAGCATTATGCTGCTATTTTACGCTGGTATTCTGTGAGAGCGTGGTCCTTCCCTTGTCGAGCCGACTCATTCGTGCAACCATAACATAGGTGCAGCATGGCTCTACCACAGAAGATAAATCTTGACTGAGACGTACAGAGATAAATATCGATTACACTTACGAGTTTGTCAAACTTTAACTGCGAATCAGTTTGGGCATCGTGCACGTGGTACAGCATGAAAGATTCGAACCCACACTCGCTTAATACGGTGGCATTGAACAAATTGGGGATGTCGCAGCATTTGTCGCTGAAGTACTGAAAAAGAAAGTTGCACACGATATAGTATGTATGTTATGTTTTAAACAAAAGAATGCTAGAAAGAAATAAAAGAATATTTAAATAAATTTTGATAAAAGAAATTCTTTAATTTATTTATTCATTGCAGCCTATTTAAAGTCCACTGCTGAACATAAGCCTCCCCCATCGATTTTCCTGTAGGATATATCTGCAACATTTTACAGGCGGATTGGCATCCGCAGTTATTTTGCTAAAAGCATTTAACAAAAGCCAGCCGTTAATCACTTTGACTAAGCTTAAAATGCTTGTGCTAGGAATGATTCCCGGTAGTCGTCATAAGGTGGATTCGAATCCACGACATTTAAGTTTCAAACTCTGAATCCTTAACCACTACTAACTGATTAAGGCTACTTTCGTTTTCGAAAATAACTTACATAAATAAATGTCAGTTTGATGGACTATGGATTCTCCCTATCAAAATCCAATGAGGGACATTTTTACAATATAACCTAGATCACTACTTTCATAGAAAAATGAAAATAACTGCCATTAAGTGCCTATAAATAAAATATATCATAACCAGTGAAAAATCTAATTTAGCGCATTTACAGGGCTTGCTAAAGTTACAGCCTAAATACGTCCCGCAGCTCTCATTTCTGAAAGGGACAAACAAATAATTTAAAATTTAAAATTGTCTCCGACTTCAATATAAATTATTAAGAATAACTCAAAAACTATTGGTCAGACCTTGATCAAATTTATATGCGACCACATGAGAAGCACCAGCTTTCAAATAAAAAAAGAATCATCGAAATCGATTCATCCAGAAAAAAGTTATGAGATAACACACATAAAAAAACATACAGTCGAATTGAGTACCTCCTCCTTTTTGAAGTCGGTAGTCGGTAGAAAAGAAGAAAGAATTTGGTATGGGGCAGCCGTATTGTTGCCCCTAATAGCTTATTGGCGAACGAAATAAATCCGTACAAATGAACTCTGTTTTCTCAGACTAGTGGCAGAAAGCAGCTCTATTAGTGTGGGCATCAGTTCTGCCTTCATCAACCCCAAGAACTGGTCCCAGTGTGGAAAGGAAGCGATGTCCGTGTCCGTGGACTTAAAAAAGGGGTGATATAATGTAAGCAGTTATATTAGTAAAGCGACAGTAGAGTAATGGTAGGGTACGGATTGCAAGGATTACGGCACATGTGCAGTTAGAGGCCGCGGAGGAAGGCGCGCCTAGTGTGCCTTACCAGAGAAGGAGAAGGGGGAGGAGTTGCCCTCTCTCGGGGAGGGGCTGCTACAGGACGACCGGCGGTGGTGAGGCCGCTGATGTGTACAAAAGCGTTCTCATCACCCTGCCAATATGCGAAGGTGTATCAACCATGGGGTTTTAGTCGGTGCGAGTCCGACATAACCCGTCCTGCGCAAGCGAGGCGAGTATGCGCAGGCATTTCCCTATGTAGACAAAAAGTGTACAAATTGCACACCCAGAAAGTCGTGTGTTCGAATCCGCCATTCGACTACTACGATAAACCACTCTTAAGCTTCTTGGAGTGGTTGACAAGAGTATTAGTAATGTTAATAGTGCTACTAATATTCTTTCTAAAAAAATGTTATTTTTAACCGACTTCAAAAGGAGGAGGGTTCACAATTCGAGTGTATATTTTTTAGTACCCATAGGGGTAGGCAGAGACTACGAACTTCCATCGATCCAGACACACCTCTCTCGTTTCTTTCACATCCATAACATATCTACGCATACATCCTCGTCGGTTAAAGGATCTTCATTATATCACCAATTTGGTCGATAAACTTCCGCCTAGAGAGATCATTGCTGACTGTTCCACTCACTTCTGCAACATCATTCTTTCTGATCCACCGTAGCGTCGCAACATAATGTAAACCACACTTTTATCATATCACACAATTTTTCACCCTATCGTTTAGTCAACCCAAACATACTACTTAACTACTTCATTTCTACAGCATTAATTTTACTCTCATGCTTCTTCTGACACACCCAACTTTCACTACCTACTATACATTAAAGTAGGGACTTACATGCATAGTGTATTGCCATATAAAATATTTGAAACTCTTTCCTATACTTAAGATGCGACAAGATTTTATATATTTTAATTTAACCTATATTAATTCCAAGAACCTCATTAATAAAGCTTAAAATATTTTAATAACACTAAAATTGTGTATAATAAAAACTTACATGTTGCAAGAACCAAGCAGGGCGGCGCTCAATCGGTATGTTTTTCTCAAGATTTGCATAACGGCTGAAAGAATTATTACTTTATAGATTAATAATAATAAAATACATAATATAAACATATTTAAGAAAAAGAAGAGCCAAAAATAATAAGACATTGTAAAAATAATATATAAAAACAAATATAACCAGTTGAACATATTATTATATTCTATCAAACATTGTTAAGTTCCTTAGGGAAAGCCTATAGCACGATACACACGGTCAGCTTAACTGATCAGTTGAACTGACGTACATCCAAAACTGACCGTGAGTGTTAAGTTTTTAACTGACGGCAACCCACGGATTTATCCGGGCGCACGGTCAGTTAAACTGACCAGTTGATCTGACGTATATCCAAAAACTAACCGTGAGTGTGTGAATCTTAAGTTGAAATTTGAAACCGCCTAAAGTTTTCCATTTTAAACAAATTTATATATAGACTATTTTAATCTAACTAATTATATACGTATTTTTATTGATTTAATTTTATAATTTAATAGCGAACCGCCCCTGCTTCACATGGGTAGGAACTGTTATATACGTGTTTAGAATTAAGATAATCATCAAAGACCCTTTATTTTATCACCATGCAAATTACCACCACAGCTTAGTAAAAGGCAGTTATTTTGATATTACCGACAGGCACTACAAAAGTATTTATATACCACCACCGCACCGCACCATTGACACTGTTCCATAACCCCAGTCGCGTATATAGTAAAACTACTTAATTACTGGCTTGCTACATATTTATTAATCTGTGTTCTTTATTTTTTTCTTTATAAAAACAGAGAACGAAGGGACGAACAGAGTTAACATTGCCAGGTATGTATGCGTTAAAGTTTATATTAGATGGGTTGACGATTAAAAAAACATTATTATTATTATAACTAATATTATTATATTACCTTTGCGAAAACATGTATCTATTAGCAGCAAGCGATGACACCGGAGCGCAGCCATCTTCCTTCCGCCATTTGTCGTCAGGACAATTCTGTAAGTGACCGATAATATATACGACGTATTCAGTGTCCGAGTACAGAGTTGCAGGTGGGTTCGAATCACAGCCATAGGGCTGAATTTGTTATGCTCATGAATTATGATTGTCTCAGTGTCTCTTACACTGCATCAAATCCACTTTTTTAAAGAATAAGGGTGACAAGCGAGTACACAGTCCACCCGATGGTAAGTGGATGCTGTGGCTCATAGACATCTACATCTAACCGCGTTATTTTAGAGCTTTCCGGTGATTAAAAGATGTCTCCAATTGCTATGAACAATCTAATTTATCTATTACATAAATAAGGTAAGTGGAATACTGCACAGAATACACTAAACCGAATTTTAACTAAGTAGTTATTACATTACCATTACAGGCTTTCAAATGTTCTCACCTTTAGTGAGACAAATTATCTAAACCTGATAAATTGTCTCACTAAATGTGCCCATTGACGATACTGTTTGGAATGTTTCTAAATGGAATACTTCCTAATGGAAGTACTCCAGATTAAAGCCACATTGACTATACTTCCATTTGAACGTACGCGCCGTCACTTCGAACGTTGCCATACTGTTCAATTACACGTACAGAACAAATAATACAATAGATTTTTTATGGCAAACAGCAGTGTGTATTTCGATAAAAAGATAAATAAACGTAAGAGAAAGGGTGGTTGGAAAGTTTAAAACAAACAACGCCAAAAAAGCATGCATTGCATTTCACTTTTCCCTGTCGTAATAATAAAGATGTTTCACTTGTTATAAAACTATGGGGAGGCTTATGTTCCACACAAGAACATAAGACTCCCCATAGTTTGTCCCATTGGGTGGATATTTACTATAGTTTTCACGTTTGGCAGATGGGTCTGCAATCGCAGATTTTATTATTGTTATCAGGAAGACACTGTTGCTCATCTCCTGTTTTATTTCATGTAGCTCTTACGACGCGTTTAACGCGGTAGAGACACGCTGCAGCTATATTATAGTTGTAGCACGACATAAGACCACGCTCTCACAGAATACCAGCGGGAAATAGCAGCTTAATGCTGCTGTATTTGGTATGGTTAGTGTAGAGAACCGGAGACCCTTTCACTGGAAACGAAGCATTCCATCTTAGCCCTCAGTGGTGACAACGCATCTGCATTATTCTTAACTGTATGTTCGTTTGTCACCCTTATACTATAGAAAAAAATACGACACCCACGGGATGATATGAGGCAGTGAATTCTCTTACGCCACCACTAAACTGCACATTGCCGCCACTATCTATGGTATTACATTACTTAAATATTATTTTATATATATATACATACCGCAATCATATTATCCACAACGCAATGCATTAGCGCCTGCCCGGGACACGTGTTGGTGTACCGCCGCGTGCGCTTGTCATAGCACACGTCCAGGGCAGTCTTCGCCACATCGTGCCATTCGCCAGGCAGGAGCGATCTTAGAGCTGCAGTGTATTGGTCCCTAGGTGGAATGGCATCGGGTAGGCCTAGCTTCACGTTCAAACAGTTCCATTGGTGACACTGCAATTAAGGGTTGATGCTACATGAAAATTATATTTTTTAATGAAAAGCTTGGAAAAGTTTCCTCCTAATTATTTCACAAATCAATCACTTAAATTACTTTGAAAAAAACACTCACTTAAATGTGGAATATTGTCATTCGGTGAAATCAATAAAATACGTCTGTAAATACGTAAATAAAGGTTCAGACCAGGCATCGTTTGCTTTAGAGAATGAGAAGGGTGAAGTTAAAACCTACACAAGTGGAAGATATATAAGTTCATCAGAGGCAGTATGGCGAATCCTTGAATTTTCCCTTCATGAGCGTTTCCCTCCCGTAGTCCAACTCGCTGTTCATTTGGAAAATGGGCAAAGGGTTTATTTTAATGAGCAAAATCTGAGTGAAAAAGTGAATAGTCCTCCAACAACCACACTCCTATCCTTTTTCGATTTGTGTATAGTGGATAACTTTGCAAAAACATTGCTCTACCTAGAAGTACCTGCATACTATGTTTGGGATAAAATAAAGTTCCAAAGGAGAAAGAGAGGGGCAAACGTTGAAGGCTGGCCAGGGGTCAAAAAAAGAGCACGTTCTGGGCAGGGTTTATACTGTGCATCCGAACAACACAGCATGCTATCACCTTCGCATGCTTCTTCATGAGATCCGGGGCCCAATTTCGTTAGAAGCGTTAAAAACTGTAAATGGTCATGTATATTCCACGTTTCAATCAGCGTGCAAAGCTCTCGACTTGCTTGAAGATGATCAGCATTTGTTCGCAGCAATGGAAGAGGCAGCACTTTGCCAATCACCGCAAATGATTCGGGATCTTTTTACGATTATTTCAGTGCTCTGCCAAGTATCAGACCTTTTGGGAGAAATTCAAAGATGAAGATTTTAAAGGCAATTAGAAAGACAGGGAGATGTGGATGTAGAGCACGTAACATATGTGGTATTTAACAAATGGTTTTCGGTAATAGAAGATGCCGTATTAGCGATGGGTGGTCGGCTACTAAAAGAGTATGGGTTACCTCAACCAAGCAAAGAACAACAATTTGAAAATAGAGAGTTTCTTAAAGAGACAAGTTACGACTTAGCATCATTAGAAAACACAGTTAAAAATAATGACGGATCACTGAATGACGAACAAAAAGTAGTTTACAATCAAATTAACACAAAAATTGAATCAAATGAGGGTGGAATATTCTCTTTAGATGCTCCCGGTGGAACAGGCGAAACATTCCTCATAAATTTGCTATTAGCAAAAGTTAGAAATACTCTCGGAATTGCTTTGGCTGTGGCTTCTTCTGGGTTCGCAGCTACACTGCTTGAGGATGGACGAACTGCTCATGCTACCTTCAAGTTACCACTCAATTTAACAACAGCTGATACTCCCATTTGTAACTGTATTTGTACCAAGAATTCCCTTGATCCCTAATGATCTTCCCTTTGAATTCAAACGAATACAGTTTCCTCAAGGTCTGCTTGCAAAGTCTGTTTGCAATGACCATAAACAAATCACAAGGCAGATATTAAAACTTGAGAGAAAATTGTTTTCACACGGGCAATTCTATGTGGCTTGCTCACGCGTAAGCTCGCCTAGTTGTCTGATAATTTTGGCACACAGTAATAGATTAGCAAAAAATGTGGTGTATAAAGAAGTTTTGTAGTTTATTAAATTATTTTATTATTTTAGAAAAATAACTAGCTTTTGCCCGCCGCATCCAGATATAATTGTGGCTTATACCAGCACTCTTTTTCACACATGGGCGCGATATAACCGAACTCCACGCGGACGAAGTCGCGGGCAAAAGCTAGTTAATTTTTCTAAAATTAAAGAAGTCTATGTTACTCCATTTAACATCAGCTATCTACCAGTGAAAATTCCGTCAAAATCGGTCCAGCCCTTTCTGAGATTAGCCGGAACAAACAGACAGACCGACAGAAAGACAAAAAGTATTTATAAGCACTTGCATTTTTTATGAGCACATAAATACTCTAAGTTGTAGCACACTACTCTAAGTTGTGTTAAGTATTTATAAGCACTTGCTTATAAATACTCTAAGTTGTTAAGTATTTATAAGCACATGCTTATAAATACTCTAAGTTGTAGCACACTACCCCAAGTTGTAGAGTATTTATAAGCACTTGCTTATAAATACTCTAAGTTGTAGCACACTACCTAAGTTGTTGAGTATTTATAAGCACTTGCTTATAAATTTGGCCCTCTTTTCCAAGTGACCACACTTGGAAGAGAGGGCCAAATTGACCTCTAAAAAGCTTGGCGTGCTCAGCAGAGCGGGACAATATTTCATACCGGCACACCGTTTGCAACTTTACAAGGCGCAGGTTCGGCCCCACATGGAATACTTTTCCCATCTCTGGGCAGGGGCTCCCCAGAGCCAGCTCCTTCCACTTGACCGCTTCCAGCGCAGAGCGGCTCGAGTTCTTTCCGATCGGCTCGACTCACTGGCACTGCGAAGAGTTTTTGCATCCCTTTGCATTCTCTATCGTATTTACCACGGGTAGTGCTCTGACGTATTGTTCGAATTAATTCCAGCCGCCAAATTTCATCAACGCACATCGCGACAAAACTTACGTTACCATCCACATCGACGGCTCCGTGGCGCAGTGGCTTAGCAATGAGTTGCAGCGCTGGGGGCCGCGGGTTCGAATCCCGCACGGGACAAGTATTTGTATAGCCTACAAATAATTGTTCCGGGTCTGGATGTTTGTCCTTGTGCAATTTATGTTTGTAAACTGCCTCTACGGTACAGGAGAAAATCCTAGTGTGGGGATAACGTTTTAAAAAAAAACATCATCTGGATGCTTGGCGGTCCACTACTGTGCGATTTACTTAGGGACCTTCAAGAAACGAGCTTACTCCTTTTTAAAAGGCCGGCAACGCACCTGCAATTCCACTGGTGTTGCAGTTGTTCATGGGCGGCGGTAGTCACTTTCCATCAGGTGAGCCGCATGCTCGTTTGCCCCCTCTGCTATAAAACAAAACTGACGAAAATTCTAAAAACCACTAATTTGGCTATAGTACCCTTTGTTTGGTCCCCAGGACTTGTTTCTTCCAGAAAATATTAGAATTACGGACATGGCTTTCCTGCAGATTTATTATATGTATAGATTTGCTTATGCTTTTAAAATAATAAAAACATAACGACCTGCCAAGAGTGTTTCCTATTGTAGGGAGGACCCTCCAAAAGGAAATATCCATGATCAGCAACCCAATGCATAGAGACATTTTTAAACAACTTGTTAAACAGGTTGTTCAAACTTTAAACCCTTTGTCTTCAAGTTTACGTATAAATCTTCCAATAAAATATTGAAAAAAGAAAATCTTTATTTCGGATAACAAATGAGATTCATATCAGACAAGAAGTTAGAAAAATCACAGAATATTAATAATCATACAGCTAGATGGTCGGAGGAGGCAAAATGACACGCACACAGGTAAGTCAGCCACACCGAACCTTAACAATTGGCCTTATTATAGGAGAGTCATATTTTGTGCTATTACCCCCAGAATACAGTTAGCGCTGTTCCTTGTTCTGCTTAGTAGTGATGCGGCTTTTTTGCGCATTGTCGCGTCAAACCCGTCGGTGCGGGCCCCGCAGAAAATGCCTGGAGCGCTGCAGAAGCACCTTTTTATATTGCATCTTTAATGCTTTATACGCCCTTTGTGTAGGGAGCACGAATAGAAAGACTGGCAGTATGCTTTAAAGAGTTATTTAATATAAGTAAGCTAGATTGTTAAAAAACACATATACTCACCAAGCGCGAATTTCTTAAATATGAAGTGCCGAAACCAGTTTGTGCCAATGCCTGTAAATATTATATAAGAAGCTTACACCAACAAAGAAGGACGGACGGAGCACTGCGTACGTTTTAGCCGTAACAACGCTCAACTTATCGACACGCACTCACGCACACATCTTCATTCTTTCTTTCTTTATCAGCCCATAAAAGGTGTTGGACACACACATATGCATCTAAGACCGTGTTGTTGGATGCAAATGATTTTAAATGCATGTGTTCGTGAGTGCATGTTGTTATAATAAATTCAACATGGTTTTAGCTTGGTTTTTGCATCATTTGAAACGTACGCAGAGTAGCTACCGTATTTCTTTATTTGTTGATCTGAAATTAGAAGGAAAGTTTTAATTTGTATATAAAGTAAAAGTAATCTCCTATTTTTAAAACTAACGACTAGGTACTACTAGAACAAACATACGACTTTTGAAAATTCGATCGTATAACTTTCCATGCAAAATAAAAATATTATTGCTCTATGACTTTGTTACAATAATCATTATGTTTTTCCAAACAACGCCGCGCAAGTACTTCAAGTAGTGAAAATACAGAATTTCCAAAAAAGGAATTAACATTAATTATGTTATTTGTTTATAAAAGTCGTAAAACAAAGTTGTTGGTTTAATAGATAGGAATAACGGTCAGAGGTTTTTGGTAGTATCAACGTATTCACTCAATTTGTTTCTCGAATACAACTCTATCGACCCTAATAGGATTTCCTGCAAGTGATTAATGAAATTTGTCAAAGTTTATATTTGCCAAAAATTCCGGAAAATTTGTTATGTCCTTCAGTTTAAATAGACATACTATGCCTTTTGGAGCCGATACGCCTTTTAGAGCAGAGCGATATTATTTTCTTCTGATATTATTCCTTTGAACACATACGATTTTTTAAATTAAATAAGCAACAAATTACAATAAACCCAATATGCTTAGTAAGTTATCTTCAACTAATAATAAATATAATGACTTCAACTAGGATTCAAATCCAGGACCCACGGCGTAGTAACTAAGTACTCTGACCACTAGTCATATCTCACTTGCACCGTGGTACTATAGGCCACTATACATTCTGCGCAACTGACTTTCGATGCAAAATTTGTTGCAAAGACATCGAAATTAATGTATTCCTTGTCTTATTATAATAAACTTCGTTTAAAAACGTAACTGGTTATCGTATACAACCAACCAGTGTTTTGCAACAATGTACGATAACTTAATTAAGAAGATAGTGGGCATTGTAAAGATCGTTGGTTTCGGTGTCAGATCTATATCATATTAAGTAGTTATTAATAGCTTATGTTTGTGTCACAAAATTATGTCGACACAAACATAAGCAACCTTTGGTGCTAATAATATAAACAAAGAACAGTAAACTGCTAATAATAATTTACAAAAAAATTCACAGAAATGTTATAAATTAATCTGATTACCTATATCCTTCTACGGCATCTTGAATATTCGTTATTTCCAAGATGTAAAAATTGTACGTATATTATAAACCAAAATTAGTAGAAAAATTCCCGCAAAGGGGCCAATAAAGAAAAGGTATCATAGAGAAGAATAGGAAAAATATAAAAGGAAATCATTAAGATTTTTTGGATAATATAGAAGCGAAAGTATCCTAATGGTTGGTTTGCAAATGGTAGTGTACGTACTGCGAAACTAACAAGTCGTGGATTTGAATCTGTCATTCGTTTACTGCCGTGAACTTAGCACTGGCATTTTAAGGCGAGTTGGAGTAGTTAGTAATAATCTTTTATAAAAATATATTTGAAGAAATTAATCTTTAGGTAATTTAATTATTAATAGATAAATACATATATTGTTCATAATATTATAATATATTATTATAAAAGAATGTGGAACAAAAAAGGGGCTTGCAAAATAGAATTGGAGACATAGTTTCGTTTACTATATGTATAGGAACGATAGTAATCGTGTATCATAAAACCGCACTTACATATTGAAACAGAACACAAAGCCACAATATCCGCATGTTCACTGTTATAAGTTTCAAGGAGTACTGGCATGCTGATAAAGGCCTCTGTAGGTCACAATATAAGTGATAACTTTTCAAATTCAACGCTCGGATAACGGTTTGGGTCAACAAATGAGCTTGTACCCAAGTAAACATACTTAGATAAAAAAAATAGTTTCTTTTTTTAATTAAAAACACGTTTAATTAAATTTAAAATGTTTATCAGGGCCTAGACATGTTATTAGTAGTTCATCTCGACTGGTTCAACTTGGCTTGGATGATGAAATCCTTTGCAGCGATTTCTACTATCGGCATATTTATTTTAAACTACGGGAAACTGTCTCTGTGAAGACAGTGACAGCCGTGAGAGATCTCTACGTGGTAGAGCCATGCTGCAGCTATATTATGGTTGCAGCACGAATGGGTCCGCTCGTCCGGGGTAGGACCACGCACTCACAGAATACCAGCGTAAAATAGCAGCTTAATGCTGCTGTGTTTCGTATGGTGAGTGTAGAGAACCGCGGGGACCCTTTTTCTGGAAACGAAGAATTCCATCTCAATCCTCAGGGGTGACAACACATCTGTATTTTGATTCTTAATTGAGGAGAAATATAGATGTCTATGAGCCACAGCAACCACTTACCATCAGGTGGACTGTGTGCTCGTTTGTCACCGTAATTCTATTAAAAAAAAGAGATTGTGTTAGGTATTACCACGTCTTTCGCGATGAAGTAAAACATCATAAGGAATATATCATCAGGGACATTAAAAAATATTTCGAGGACATCTGAAGTTCACCAACACGCAACTATGGAGAGAATAAATAAGAGTGCAGTAGCCACTAACAATCAAATGGTCTGTAAGTTTGTCCCTTCAATTTTATAAAAAACAAATATTGTGTGATAAACATTGTTTTTCCACCATACCAAACAGTAATTATCAATTTTAGCGGACACAGGTTGCTCATTTACCTTGAAATTAAAAGCAAGCACCACATCCCTGACCTACCACAATCCAAACAACGGTCCACTATTATATAATGCCGTTATTCAAGCTTTAAGCGCTATAAAGTTTTGACTGCCTCGTTGGTTATAAGCGCGAATGATGATTATGTGAGGTTCGTAATTTGGGTTGAGCCAAAATGAGTTATAAGGATTTTAGGTCAAGAAATTATTTATTATCTTACACATATTATATTGTCCCACAATCACACCAGTGGTGTAAAAAGTTAAAAGTAAACTTTACATATCAAAATCCACTTCAAACCATTACTTAAGCGATAATGCCTGAGCAGAATCCCCCGGTCCAGTGGTTCTATACACATCATTTAAGTTGGTTTCTTGATAGAACTGGTAGAACTTGGTAGAACGCTGTGTTGTCATTTATAGAAACATGATACAAACTGGCCCAAGATACTAAGTAGACATTAGCATACCTATAAAAACTTTTAATGAAAGTAAAACATACTTCTTATTACTACAGGACTACAAATTCATTGGATTCTTGGCATAAAACAACTTAAAATGAAGTTAAAGACAAACATCCAAATTTAGTAACGTTTTTACTAAATTTGGATTCGTTGCTTGCAAAAAAAAAACGCCCAGTTTTTCGCTAAAACCTCTGTTGTAGCAAAGAAATTAGAAAACGATTGCAAATGTACATCAAAAGAGACGAATTTATCAGAATATCAAATTATGTCTACTCAATAATGAAATGAGTGTTGGTAATTTCCTGGACATATTGCAGAATTTATAAATTACATAATATTATTTAAAACGTGGTAGTTTAATTTGATTTAAATGCATTACGTAATATGATTTTTGTATAAGTTTGTGGTTATTAAAAATTAATTAATAATTAAAGTGTATATTTATTGTTGAACTGTACTTGGGGTAAAAATTCAAAAGAACAATCAAAAGTGAATTCCGAATATCCACCGTAGGGTGAATTACCGGAATAACCCAAATAGATGTAGATGTCTATGGGTCACAGCACCCACTTACCATCATGTGGACTGTGTGATCGTCTGTCATCCTAATTTAAAAAATATTGTGTAAATTTGAACAAAGCTAAAAAATATTATTCATGACACTATATTCACCATATACCACTACATCTCAAAACCAAGACAATAAATAAAACCCAGAGTTAAACCTATCATAATTTATTGGAAAATCCATAAATTAATCCCTAGATTAACAAGATCAGCTACTTAAAAAGTCATAATAAGCAATTAACATACACGTTCGAGGCGAATTCTTTATCAATGCACAAAGATCTTTTGTTATAGAAATGTAGTTTTCATTAAAAAAATGAATTGCATTCCAGTACAATAGGGCCAAAGCAAATAGCACTTCAATGGAATTTTCATAAAATTTCCTTAGCTTCAATTGGATCTGTAAACAGAAAACAAACTATGTTATAAGTTTATTATTAACTATTATGCAGATACCAGCCGAATGCTGGAGCCAATCAGGATCAAATCCAGTCCGAAAGAGAAGCTATGGTCAAACATGCGAATGTCAAATTCTTGTGAGATTCAGTGCCTCCAAAACACAAGTGTGTCTCTTAACCGCCAACAAGAGCCTTCAGGGCCAAAGCAACTACAAGGAAACTAGGTGTCCTTGCAAATTTTGTGTCGGTACTTCACTCCGGGGTTGCTTCTAACCATATCTAAAGTGCAAGTGTGGAGTTCACATATGCACTGGTGCTGCAAAATGCCACCTAGCAGCGTTGGACTTAGTGCAGAGAGGTGCTAAGAGGCTTATAGGTATCCTTAATTTGGTTGAATCCAATCTTGTTGCATCTACTTTTATTCTAAGAGCCGTGATAGCTCAAGGGCTAAATACTCGCCGTAAATTACATAATAAACCAGCAACTTGCATTCGATCCCTGTTGATACCAGTGAAATTGTTATTTGCAATTTTATGTACCACATGCTTGGCGGTGAAGGAAACATCGTGAGGAAACTTGCATGTCTGAGGAATCAAAATATTTTGAAGACATGTGAAGACCGCTAATAAACACTGAAGCAGTGCAATGAACTAATTTTGCCATAACCTCCACAAATATGGTTGGAGACCTGTAATGTTATTTTACTAGAGTATTAAAACAAATTTACTTGGTAACTAATATCATACTAGTTTATAGACAAAGCTGCTTTTTATTTACATATATACATACATAAACACTCACGCTTGTCACCCAGTGGGGTAGGCAGAGACTACGGACTTCCATTTGGCACAATCATGATACACCTCTCTCGCCTCCTTTACATCCATATATCTAGGCGAGAGAAGTGTGTCAGGATCGTGCCAAACGGAAGTCCGCAGTCTCTGCCTACCCCTCTGGGTGACAGGCGTGAGTGTTTATGTAATGTTTATATGTTAATTTTTTATTTTAAATATTTGCATTATTTTCTATTCAGTTAATGCTGGTAAGTAATAGATGTAATTAAAAGTAAATCTTTGTAGTTTATAATTTTTATCTGTTTATAGTTATTTGTATTTTTTTCTTGTTGTAAAAGATAACATATTTTTTAGTGAAAGAGATTATAATCAAAGCTCCGATGTACTAAGTAATGACAACAGTTTTGAGAACATTCCTCTATTAAAAGATACTCTTGACTCCCATTTTTCTCAAGCTTTATAAATCTTTAATATAGTTCACATAAATGCACAGAGTACTCCGGCTCATTAACCCGATATGTTAGCTAGCTTTATAAGTGATAACGTTCATGCAATTCTCGTTTCGGAGTCATGGTTAAAGCCATGTCTTCCATCCATATCCTATTCCATTCCAGGATTCCAGTTAATACGCAACAACCGAACTGCGCGGGGTGGTGGTGGTGTTGCATTTACCTTCGTGCGTATATACCTTTTTCTATTGTTCGTTTATCATCTCTATTTCTAGCTGAGAACGAAGCGGAATACTTATTTATTGAAGTACTTCTTTCGCACAACAAATTACTTCTCGGAGTTTTTTATAGTCCTTCTTCCACACTTGACTATTTTACTACATTGGATAACCTGCTTGAAGAGCTAACTCCATTATATACACATACAGTGCTAATGGGCGATTTTAATACTTGCCTTCTTAAGAATGATGCCAGATCTCTTCGGCTTAAGTCCCTTATAGAAGCAGCCAATTTAAATATTCTTCCTCTTTCTGAAACTCATTTTTTTCCTAACTTTATCCCATCCCTCCTTTATTTGGTTATCGTTTCTTCTCTCGACCATGTTGATAAATTTGGCCAATGTGCTGCCAACGCGTTTTCCTATCATGACACCTATTTCTATCTTATAAAATAAGAGCACCAAAAGTCAAATCAAGGATACTTCTGCAGCGTAATTTTGAGGAAATGGATTTGGAAAAGCTACAAACAGACGCTGCTAATATGGACTGGAGTGTTATAACAAAAGCTTGCTCTGTTGACGAACAGGTAGCATTGTTTAATTCACTTCTTGTTCAACTCTATGATACACATGCTCCTGTCCGTCCAGTGCGAATACGTCATCCCCCAGCCCCGTGATTGACTGAAGATCTTAAAGATTTATAGGTAGGAAGAATAACGCAAAGTCGAGTTTCAGGTCAGATCCAAAGAATGACAGAATTCGGGAGAAGTACAGACTAGTACAGACAGATTTATGACGCCGCCATATAGAACTTTTTAAGATCCACAGGAGTTGGGAAAACACGTTCAAGCTCTATACCAAATAATGTCGATTTAAATTTGCTTAATCAGCATTTTTCTTCTGTTTCTTGCTTGGATAATATGGCAAAATCAACAAAACTTACTCAACTTTCATCGTTTCCCACTCCTTACTTTTCCCCATTTGTGTTTAGGCAATTTTCAGATTGTGATGTTAGGAAACACATTCTCTCTATCCATTCTGACGGTGTCGGCAGTGATGACGTTAGTCGTAAAATTATCATTCCCTTGTTAGATTTTTTAACACCTATTATACTCTATATCTTAAACTTTTTCATATCCTCATCTTCTTTCACTTACCATTGGAAGGACGCCCAAATCATACCAAAAGCAAATCCTTCAAGTTTTTCTGAATATCGTCCTATTTCGATTCTTCCTTTCCTTTCCAAAGTCTTAAAATGCCTTGTGCAACAACAAATTAATTCCTTTTGTTTAAGAAATTGCATCTTCAACCCTCTCCAATTTGGCTTTAGATCTGGTCATAGTACGACTACGGCGTTATTGAAAATCACGGATGAAATTCGCCACGGTATGGAAAATCATTAAGTTACATTATTGGTGTTGCTGGATTTCAGCAATGCCTTCAATACTGATCATGACATCCTGTTAGGTATTCTGTGTTCTCTTAACATATCTCCAACAACAATTTCCTTGTTTCATTCTTATTTGTATAGGCGCCGGCAACATATTCGTGTCTAAGATAGACTTTCTTCGTAGCTTGATACAGTCGCTGGCGTTTCACAAGGTGGCGCCTTATATCCTCCTTTATTTTCAATCTTTATTAATACGATTACATCCCAAATATCTTCTCTCTACCACTTGTATGCAGATTATCTCCAAATATACTTTTTCTACTACAAACAACCATTGAAGATCTTCCCAAAGCAGTGGAATGTATCAATAAGGATCTGGCATGTATTCTCGACTGGAGTCGTTCTTATGGGTTAACGGTGAACCCTTTAAAATCTCAAGCCATAATTATTGGAAGTTCAAGAATGATTTTCAAAATATAAAATGTCAACTACAACCCGTTATATTTAATGGTGTTCCTATTCCTTATAATGACGTTGTCCAAAATTTAGGTATCCTTTTGGATTCCAGTCTTTCTTGGACTCCCCAAATTAATGCAGTGAGCCGTAAAATGTTTGCAGCATATGCTTCACTCCGGAGGCTTAACTACTTTTTACCTATTTCCACCAAAATTACGCTTGCACAATCTTTACTACTCCCTATCCTTGACTTGCTGACATTTGTTGCCTTGATATCACAGAAGAGCAACTTAACAAACTTGAGCGACTTCAAAATCTCTGTATACGGTTAATATTTGGGCTTCGTAAATATGACCATGTCTCAGAATACTGTACTAAGCTCAAGTGGCTCCTAATCCGTTTTCGTCGGAATACTCATATACTTTCTGCTCTCTACTGCGTCTTATGTAATATATCAAGTCCTTCCTATCTAAAAGAACGTTTTAAATTGCTCAGCTCCTGTCATGATTTTTCCCTACGATCCAAAGAAAATCTTTCCCTCCAATGTCCTGTGCACTCCTCGACTTATTATGACAAATCATTTTCTGTTCTTGGAGTAAGACTTTGGAACTCCTTACCCCAGTCAATTAAAATTGCTCGTTCCTTAAATGTATTCCAGAAACAGGTTAAGGAATACCATTTGTCTTTCTAACCCCTCTCCCTTCCTCCGCTTAATTATGGTCATTGATCTACCTGAAGAATGTTGTCTTTTTAATACATAAGTTTGTATCTTTTTTATATTTTAGGGCACCCTAGCCATTGTTCTTTTTTTTATTTATTTCTTCTTCTGGGTTGTCTGGAAGAGATTGCTATGTAGCAATAAGACCGCCCTTTGTATTTTTCTCAATAGTTGTTTATTTTTTATTTTTGAAATTTTTATCTTTTCTTGGTGTACAATAAAGAGTATTGTATTGTATTGTATTGCATTGCAAGCTCACATCAATGTGGAATATTGTAACTCCATCAAATCGATAATAAATATATGTAAATATGTTAACAAAGGTAGCGACATGGCCATCTTTGCTGTAACAAATGCAAATGATGAAGTATCTCAGTATCAGATGGGTTGCTATATAAGCAGCAACGAAGCTATTTGTCGCATATTATCATTTGCGATCCACGAAATACATCCTACAGTAGTCCATTTAGCAGTTTATCTAGAAAATGGCCAACGAGTGTATTTCAACAAGCGAACGCGGCGGATAGAGCGGCACGTCCACCATCGACCAAATTAACAGGTTTCTTCGTAATTTAATTTTTCTTATATTAACGCGAACACTACACATTGAATAAAACTATTTTTACGGATTTTATCGCCATGGGTGCTGTAAAGCACCCGAAACGTCGGGAATTAAAATAGTAAATTAAACGCTAGAAAATCCGTAAAAATAGTTTTATTCTTCTCAATTTGTCAAACAGATGTTTTGCTCGCACTTTGCTGTATGATGATATAAGGAGACTTCAACGCAAAACTGGGCACAAGAGAGAACGGTAAGCTGAAAGTAAGGAAATTCGGAATAGGGCAACGGGACCCAAGGGGCCAGGAGCTGGCTGACTTCATGGAGAAAAAGGGTCTCTTGTGGGATCGGACCAATAGATACAACTGTCTCGTTACAATATCTCTTATTACTCCTTGCTTAACCTAGGTGTAGATGTATTTATTACACTATACTGGGAGGAGGAAGCCACATACCACTACACCTCCCCCGATACTTAAAAAAAAAGAAATGTCTTGTATTTACTTTTTTTTTTTTTTTACATTTTATGTTGTTGATTCTTATAACAAAAATGATTTCTGATTACATTTACATTACATTGTACTAAATACTTGTCATCTAATGCTGTTATCAAGAATATGAACATAAAATGAAATATTTAAATATAATATTATATCAACCCTGAATCTTATAACATAATAATACATTTAATATTGAACATTAAAATAAAATACAATGTTAGACATGGATAAGTGGTAAGATAAAATAGTTAAAAATATAAAATTGATTTTATATAAAAAAGAGATTATAACCTCATGATCATGATCAGATTATACATATTATTAAGTCAGTCCAGGATACGCATGCGATTTTATTTCGTTTACCTTTTTGTTTTGTACGTCATTAACCTGTCGTATTTTTGGTACTAACCAACGTTACAACAACACGTTAGCACGAACTTATCACATATCATATCATACCATATATTAAAAAAAAAAATTATTTTCTCTCCAGATTTATTACATAAACTATAGTTCCTCGTTTAATCTATACTTCTCCTTTTTTTTGAACCCCAGTTTTATATTTTCACGGTCTACAGCCGTGTAATTATTTTATTTATTTATTTATTTTTATATATGGAGCGCTCGGATCACTCCCACATTTAAAAAATTTTCTTTAATTCTTGGTTACCAAGGAATTGTTACAAGTGCTAGAAATAGGCTATATGATCTACCTAGATGATCATATAATATTAAAATATTCGAATCAAAATGCAAAACTGATCTAAATTTTCTTAAAGATCTCGACGATGATACCATTCGCCATAATTGGTAACGAATTAAAATATAAAACTTGTGCTCAATTAGATCGCTTGTGTTCTTACAGCGCGAGCGATTCATGTTTATTATGAATGCCGTTTCCATATACGCTTCTGGAATCTTTTGCTGTATGAGATTCAGTATTAAGTTTAACAAAACAATCTGTTATTAAAAACTATTTGAAAATATTTTTAATACAATGATTCAAGATACTATTTTTTTTTTTTTTACACTTTGTATTATTTTATAAATAACTGTGTAAACGTCTACTTAATGTACCGATATACTTTATTTGAGTATAATATAATATGATATTTTATTTATAAGTGAAATGTTTGCTTAAAACTTTATTTTATTTGAAGTTTTCCACTAATGAATATGTTAAGTTGGTGATTAACGATACATAAACTCAATCCGCATTTAATCGCATCCGAATAACCTTAAAAAATTAATCGGTTATTAGGTTTTCCAAATTCTCAGCTGATTAGGCTTCTTTTATGTGGATATGCTAATCTCCGATAATTTTCCTTACCTATATCACAACTTTTACCCACGTATTATTTCTTTCAATAGTTTCATTTATAATTACGTATTCTGTAACTTAGCTATATATTTTTTTTTTCACGTCTTTTACAAATTTATATCATATAAGTATATAAGTAGTCTCTTATATCATTTGGGTACATCATTTGCTGTCAGAGAATGAGGCTCACAATGAATTAATTAATTGTAAACTTAGGAGTTTCAAAATCGTTATAAAGAAATTATTTTCATGTACTACATAAATAAGTTAAATATTAAAACTATTTTCCTGGAAAATAATGGATTATAAAATTAAAAGCTTATGATTTTAAAGTACAATCAATATAAAAGCGAAAAAAAAATTACATTTCATATTAAGACTAACAGAACAAAGAAGAGAAGAAGCATTGTTATCATTATCATTAATATTGCAACAGCCAGATCAAAATACAAGTTGCAAATCCCAGCCGCGTAAGCGATTTGTGACACTATTGTTTTAAATTCCAAAGTACGTTTATGGAACGTTTGCGATTTCATCGTATGACATAGGCACCTAATTTCAACAAAACTTACAAATTATTTTATTATGAATATACTTAACATGTATCTGAAAATTATAGTATTAAACACTTTTTTATTAATGTAGTTAAGATTATTACATTGCATTGTTATAATACTATTACATACATTATCAAGTATTTATAATAGGTATATGTTATTTGTCATTAATAGTCGAAACGCATTATTACCTTTTTTAAGATTTCATGTCTTCTAAGTGTAGTATGTTTATCTTATTTGAAACATAAATAAAAAAATAGGCTATTACAAATATAAGTTTGTATAGCAAAATATATGTTGTATTTGTTGTTATAAGTATTTTAAGTATATATAATAACATAATTTTGGAATAAAAGAAAAAAACTATTACACTATGAAACTTATAATAATAGCGATCCGATACTGTTTCGACGTGATTTTAATAAGCAATATATAAACCAAATTTAGTTCAAAATTTTACAAATTTTACATAAACAAATAATTTTATGTTTTCTTTGTTTACTAATAAAGAAATTTAGGGTAGAGTTATTGAAATTATGAAACAATTATGTAAATTGATATAAAATATATCTTAGCGAAAATGTATATTTATTAGATTTTTTTTTTTTTTTACGTGTGGTTGTTTTTAGATTTGGGCGGGGATCCCCTTATTACCTCATTTTAATTGTTGACATGCCCCTGCACGTTAATTATTTTCATACTAATACTACTCTCATTTCCTTTGATTTCGATTGTCAGGCCTTTTTTTTTTTTCATAATTGTTGTACGTACTTTTTTTTTTTTTTTAATTATTTATGACCTTAGCTAGCTTTATTAATTTGATATCGGGAATCGGAGTTTTAATTCACTTTATTTATATTTAACTTCATGATATATATCACGCGGGTACTTTATACATATGGGCCCCCCATTTACTTGGGTATTATATTACATTTTCATTACATTCCTTTCATTTTATTGGTACATAAACTTTTTTTATACTATATCAAGGTAATAGTGTGCCTTGGGTTGTGCACAACCTTGAGGTCTACGTTTAAGTCATTTTAAAAGGACTCAACTTGTCACTGAGGAAAACTAAGTTCACACTATGATCCAATGAAGGATGTGACCTCTATGTACCATTATCAAGGGTAACAAATTTAAGACTTCTCTGGTCCCTCAACAGTACTAATATGAGTAAACTCTTTCACATCACTTGTACTGAAGGTATTGTTCCTAGTACCCGTTATTCCGATTTTATCATCCAATCATGGAAACATACCCTACTCGAGGACTATATGCTATACCAGTGATGGACGTTGTTCCTGTATCTCTCAATTATTTGTTTATCAAAGTCATCTTTCTTTTATCTTTTATTCTCTTCTTAAATCTTTATTTCCTTCTTTATCTTTTTAGTACATGTTGTTATCTACTTGACTGTATCGGTAACTTTTATATACTTTCATGCTCCACTTCCATATAATAACTTGCATAATCTCGCTCATAATGGATTCAATACCAGTAGTTTAAGCATCATCAAATATTTGGGTGATCAGTCCAATATTGACGAAACTTAGCAATTCAATCATTCGTATTCACACTTTTGAACATCCCTTCTCTCACTCCTCACCTTTTAAATATATACTTTTTAATATTGTACAAATATAAGGTAATATATTTGCCAGTCAATTTTTTATGTCCTTGTTTAACTTTGTTAAGAAACATTATTAAGACCTATTTTAATTATTATATTCCTTATTACATAAAAATGATATTTTTAAGTATTTTCTAAATTAAAAAGAAGTTACATCGCTTATAGTTAAATTACTTTTACTTATATCGAAAAATGTATTAGCTTTAATAATACATTTAATTTACATATAAAAAAGTAGGATTGCTAGAACTATGATATTTAAGAAATCGTATATCTACAGAAAACCGGTAATCACTATTTCATTACAGCTAACAAGTTTGTATAAACAAAAATTAATATATTTAAATATTGAAAAGAACAATTTAGATTTTAAGTAGGTAATATTAATATTTTAAGTAATTATTGTAAGTAATATTAACTATAAGATTATTTATTAAAGGTTATATAATATATATTTATATATAATAATAAAGTTACTTTAAGCTTTCCATACCTTTAGAAAAGAAGAAAATGATTATAACTTATAATAATTACGATTTTTTATAAAACCCTTTTCAAAATTGTATACATTTAAATAAAAATACTATAAAAATTGGGTTAAATTTAAAATATATTTGCTTTAACACGAACCTGTTCATCGTAAAATGTATGTTTTTTAGAAAACAATATCTACTAAAAATATTATAAATTGTTAAAATCTGACAAATATTTTCTAGTTACTTGTAAATACCGTACATTTAATATTTAATGCGTTACTTTTTTTATTTAATATAGTCTAAAACATAATAAAATAATTAAATATAATGTATAAAATAACGCTGATGCAATGTTACCTCTAATATATCTTCTTTTTTCTTTTCGGTTCACTTTTCATATTTTACTGGACAAAGCTCGCTGAAATACAACCGTTTTTTTAAAAATTAATCTGTTGTTTCTTGAATTTTGTTCTTCGGTCATTATATATTAAAAAAATCCACATTTTATTTTCTCATTCTTCGTTAGTTGTCTTCATAGATATATTTTAAATTTTCAGTCAGCTTTATAAAATTCTTATTGTGTTATTGTGGCCTCTTCTTGAATTCATATTTATTTATTTTCCGTCACGTCCGGTATTACGTCGATTCCGTTATAATATTACTTTATTGTCAATCATTTTACTCATGTTTTCATTATTTAATTTAGTAATATTTATTCCACCTTTTAATTTTAATAGGCCCGGCGGTGCGCTTGCATTGTCGCAGCGCACCGCCCAGCAGGGTCGCCGGGATCGGACCAATAGATACAACTGTCTCGTTACAATATCTCTTTATTACCCTGCCTTAACCTAGGTGTAGATGTATTTATTACACTATACTGGGAGGAGGAAGCCACATACCACTACACTCTTCATGATGAACTCTTTCTTCCAGAAGCGACCGCACAGGAAGTGGACCTGGTCGAGCCCTGACGGTTCGACAAAAAATGAGATTGACTTCATTATGACGACCAGACGACAACTGTTTAGTGATGTCTCTGTTCGCGAGGGTAAAAACTAGTAGCGATCACCGAATGGTTAGGGGCACACTGAACTTAAACGTTAAGTTGGAGAGGTCTCGTCTAATGAAGTCAACACTCCGTCCCCCTCGTGCTCTAGTCAAAAGTCCCGAAACCTTTCAGCTCGAGTTACAAAACCGTTTTTCGTGCCTAGAAGACTGCAAAGAAGTGGACGATATAAATGGAAACTGTCCATGCGGTCGGAGCTAAGTTCTGCAAGACCCGCCGCAGAAGAACACAAAACTCTCCGATCACACTCTTAATCTCATGGCTGTTAGACAATAAATGAAGCTGCAGTCTTCAACAGATTTGGCAGCATACAGGCAACTGAACAGACAGATCTCCAAATGCATGCGGCGGGACTTACGCAATTTCAATACAGCTTGTATTGAAGAAGCGATCGAGCGGAACCAAGGCTCCAAAGTCTTTGCCAGACAGAAAGAGCCAACTGTCAAAGCTGAAGACAGAGTGTGGCAGCATCGTTTCCGGGACACCTGAGATTTTGAATGAGATTGAGAGGTTCTATGGGCAGCTGTACACATCATCGTTGGAGCAACACGCAAGCGTGAGTAACGATCCAAGAGCGAGACTTATCCGACACTAATCCGAAGATATCCCGGACGTCAGTCTGAGAGATTAAAATGGCTTTCCAGCACCTTAAAAACGGCAAGGCCCCAGGTGAGGATGGAATTACAGCGGACTTTGAATCCTACACTACAAATTACTGCAGAAATTTACAATGAGCCATTGATCATAATAGAAGATATGTGTTTATTGATAGTAAATAAAGTATTGTCGTGTTTGGGTATGACAGCACCCAATTCTCCCATGCGCGATGCATTTAATCACGAGTTGCAAAGAGAACAACAATACGACACTGAAGTATTGGTCTAAATAGTTCGTTCAAATGTTCCGCATTTGAATTAACAACAAAGAATTGTGTATGCAGAAAGTTCATTAACGATATAGAGAACTTCAATGGAAATCTTTAGTCCCATTTCTTATAAAGGATGTTATTATGATGTATAAAGTCACATTAAAAGGCAATTAGAAAGAATAGAATCACTTTTATTCAATATAGTACTACTACCACCAGTCCGGACAAAACCTCTGTCCTGGGAAGAATCAGCAAGAAACCCGGCGGTACTTTTCTTTTAAATAAGGTTAATTTACAATAGATTACTTAATACAAAATATAAATTGTACCGAGACTAATTTTGTAGTTAAGAATAATAATTAATTCGTTTGCACGAATTAATTATCCAACGAGTCAAGGATAAGCTAGTAACGGAATACGACAAGTGCACCGTTCCACGCCAGAGCCAAGACTGCCTTCACGGCGGCCGCTCCGTCCCTTTTATACAAGCAAAACAAGTAGCTAGACACGGGCGTCACCGCAGGTGCAATGGCGCAGATGTGCGGTGCACGTGTTGTTTACAAGAATTCTGTCTAACAACACCGACGCCGCCGCACGTACAATGGCAACAGGCACCGTCACGGCCATGCTGACATGCGTGCGTCCTCGCACGCGCTCCATCACAATCTTAGTTACCTGTAGACAGAAAAACATCGTTCAATTATCCTGACAAAAACCATAATTGTTTACACATTTAGCAACAAACTCTGGTGCTTCGTTCGTTATTCGTTCTGGTGCAGCGCAATGGCGAATATTTTACAGTAACGTTTGGGATGAATGTACAATGGCCCATAAGAGGTCACTGAAGCCACTGTACAGAACGTTAAAAGATCTTCGTGACAACCAAAACATTTTTGGTGGAGCCATGATTCTGTTGTCAGGTGATTTTTGTCAGACTCTTCCAATTATTACTCGATCAACTGTTGCTGACGAAATAAACGCATGCTTAAAATCATCTAATTTGTGGCGGCCTGTAAAGAGACTCCAAGGGAATCATCAAGGGAAAATATAAAGGAGAGGATGTCTTGATCCCGCGTATACCGATGATTCTAACGAATTTGCCATTCGATTTTAAGCGTCTACAATTTCCCGTGAGACTGGCCTTTGCGATGACCATAAATAAATCGCAAGGCCAGTCGTTGAAAATTTGCGGAATCAACTTGGGGTTTCCCGGTTTCGCGCATGGGCGTATACGTCGCGTGTTCGCGAGTCGGAAAACCATTATCTTTATATATTTACGCACCGCAAGAAATACAAAAAATATAGTACATCAGAAAGCTTTAAATTGATTAAGTGTATAACTGTGTTGCATTTAATGTAAATAAAAATTTTGTATTAAGTTTTGACCATACTTTTCACAAATATATGTAGGTGATACGAAGTTCACCGGGTCGTCTAGTTTAAAATATAATAGAAGTTACAGTCCTAAGCTGAAGGGACTAACATTGGGACGTTGATTACTTTAATCCCCTCATGACCACAGATGCTGCAATTCATTCAAAACGCCGGGAACATAAAACAAAAATAAAAATTATTCAATTAAATGTAATAAATCATCATAGAAAAAAAAAACAAAATAGTTCTACGAGTGTTATGCCCACTTTCACCAACGACCCGTAAGATTTATGGGACCCCTTAGCATATTTAGGGGCCAGTTAGGGGATAGTTTCCGTTTCACCATTTTTAAAGGGTCCGTTACTGACTAAACGATCCCCTAAATTTATGAGATAGATTATTGGTCCCATAAACCTTCACATAAGTAAAAGTGACTTCTAGAGGACAAGATGGACCGTGATCTATTTGATTTTCTTGATAATTTAGACACGACTGATACTATATTTGATATAAATCGTAGTCGAAGACCTAAAATATATCGAAAACGACCAAATTATTTCAACGATTTCGATGAAATAGATTTTTCGAAGATATAGGTTATCTAAATCAACAGTGATATATTTGTTGGAAAAATTGAACATATTTTGAATTTCCTGATAATAGGTGAGTACCTAACTATTTACATAGGTAATCAATTTTAATGTATGTACCATAGTCTGTAATGTTATTAAAATTGTAGTTTATTAAATATTTAAGCTAAAGGGTGGGTTCCTACCTTTTCACTATTACCTATTATACCTAGCTACGAAATAAGGTAAAAGCATAAAGGTTACTTTATTGCTCTCCTAACAGTAACTTTTGAATGGAAAATGAGCCTGTATAGGTAGCCGTAGGTACCTGTTTGGTGCTAACCTACCTACCATAGTAAGTTGATACCGAGGTATATCTACTTAAGTTTCTACCTATTTTAATTTGTAGTTTGTGATTCACTTTACTAAGGTACTTGTTTATATTTTTTACAGAAACTATTCTATACCACCCATAAATCAATTATTAATAGCTTTAAGATATTACGCCACAGGCAATCACTTGCTTGCTATGGCTGATATGGGTGGTACTAGTTTGGCTACATCCAGCCGGATAGTACTAACTTAACAAGACCCTTGCATATCATTTACAATCGATCTCTTGTAGAAGGTTGTTTCCCCAACCTGTGGAAAGATGCTGTAATTATTCCAATCCATAAAGCGGGTGATAAAAGCAATGTAAATAACTATAGACCCATTAGTATTCTCCCAGTTCTTGCCAAAGTTTTTGAATCATTAGTATGCCCTAGTTTATCGTGGCACATAAAGCAAACCGTGGCAGAGCAACAACATGGTTTTTTAAAGAAACGTTCTACAGCAACCAACCTTTTAACATTTGTGGATAGAATAATTACTAGTATGAGTTCGGGTAATGAAGTAGACGCAATCTATACAGACTTTAGTAAAGCGTTCGACAAGGTGAATCATGCATTATTAATACATAAACTTCACAACAATTTTGGTATTCATGGGCCACTTTTGAATTGGTTCTCATCTTACTTAAGTAGTCGTATGCAGCGAGTAGTAGTGAATGGTTTTACATCTAGGATATTTACCCTGCCTCCGAGTTCCACAGGCTCTCATCTCAGGCCGATTCTGTTTGTTATGTTCATTGACGACATAAAACACTGTATTTTTAATTCTCAATTTGAACTTTACGCAGATGATTTAAAGCTATCCAAAACAGTTAATAACAGTGTCGATCAGATAAAACTTCAAGCGGACATAGACAGGGTTACGGAATGGTGTCGACTAAACTGTATGACTTTGAACATTAATAAATGTTGTCATATAAAATTTTCCCGAAAATTTAACAAATTTCCTAGCTCTTACAACATAAACGGAACTGTGTTGAACAGAGTCGATCAGGTTAGAGATTTGGGTATTGCTCTCGATTCTGAAATGAGATTCACTAACCATATTGATAACACGGTTAGCAAATGTTTCAGAATGTTAGCGTTTGTCTTAAGAAATTCAAAAGAATTCAAATCTGTTCAGGCAATGAAAGTTTTGTATACCGCCTTCGTGCGTCGCCATGTGGATTATTGTAGTTCTGTTTGGTATCCATTTTATCAGAATAATGTTCACCGTATCGAAAATATTCAAAAAAAGTTTGTGAAAAGAATCTCTTTTATCAATGGTAGTTACCGCAGCCTCAGTAGTTATTCTGATAGGTTAAACCAATTAAATTTACTATCACTAAAGCAACGTAAGGAACAGCTGTCCATAATTTTTTTGTATAAGTTACTGAACCATGAAGTGGATTGTCCATCTCTCCTATCACAAATTAATATATTAGTTCCTAGAGTTACGGCTCGTCTGCATAATTATAAACCATTTTCAGTGTCCTTGAGAAAAACGAAATATGGTAGTTCCTCTCCTATTTGTACAATGTTAAAAAAATTTACCTTTATTTCAAAATGGTAATTTAGATATCTTCTGTGAAAAGATAGATACTTTTAAAAATCGATTGTGGATTGTTGTAGATTCATTTTAGTTTATTGTTTTTTAGTTTTGCCATTATTGTAAAATAAAATCCTTTTATATTTATACTAATTTAAAATGTTTAATTTGTAATCTGTAAAACAACGTCTTTATTATAATAAGAATGTTGTGCATACCTTTAATTTAAATGCATATGTAAAATGTATTTCTCCAAAAAGTGTGATATCATAAGTTCCGTTTATGTATTTAGTTGGTAAGCCTTATTAAATAAAATAAAATAAAAAATAGTAAAGAGAGTGTCTCATGCAATTGTATCCCTACGTCGACAATTCATTATATTTCCTGATACAAACAGAGACCAAGACAGAGTTAAGATAGACTTCCATGGTATAGCTAGATTCCCTAATGTACTAGGCTGTATTGATTGTACACATGTAAAAATTCAGTCACCAGGTAAATTCCTCATTTTGATTTAACTAAAAGCCTTTCACTAAAAGTTTCTTTTCTCTTAGTAGTCTATCAAGCAATACTGATGAAGTATTATTTATATCTATAGGTGGAGATGTTGCAGAACTATTTAGAAACAGGAAAGGCTACATGTCCATAAATGTCCAAACAATTGCATCAGCAAAGTTGTTGGTGCAGGATGTTGTTGCACGCTGGCCAGGTTCTACGCATGATTCAGCAATTTACCAAAATAGTAATATTTATAGAAAGTTTGAAAGAGGGGAGTATGGAGACAGCCATCTACTTGGGGATAGTGGCTATCCCTTAAAGGTAAAATAAAAAATAACCAGAGTAATAATAATAATCTTTATTAAAACTTATGTAGGTTACAAAAAGAATTACAAAAATTACAAACAAAAAGAATAACATCATTCTGCAGATATTTGCTAGCAAATTTACATGCAAGCATTCATCACAGAGCTCAAAATATTGATTAAATAAATACATATTATTTAATAAAAAGATTATGGGTAAGGGATATTTAATTAATTAAAAAGTACACTTAAACTAGTTATTTGCAGAACCATTTTTAGGTATTCCTGATATATTTTGAAAGTTTAAGGTATGACCTGGAATAGAAAAGAAATATTTTACATCATATAAATTACATTGTATATACAATAATACTTAAAACATTTTTATTTTTAGCCTCATCTCTTGACACCTTATCTCAACCTACAACAAGTGGAGAACGAAAATATAATGGGGCCCACATTAGAACAAAAATGTGGTGGGCGGCAATATGGTGTGCTAAGCGAAGGTTTCAGTACTTGCGGTTGGAATTGCTTAGCTTTAAACAATGCCATTAATGTCATTATAGCTTGCTGTATCTTGCATAATATATGCATATTAAGAAATGAGCAACAGCCTGTGAATAATGATGATGTGCCTACCCTGGAAGAGCTAATTACAAGGAGACAAATAAATAATATACCATTTTCAGACAGACATTTGTCATATGGATTTCGGAGAAATCAAATTACCCAATATTTTGTTAATTTATAAATATTTAATTTATTATGTAAAATATATATAGTAATTTCACCAATGAATAAAACACATACCTTTTAGTTGGTTGCATACTTCAGTTTTAATTTCCAATTCCTTTCTAGCTGTTTCTAACTCCAGCTGGTACAATTCCTTTTAAATTGTATTTCTTCTTCTAACATTTTAATTTTAAATCCTCCACAATAGCTTTTAGAATTCAAATCTTTAAACCTCCACAACAAGTGTTGAAACAACTTCAGCTTTATCATTATTTTCTTTGATTATTGGTCGTCGCCTTTTCCATATAGGTGTGGACTTTATAAATTGAGATGATGTTGGTGATGACAGTGTTGGAGCAATGTCATTATTATTCCCAACATCCTTTATTTCAATATTTTCCACATTGCTTGTATTGCACTAAAATTGTAACAAAACAAATTCTAATATAAAAATCACAGTGTAAGTATAATATAATCATACAGTGGGTCGACACCTATACAAATGACAGAAATAATTTTGTATTGAAAATTCTGCCAGTTTAGTTCATCTTGTCTTTGTAACAAACTTATTGCCCTGATTTCTACTACGGCATTTGGACTATTTGTCAGTCAGATTCTAATTTTAATATACCTACATAATAGAGAATTCTATAAATACTTACATTTTCATTTTGAAATATTAAAATTTCCATTGTCTCATCACCAAGTATTGGTAATGAACTGGCTTCAGTAGCATTCAGGTCAGCATCTGAATCCTGGACATCAGTTATGCCTATACATGCTCGGCCCATCAAGTCACTGACTTGTTCCAGAATTGTATCTGTCTTAACACATGATGGGCCACCTCCTGTGCCATTGTAACTGCTTTTGCTGAGTGCTTTGTATAATTTCGCATCAGTCTTCATTTTCTCCCAGACTCTCATAAGAGATTCTTTTCTTCTGAAATGTTAGTGGTAGGTTATTAAAAGGCAATTCAGTACGAACATTTAGATAAAGAGATTAATGTACTGAGAATGTAGGTATTAGGGGTAGGTAACTTCTCATTCAAGTAAGTAAATAGAAACTCTTTAATACACACATTACATATACAAAATCAAGATAATAATTATGATAATAACTATTTACAGCTATAAAGTAAGGATGTAAAGGCAAACTTTAAAACAACTACAACTATTAAACAAAAGGCATTGAGTTATATGTACCAGGCCCGTGACAGCTTAGTTCCATTCTACGCAACTTGGCGCTACTGTGCAAATTTGTTCTCTGTCTACGCACGCCATTTTGAGACGCCATATTGTGTTAATGTCAAATCAAATTGTCAAAAATCAAAATTATCGATATTGATTGCCGCCATTATTTATCAATTGTCGCTAATTAACTGAGTATAACGCAAGTGTATTTCCTCGCATTTATGTTGCGTTGAGATCTTGGACGCTAATTTTTCTCCGTTAATTGTGACAATATTCTGTTTTTGCTGCTCGTGTGCATATGCATATACCATCATAATGGTATACGAAAGTGCTGTGTTGGTGGTTGCAATACATCATGTGAAACGCACCGGCTCTTCAGATTCCCTAGGAACGATAATTTAAAATTTGTGGATGTCTTTCATAGTGCCGACAAATTCCCAGCTCATTGGACTTTCAAAGAACAATTACTTAACAAACGTGTCTGTGAAAACATTTTGATATATTTCAGTTCGATAATGAGCAGAGAAGACTTCGATACTCTTACCGTCCTTACTTACTGACAATGAAATATCTCATGGTGTGCCTCTGACTGCAACAGGTGAGTCATTTTATTACTTTCAATCATGGTACTTAAGGAGAGGAGACGTCTCCATACATTCTTGGGCCTAAGTGTTGACAAGATGAAAGGGACCACTTGAAAGCATATATAAACAATTCATAGCTGACAATCTGGCAAGATTTGTCAATCTAGGAACCGAGTTATTGTAGAATAAGTAAAAGTGAGATTATCTATTACCTACACTGTAACAGGTGATTTTCACTATTATTACACAGTAACAGGCTATTTAAGTAATTAATATTTCACACAATTATTAATTACTTAAAGATATAAAAACAGGATCAGTAAAAATCACCAAAAAGCTGTGGTTAATAATGAAACGAAATGGTGAAATGATTAATGAAAGTCAACACAACTAAGTAGAACAACAACAACTAAGTGAAGTGAATATTAGGATACCAATCTTATAGATGTGCCAACTCAGAAAATTACGACTTGAGTTAACTCGAGTTGAAATTCACGCAACTAGAGTTAGCAGTACGAATCAGAGTAAATGATTTGTTACAAATTACTTTTTATAAATTTGTTTTCTATCTAGCTCTTTGGTGGGTTAGGATAACTATAATTACCAAACTTATTATGTAGGATTGATATAAATAGGTATATTTAGTATGTATCACATACTTATGTATTTTAGTTTAATCTTAGTTATAGTAAGTACCTGTATTTAACAAAACAAGCTATATAGCAGTTTTCAAAACAATATTAGTCTAGCTATAAGATGTAGGTACATAATCTATTAATAGTTTAATTACAAAGGTTAAAGTTTAAAGTCAAAATATTCTTAAATAAATTCAATATATTTATTGTGAGTTAAGTGTTACATTTGGCGTTAATTTAAAGTATGATGTATCTCACAACTTAACTACCCTTTTGCGGTTATTACAATACTAGGTCTGTGACTTTCATAGTTATGAAAATATGATTAATTATGATGAATATAGTTATATTGATCATAATTAATCAAAATTATAAGGAAATTAAATTACATAACTAGCTATAATAAAATTATAAATAACAAATTGTTTCTGTTGTAGCTAAATACTCTTTGAAACACAGCGGGCACACAACAAACGAATCATGCTTTTATTCTTTGGTTGGCTCACTTGATCCGTTCATGTACAATTTATTACAAATTTTCACAGATACTGATTGACTGGGGTAAATTTTTCTCCAGAATAAGCATTTTGTGGGTTGGTTAACTAAGGACTCTCTTTTACTCTTTGACTTATATGTGAATGATTTCACAGAAGCTGTGGTAGTGTTTAGAAAGCCTGGTATGTGTACAAATATCTTAATTGATGTTAATTGTAAATTATAGTAAACATTATATTATGATGAACACTGTGTGATTTCTACAAATATTTTATTTAAATTTCAGTCAGTGGCAAATTTTCATTTTTAATAATGTTTTCAGGAAGTTATGTTACAATTGAACACAATTACAACAAAAGCAGATGATTTTTCAAAAACTTCAGTAGAGATTGGATCGTCAGGTGTGTACTAATATTCATGTAGCACTAGTTACTAAGTAGCAGCTTTCTAACTATTTCATAAATTTACTAACTATTCATTTTCTAATAATGTGTTTGCCAAGCATACTGACATCTATAAAATTCAAACTTGTAACAAATTTCAGATGTTGGAAGTTCTCATGAACAGCCATCATGTTCAAATTTTTCAACTGTTGCAACAGTTGTAGAAAATAGGTATGTGAAATTGTATTGGACATAATTTGTTATACATTTATGTAGTGATCAAATTAAAAGTACTTATATCGGTAATAGAAAAATACATTAAATGTTTAAAAGGCTGTGGACTGGAGGTGTCACATGCCTGGAACTGCATCAGTTCTAGAGGGTGGTTATATGTGTTTGATACATATAACATTTTTTATAGGTCAAGAGTGACAAGCGAGCACACAGTTCACCTGATGGTAAGGTAGTTGTGTGGCACATAGACATCTACATCTATCCTCGTTTGCGAATCAAATTGCAGATGCGTTGTCAGCTGTGAGGACTAAGATGGAGCCTCTTTTCCAGTAAGAAGGGTCTCCGGTTCTCTACACTCACCATACGAAACACAGCAGCATTAAACTGCTATTTTGCACTGGTATTCTGTGAGAATGTGGTCCTTCAGTCAAGCCGACCCATTCGTGCTACAACTATTAATATATATAGCTGCAGCATGGCTCTACCACGTTAAATTATCTAACAATCATATTTCTTTATTTTTCAGATGCATTCCTGGAGCAACCTCCAAATACAAGTACCAAAGGCATGGAGATAGATGTTCTCGAAGAACTCGTAGGTTTGTCTGCTTATACTAAACTAACTCTGCTTATATTATACTAAACTAACACTTGAAGCATACATTCTAAATTTATTATTTAATATTGAGTTTATGTTTAAGACCATACCATTCACAAATATTGCTTGTTTTCAGGAATTGATTCTAATGCTAATGTGGTGAAACAAATGTTGCCAAATGGTAGCAAATGTACAAAAAGCAAAAAGGTTGATAAATTCAGTTTATTCTTAGACATAATTAGGCAAAGTTTCAATATCTATCCTCAAATCACGATAAGAGTTCTTTGTTGTTCATCTAATCCAAAGATTACAGTTCCACTACACTTCAATGGTTTTATCAACTACTCCTTTACTGTTAAGGTTACATTTCTCTGGAACTCCTCCCCTGATGACATCCACTTTGTTGTTACCTTATCTAAGTGAATACATTAAAAGTTTAAAATAAAAATATATAAATAATAAATTAATATTTTAAGTGTATCATTCTGTCATAAAATATGAATATAGAACTTAATTATTTTATTTATTTCACTTCAGGTTACATGGTGAATAAAATAGTATCAAGGAAAAGAAAATTGGTTAAAATTTTGACTAATATTGCAACTGAAACTTTAGGTGACTCAGTATCACAAAGACTTGATCAAGCCCAATCCCTGTCAAGAAATAAAACCTATTGGAAAACTTTTATTTGTTAAACAAACAAGCGCAGACTTTCTTGTTTATGCAATTAAAACAAATTCATAAAAGCAAAATGGCCAGAAGGTTTACCTTAGATGAAAAATTAATGGCGTTGCTAATAATGAAACAAAGCCCGAAAAGTTATAAACTATTAGAAAAATGTTTGCCTTGCCTAATAAACGGACATTAAATAGACTTTCTGAGAAGGTTTCAATACAACCAGGACTCAATCCATTAATATTTGAACATATATCAAATACAACCAAAAAATGGGACACTAAACAAAAGCTGTGCACAATCGTTTTTGACGAAGTTTCTCTGACACCACATTTAACTTTTAATGAGAAAGATGATATAATTAATGGGTTTGTAGATATAGCTGGAGAAAACTGAAATATTGTGATCATGCTTTAGTTTTTATGCTAAGAGGAATATGCTCTCCATGGAGACAGAGTATAGCATTTTATTTCTCTTGCACAGTATCAGCAGCAGAGCTGCAATGCATTTTAAAACAGATTGTGTCTCAAGTAATACTAACTGGGTTAATACCTTTAGGTCTTGTTTGTGACCAAGGGTCCACATTTCGAACAGCAATAAGAAGACTTAGGGAAGATACAATTCGTAGGCGGAATATTCAAGGTGTTCATGATGGTGTGTACCATTCTTCATTACTTAAAAACCAGTTGTACTTTAGGACAAATATTATTTATTTTAATTATTTTACAGATGGATCAGTTAATATTGCTGATCACGATTTAACATTTTTCGACCCACCTCATCTCTTAAAGGGTTTAAGGAATAATTTTTAAATAAAGATATAATCTGGGAAGAAAAACTGCCTCTTGGAAAGATATTTAGTTCATTTTGATTTGGATAGCAAATTGGGACACACAAGGGCACTACCAAAGTTAACGGCTCATCATGTTGATCGCCAAAAGATCAAAAAAATGAAGGTCAGCGTAGCTGCTCAAGTATTTAGTGCTCGAACTGCTGCTATGCTCAAATATACAAATGCACTCAGTAAGTAACGATTGCTATATTGATTTGTAGGCTTATTTAATTTATGTATATAGGTACTATTGTAAAATCTGACCATAACTCTCAATTTGTAAATACATTGTATATTACAACACAAAATAATGACATTATTAAATAAGACAACCTTTATCTTTCAAGTCCTGTTTATTACTGAATTAAATTTATAATTTGTATTACATTAGGCATTTTGAAGAAAAAAGTGGCATAAATTACTTTTTTTTTACTAATATATTTACTATTGGAATTTTTTAGACAGATCATTTACAATACAAGCTATCCGATTATGGAATGATTTGCCATTATCAGCAAGACGCTCTCAATCTTTTCGGTTTTAAGAAACATGTACACAATTACTATGTTCATCTTTGATTCTATCAAATTCATTTGTATATAATAATTATTCTACTATTATCTAGTTGCACTATTTGTTTGTATTTATTGAACATTTATGTTGTATGTAATAGTTTTAAAATATATATTTGTATTTTTATATATTTATGTATACATATATTAAATATGTATGTATTTACCTATATACCATTTATATTATGCATCTTTATTACTATTTTATGGTTAATAATAAAATAATGTTACTTTTGTCGCTAAATGACACACATGTTGTTATTGTTTTCTTGCAATCATGTCCATCCCAAGGTTGTCTGGAAGAGATTGTTCTTAACAATAAGACTGCCCATTGTACCACTTCTTTTCTCCTTTTTTTCATATTATATTTTTTTTTTGGCTTACAATAAAGTGTTATCTATCTATCTATTTACATTAGTGGATTCCGTGGGCACACTACAATTATATAAAGGTTAAAAAGTCTGTTGTTGTAGGCAAATAAGAAGTGTATTTTGGAGAAACACTTGCAGGTGCAACTGTAAAAGAAATTAAATTAAAGAGTACTTTTTTCCAGATTATTTTCATACTGCAAACTCTGACGCAACAATGGCCACAACAGCAGAAGTTGTTGAATTCTTCGACACACTGTTTGACAGCGTCAATAGCTACAGGTGGTGTACAAAGAGGAGATTAAGACGAGCAGTTAAACAAAATTCACAACATCACACTTTTTGGATTAAAGCCATTAATAAAATAAAAAAAATGGTTTTGTAGACACCAGTAGCAAACTTGCTACAAAGCAGGAAAACCTCGACTTGTGCAGTGCCATCCCAACAAGGATGGATTACAACTCTTGAAAGCTTTATAAGGGTTTCCAAATTATTATTTGAACAGTATAATGTACAATATTATTATCCGAGAATATTAACCAAGACCCATTAGAAAATTTTTGGACGTATAAGAGCTATAAATTATAGAAATGTTGCAGATGCAAACACATTTATATATGCCTTTAAATCTTTAATATTATCTAACATGCTTAGTCCACATTCCAAATTCTCTAATTGTGAAGAGGATAATGGAGAAACATTATTTAATGTTAGTGTTCTTTTCAAAACGTTCATAATAATAAAGAAAATGACTCGCAAAACACTAGTAGTGTTTTGCGAGATCTCCATCTTCTTCACAAGCAAGTTCAAGAAAAATTGCTGGTGAATGATGCAGTCATGGAAAAATTAAAGTCCACTGCTCAGCTTACACTGCTGGATACATTTGTCGGAAAATAACGAAAGCTATTCGTTGTAAGGATTGCATCAAAACATATATTAGCAGAGACAGACAAACATTCATTCTTACATTAAATTTAGAGAGTATAAATTGTTAAAAAATAATAATTTGGCATACCCTAACGAAAAATTCCTTATCTTGTACAGGGATGGTACTCATTTTATTCATAACTATTTGAATTATAGCTGTATTGGAAGTAATATAAAAAGTAATTTGAAAAGAAAAATATTGAGCACTTTGAGTTTTTCCTGGCTAGGGTGTAATAAGCATGCCTTAATTGTCAAAAACTTTTTCATCAATATTTTAATAAGATTACATGGGCACAATTGGTGCAACATAAATAATAAAATTTTGAAAGGTGATATTGATGAAAAATATGTGTCTAAAATGGGTGAACCCCAAAAATTGGCCTTAAAGAAGTATAAAAGTTTTAGGTTAAGAAAAATGTTGATGAAGTGACGACATGGATATGCAGGTAGCTTAGGACCATGCTTTGTGGTATTTCTTGGGGAGGCCTATGTTCAGCAGTGGACTTGTAAGGGCTGTATGATGATGATGAAATAAAATGTTCCAATTCCTGAAACGCAACGCTGTTTCAGACTTCCTAAACCAACTTACTCCTAAAATCTCTGGTCTGTAGCAACCTAGAATATTTTTCTATAGCGTGAGTCAATTTTATGCTATATTACACTTTTAGCATATTGAGCATACTTGTTATTGTTAATGTTGATATTTGTTTATTTTTCAGATGCTTGTCATGGAACAACCTCCAAGTGAAAGTACCAACACCATGGAGATAAATGTTCTTTTTAAAAGTAATTTATATTACCATATAACTTAGTTATATGATAATATAGATTACTTTTTAATTACGATTATACTAAACTAACTGTCGTTAACAGTATAGCCGTACAGAGTTAATACATACAATACAGAAGCATACATTATATATTTATTCTTTAATTTTGGGTTTATGTATAAGGACATAAAATTCACAAATAGTTTGTTTTCAGGAATACAATTATAATGCTGATGTGGTGAGACAAATGTTGCCAGAAGGTACAAAATGTACACATTGGCAAAAAGGTATGATAAATTCCGTTTATTCTGAGACATAATTAGGCAAAGTTTCAATATCTATCCTCAAATCACGATAAGAGTTCTTTGTTCTTCATCTAATCTAAAGATTACAGTTCCACTACACTTCAATGGTTTTATCAACAACTTCTTTACTGTTAAGGTTACACTTATTTGGAATTCCTCGCCTGAAGACATTGAGAAAGCTCCTGAGAATGGATGTATACAATGTTAATATTTATATATTTTTATTTCTTATTTACCATCTACCACTTTTTTCACCACACCATGGGTTGACCGATAGAGAATGCCAACTGCCATGAAGCCTGCCCTTTGTTACATTAATATACATAACATATAATTTATGATTATCATTCAGTCATAAAATATAAATATTGGACTTTATTTTTATTTATTTCTTTTAGGTTACGTGATGTAGAAAATGGAATTAAAGAAAGAAGTTGTTAAAATTTTGACAAAGATTGTAACTGAACCTATAGGTGAATAAGCCTCACAAAGACTTGCTTAATGTCCAATCTCTTTCAAAATATAGAGAACTATTTGAAAACATTTATATGTTAAACAAATAACTTTCTTATTAATACAATTAAAACAATTTGTAATAAAAAATGGCCAGGTAGCCAAGATGAAAAATAAATAGCATTGCTACTAATAAAATAAAGCTCAAAGACTATATAAACTATTAGAAAAATCGTTTGTCTTGCCTAACAAACAAATGTTATATAGACCAAATAATAATTTAGCATACCCTAGCAAAAGTTCCTTATCTTATACAGGTTAGGTGCTCAGTTAATTCATAACTATTTAAATTATAGCTGTTTAAAATTTGTATAAAAGTAAGTTGAAAAGTCAAATATTAAGCACTTAAATATGCTTCCTGTGGTTTAATTTCCTTAATTTGCTTTATTTAATGAGCTATAAATATTGCTCTGTTTCTCGTCAAATTGTACTTATGTTCAATTTTCTAATTTGTTTATATAACTTAATGTGCCTTTAATTTAATCTTAAGATTACGTTTGTATATTATGTCGTTGTGCTTGATTAAAAAATAAATGTTAATGTACTATAATTGTTTCATTATAAGTAAAATTATGTTATTGCTCCTCTAAAAAGCACCCTTATGTCGATATCGATAAAGCAAGAACACCACTAAATATCGATATCGATGATTTGAAGGGTGTGTGCTTGACATCACTAAGCTATACATAGCCATACTAAATATGTATAGTCATTAACCATCTGTCAAAATGGGCGACTGCAGCGCCAAAACGCGTAGTTGGGAAACTTGACTAAAAGTCACTGTCGTATCTGTAGCACTACATATCTATTTATCTATGATATGTACTACGTACTGAGAAGCTCTTCAAACAAAAATGTGCGCTACTCTATGTCTTCGCGCATGCGCGTAGATAATAAAATATTACGATATTATTACCTATTTATTCACTTGAACAACAAAAATTTTACTTATTGACTACTGAATTGTTATTTATGTAGGGTTTAAACTTTAATTTGAAATCTCGTATTATTATCGCCGCTCACTGCATGAATATTGAAGCCACAGTAAATGACACTAAAGTAAGGTGTACGGATTGCAGTACAGTTCAGTTGAACTATCCTAAGTCTATGAGTTGAACATAGTGAATGTTCGGAATGCGAAATCTAGTGCGTAGTACATATATATCAATGACAAAAGGTTTATTTTTATCAATAACTTACCTAGCCGTAGTTCCTGTGGAATTATATCTTGTGCACAAATTCACCCACGCTTCATTCTTCGCTTGATTTGTTGTACCGTTCGTCTTTTTATTTAATATTACATTTTTAAAAGTATTCATTAACTTTACAAGTTTATCCTTTTCATCAAACGTGAAATTTTGACACCGCTTTCTCTTATTTTCGGCCATAATTATAAAATAAAAAGTTAGAAACGAGTTACCTATGTATTTTAAAGCAAATTACAAATTAACCTCTCTAGTATATATACAGTAATCTATGAATTAACCCAACGGCAATGTTGCCAGATGCCTTGAACCTTTTATCTGTAGTAGAAACTGTTAAAATCTGTATTAAATCTGTATAATCAAATAAACCAAAATAGAATTATTGATCATCATCGTCATTGCTTCTTTTCAAAAACAAGGGATAAGTACTAACCAGATAAGGTTTGATTATCGTTATTAAATAAAAATATACACTAAAATTTTTATATAGCAAAATTGAAAACATTAATTTAAACCAACAACATATTAAAACTCATCCATTTTCAACAAACGAGCTAATTATTACTTTATTATTTTCAGTCATACATATTTTGTTAAATTTCAACAGTAATTTATTATCAACCTCTAGGCTAAAGCAAGGTTTTGCACCAATCAGTTGCTTTGTATGTGAAAGACCTTCAATAGTATCTGATTAAGTCTATTGCGTTGTTTTGTTTTTATTAAATTTATGGCGGCACTGGAATGAGGTAGACTTAAGATTGCAGAAACAAATTTGGACAGCGTAGGATGTAATTGAATGCTGTAGTTAGGAGGATTATGGGCTGCAGTGACTTTACACCAGTAGGTTTCGAGGTCTTCTGAATCATCAGGCGTAAAAACCGCCACTCTGTGTCTAGTTGTTGCAGTTCATCAACTGAGATGAAATTTGGAAACTTGACTGCCAAAGTGACCAATGAATCAATTCTACGAGACTATTAGAGACAATAATAGAATCATGCAATGATGTGTGTAGCGCGGCATCTAGTCACATATTTTGCTTCGTTCTGTTTAAAGTTGAATATTATGGTAATTTAATCAATAGAGTTAGAAAACTCTGTATAAAAATCTGTATCCAGTGCTAATCTGTATTGCACACCGAAAATCTGTATATATGGCAACACTGCCCAACGGAAACACCACGAAAACTTGCAGAGACAGATGCCAAACAGTCAATGCACAGATAAAATACGAGTGTCAAATACGGTGACTTGTCAAACATAGACTAAAAATATGATATTTTTATTAAAATATTCACAAAATGAAAACATCTATCAGTCAAAATATGAAAGAATTAAGTTCTTCATTAAAATAATACATGAATACGTAGTTTTTGTATTAATATATATCATTTCCGATAAAACCGGTCACTACAACTGGGTATAAAGCACTATCGTCGTAAAAATCGGTCGCATAAGGAGGTTAGCATTCATGAAGTTATTATAACTTCATGTTAGCATTACTATACTCTTTGGAGGTTAGTTTCGTTCAAGGATTTAACCCATAGATAAATAGATATGTAGCAAGCTAATTTAACCAAACAGTATCCTAATATCATAATAGACTTGTCAAGCAGGTTATACGATGATACAAACCTTAGCGAACTTATAAATACTTTGGAATTTAGAACAGCATACCACAGAGTACTTTTGTATAAACCGAAACAGCATACACAGCATAGATTCCCGGTCCGAAGTAGTCGTTTTATATTTCTGTGCCTTATCAATTAAGACAATGCGTGATAAGAGTATAATTGTGACTACATTGTTAGTAGTTTTCTGCACATCAGTTATAGAATTAGGTAAAATTATATTTGTTAAACCAAACGAATTTTTCTTCTTAACTCATTTCCCGTGTATACCATCGATTTTGTGTAGGTTAATTTATTTATTTTATTATTTTAATTTAAAAGTTTTTATACATTAATATTGTAATGACATATATGTTGAAAACGGTTAATATGTATTGCTTTTATATAATATACATTAATGTTAGAACATCTAAAAAAATTCTGCTATTTGTAAAAAAAATACAAAGATTTAGTTTTATTGTGATATATCTTAGTTTTAATATAAGTCATAGAAAACAACATCAAATTCTTTTATTTTTTTTAACATTTACATAGTACTTTTATTTTGTACGCATTATTAAGTAGTTAAGATGACTCGGGTGCCCTGTCCTTTTCTATCAACTACTCGGGATACATTTTGACGAATGGATTGCCTATTTTTTACGTTACGTGGCAGTACACTTACTTTTACTTTTCTTTAAACCGAGTTCAGTTAGTAGTAGACGATTCCATCTCGTGCACTTGCAACTTACTTTAAAGAAGGCGATAAATTTGTTGTCACATTTGAGATCTTAGAGAGAAAACACACATACAATTACTCTGGCTCTCTTTTGATAATGATTTAGCTCGCCTGGGTTATAACTTATAACATTGTTCTGTTTGATACCGATGCATTTAATTTCCTAATTATTTGACTATTAACTGCGCGGAATATATTAAAAGTTGAAGGCTCCGTGACGTAGTGGCTAAGAAATGAAGAAATGAGTTGCAGCGCTTAAGGCCGCGGGTTCGAAACCCACAGGGAACAAGTAATGCAATTCATTTGTTAATGCAATTCATTTGTTGCGTTGTCACCCGTGAGGACTAAGATGGAATGCCTCGTTTCCAGTAAAAAGGGTCTCCGGTTCTCTACACTCACCATACAAAACACAGCTGCGTTAAGCTGCTATTTTACGCTGGTATTCTGAGAGGTTTTTGCATATTTACATTTATTAAAAAGAAAAATTAAAAAATATAAAATGACCCTCTTGGAAGTTATTATATGTCCGGTTTAACAAACTCATTCGTTCGTCAGTGAACTTCTTTCGTTACATACAGGGTATTTTTGAAACGCTCCCGAAAACGAAGACAGACGACAGTACTAACTATATCTTAGATGATGGGTGAAATATAAAATCGATCCTGATGAAAAAAAATTCATCTTTTCACAACGTTTTATTAGCTTTATTCACGCTCCATCGTGTTAGTATAAATCATCGTGTTAAATAAAACGTTAATTTCATTAAAATAAAACATGAAAATACTTAAACATAAAAGCAGCAGTGGAATTACTGAATTACAATCAGCTGACTAGGGGTCAATGTACGCGCGAACGCCGAATTCGCGCGGCCCGTAACTAGCGATGGTACCACAATACATAATAATTTACAACACTTGTCTAAATACCTAACTTATCTACTTAACCTACTATTTTGCCACTGTGCTTGTCTCCACGTAGCCACTTTAATTCAAATTCACAGGTTAAATAAACCAAATAACTGGTTCGATTCCCCGATAATGAAAAAAATACTTAAATGAAAAGTTAACAAGGTTAGAGTTATGCGTTTTTATTCATCGTGTAGGTATGTTTATTATTCTGATGTATTCAGTTATGTACCTATTCAGATCAGTTCAGTACCAAGTTATTTAAAAAAAAATAGGTATGAAACAGCTTACCGCTCTAAATCCTCCGTGGTCTTATGAGATGCGGCTCAAATTGTGCTCCATTCATTTCGAGGCAGATGTGGGCTCGGTGTTGCGTCTCCTCATGCAGGCGGGGCATTATCGTGTGGTCTTCGACACAGTCCGCACGTAGTTTGTCGAAAACATCCACGATCCTTTGGCGCATTTCGTCAGCACTATCACACTCACGATTAAAAACCCTTTCTTTCACATACCCCCACAGAAAGAAGTCTAACGGGGTCAGATCTGGTGAGCGAGGTGGCCAAGCGTGTGGTCCTAGTCTGCCAATCCAGCGATCATCAAATAATTCGGTAAGGCGCTCACGGACGAACCTCACGACATGTGGAGGTGCACCATCATGCTGGAACCATGTACGGCGATATTCATCCAACGATAGGTCGTCTAAAATGTCAACCAACTGTTCATTTATAAAGTTTAGGTAACCCTGTCCGTTAAGTCGCTGTGGCAGAAACACTGGTCCCAGTATGCGATCCTTAAATAAACCTGCCCATACGTTAACCGACCATCGGGTTTGGTGCCCGGTTTGTCGAACAGCGTACGGGTTAACCTCTGAATACACGTGTGTATTTCTTCGGTTCCACATGCCGTTTCTGGTAAATGTCGACTCGTCCGTCCAGATAACGTGCTCAATGGAACCAGGCACACGTTGTTGTTGGTCTAATAACCAACGGCAGAAAACTCGTCGGCGGTCGTGATCGCCGGGAACTAAAGCTTGCACTTTGTGCACTGTATAGCCGCATTCGGTTACGCTTTAACACTTTGTGAACTGAACAGTATGACACATTTGTTCCATCCCGACGTCTTAACAATTTAGCGATACTTCGTGTACCTAGGTTCGGATACCGGCGAACGACATCTAAAATGCGCTCCTCGGAGTGAACAGTCATTTGACTTCCACCTCCTGCCGCTACTGGAGCAATGGGCCGATTTTCCAACACTGCTGAAATGCTGCTGTTATCAGACGAGAGTCAGCTGGGTGTCGAGCGGTCGGGAATTTCTCTCGGTAAATTCTTAATGCACGCGAAGCATTCCCATGAGCTTCTCCAAGGCACATTAACATGTTGCCGTATTCACGAGCACTATAAACGTACGCGTTAGGCATTATTAAAACAAAAAGAAACACAAAACGTAACAACAAGAATAACACGTAATAACAAGTAGGTAATACCAAGTAATAACAATAAGAATTTAATAAAAAAACAATTGAACTGTCGCTTGCGCATGCGTGTCCAAAGTCAACACGGAACTGTCTCAAAACTAAAATCAATAATTAATCCCGCCAAAACTGAAGCCTACACTTTGAACATTCCACAGACCGTCAAATGTTATGACATTGCCAACTTTTATTTTATAAGTTTAGTTTCCATATGATCCTACGACTACTCTTTCATATGGAATTTAGAAGTTATAGTTGTAATTTTTTAATACAATTAGACAATCAATTGTACCCTGACGAAACAAGCAGTTCGTTACTACAAAATGATATTGAAATTAATAAACGTACTCACTTGGGTTTGGTTATCTTTGATTTTGTACAAGAAAATAGAAATAAAATGGTATTGAATAATTTAATAGTTAAAATCAATTGCAATTATGATCGACAGGTAATTAATCTAAAAATAATTATTTTACTTTACTTTTATTGACTTTCCGTTTTAATCCATCCAATACTTTGATTTGAAAAGAGGTACGTCAAAACTATTAAAAATTACTTGCAAGTTTTATTGTAATTGCCGCCTCTAATTCTTATGTCGCTTGCAAACAAATCTTAGTAGGTAAATTTGGGAATTCCCATATGTTGGCGCTGACGCGAGGTGACACACAGTCGGCCGGGCGGCGGGCGGCGGCAGCGCGTGGTACGAAGGGCGCGACGGGGAATGCTCGCCAGTATTACTGTGCGCGCACGCTATTGAAAAAGCGATGTTTCCCAATGTACAGTCGCACACAGCTTTCTTTGCACGACGCGCGACGATGGTTTTAAAAGGAAGGAAAGAAAAATTATTTATATCTATTGTTTTATGACTGAACTAGTGAACGAAAAGGTAAATAGAAGGTGAATGGGAAAATTGTGCAGTAAAGTTAAATGTATTGAGGAAGAATACCGAAAAAATTACCATGTGGTCAACCTGATGACGGAAACATTTATCATTCGCATTGATGATGATGATTCTGATGAGTGATGATGAAGTAGCATCCAGTAACACCAATACACCATCGACATTTGGCTTCCATGTTCCATGTTCCAATGGTATAATGGACAGCGTGTCACCCTTAGCTTAAGTTTTCTTGTTACAAACTACTTTATTTTACGATAGAAATAAAAATAATACTCAAGCAAACATTATCCATTTTGAATTTCAACCTCTTCCAAAGTTCTAAGTAGCTAGTAAAGTACCTATTATGATTCTACAATAAAACCATTAATTACTATTATAATATTATAAAACAACAGCCTAGTACCATGTAGTACTTTAGAACGCGACTGTACCCATGCGCAGACACACCCCCTCCACTATCGCTCAGCGTTCTTTTTACGTGACGTTGAGTTTGGCTTCGACGCGGATATTGACCCTAGTCAGCTGATTTTATGGTTTATTTATTTTAAATTCCATTGCTGCTTTAATGTTTAAGTATTTTCATGTTTTATTTTAATGAAATTAACGTTTTATTTAACACGATGATTTATACTAACACGATGGAGCGTGAATAAAGCTAATAAAACGTTGTGAAAAGATGAATTTTTTTTCATCAGGATCGATTTTATATTTCACCCATCATCTAAGATATAGTTAGTACTGTCGTCTGTCTTCGTTTTCGGGAGCGTTTCAAAATACCCTGTATACCTAGAGTAAACCAATATAAATATATGACACTTAATGGCATTATGAACACCTGATTAAGTTTCATAAATAAATTTCAAAATTGTATAGCATTTTCTTTTTAAGCATAAAAATCGAACTTGCAATTCGCATATGAAAGTATATACAATTAGTTAAAAAATGGGAAGATCAACCCTCTGAAGGACATGGGTCTCTTTATTTTATTTTGATTTTGATTTGAAAAGGGTGAGAAATTTCTTTTAAATCAAGCTTAGTTTAAAAGATCTAACATAAAATTCTTTCGGTACGTTTAATTTATTTAGTAAGCTCTAGTTGCATACCTTGTATTTTTAGTTAATTAACTAAATCACAAAATTAATATGATCTATAACATTTTTTGCAGCCAGCGCAGCTCAAGAAGTTATAGCCAAAAGTGGAAACGATATAATTTATGAAATGGGTCCTCCAACAATCACAGCCGTCGTTGATCAAATTGTTGAAACAGTCAATACATTCTTCCACGCTGTGCGTGCAGAAGAACTATCCTTAGACTAAACTCTTTTTTTTTTAAATTAAGTTACATATATTAAAAGTTACTTGTTTGGGAATTTATAATGTTTTATTTTATTTCGCTTATTTGGATATTAACTTGTGACTGATAACGTAATTTTTCTTACTACCAATCCAGAAAGTAAAAAAGTAAAGTTTTTACTTTCTGGGTAGGATCATCCTCTTACTTCCAAGTATATCTGTCGCTAAATATTAGTGTGCATGCACTAATATTTGGCTGTTGCTGTGTTCTGATCTTTTCTGTTCTGTTCTGATCTGAAGGATATAGAGGGCTGCAGTAGATACAATCAAATGGACAGTAATATTGTTTGTCACTCCAATTTTATAAAAAACATCATACGCGGATTGCTTTGCGTGACTAAATGAATAAGCGTAATCTGTTTGTGCATTTGCACGCGCTCTTCGCAGCACCCAATTGACCAAAATGCCTTTTTAAATTGAAAGAAAAATTAAAATATATTTTTCGACAAGTAACAGAACGCCTTATATTAAATTAGAAGTAGTACGTCATCAATAGCAACAAGACGAACTTTTGACATTTCGAACAATATGAGCTTCAAGCTTGGGTTGAATGTCTTGTATATTTTACGAAATATATAGGTAAACTATACCAATAATAATAAAAACCTGCTACAAAAAGTGGAATAATATAAGAGTTTAAAAAACTTCTGTATTGCTGCGTTCCGATCGGAAGTGAATACAGAAACAGTATTATTACAGGCTGTAAACCATTTGTTGTTTGAAGTTGGCTGAAGGTATCTATTATATATTATGTACTGCAGTAGCCACTTACCACCAGGACTGTAGTTTTTTTGTCACTTCAAAAATGCATAACTAATTTTCACGGTAACGCTCTGGCATGGTAAGCAGTATTCTGGTCGCATATCCAATGCAATTAGACAACCAGTGCAAGTTGCCAGTTATGATATTATATGGATCTGAGACGTGGACAAAGCCTTAGGCCGTGGTGTTATTGCACGCCTCATATTAGGTAGTGCACAAGCAATTTTGTGTTCTTAAAATGCTTCTATCATAACCATATTCTACTTATACAATAATATGAGTAGCCGTATATCAAGAAAACACTCGAATTAATCCATTTTATATTTTCTAAAAAATCATTTAATATTGCTACTTTGAAAAAACAACGGTTTGAAAAAAAAATTACATGGACGTCCGGATGTTGATTTTGTATGTGGTCACGATAACTTCCAAACAAATTGACGGATCGAGACCGGTTTTTTTTTTAGCTTCAGAATTACATAAACTGGTTCCCTATTTCATATCAATAGCCTAGTGTGCGTAGTTTGTTAATAAAATGATTTTCAATTTTATTGCTGTTTAAAATTTAAAGGCGCTTTCATATTTATTTAGCTCTTGAAAGACAAAGGACAAATGTACCATACAGTATATAACGATTTTATACTTTGTGTAATGGATTTATTTTGGTGAACATTATTAATTTTTCCCCCGTAGGTGACACTACCTGTTAAAATAATAGAGCGCTAAATTTAAAACACGTAAATAATAGGTTTTAAAAATCAGGAATACAATTTATTTATTTCTTCAAAATTAAACTAGTTTGGAAAATCCAAAAATGCACCCCTTAACCTACACACCTTAATGCCGCGTGTTTAACTAACTGCTTTAGAGCTTGACGTCCGTTCAGATCGAAGGAATGTTCAAAAGTAGCTCGAATGTACTCATGTTAGGTACCAAACACGACTAATATAATATGTACTTGCATATTATATGTTTATTATTTTTCCTCATTATTTTATTATTATACTTAAGGATAGTAAATTTAATTTGGAATAATAATTAAATGGCTAAACGAACTTACCTTAAGTGAAGTTCAACCATAATTATACGAAGCTCCTTGTCCGAGACGTTCTTTACAACATGTAGTACGCCGTATTTTATACCAGTACCATCACAGTTATCCAAGCTCCTTAAAAAAAAATTTTGAAACGGCAGAATGTATGTACAACACTATATCCCCCTGTACGTCAAATGCAATGTCATTATGTTTAAAGCAAGGGATTAAATGAGCAACCCTAACCCAGGGAGGGTTGGGCTGGGAGTACCGTCTCGGTGTTTACTTTCTGTTACCGAGTTTTTTAATTATAGTTTGTTAATTTCTTAAAATTTACATTAAAACTAAGGTCATGAAAAATTTACAGGCTAACTGTTGTCTTTTTATTATTCTTTTAATAATTTAAGACAATTATTGTAATTCCATCTGATGGTGGACAATATTATTTTTGTTTTGCAGACATGCCAAAATTGGTTTCATAAGCTCCGTATGGAGCCAAGTAAATCCCAAGAGGATATAATTAAAATAATAGCTTATATTCAATCTTTCAGATTTTTCTAAACAGTTAGATTAAAATGTATAATCTTTTAAGACTATTTAAACCTGTAACCTCTTGATATTCAATATCAAGGTAAAACGGTTCTCATATCACATCTTTTCTTACTTCCATGTCATATTTTCCAGCGATCCGTTGCAGCCTATAAGTCCACTGCGGAACATAGGCCTCCCCTCCTTCGACACAGAAGGTGGATGAATATTATGTAACTTTTTTAAAAGTGTCTACATAATAATATGTAATAATATACTGTCTTTAAATTTTAACATGTATCTATAAATCTCATAATTTGTTTGGGAATTACAATTTTAAGGACTAGTAAACTGACTCTCACCTTGAGCAACAGGGTAGTTTCGTCCCAGAACTCAGTTATTATTTCTTACTTGTTCTGCCAATTTTTAAGGGTCCTCAAAGTTTTACATAACCTTAATAAACCCATAAGTTAAGTTTATTAATAGCACTTATTTCTTTCCCAAATCAGAATCTTCTGATAAAATAATGAAAAGTTTAGTTGCAATCTCAGGGTATATAATTTCGGGACCTGCTGCCCCTTTTAGATGTTTGGTATGTTGGAATACAATTTGCTATCTTGATGCCCAGCGATCATGTGGGGGTTCTCTTATGTTGACAATTTTTGGACTTCTTTTTGACGAACCCCTTTGACCCTGAGACTGTCTGATATTTTTACATCTGTAATTTTGTAACAACTTTTTCATTATGTTGTACTCATAATATTAGTCACCTTTGTAATAAAAATTATACCATTATTTATTTTTATTCTAAATCCCAGTACAGCACAATGTTTTACTTTCTAGTGATAGCGCTTTGTATGTCAATTCAAAACCTGTCTAACCTCTAAGTGATAGCTCTAAGGTCTGAATAGTTAACCATGTCTATCCTCTAAATGATAGCTCTAAGGTGTGAATAGTTAACCATGTCTATACTCTAGGTGATAGCTCTAATGGTTTAAAGCCTGCAGTGAATTCTTCTGAGTCCTAGCCCCTCTTAATGTCTTCCTTCAAGTGGTATTACTTTATATGTCAATTCAATACCTGTCTACCCTCTAAGTGATAGCTCTAAGGTCTGAATAGTTAACCATGTCTATCCTCTAAGTGATAGCTCTAATGGTTTAAAGCCTGCAGTGATGTCTTCCGAGGCCTAGCCCCTCTTAATGTCTTTCCTCTAATGGTAGCGCTTTATATATCAATTCAAAACCTGTCTGCCCTCTTAAGTTAACTCTTAAGATAGCTCTAAGGTATGAATAGTTAACCATGTCTATCTTCATAAGTGATAGCTCTAATGGCCTGAGGAATTTATACCATGTATATCCTCTAAGTGATAGCTCTAATGGTCTGTATATAGCATTTTATATAACTTATGCTAGATATTCTTTCCAACAGTTTTAAGTCTTCAGTAATTCTGCCAGAAACCAGAAAATCCTATCCCAAGATGTTGATGGCATTTTATTTCTTATTTTATTATATATACATGAACCCATATATATTCGAAGTAATAGTTCTAATGGTCTATTTGTAGCATATCCATATAACTCATGTAATATATTTTTCCCAGCAGTTTAAAGCCCATAGTATTTATTTTTGTATCTCAGTATTGCATAATATCTTGTCCAACAAGATGGTGATAGTGTATCAGCCTGAGTATTTTCCTTTTCCTATTTGCCCAATACTGTCCCAAAATCACCTGCATGTGCGCAATTTTGCCCAATGACTATGATAAATGGCGACTGCCAAACTAATGCTCAAAAGACGAATTAAACACGAAAGTAAGAAAAAACATATTAAATATATCACTCCAATTTCTCAACGTATCTATATATATATATATATATATATATATATATCTCAACATACATTTATTGGTTGGAAATACCTATTTATTATTTCATATTTTACGAGTGCTGAGGTAACGAGGTTATGTTATTAAAGCTTAATAGTGGATTTTCATTGATAATTAATCGTACTTGTTATTAAGTGTTTCGATACACAGTGAATCTGACTTTATTTATAAGTGATTTTTTTTTAGATTTTTACACGTACCTCCGAAACAAGATGATTCTTGTTTACCTTTAATCAGTTTGCTCCATTTTGAATATCTTCTTTTTCCAAAGTATAACCTAATATTACCTCGCAAGCATGTAATAAATACAGTTGTGGTAGGTTTTAGATACAAAACATTTAATATTACACAACATATTTGATTTTTATAACAAAATTTATAAAAACACACCGTGACGGCTGGCACAAAAAAACGTAATGACATTGCATTTGACGTACAGGGGGATATAGTGTTGTACATACATTCTGCCGTTCCTAAATTTTTTTTTAGGAGCTTGGATAACTGTGATGGTACTGGTATAAAATACGGCGTACTACATGTTGTAAAGAACGTCTCGGACAAGGAGAGAGTATAATAACTATTGGTTACGATGGTTATGAATGTTTGCCTAACCCCCAAATTATTTTTAGAAGTTTTAGTTTACTTTTAACAAAAAAATGCAGTCTATCTATACAAACATATAGGTTATGTATATATTTTCGGTATGAACTCGTTACGACCTCCAATTAGATGTTAAACACCAAATTAAAATCATAATTTAATTTTCTATGTTAAATTAAATATAACATAGAAAATTAAATGATGATTTAATTAGTTAAATAATTTAAATGTTGGATTTCACGTTGTGACGTCATATAGCCTATAACTTGCGGAAGAGCATGAATGACGCTTTAAATATGACCTCATTTTAAATTAAAAACAATTCAAAATCAAAAATCGCAGTTAAGAAAGGAAGAGTCGTTTAGAAGAAGGGAACAGTTGAACATACGTACATATGTACATAGTCTGCTAAAATCATAGCCCCCTTTTGGCTTGACCGTAGTCGGCTAAAAATAGCTATTGTGTGCCTCCGCAAACATTGTGGATGCACTGCAAAAACTAGGGAAACCTAGCAGCAACCGGAACTCATTATTACACTTGACCCTTAGGTAACATAAACTAGACACAACACATATACAGGGTTATTTTGCAATAACCGGCCAAATTTACAGAGAAGGTTCACAATAAGTAATAGAGCCAAATGGTAACAGAAACAGAAACAGAAACTTTTTATTCAATATAGATTATAAATAATACTTATTGAAAGTCACTCTTTTGTCTAATTACCACTGGTTCGAAAAAAACCTCTGTCCTGGGAAGAACCAGCAAGAAACCCAGCAGGACTTTTTTAAATAACAGCTTACAATCATGTATATTACACAATTAACCACACAAACAAATTAGAAACAGCCTGGCAGCGAACACCTCATTCCCAGGGTTATTATCATCCATAAATTCCTTAACATTATAATAACCCTTTTATACAAACTATGTTTAATAAAGTTTTGAATTTTGAGCAGGTCAATTTTGTATATTTTCTGGGATTTTGTTGTAAAAGCGTATACATCGCCCCAAGAATGAATTACTGACTCGGTGGAGTCGAGTAACTGGTACTACTAGCTTGTGTTTGTTCCTAGTATTTACAGAATGAATATCACTTATTTTTGTATAACTACTTTTATTTTTGTGTACGTACATTACATTTTCATAAATGTATTGAGAGGCCAAAGTTAATATATTAATTTCCTTAAATTTTTGTCTGAGCGACTCTTTGGGTTTTAAATCATAGATTGCTCTTATGGCCCTTCTGTAAAACAAATATAATTTCAGTGTCAGTTGCGTGTCCCCATAGCAAAACACCATAGGACATTATGCTATGGAAATAGCTAAAGTAAACAAGTCTAGCTGTTTCCACACTGGTAAGATTTCTAATCTTTTTTACAGCATATGCTGCAGAACTAAGTCTGCTTGCTAACTTTGATATATGGGGCTCCATTGAAGCTTCGCGTCTAGTGTTATTCAAGAAAAATGGTGGTATCGACAAGACTCAGTTCCTCCCATTTAAAATTACATTAGTATTTAATTGTCTGACATTTGGGTCACGAACTTCATACATTTCGTTTTAGTGCTATTTAAATGCAAGTTATTAACATTAAACCAATTTACTAATTTAGATATAGCATTATTTACTTCGTCATATTTTAATAATTGTCGTTTTAATTTGAAAATTAATGAAGTGTCATCAGCAAATAATACTATATTATGGTTATCCCTACTATGTAAGGTAAGTCATTAATATACAAGAAACAGAAAGGGCCGAATTGAGCCTTGAGCACGCCCATTTGTACTATCGACCCGGAAGAGCTCATACTATTAATGACAACTTTTGAGTTCTGTTAAAATATGAAACAATTAATTTAAGAGCATTACTTCTTACACCGTAGTGTTGTAGTTTCCTGATTAATGTTTCATGGTGAACACAATCGAAGGCTTTGGATAGGTCACAGAATATACCCAAAGCATCCTGTGAATTCTCCCATGCATAGAAAATATATTTAATCAGCTCAACACCAGCATCAGTTGTCGAGCGACCCCTTGTGAAACCGAATTGATTTTTATGAAGTAAATTATTTACATTAAAAAAATATAACATTTGATCAAGAATAATTTTTCAAAAAATTTTACTTAGTGTTGGCAGTACAGAAATAGGTCTAAAATTGGCGGGGTCTAATGTAGTACCAGATTTAAATAAAGGTATTACTTTACTATGCTTCATTAAATCAGGGAACACACCATATTCGATACTAGTATTGAAAATAATAGGTAGTTGAGGCGCGATTATATCGATTATAGACGCAATAACTTTAACGGAAATCCCCCACAGATCCGCAGTTTTCTTAATATCAATAGTTTTAAAATACTGTACAATATCTTTTGATGATATTTTATGAAATGTAAATGTCTTTGTACACACATTTACATTTTGTTTAAGCAATGATTCGGCGACGGCAGGAGAAAATTCAGTGACATAGTGGTTAAGATCGGAATATCCGTAAAATACTTCTCAAAACCATTGCAACATCCTGATCTGATTCCGTTAATTTGTTGTTAAAACTCAACCGGTAGTTTGAATTGCGAGAGTTGACCTTACCAGTTTCACTATTAATTATACTCCACGTCATTTTAATTTTATTAGAAGCCGTCTTAATTTTGTTGCAGACGTCTTCGCCATTAATGGTTTCTAAATTATGTTGTCTGACAGGCGTGATACCAGGTTTAGTGGCAAGCAATACCCCTCATCCATAAGTTCTTTTGTCACGCCGTATGATACTCCATCCACCGCATACAACCTCAGAGTCTTCCACAGATGAATCTAGGAAAGTTTCAGTCGCAGCGACAAGGGTATGCTCTAGGATTAGTAGATTGGTTTTCCATGTATGCAGTTTCGTTTTAATACCAATATATACAGCTCATATAAAAATAACTTTGGAGGTGTTTTGCTTCACGTTTTTTTTTATTACTGCAAATATACATTCGTCATTATTACCTACTTATTACTATATAACTTGACGACCTTATTCATGGCCTTATGTGCCTGAGTCGGGTTATGCTGAGTAATTACAACTAGAGCCGATGTTTGTACAAAACGCAAATTGTTGATTTAGGTGTTTGATATCTGGTTATGATTCACTAGCTGTGCCTCGCGGTTTCATTATCTCTTAAATTATGTATCCAAATAACATGCTATAAACAGCAAAGTTTATCCTCATAAATATGTCTTGATGATGATGAAGTAGCTTACGTTAGTAAGGAATAATATGCCATGCCTAATAATAACGCTCATAAATCACTTTTTAATTTTCAATATTTTTTGTCACAAAATTATTTTGACTTATATATAAGAAATAGGCATAGGGCATCGCGGACTATTTTTAAATGAAGTAAAGATCTATATTTTGTAGTCACAAAGCCAACGCACGCGAATAAAACAGTTCGGGAGCGCTTTTTCTTCTGACTTGCTCAACAAAAATCAATATTTAAGACTAGCTGAGAGGTTTAGCTTAATGCAAGATAGTCTACTATTTCTCATGAATCTGGCTATATAACAAATAAACAACAAAACAACTCTTCCGCTTTATTATATTAGTATAGATATGGTCTCATATACTATAGTCTAGCGTATTTCTGATTTAATCGCGTTAATAAGTGAGTTACCTATACTTTTCAGTTTCTCACACGATAATTTGTTCTGTATGGTGGCTGGGTTAATAACGTCCCGTGGGTGTTGTAAGACGCGAATCTTTGAAACGCCAGAAAAATCTTGTGGCTTCCGGTTAATGGATATACCCATCCCGTTTACACTAGACGTAAAATACTAAGACGGGCATGCAGCATAGAACAGCAGCATCAAAGGTATCATACGTATGGTATAAGCGTGACGATTAATATAAATTCACTCTATAACTGGAGAGTCCAAGAAAGTATTACTGGCTCACAAAGAAGAAAGAGAGGAAGATATATCACGCTGTGCAAAATATCTAATAAATAAATATATAAATAATCTTTGGTGTGGTCGAAGACGACTAGGAAAGATATCACCATTATCATTTTATACATATAAATAAAATTGAAGTGTCTGTCTGCAATATCTAGATAACTGCCTTTTATTGAGCTCAGGGAGTTATCAGCGTGCCATTAAGACATAAATAACAATTTTTAAGTTTTTGTCTGTCTCTCTGTCTGTCCAGACTCGGATTGGCTGAACCGATTTTAATGAAACTTCACGAGCAGACAGAGAGCAATGCCAGGAGTGATCTAGGTTATATTTTCTCCAAACAATTAGACCTTTTTTTAAATATAATTGATAAAAAATTGTTCGTGTCAGCGCCAACGCGTGACTGGAGTTTACTCCTGAAAAACAATTGTCTTAAAAAATATACAACTAGCGATCCGCTCCGGCTTCGCACAGGTAATTTCTGGATGTAGACAACAGCGCCACCTACCGGGTCCAATTGTGAATCTAAACCATTTTCAACAATCACACACACAACATTTCTTCAAAATCGGTCCAGACGTTTAGGAGGAGCTGGAGTTCAGTCACATACTACTGCACGTGCACGTAGTAGGGCCATGCTGCAGCTATATTACTGGTATAGTTGTATCACGAATAGATCGGGTCGAACGGGGAAAGACCACGCTCTCACAGAATACCAGCGTAAAATAACAGCTCAATGCTGCTGTGTTTCGTATGTACTGTGGTGAGTGTAGAGAATCGGAGACCCTTTTTACTGGAAACGAGGTATTCCATCTTAGTCCTCACGGGTGAAAACACATCTGCATTTTGATTCGTAATCGGGGATAGATGTAGATGTCTATGGGCCACAGCAACCACTTACCATCCGATGGACTGTGTGCTCGTTTGTCACCCTAATCCTATAATAAAATACACAAGGAGAGAAAATATATACATATAAAGATAGGCAAATAAAGTAAATGATCTTTTATAGCACAGGGTAACCTAGTTTGGGCTGCTGTCTCCCACAATAACTTAATACTCTTAAACTATTTATATAAGAAATGTAACTGTGTAAAAGTGGGAGAAATAAATTTTATTATTATTATTATATACTCATTTATATTGATTTGATAAAATATATTATATATAAATTATATTACTTAAAAATATATGACTTATATAACATTATTCATTTCGCGCTATGAGATGCGCAGAGGAAACCATAACGGCTTCACTTTTTGTTAACGCTTGATTATAATGCCCATCTATTTTTCATACCGTGCGCTATATATGAAACGATTCTTAAGAAGTAAACTCAATAACTCAATAACACCACATTAGTAGATCCTACCCAGGCGACGTCAGGGCGGGTCGCTAGTTTATCATATAACTTTAGTACTGAAAACATTAGTAATAATAGGTCGCGTGGAAACTAATTTATTTACAAGTAAGCGTTTCTTGTTTGTTATTTGTAGCGATTAAAACTAAATTAACATTCAACACAATTGAAATTACAACTTTTATACTTTACAGGTTATACAGGCTATTATCTGCCCGATAAATGATATTTCCACTTTGATTACTCCACAATTTTAAATGTTAATCCATCCTTGTTTATAAATTCTTGAATATTGTCGAGTTTTAAATAGAATATAAAATTACACATGTTATAACTAGTGTAATGATTTTTTCTATATAACACAAGTTAATTTATTTTCCATATTAGATGAGAAACATTTATATCATAGCAAAACAAAATACTTTAAATGGTATGTGCCTTGTAGATACCATAACCATTTTTCAATACTAATATCTTCCACAATAAAGTTACTAAAGAAAGATATAAATTAAAAAAAATATGATATTAGGTACCCGCGCTCTCATATTTTAAATACGTCCTATAAATTGTTATCGCAACATCAAACTGTCATCAGAGGCTAAACACTCGGCGTTGGTATTATATTAAACAATAAAAGAACTATTATTTTGAATCTTCACACAGAGAGTTAAAGGAATAAAAACGTCAACACCGTCATGAATATTCGAAACATATGGTTGGCATAAACGTTTTCTACTCATCCAAAAACAAGGAAAAGAATCAGAGCTCGACTGATTTTAATATCATAAATAGGTAATATAAAAAAAAACCACTTACCATCAGGTGGACTGTGTACTCGATTTTCACCCTAATTCTATAAAAAAAAGAGATTGTGTTAGGTATTACCACGTCTTTCGCGATGAAGTAAAACATCATAAGGTAATGTATCATCAGGGACATTAAAAAATATTTCGAGGACATCTGAAGTTCACCAACACGCAACTATGGAGAGAATAAATAAGACTGCAGTAGCCACTAACAATCAAATGGTCTGTAAGTTTGTCCCTTCAGTTTTATAAAAAACAAATATTGTGTGATAAACATTGTTTTTCCACCATACCAAACAGTAATTATCAATTTTAGCGGTATTGGACACAGGTTGCTCATTTACCTTGAAATTAAAAGCAAGCGCCACATCCCTGACCTACCACAATTCCAAACAACGGTCCACTATGATTATATAATGCCGTTATTCAAGCTTTAAGCGCTATAAAGTTTTGACTGCCTCGTTGGTCTAGTTGGTTATAAGCGCGAATGCTGATTATGTGAGGTTCATAATTTGGGTTGAGCCAAAATGAGTTATAAGGGTTTTAGGTCAAGAAATTATTTATTATCTTACACATATTATATTGTCCCACAATCACACCAGTGGTGTAAAAAGTTAAAAGTAAACTTTACATATCAAAATCCACTTCAAACCATTACTTAAGCGATAATGCCTGAGCAGAATCCCCCGGTCCAGTGGTTCTATACACATCATTTAAGTTGGTTTCTTGATAGAACTGGTAGAACTTGGTAGAACGCTGTGTTGTCATTTATAGAAACATGATACAAACTGGCCCAAGATACTAAGTAGACATTAGCATACCTATAAAAACTTTTAATGAAAGTAAAACATACTTCTTATTACTACAGGACTACAAATTCATTGGATTCTTGGCATAAACAATTTAAAATGAAGTCAAAGGCAAACATCCAAATTTAGTAACGTTTTTGGAATGCTTGCAAAAAAAAAACGCCCAGTTTTTCGCTAACACCTCTGTTGTAGCAAAGAAATTTAGAAAACGATTGCAAATGTACATTAAAAGAGACAAATTTATCAGGATATCAAATTATGTCTACTCAATAATGAAATGAGTGTTGGTAATTTCCTGGACATATTGCAGAATTTATAAATTACATAATATTATTTAAAACATGGTAGTTTAATTTGATTTAAATGCAATACGTAATATGATTTTTGTTTAAGTTTGTGGTTATTAAAAATTAACTAATAATTAAAGTGTACATTTATTGTTGAACTGTACTTAGAGTAAAAAGTCAAAAGAACAATCAAAAGTGAATTCCGAATATCCGTATCATATCGTATCCATCCGTAATCGTAGGGTGAATAAACGGAATAACCCGAATAGATGTAATGTCTATGGGTCACAGCACCCACTTACCATCATGTGGACTGTGTGATCGTCTGTCATAAATATTGTGTAAATTTGAACAAAGCTAAAAAATATTATTCATGACATTATATTCACCATATACCACTACATCTCAAAACCAGGACAATAAATAAAACCCAGAGTTAAACCTATCATAATTTATTGGAAAATCCATAAATTAATCCCTAGATTTACAAGATCAGCTACTTAAAAAGTCATAATAAGCAATTAACATACACGTTCGAGGCGAATTCTTTATCAATGCACAAAGATCTTTTGTTATAGAAATGTAGTTTCCATTAAAAAAATGAATTGCATTCCAGTACAATAGGGCCAAAGCAGATAGCACTTCAATGGGATTTTCATATTATTTCCTTAGCTTCAATTGGATCTGTAAACAGAAAACAAACTATGTTATAAGTTTATTATTAACTATTATGCAGATACCAGCCGAATGCTGGAGCCAATCAGGATCAAATCCAGTCCGAAAGAGAAGCTATGGTCAAACATGCGAATGTCAAATTCTTGTGAGATTCAGTGCCTCCAAAACACAAGTGTGTCTCTTAACCGCCAATAAGAGCCTTCGGGGCCAAAGCAACTACAAGGAAAGTAGGTGTCCTTGCAAATTTTGCGTCGGTACTTCACTCCGGGGTTGCTTCTAACCATATCTAAAGCGCAAGTGTGGCGTTCACATATGGACTGGTGCTGCAAAATGCCACCTAGCAGCGTTGGACTTAGTGCAGAGAGGTGCTAAGAGGCTTATAGGTACCCTTGATTTGGTTGAAACCAATCTTGTTGCATCTACTTTTAGATTCTAAGAGCCGTGTTAGCTCAAGGGCTAAATACTCGCCGTAAATTACATAATAAACCAGCAACTTGCATTCGATCCCTGTTGATACCAGTGAAATTGTTATTTGCAATTTTATGTACCACATGCATGAAGGAAACATTGTGAGGAAACTTGCATGTCTGAGGAATCAAAATATTTTGAAGACATGTGAAGACCGCTAATAAACACTGAAGCAGTGCAATGAACTAATTTTGCCATAACCTCCACAAATATGTTTGGAGACCTGTAATGTTATTTTACTAGAGTATTAAAACAAATTTACTTGGTGACTAATATCATACTAGTTTATAGACAAAACTGCTTTTTATTTACATATATACATACATAAACACTCACGCTTGTCACCCAGAAGGGTAGGCAGAGACTACGGACTTCCATTTGGCACAATCATGACACACCTCTCTCGCCTCCTTTAAATCCATATACCTACGCATACACGCTCGTCGGTTAAGGGTACTCTTAATTTGGCCTATTTTCAATATATCGCCAATTTGGTCGACAAACTTTCGCCTAGGGCGATTAATTCATTAACAATGAAAATTAGGTCAAAATTGATAGAAATAGTTTTACCCAACTTATAAAAAGAAGGAGATTATCAATGCAACTGTATGCGTGTAAGCTACACACATTTATGTACAATTTATGTATGTAAAATATGTTACCTACAGCTAGTATATTTTATATTTGTAT